>JBBBDQ010002261.1:2412500-3095000 GCA_037127315.1 Ascarosepion bandense | reverse complement strand
TATCTTCTCTCTCTTGCAACTGTACAAAATCAGCAGTCAAATTAACATAAGCCAGACAATGACCCTTAAAAACAAGATCAGCTTATGCTGAAAATAGCACATCACATGTCATGTGACCCAGTATGAAAGGTGGTGCAAGGAAAAATATTTGAAAACCAGTTGGACAGCAGACCTTGATGGATAAAGACTACTTTTTATGTTAACTTATTAGGAGATTGATTAATGATGAAACCAAAAATTGTCTAACTCACTGACATTAATCCCATGCCACATTCGACATTTACTTGATTGACTAAACCGTCACAAACCAAACATCAATGGTGAATTTTAATCACCAAACATAAGGGCATGTGTGATTCTTCCAGTTAAGGAAAACTGAGAATGCAACAGTTAACTCCATATTAAATATTTATGGACAAAGAACTTATGTTATCAAAACTGCAAAAGGGAAATGAACATCATTTGGCAATAAAGCTTGCAACTTTGAAAAGTAAAGAACTGAACTAAAAGAATATATATATATATATATATATATATATAGATAGATAGATAGATAGAGAGAGAGAGAGAGAGAAGAAAAAATGTATATTTTTGATTTCAGACTATATACAAAAGTGAAGTGTTTTTTTTATCCTCATATTGCATATACCTATCCACAGACATGTTCCCCACCCCCATATTGCTGCTTTATATTAAATGTTGTTAAATTGTAATTCCTGCTTTTGTTGTAAATTTCTGTTAGTTATTTTCCTGATCATTGTGTCAGGGCCTGTGAGAGAAACATCCACTACCGGAGTGAACACCCTTGGCTATACCTCTTGACAGTATGTTTAACTTACTTTTCTTTTTATATTTGAAGCTGCAGCAATTAGGTTCTAACATAAATTGAGAGCTTGTGCCTGGAATCTCTCACAACGAAGATACATGTGCAAGCCAATAGTAACCTAAGAGAACCATCACTAGCCAAGATAAATAAATTAAACAAGGTGATATATTAGAAATAGTGAAACAGAATTGAATGTTAGAAAGGCTATATTAAGGAAGACGAGTTTGGTTAGGATAATAGCAGATTATATGGTAGATAATAACATACTCAAGGAAGAAGTACTAAGCCAGATACTGATAAACACACAGGATATGACCCAGACACAAATTTAACTAGAGAAGGCCAGAATAGCCACAAAAACAGAAGTAGAGAAAGCACACATTGAACAAGAGATCAGACTTAAAGAATTGGAAATAAATAGTCATAGTAATGAGGTAAAGTACCAAGAATTTGACCTCACCAAACAAGTTGAACTGGCCAAGAAATACATGGTCAATGTTGCTGTAAAACATATTGTGCAGAAAACACAACTCTTTCGGAAAATAGTGCAAATTACGACTTAGTAAAATCTGCTATTCTCAAGAGTTATGAACTTGTTCCAGATGTTATATATTGCTTCTGCTGCTGCAACCACAATCGACTTGACGGATAAATGACAAACATGGAATAATGAGCATATAAAAATATCATCTTATATTTTTATTCTTTTTGGTGATGATTGTGCATACAGTGGTAGTCAGAGGGACTCATGCACATACACAGGTATTATCAAGAGTTCTCTTTTCTTCTGTCTTCTCTTGCTTCCCTGCTCAATTCTGTTTTTTGTTCCAAAAACTCCACTCTTATATAAGCTGAAATTCCTCAAATTCTGCTTAATTGTGGCATCTATGGATAGGCATATCTATTAATCATTTTTGCTGATTATTGCCATTAGGCCAGCTGCCTTTGACATCTTCACATTCCCTCTGCCATTGTATATATTTTACAACCTTGAAAACAGCTCCCCTGATGCAAACATACTTTTGTTTGTCATTATTTCTGATGCCAATCACATTTCTGTGGGTCCAGCAATATATTACAGAGGTATATCACCAAAAATTTAGGAATCATAAAAACATTTCAAGCATAATTTTATGCAGAGTTCCCAAAACAAAAGGAAACTTATTTTGACTATTAGAATATGAGGAAAAATATTGAAAATAAATGAAAAATTAACATTAATATTGATTGCGGAATTCAAAAATTGTATACTAGAAGAGGTTAACATTCATATAGGAAGACAGAAGTGCTTAAGAGTTAGCAGTGTTAGCAGATAAATATGCTTTGACTCAGAGGGAGCAAAATTAAACCTAATTTGGGAACTCAGATGCCCAATAAATTAAAAAAAATTAAATTCTGAAAAAGTGGGAATTTACTAAAAGTTAATAACCAATGTTATGCCATTACTGTTGGAAGACAGGGTATAGTGTGATAAACAGCAGGACATGGCAACAGAGAACCCTATAACCCAAAGCACAATAAACCACAGGGAGTAATATCTGCCAAGGAAATGACAGATGTATACCTGCTAGTCATATCAGAAAGGTAGATTTTCTTGGTGGGTGATTCCATGAGGAAAATGCCAATTCAAATCTCAAGAGATACAGACACTTCACAATCTCTCCTGTCACAAAGTAGTTTGCCAAGAGGATGGAGGTCAGCTACCAGTAAACAATATCAGAAGAATTGACAAAGTATCCCTGTGAATATCCCTCTACATAGGATTAATATAGAACTGAGCTTGATATCAGGATCAATCACCATGGTTGTGATAAGCAAACTTCTTTTGAATAGAGTATCAATGTTATTAGGAAATGATTCAGTTGCTTAGAAAGTGACATGTTCCTTGACTAAATCAAGAAAACTAGTTTGCTTTCCAAACCAGTTTTTTCTAAACAAACAAAACAGCTAACATAACTGTATGCAGTAACTCACACACAATCAAGGGTGAAGAATGATGAGAAAGAGGAAGACAAGCCAGTGGACTCATCTGACATTTTTGAACCATCATGTGAGTTCTTAGGTTGAAAAGAAATAAAAATGAAAAAGGGAACAGTGTTGGCAGAGATGAGTCTGTCTCAGATACATCTATGTTGAGAAAGAACCTAATTACTGAGCAATAGTCTGACTGAACTAATGCAACTTATTAATCAAGGAGATCAGGGGATAATCTTGATAATGTCTCAAAGGCATATTTTATTAAAGATGGAATTCTAATTAGGAGGTGGAAACCAACTCAAATCCCAAGTTCAGAAGACTAGGCAGTTAGTGAACAAATAGCAGTCCCATGAGATTATAGGCACAGCATTTTAAGAACAGCTCACAAAATTCCATTAGCAAGACACTTAAGAATTAACAAAAACTGTAAAAGAATTTTCAGACACTGTCACTGGCCTGTTAAAAAATATGTAGTGAAATATTTCAGCCAAAAAAGATAGTAAAAGCTCTTAATTTCTTTATCAAGGTGAATCTACCTAAGTTAATCCAATGGGATCAAGTGTCTAATATAACTTCTATAAAATAGAGTGCTTACCTGGAGAGATTTCACTCCACCCTAAAAAGTGTGATGAGAACCTACTGCTTAGTTCACCAGAAAGAATGGGATAAAAGTATTCCATTCTTAATGTTCAAAGCTTGTGTATCAGTGCAAGAACCCTTAGGATTCAGTCCATTTGAACTTATATTTGGACATTCAATACAAGGGAAACTACAATTCATAAAGGAAAAGTGGTTACAAGATGACCCAAGCAGAAAACTTGTTAGATTATGTAGAGTGATTTAGAAAGTGAATATCTAAAGCAAATGTGTTAAACCGCGAGCACCTCAAAAGTGTTCAAGACAAAATGAAGTGTGTGATATTAAAGAAAAATTGTGGAGCAAAAGTTTGATATAGGTGATGAAATTTTTATTTTATTTCCAATGAATAACTACTCCCTTAAAGCTAAGTTCCAAGGCCCATACATAAACAAAAGATAAATGACTTCAATTATATAGTGAATATGCCTGATCATAAAACACAAACATATTTTAGAAGAGGAAATGATAGACCCATGTTAGCTATCCAAAAATCATGCGAGGACACATCCTAAACAAAAAAAAAAACTTTATGTAGATTGGGATCCTTCCCATAAACTTACAAACCCTGAAGCTAACGTAAATGACAAATTAGAACACTTACCTATTAGCGAGAAAGGTGGTTTAACTGCTTTTATCTCAGAATATGTGTTTATTTTCTGACATATCTAGTCAGACAACTATGGTGACTCATGACATGGATGTGGGAAACTCTAAACCAATAAAACAACATCTTTATTGGATGAATCTGCAGTAAACAAAGCTTCTAGGAGAAGAAACACAATATGTTAAGAAATGGGATTATTAAACCCAGCCAGAGTGAATGGGCTTCATCATGCATATTGGTAGAAAAACCAGACAGGTTGATGAGATTTTGTATTAATTATTGAAAAGTAAATAAGCTTACCAAAACAGATTACCATCCTCTTCTATGAATGGATGATTGTATAGACAAAATTGGCAAAGCTAAATATATTACAAAATGCGATCTTTTAAAAGGTTATTGGGCAGTACCATTACCTGACAAGGTGAAAGAAATATCAGCTTTTGTAACCCAACAGTGGGATATATGAATATTGTGCTATGTCTTTTAGTAGGAAGAATTTGCAGGCTACCTTTGTAAGACAAATGAACAAATACTTAAAAAATATACATATTAATGACACCATGACATATAGCAATACTTGGAAAGATCACCCTTTGAGATTGTGAAAAGTTTTTGAAAGGCTTAGATTGGCAAATCTTACTCTTAATTTAGTAAAAAGTGATTTTTGTCAGGCAAAAATAACATACTGAGGACATGTTGCAAGGCATGAGAGAGAAAAAAAAAAAAAAAAAAAAAAAAATCAAAAATTGGTTAAGTACAAATCCAATGCTTCTCCAGATTTTCATCAGCTTTTTGCTATTGTTGTAATCAACTAAGGAATTGAGGCAGAATTATTACAAGATAATCAGAATAAAATACACCCAGTTAGTTATTCTCAGAAATTTAACAAACTTCAAAGAACATATACCACAATAGAGAAAGAAGCTCTCACACTAGTATACAGTTTACAACATTTTGAAATTCACATGGCAATGTCACAATCACGTACAATTATATACACGGACCACAACTTGTTAGTTTTCATCGCTAAGATGAAAAATATTAGATGACTTTTAGTGTGGAGTTTAGTATTACAAGAAATCAATTTAAGGATTGAAAATATTAAAAGGCATGGAAAATATACATGTGGATACATTATCACATATCTGGCTGTACACAGGCTGACAGGAAGGAAAAAAAAAAAAAATTGCATTTTTTATCTTTGTTGGGTATGGGGATGTTACATTCTTATGTATTTAGTCCTGTCCCTCAGCATACTAAACACACTGTCAATAAATTATGACTTTCTTTGTGACATTTATCTTCTCTCTCTGGCAACCTTACGAAATCAGCAGTTAAACTAACATCAGTCAGACAATAAACCTTACAAACAGGGCCAGCTGATGCTAAAAATAGCACATCACATATGGAGTCATGTGACCCAGTATGAAAGATTGCACAGGAAAAATACTTAAGAATCAGTTAGACAGTGGACTTCAAGGAATAAAGGCTTTTTTATGTCAACATATTAGGAGACTGATTAAACAAAAGATCGAAAATGACATCAAACTCACCAACAATAATTTAATACAACATCTGAACATTTATTTCATTGATTAAATAGTCACAAACCAAAAAGCAATGGCGAATTACTAAGTGTGCTAATCACTGAACTTAAGGGCATATGTGATTCTTTCAGTTAAGGAAAACTGAGAAGACATCAGTCAACTCAACATTAAATCTTTATGGCAAAGAAAACTTTTATGCTGTCAAAACTGTGAAAAGGAAAACTATTTGAAAACAGAAGTTTGCAACTTTGAAAAGAACCAAACTAAAGAAAAATATAAAAAGAGAGAAAAGAAAAAAGTGTATATTTTTTATTTCAGACTACATACAAAAGTGTTTTTTATCCTCATATCACATACACTACATACTCCTTTTCACACAGACATGTTTCTCCATATCATTGTTGCTTTATATTAAATTTTGTTAAATTGTAATCCTAACTTTATTTTCCTTATCTGTGTATCTGAACCTGTGAGAGAACCATCTACTACTGGAATCAAAAACTTTGCCCATATATATATATATATATATATATATATATATATATATATATGAGTAATATTAGAATTAAAATATTTATCAATGCTTGTTATATTTTCGTAAAAATTTCTATTGCACGTGATTTTGCACACGTTCCTTTTCCTTTAAAAAGGCTGAGTTCTTTTCTTTCTTCGGCATTTTGTTTACCTGCTCTTGCGTTTACTGCATGCTCTTGTGTTGCGAAATTAGTTCGGTAAAGCCTAGTAAAGAGGTTTTGTTCCGTCTTCACTTACGTTAAAACACCACCACAATGCTGTTCAAAGTTTTGATCACTATTAATATATTTTCAAAATCCATAGCTTTCTCTGCCCACACTCTAAATAAAGGGTCTACACCTCTCTATTTAAACTCTGGTATAAATATCAATGTTTCAATTCTGCAGCAGTCAGTTTATAATCTGTACCTGAGGATTGCATTGTGCATGAAACTCAATTGTGCTCCCTGTGAGAAAATATATAAAAATGAAACTATTGTATCTGGATATAAAAAAATTGCTGAGTAATGTCATTGACAGTAGAAAGAACTTTGATATCAATTTGATTTGCTCAAAATAAAGGATAGGGACTGGTAGTAAATAGAAAAGTTATAAGAGCTAAGAAAATAACCTATATGGAACAAATTGTTTTGATTTATATACTGCAGAAAATTTTTTAAATAAGTTCAACATAAAACAAATCAAGAGAAAGTACTCAGGAAAGTGTAACCAAGTGAGGAATTAAGAAAAGATTATCTTTAAAATCAAGTGATTAATGAGAATTATAAAGAAGACTAATTTGAATAGAGAAGAACAAAAGGTGGCATTTTGGAAAGAAGCAATGTAACTTAACCAAAAGAAATTTGAGCGAAGTCAATTTAAATAAGAAAACAAAAAAGATTAACAGAGAAGTTAAAATGATGTGCAGTGAAATCTTTATGCAAAATATCTTGTTCATTTGAACATGAATATTATGGATATATTTAGTTAACTGAGGTGTGCATTGGTTATCAAATACTATCTTTTCAGTTTGTAATATTTTCATTTGTTTGGCTTTATCTTTTCGATTTGACAAGATTTTACCAGGAACATCTCAAAATACAAAACTGTTAAAAAGGGGAATAATCAATAGAGGTTAGCCAACACCACCCATCACTGAGGTGTTGAGTTAGCACTAGAAAGTATCATGTATTCCTAATAAGTATATTAATACTGACTAGGTATGAGAAATAATTTTTAAATCATGAAATTGAAAAGAAATTAAAACTTAAAAAAATCATGAAATAGTATTTTGTTTACATAATCTTATTTATTAAATTATTCCAAAAAATAAAACTAATGAGCATTTATGGCACCCATTTTACACTTAACTTTTCTATCCAACTCAAATCTCTTTGAATTTGTTCTTATATTGGTAAATAAACATACATACGAAATTAAAACATATCTATTAAAGCATATTAATATGCCTTAAAGTAATTTCCTTTTATTGTTTTTCAAAGTAAAAATTTTGAAAATCTTATTAACAAAATATCTACTTGATAAAGTACAAATGATCTTTCATGTCTCATGATTTTACACAAAGTAAAAGGATGTCATCTGAAGGTTCCTCCATTAAAAAAGAAAAAAAAAAAGAGTATAAATTTAAAATGATATCAACAATTGAACTTTAAATGCTTGAAAAAACAAAAAAAAAACAAAGCATCAGCACAAATTGCCTTTATAAAAAAAAAATTGTTTTATCCTATTTAATCTAAATTCACATTATTATTTAATTGAATTTGATTGGATTTAAGTGAGTAATGCATAATCAAATAAACTGCAACAAGACAATGACAAATATCACATTTTTCATTTGTATATGTGTGTAATATTAAATATTTCTTTGTCATAATTACTCCAAATAAATTATTTTCTTTCAGAGATTTTATTCTATTTTAAGAATATCATCTGCTGATCTTCACCTGCATTAAATTGTCCACTGAGAAAACAAAACTGATACTCAGATACAAAATTCATCAAGATTGCAAATATATTATACATTAATTAGCAATAATAACTTAAAATTATGCCATTTCATTAGAAAAGATTTAAATAGAATAGAAATCTGCTTTAAGTAGATTTTTTGCTAATTCTTAATGGAACTGATATCTCAATCACCAAGATGGTAAAGTCTATTCATTGTGTGTGGGAAGTGAAATTACGAACAAGTTTAAGAAAAAAAAAAAAGAAAAGTCAGTTGATATTTTCACTTTCCATCTTAGGTTGTCAATCAAACCTAAGAGAATAACAAAATGGTCTATACTTTTAAAATAGATATAAAGTCCTGTTTAAAGTATAATAAAATTTTCTAACTTTTTTAAAGTACATTACATCCAAATATAAAATGATGTGTTTACACATGACTGCATATGTGCACAAGTTTAAAAAATAATTATTATAAATCTATTCAGGCTCCTAATTTTATATATATTTTTTTAAATATGTAGATAACATTTGTAGTCTCAAGAAAAGTTAGGTATAAATTTAGTATTATACAATGATGTTATTCTAAAAACTAAAAAAATACATGGAAGAAAAATAAACAAGAATATAACAGATCTGTCTCTGGATAACTATATATATATATATATATATATAAAAAAATCAGTGCTTTGTCAGTTGTTTTTAATGAAATTTGTCTGTGTGTGCGTGTGTGCATACGTACACACATGCATACATAATCTCAGAAAAACATTCATTTGAAGTCATGCAGGCAAGTGAGGTTGCTAGGAACAGATTTACAATAATTTTCTTTAAGGCATAGTTATCAAAATATTAAATTTATCTACAATTATTTATGCTTCCTTATGATGCCATTGTGGAACAATACCTTTCATTTCTTTACTCACAGATTCTCCAACTCCACATTTGATTCATCTGGGGGTATGCACACCTGACTTCACACCTAGAACTGGGGCTCAACTGAGTGATGTTTACATTATCCTCTCACTGGTCTCTAACATAATACCAAAGCTTGGCCACTTTAAGGCGAGCGAAGGTGACAGAATCCCAATCATCGTTCTGAAGAAATGTGCCCCCAAACTCTTCACTGTCTTCTCCAAACTCTACAACTACTGCCTCTCTGCTTCTTGTTTTCCTATCTGCTGGAAGTCCTCCTCTGTGGTTCAACATCTCACAGCCCACAACCTATTCTCCAACAAACAGTATGACTTCTGCTTTGCCAGGTCTACTGCTGATATGATAATGACCATCACAGAGTACATATACCAGACTTGATAAGAACAGTGAGGCTTGAGCTGTTGCCCTAGATATCTCCAAAGCATTTGACAGAGTTTGGCATGCTGACTTTCTGTGCATACTATAAGGCTATAGTATAACTGGACACTTGTTTGATCTAATCCATTTGTTCCTTTTAAATCGTGTAATAAAGGTAGTATTGAACAGGCATGCTTTCAGAGCCTATCATACAAACACGATTATCTCTCAAGGCTCTTTTCTAAGTTCTACGCCTTTTCTTATTTTCATCAATGATCTCCCTGATGTAATCAAATTTCAAGTAGGCATCTATGTAGACGATGCCCCTATTTACTCCAGCCTTGATAACAAATCTGCTGAAGCTGACAAAGCAAACTTCACTGCTGAGCTTGTAAATTTTAACGCTTCCAAAACAAAGCTGTTATCCTTTAACCGCCACAGATAATGTCTACAACCCCACATCAGCATGGATCAGGCTAGTTTCCCTGAAATCAATACACTGCACCTCTTCGGCCTAGCTCTCTCAGCCGACCCCAAGTAAAATGACTACATTGAATCAATAGGTAAATCTTCTACTAAAATTTTGGTTCACTGTGTGGGGCCAGGGAGTTTTTCTCGTCTGAATCCATCTTGCACATATACAAATCTATCATCTGGCCATGCATTGTTTACCTCTGTCACATCTGGTTGGGCCTCCTTGCTATTCATCTCAAGGTTCGACAAAATCCAAAGGAGAATCTGCAATTTAATCTACCGACCTGGTAGCTCAACTCCAGTCACTTTATCACAGATGTAATATGGCTTCTCTCTGTCTCTTCTATAAAGACTTTCATGGATTCTGCTCTGATGATCTTAGCTCCCTGTTGCCCCCTCTGCATGAATTTACTCAAGTTACTAGACTAGCAACTAGATCCCACCCTCTTACAGTGAAACCAATCAAATATAACCGCAACTTCTACTCTAGCAGTTTTTTCCTCGCAATTCCCACTTGTGGAACTCCCTTCCATATACTTGCTTCCTTCATAGCTACAATCTCCAAGAATTTAAATGCAATGTCAATTGCTATCTTATATCTTCTTGACTCACTTCCTTTCCCCCAACACCCACTGTATCATGTTCTTCTCCATTTTCACTCTACTCTCATGCAGCTCTCTTTACACCAGTGGTTCGATCCTTTTCTTACCCATTCTCTGACACCCCTGTGACCTGTTCCTCTTTCTCTTCACTCTCCTTTTATGTAACCCCCTGCACACCAGTGGCAGTACTGCCTTGCTTTGGGTGAAATGATCATAAAAAAAAAAAAAGAAAAATGTTGAAAGGATCATCAAAACTGATAGCTGTTAAATTAACTCAACAAGTTACATAATCACTAAATGTTAAATTATATAGGTTTCCCTGATGAAATAGAAAAGAAAATTAAGAGATGAAAAGAGCTTACATTTAGAAATATAAGCAGAATTTAAGATTAAGAAAAATTAAAGTGGGCTGAATAAATTTTATTTGTGCACGTAAAACAATATAACCAGTTGAATAAACAATAGTAAAAGTTTTTATGTGTCACCTTTCTTGCATATTAGGTCATGGCCAGTTTTGTGAGGCAATTATCTATGTATATAAAAACAGGTCTTGCTTTTGTGACAGTCACTGGAAAGAAGCAGTTCTACACTTACCTCTTCTTCTAAAAGAATTGAACAGTGGTGTTACTTGGCAACAGTCAACTGTATATTTAGAGATGAGAGAAATATTAATTTTTGAATAAGGATAATATAAAAAACAACAGAATGTGAACAATAGATTACAATACTACAGAGGCTATGTAGTAATATAGTTTCTTTGGGGAATTCAGGGTTTATTGGAATTACCAATGACTGAATTCTAGCAAAATGAATTAGGCTAGGATGAACTAATAGCTGTTTACTTTTAATTTTCAAAAGGTCTTTTTTTGCACAAACCATATAGAAATTTACCTGAAAAGTTTATTTTCTAATTCATTAGGCTAATTTGTTTGCTTTGTAAAAATAATTCAAAATTGTGATGAGAATCAAATAATCCAGTTTCTTGGAAAGAGCTGAAACTTTGCTCTTTTTTTGTAAAATGCCAGCTCTTAATTTCTTAAAAATTCATTATGAAACAAAATTATTATTATTTTTTTTTTTAATTTAAAACCATTTCAAGTATTTTTAATAGGAATGAATACAATAAAATTTTGGAGATATATATATATATATATATATATATATATATATATTAGGAGGTGCTGATAGGTTCTCAGCCTGATCCACTTGCCAAAATCTAACCAAACCGCAGAAATTTTGGTAGGCAGGGCATCTGTTGTATCGCTGACGTGGATGTGTTACAGAGAAAGTATGCTGCGATATTATTCAACACAACATCTGGCACTAAATAGATATACACAGAACAGTACAATAGTTACAATAACAGACAAGCCAGAACTTACAACACAGAAAGAAGGGGTTTAGATCACAATAGTCGCCAAAGTCATCAGTTCAGATATTACTTTGCATTGAATGCTACTATTCTTAAACCATGTCAGGCCATGGGCTATTCTGTCATTCAGAGTGCTGCAGGGGTGTCAGCCACTCTACACCTCCTCTCTGAAATGTTATGTCCCATGGCCAAACATTTCCTTTTCAGGTCTATTTCTATCATACCTGCTAGCCTTCTTTTATGCTTTCCTGAGCAATTATGTTTATCCTGTTGAGGCATTGGTCCAGCAAACATGTCATAGATCACCGACACAGGTTCTTTACTCTTTACCATTTATAATTTGGTTAACATGCCTCTTAATTATCCATCTTGGGTATTTGATTAGATACAACATACAACCAATTCTTTTGCCAATGATACCTTCCTCCCATGATGATTTTCTTAATTTGTTTTTTTTTAAATAAATTTTGTCACCTGAATTGAAATGTTTACCTTCGAATTTCGTTCTGTTGTTCATTTTTTTCTTTTGTTGCTCTCTGTTTGTCAAAAACTGACCCAACTCTTCTAGCAAAAATTAGTTATACTGGAGACATACCTGAACTTGCATTTATGTTTGGCATTATTCAGTACACAGATAAGAAATTTTGCAGTTCTTCATTCATGGTTTCTATACTGCTCACCTCTTTTTTATCACTCTTTAAATACGTCAAACTTTTCTACCTGTTCATTTGACCTTGGGTGGTAGAGTGGGGATCTTAGAGGAGTCAATGAATGAAGTTTACAGAAATCTGCAAATTCTTTTACAAAAATTGAGTACCGTTATCAGACACCATAGTGTCCAGTATTCTGAATCTCACAAATAACTCAGGCAAAAAGTCTAATGTGACTTTTGTAGTTGGCATCTTGCACCTGAAAACTTCAGGTCACTTTGAGAAACTGTCCACCACGATAAAGTAGTAAATCCCCTTAATTGGTCCAGCATAATCAATATGAAGTCTCGACCACGGTTTGTCAGTTTTAGGCTGGGGATCAAATTTCACATGTGGTGCCTTTGCAACCGATGCAGTTTTTGCATGTTTTAATCAGATTTTCTATATCCTTGGTCATACTGTGCTAATATACATAGCTTATCATAAGTGTTTTCATATGATATATACCTGGGTGTCCAGCATGAAAATTTCTCATTTCTTTTGATAAAATTGCTGGGATGACAACCTGATCTCCATTTGCCATTGCATATTGAAAAAATATTTTTCTTATATTCCATTAACACTTTCTTTTTCTAAGTAATAAATTTGTTGAATGTAGCTTTGGCCCTGATTTCAACCAATGTAACAGGTAAGTCATTTACCATATTATACAGGATGTGTTTCATTTCCAATTCGCAACTCAGTAAAGCAATTACTGTCTCTTCAAGTGATTTGCTTATGCTTGGAATTAACCTTGACAATCCATAAGTGTGGGCTATCTTTTTTTGATGGTAAGAACTTCATTTTAAATGAGTAGTTCAACAAGATAGTTACCCATCTCTAAAAATGGTTTGCTGAATGCATTGGAATTCCTTTTTTTTTTTCTTTTTTTTTTTTAAAACCAAATATTGAAATTAATGGACGGTGATCAGTTTGAAAAGTAGACTGCCTTCCATGAATATATTTATCGAATTTTTTAAGCACAAATATCATGGCAAATCCTTTTTCAATCGGAGAATACTTCCTTTCTGCAGGAAGCCGAGTCCTCAAAACATGATATATGGCCTTCAGTTGACCATCCGTTTCCATATGTAGAAGTACAGCCCCTAAACCTAAATTACTTGTGTCACTTGCCACATAAATCTTATTAGGGTCGTAATGCATAAGCGATAAAGTCAGATGTTAATGCCGTTTTTAATTTTTGAAAAGCTTCTTCACAATCCACCAACCAATTCCATTATGTGTCTTTTTTAAGCAGTTTATTTAGTAGTGCTCTGAGTGTATGCATGTTTGGAATATAGCCGCTATAATAGTTTGCCAATCTCAAAAATGCTTGTGAAGATGATATGTTTGTAAGGACAGGCTTGATCCTTATTGCGCTTGCAGGTCTCAGATCAGGTCACCTATCTTTCTCATCTATGATTTGTCCCAAATCTTTAATCTTTTGGAGCTTGAATACAAATCCTTTAATTTTTTTTAACACCTCTTTTACATGCTTTTTATGTTCCCACTTTTTATCAATACATCATCCAAATATGCTGGAACAAAATCTAGACCATTGAGCATAGTGTATTACCTGTTGAAATATTGCTTTACTCCAAAAAAGTAATCTCTTGAATTTGTTAAAACCCTTGTGTGCAGTAATTGTTAGAATTTTTCCACATTCCTAATCTGTATCTGCAAATACGCTTCAGATAAATCTAATTAAGAAAATATTCGCATGCCATTCAATTTTGCAAAAATTGTGTCTGTTGATGGTAGTGGATAGTTGGTTTGTTTTAAACAGCTGTCCTAACCTGTAAAATAGTCAGCACAAACCTTGATTTTTTTTTTTGTGTGAACTGTTGGGCTTGCTCAATGACTATAATTAATTTTTTTCAATTACACCCAATTTCTTTAATCTTTCCAGTTCTTTATCTATATCTTCCAATGCAGTGAAAAGCACTGGTCTTTTTTGTCCAAAAAAGACCAGAGCAGCATTTTCTTTCAATTCCAGTTTTGCCTTTACTTTAGAGCAAAAACCTAATCCATCTAAAAAGAATTTCAGGAAATTTTGCTTTTAGATCCCTTTTCAATTTTTCAGTAATGTTTGATGACCAAACTACATTATGGCAAAACGTGTTCATTGGGATGTTAAATCTAATGCTTCCATCTATTCCGTACCAAAATATTTTGTGTTCGCTCCATTATGAATGCTTTTAGTTTTTTCTCTTTACCTGAGAAAAGGACATTCATGCAAATCTTATCCAGAAATTTTAGTCATTTGCCTGTCTCACCTTTGGTAATTTTTTTTTTAGAACTGGTTTAGACTGGTCTGTTTTTTTTCTTCCAGGTATCGGCATTTATTATAGTTAAATCTGATCCTGTGTATTTGGAGTTCAATTTTCTTGTTATTTGTTTGGACATTTATATATGTTGTTTTAGAACAGGCATTCTTTATATAAGTGCAACTTATCACAACTGTAGCAAGCATTAATTTTAAAAACTTTTCTACCGAGTGGTTTATTTTTAATTTTCTGAAGATGCGATATATCCTGTTCTTTGATTTTAGCTGTGTTTTCTTTTAATTTTACAATTCACTAGCATTCCTTTGCTAGATTTTAGAGAGTTAATTTTTGCTCCTTTAAGGATGGAAACAAAAAGGAAATCAATACTGAGCATCAGAAAGGGACGGCTGAAGTTCTTGGGACATGTAATGAGGAAGGAAGGCTTGGAGAATATGATACTCACAGGTCAAATAGAGGGAAAAAGTCAGGGGAAAACAGCGGATAATATATTTGAAGAGCCTGAGCAGGTGGATGACAGAGCGGGGTTTGGGTGAGGTAACAGGAGTAAGCGTGCTAAGAGCTACCAGGGATAGGGAGACATGGAAGGCCATGATTGCTTATGTCCTGAAGGAACATGGCACATAGAAGAATTTTTGATCTTGTTCCGATTTAGTTAATAATCTTGCTCTTATGTTTGCTTCTTTTGGTGAAATTAGACCCTGAACAAAGATTAAACATTTGAACATGTCCATAAAAAGAATTCTTTACTGATGGTATTTGAATTAAAAGACAAATATCTAGGGCTGATGTAAGATGTTAGTATTTGAATAAAGAAAACCACTTTCCAGTAACTGCATGAAGAAGTGTCATCTTGCATGAATATCCAAAGCCCAGTGGTGAACTAATTAATGTGGCATCTATTTCACAAGTGACTAAAAGTAATCTAGGAAGATGCTGAGCCATGATTTCTAAAAAAATATCCACAACTCACTGATATTTGTAAGTATCTTGCATATAACAGACATCTCATAAATGCCAAATTGGGCTTATCTTGGGAAAACAGTGGTCATACCATTCATTGGAAGTATCCAAAATGTTTTTAAAATCTAAAGATCTTTGGCTCAAATGATCCAATGAATTATCCTGCTGAAATAATCATCATTATTGGAGGTACATGAAGTACAGGAATAGAGACAAATGGTCACAAAGCAGTTTAACAGTGGTTACTGATCAATAACAAACTACAAAAGCCAACTCTTGCCACATGGATACACTATACCATTATGGCACCTTTGTGGTGCCTGGGGTCCATGATCTGTATTACATCCAAATTCTACTATCAGCCTGAAATAACTTAAACCATGGATCACCAGACTATGCCACACATTGCCAGTTTTCCACTATCCAATTGGCAACATCATAATCACAGGAGAGATACTGTCTTGTGTCATAGTATTAACAGGGTACCATTGTTTCTATATACCATACAAATTAAAGAATGCTCAATGTATTGAATGTGGAGGTGAGTTGAGCCAGCATTTGTTACTACTAAGAATTCTAGCTGGATGTTTCTGGTCACAATTATTAAGTACTTGTAGTCAGACCAGACACTGTATATTCCTAGCACTGATCTTGCAGATAGAGGGATATCAAATATCACCACAATTTCAGAAATAAAAAGTACTTCTGTCCTATGACTTTTGGTGTCTCAATTTAAGTAAGCTGAAAAGTTCTCAGTCCAACCAAAAAGAATTATCTAGATCAGCATTCCTCAGCCTTTTTTAATACAGGATGTACTTACAGAATATCTAAAACTCTGAGGAACACATTTAATTTTAATAAGGAAAAATTAGTCATGGAATTTAAAAATATGAATATTTGGTTTAGCATTCCTAAAGAAGATTTGTGATACAGTTTTCATTTAAAAGGATTTTTGAAGAATTTTTTTTTTTTGAGAGGCCAATAATGACTGATTTAAATCCCTTGAGGAAGGTAAAAGAAAAAGGATTATCCACTCCTTAAATATTAAGGAATTTAGCATTCAGTTTAAAATATCAAATGACAAAGAGTTGACTTGAACAAGGAAGCCATGTACTTGGTCCCTCTAGCTTTTTAAGAATAAAGATTTTTTTAAATATATAAAAAATAATTAATAAAATATTCTTCTATTAACTTATGGTGTATCTAGCTATCTTTCAGGACACATTAGGACATCTATATTCTATTTTACATATTGACCACACTTTTCAAGACAACTGGTACATCATTTAAATTAAATTTCTTTTTAAAAAAAAAAAAGAGAAAATTCTGAAGCTTGGTCATTAAAATAATGAAAATGAGCAGTGGGTCAGAAAAAGAAATTTTTCAGTGCACATTTATAAAGACCATTTGGCAGATATGCTTGGTATTCATGTTTAGAAGTGTTTCTGCACAACAAAACTACCTACTACATGGTAATAATATAGCCCCAGGAGAGGCAGATTAATTTGTTAGAGTGGCATTGCAAGAGCTTTGACTTCAATTAAAAAAAACAAAAACACTTATCACATAAAGAGATTGTTGGCAAATAAAAAAAAAACAAACAAACTTGGAGACCCTCAAATCAACTGGAATTTTTCCTGCAGTTATCTAAGAAAAAAAGTGATTCAAAAGCATCTAGATCCAATAAGACTCCATTGTAATGCTCGTTTTCAGAATAAATTGTTTTTTATACTTTGAACATTAGGTCTAAGATCATTTTGAAATAGCAGCATCTGCACACAGACATGCACTCATGTTTTATATATAATATGAATTATTCAATATATATAAAATACTGATATATTAGTTGAAAAACAAAAGATAGAAATATTTTATCAGTAGATTTGAAAATATTTGCATTCACTTAACAGAGGAAGAATAGTGAATAAAGACAGGATTATTTTTCCAAGTTTAGGTGCAAGAACAAGTACCTTCTATGCCACCTCTGCACTGACTAAACGATCATGGACTCAACCATATACAGGGTGCGATGGGTAAATCATTGCCATCTTATATTTTTAATATTGCACATGCATGTTGTTTTTCTTGAAAGCACATTACAGTAAGGTCAGTTGAGCACCGTCTGGAAGAAAAAGACTACCATGTTGCAATTCACTCTGCTAGAAATTTGGAAACAGCATGTTGTACTGCTTGGCATTTGTGCTGGAAGCTCCAATATGAACATTTCAGAGTGTTTGGATATCAATCTGAGGACAGTGCAGAGGATCTGGAAAAAGCTGGATTATATATCCTGTCAACATCACGGTGTTTGTAGAGATCACCAGTTATGGTGATGTCATATCACCATTCATCTTCCCACAAGGTTTGACTCAACATGGAGGCCTACATCAAGGGCTTTGAGGAAGTAGTGCTGCCCTGGATTAAGAGGGTGACTGCTGGAAGATCCTATGTCTGGAAACAGAACTCTGCATCATACCACACAAGCAGGAGTCACCCCTTACATCTGGTTACCTAACTCCCAGACTGCAATCCCTTTGATTACTACATGTGGAGTGCAGTTGAGTGAGAAACCCACAAAAATGAATGGAAGGCAAGGATTATGGCAGCATTCACCAACTTAAACGAGATTGTCCAGAAGAGATAAAAAAGATTCCGAAGTCATCTGGTGGATGTGGTTCAAGCCAATGGCAATTTTATTGAATAAATTTACTCTTTAGTATTCCAAGATTTATTTTGTGCAATTTTAGTAAATATATCTGTTAAAATGAGGTGTTATTTCAGTTTTGTGTAATTTAGACAACAATTTATTCATTGCAACATGTATAATTGTAAAATCTGTGAAACTGTTGGTTTCTGTGAAAAAGTCTAAGTTGTTTCCTTTTAAACTGAAGCAAAACAATGATCATGAGTGTGTACAAGAAGATATTCACATGCACATTATATTTTAAAATATTCAATTTATAAAACAAATTTCACTAAGTTTGCTACAGGAGCAAAAGGAACCAATTTGTATCGGTAGAAAATATAAACAGCTCTGACCATCTTGTATACTAAACTGATTAAACCCAATGCACATGCTATGAAACCATGAGAATACAATAACATCATTGACTGAATATAATCCTGAAATCTAAATGCACATCTTTACATTTGAAGTCTGATTGTTTGGGCTGTTAAGAGGATCTTGCTTTGTTTATTTCCTTTCCATCAAGAAACTTAACACTTTTCTAAGAAAAAATAATCCAGAAAAATAAAAAGAAATTATTTCTCACTAATCCTTTCAACATATCTTTAATTTGAACAAGATGGGAATTATCAAAAACTTCAGAAAAATAAAAAACATGAAATGTTCTACTTTAAGGAATTCTATCTTAGAAAATGATGCACTAATAATGATTGACAAATCTATCAACTTGAAGTAGGTTGTAAGATTTTCAAAATTTTCAAGTCTTTGTCTCAAGTATCATTTACTCAGCATATACAAAATTTAGGAAGTAAAAAATGAAAAATTTACCCATTAATCAAATCTGATCTTTCTAATTTCTTAAAAAACCTACAGTTTAATCTAACATCTGGCATAGAAAAGAAAAAAAAAAAAAAGAAATTTGCTACCTTTCACTTTTGGGATATTCTTACTATAAATAGCATATATAAGATTGGAACCTACATTATATCAGATTTAATTATGCTAGACAGTTTTCACAATAAAATTGGTATTAATTGATATTGTTAAATATTCATTTGATAAATATAACTAGTTATTTTCAGTTTATGTATCCTTATCAAAAATATTTAATATAATTTATTTGGTCAGGTGAGATTTCATTAATTTAAGGGTTGTTCATAATTATATGCTATTGATATTTATTTTTTTTCATTTCATAACTTTGAAGATTGCCATAGACCATTAAAAAAATATAACCACAAAAACATATTGTAAGGTTATTAAATGATGGGGAAACAAAATTGTGAAAAAGTTTAACAGATCAAAGTATAATAAAAAGAAAAACAGAAAATATTGGTAAAATAAAAAAAATAACTAATATTACAAAGAGATTTGAGAAAAAATAATGTATGTAATAACAAAACCAGATGATTGATTAACAAGAAAATACCTGAAGTTAGTGTTTTTGATAATGTTTTCTTCAATAAAATCAGTAATAACTAACTGATGTTAGGTAAATTATAAAAGATATAATTTATATAAACTATATATCATGTCAATTTCAGTATCTAATATCTTTTTAATTTATTTTTTTTTTAATCGTATCACCCCGAGCAAGGCAGCAATGCCACTGATGTGCAGAGGGCTACATAAGAGTAAAAAGATTAATTAGAAGAGAGTGAAGAGAAAGATGAACCAGTTAGAAAGAAGCAAGCGAGGGATGGGAATACAGGTGTGATGACAGCTGCAAAGGTGGAGAGAAAGGAAAGGATATACGGGGTGGTGAAAGAACTAGAGTCAAGTGGTTAAGAGATGAGTATTGACATTGCATTTAAATTCCTGGAGGTTGTAGCTGTCAGGAAAGCAAGAATATGGAAGTGAGTTCCATAGGCAGGAAGTGCGAGAGAAGAAGCTGCAGGAGTATAATTGTTGTCTGCATTTGGTTAATCTAACTGTGAATGGGTGGGACCCAGTTGCCAATCTGGTTGCATGAGTAAACATCTGTTGCAGAGGGACCAGTGACTTAAGTTCGTTGGAGCAGAAGCCATGAAAGTATTTATAGAACAGACAAAGGGAGGCCACATCTCATTGGTGGGAAAGTGGCTGTAGTCGAGCCACCAAGTCGGTACCTATCACATTACTGATTCTCCTTTGAAGCCTGTCAAGAACACTGAGATGAACAGCAGGGGCGCCTGATCATATATGGCAGCAGTATTTCATGCACGGACGAATGGTTGATTTGTATATATGCAGGATGGATTCAGGCGGGAAAAACATCCTGACCTGACACAGTGACCCAACTTTCTTAGCAGTGGATTTAGCTATGGACTCAATGTAGTGGTTCCATTTGAGATCAGAAGAGAGTAAGGCCGGTGGGGGGGCGCAGTGTATTGCTCTCAGGGAGACTCGCTTGGTCCATGCTTATGGGAGGCAGGTGAGGTTGCCTGTGATGGTTGACAGACAACAGCTTGGTCATAGACGCATTGAAATTGACAAGCCACTTCTTGCCCCAATTCACCACAGAGTGTAGATCCCTTTCAAGGTCAGCAGTGCGATTATGTTTGTCCGCCACGAGGGGTTTCTTACTGATGCAGGAGTAAATTGTGGGGTCATCTGCGTAGATGCCTACTTGGCTCTTGATCTCATCTGGGAGGTCATTTATGAAAATAGGGAAGAGCGTTGGGCCCAGGATAGAGCCCCGAGGGGCACCAGTGTTTGTGCTGTAGGATGTAGAGGCATGCCCATTCAAAACCACCTTCATTTTGCGATTATTTAAAAAAGATTGGATTAGATCAAGCAAGCATCCCCGTAGCTTGCATAGAAGGCCAGAGTGCCAAACCCTGTCAAAAGCCTTGGAGATGTCCAGAGCAACAGCATAAGCCTTGCCTGACTCATCAAGGGCCTGGAACATGTACTCTGTAACGGTCGTTAGCATGTCGGCCGTGGACCTGGCAAAGCAGAAGCCATACTGCCTGTCAGAGCAGAGTCAGTGGCCAGTAAGATGTTGAACTATTTCAGCATTAATTATGGCCTCGAACACTTTCCTGAAAATTGGTAGAAGGCTGATAGGGCGATAATTGGATGGATCCGAGGGTTCACCACAGTTCTTAAATACAGGAACGACTGAAGAGAACTTCCAGCATGCAGGAAAACAGGAAGCAGAAAGGCAGTAGTTATAGAGTTTAGAGAGGACAGGGGAGAGTTCAGGAGCACATTTCTTAAGGACTATCACCAGGATTCCATTGCCACTGCTCGCATTATTGGGGTCAAGTTTTGAAATTACTCAGGATACTACTGTCAGGGTAATATATACATTGTACAGTTTAGCCTCAGCTCTAATAGAGAAGTCGGGTGAGCGTACTCTAGATGAGTCAAATGTGGACTTGGATTTGTTCTTATTAAAAATATTGATAACCCGTTTTATGAGTAAAAGCTTTTATTACACAAACTAAGTGAAACATTTCTTTTTCAAAATATATATGAAAGGTATAACCAAGAAACATTTAATTCAATATCCAATATACCCAAATAAATCATTTTTTTGTTTTTTATAATGATGTGGACTCCTTGATACTAAATCTTCTTCAATCTTTCAGCCATTGATTTTGTTAACTTTTCATCTACCTTGATTTAACATTGCTTGATCATTTTTTGTTTCAGAGAGATTTTTGCTTCAACACTGTTTTCATTGCTTATATATATATATATATATATATATATATATATACACACACACATACATACAAAGAAACTTAAATTTTCCAATGTATTAATATCAGGAGAGGTTGGGAGTTATTACATTGATTTGACATCCCCCACACTTTATTTAGCAAGGAGGGCAAGAGTCAGTTTTGCAGAATGTGGAAGAATGTGTTTTTTTTTGTTGTTATATATAATCATTTCACTCCAAGCAAAATAGGACGGCCACTGGTACATGGGGTAGAGTTATGGTGAGAGAAAAAACAGAGTACAGGGAATGTCTAAGAAAGGATAAGAGGTGGCTTGGATTGAGGGAGGTAAGAGATGACAATTATTGCATTTAAACTTTTAGAGATTATGGAAGTAAGTGTATTGAAAAGAGTTCCACATGGAGGAAGTGCAAGAAAAGAAACTGAGGGAGTAGAAGTGGCAGTTATATTTACTTATTTTGATGGTAAAAATGGTGAGACCTAGGTGCCAATCTAGTAGACTGAGTAAATTCATGTGGTTGGGGCACCAGAGAAAGAAGTTTGTCAGAGCAGAAACTATGAAAATATTTGTAGAAAAGACAGAGGGAAGCCACATCTCATCAATGAGAAAGTGACTGAAGTTGGCCACTAAATCAGGATCGATTACAATGCAGATCCTTCTCTGAATTTTGTCTAAAACCTTAAGATGAATAGCAGGAGCAGCCGACCAGATATGACAACAGTACTCAATGCACAGACAGCTAATGATAGATTTATAAATGCGCAAGATTCCCCACAAAAAAAGACTGACATAGTGAACCAAATTTCTTAGTGGTAGATGTAGCTATTGATTTGATGTAGTTGTTCCACTTAAAGTCAATTGAGAGAATGAGGCCAAGGAGGTGCAGTTTGCTGCTTTCTAAGAGACTAGCATCATCCATACTGAGAGAAGGTAGAAAAATTTCTCTATAGTAGTTAAAAGAGGGTAGCTTCATTCTAGAAGCATTAAAATTTTACAAGCCATTTCCTAACCTAATTCATCACACATTAGAGCTCCTTCCCAAGAACATCAGTAAAGTTGACTGTCAGCTTTGGCAAATTTCTTATTAAGATGAGAGTAAATGGTGGTGTCATCTGCATAGATGCCTATTGAGAACTGA
The DNA here is from genome assembly GCA_037127315.1 of Ascarosepion bandense. Lineage (NCBI taxonomy): Eukaryota > Metazoa > Mollusca > Cephalopoda > Sepiida > Sepiidae > Ascarosepion > Ascarosepion bandense. The sequence goes on along the minus strand of JBBBDQ010002261.1, from coordinate 3,071,759 downwards.
TTACATCAGGAGGATCACTGATCAAAATCAGGAAAAGTGTAGGACCTAAGACAGAGCTTTGAAAAATGCCTGTGTTTGTATGAAAGGATATGGAAGCTTCTTCATTTCATGTTTTGATATGAACGATTAGATTAAATTAAACAATTGTTTAGAAGTACCATAGCCTTGCACAGAAGTCCAGCATGCCAAACCCTGTCAAATACTTTTGAGATATCCAAAGCAAGGCTTATATACTCGGTGATGGCCATTAGCACATCAGCAGTAGACCTGTTGAAGCGAAAGGCATACTGCTTGTCAGAGAGTAGGATGTGAAATGATGAACCATTTCAGCATTGATAATAGCCTCAAACACTGTCAAACAGCGGTAAGAAGCTGACAGGGCAATAATTAGAGGGATTAGAGATTTTAAAAACAGAAACTCCATAGGAGGACTTCTAGAAAGCAGTGGGGCAATAGAGTTTGAAAAGGACAAGAGAGTTCAGGAGGACATTTCTTTAGGATGATGACTAGAATTCCATGATCTCCATTTGCTTTATGGGAGTTAAGCTTAGAAATTATGTTAGAAACCAGAGACATTGCTCAGTTCTAGGTGAGAAATCAGAAGTGGATACTTCAGACAAGTGTGGAGTTGGAAGAGAGTTTACAAGCAAAGCACTCAACCTTGTCTGCTGTGTATGTGAGGACCTCAAATTGATTGAATAGGAGGGATTGAGGGTTTGCTGTAGTTTAGAACACTTTTGCAGAGCTGACAGTAGTCTTTGGAACCAAACTTGCGAAACGCTATACACTGCATCATTCTATCAGCAACAGCTTAGCATCATTTAGAATATGCTTGCATTCATTATGAGCAGAGACAAAAAGGCGCCCATTGTAGTCAGATGTGTTGCTCCAGTAATGCCGGAAGAAGTGATTCCTGTGGGTAATGGCAGCCAAGTAAGCAGGAGAAAACTAAGGAGAATAATGAGGTTTAAGTCGAAATTTTCTGGCTGGGATGAAAGCATAGATACTGGCTTTCACCCAAGAGGAGACCTGAAAGGCACAATCTTCAAAAAGGAGACTAAAAACTTTGTTCCAAGAAACATTAGAAAGGAAATTGCAGAATGAATCCCAGTCCATTCTTTGATAGCATAGATAATCTGCTGGTAGGAGGTTCTTGGAGGGAGGGGAAGTAGGAAAAGACATTAACAGAAAACACAGCATGATCAGAGTTGTCAAGAGGGTAGAGCTGCATGGCATGGCTAGAGTCAGAGATAGAAGTGCGAGAGATTGAGAAGTTCAGGGACTGGATGCCAGCAAGAACAATGACAGTTTTTCAGCCATTTGGCATGATGGGCATTGAAGTCACCGAACACAAATATAGTAGTGAATGGGCGAAAGGAAATGGCCTTGTTTATATTATCTGAAATACTATTTAGCATGAAACAGTCAAGAGAGGAAGGGAAGGGTTATGACCTGTATCATTCAAAAAAAGGTTTTGTACAAGAACTTATAATTCTTTGCATTTATCTTGCTATCATTGCCGCCAACTTTGTAAGGACCTATAACTTTACTGCCTGCAATACTGCTTTAAAATATTGCTCCACCTCCTCCACTTACCGTTGTCTTCTAAGTTTTGCTGATTGACTATTTTTGTCAAGGACTCAGACATGATAGCTAGGTTAGAGATTATCTAACAGTTATATTATTTTAATGCCATGCTTGTGAATTTCTAGAAATTAAAAAAAATGCCATTTCCTGTTGCCCTCTTCCTGGTTTTGCATTCAAAGTTTTCCTTCTCCCAGACTGATTACCATCCAAGGCTCAAGAGCCCAGTCTTACTATTTAATCCATAGTAGAAGAAATGAATTCACATCTTTTCCAAAAGCATTAATGTAAAGGCGATGCCAACAGTTCTGGGCAAAATTTGAACTTTGCCTGCTGATTTCATGTTCCATGCTGATAGCCATTATGCTATCTACAAATGTCCAATATTTATTATTAAAATTTATTGCTGATAAATCAGTTTTCCCATACTTTTACCCAAGTGTAAAGAAGAATGGAAATCAAAAATTTGTTCATCTTTAAGATTATATCAAGACTACTAGAAGAAAAGGTTCTTATTGCTCTCATTTAAAACTTGAATCTTTTTTTCTAGTTTGGTAATGAACTGGACTGACTCAACACTTGAGATAAAAACTTCAAATTTCCTGGCCACCAGGCCATGATTTTAATCATGACAAGTACTTCCAGATATTGGATTATTCTTTTAATCTAACTTAAAAAAAAAAAGGTAACACCTGCCTTAAAAAAAAAAAAAAAATTGTTTTAGAAAACTAAAAAATATTTCTGACAGTAACTTAGTTCAATGAACATTAGGAAATCATGTGATTCAATGATACATATGTTTCAACATATGATTTCCATTATTCACTTTGTAGACAAGTGAAATGGGAAAAGAAAAATTAAAGACTTTATTCACCAAATAAATGTATTTAATATTCTTATCCACTTGGGTATTGTCCTTTAAAACATTATTTTAATAATTTAGGTAACAGCTGTGTATGGACATTTTCATATGGATTTAATGAAGAACATGAATATAAGATTTGTTTGAGGCATACTTTTGACATCTACAGATGTTATACAACAGCAACTCATTTATAGCACAACAAATAAAACATTATCACAGAGCAGCTAATATTAAAATTATCACTTTTCAAATAATGAGTATTTTATATGGATTTTTAACTTCACATTTAGTATTTCCCAGTTACATGTACTGGCCTGACTCAAAATATAAAAAATACTGAAGGTTTAATGCCAGACTTCAAGCTGTTTATAATAAAAAAGACAAAAAAAAAGGGAAAGTGGGTGGTACACAAATTTGTGTTATTATAAATTTCTTAATAAAAGAGTTAAATGGTCCATGCTTTAAAAAAAAATTATTATTTCTCTCTTCTCACCATTATTTTTAACAGACACTATCCTTGGATCTTCTTCTATGTGCCACGTTCCTGCAGAGCATTGGCCCTCCACAACTTTCTATTACAAGTGACTTGTAGCAGTTTATCTCCCTTTGCTAAGGCTCCTACCCCCATTCAGCCATCCATTTACAACAACTTGTCATTTAATATGTCCTATAGTTTTCCAAGCCCTCCTTCCTTTTCTTTTTTTATAATCCTTTCATCCCAAGCAAGATAGTACTGCCACTGGTGTGCAGGGGGCTACATAATAGGAGAGTGAAGAGAAAGAGGAACCAGTTACAGGGGCTGTCAGAATGATTAAGAAAAGAATGGAAATACAGGTGTGAAGAGAGTTGTGTGAGAATAGAGTGAAAGGTAGAACAAGATACAGAGGGTATTGGGGAAAGAATAAGAAGGATGGGAGATGGCAATTGATGTTGCATTTAAACTCTTAGAGATTGAAGCTATCAGGGAAGCAAGTATATGGAAGGGAGTTCCACAGACAGCAAGTGCAAGAAAAGAAGCTGACAGAGTAGAAGTGGAAGCTGCATTTGGTTGTTTTGACTGTAAAAGAGTGATAGCTTGTTGCCAAAGTAAATTCATGTTGAGAAGACACCAGGGAGCTAAGCTTGTCGGAGCAGAAGCTGTGAAAATGTTTGTAGAAGAGACAGGGAGAAGCCACATCTCGTCGGTGAGAAAGTGACTGGAGTCGAGCTGCGAATTCAGGATCAATGACATTGCAGACTTTCCTCTGGATCCTGTAGAGAACCCCGAGGTAAATAGCAGGGTCACCCAACCAGATGTAGCAACAGTATTCAATGCATATGTTCAAGGAATTTCAGCTGTTTTTTTCTGATGCCAAGTAGAAGTGTTCTTTCTGTTATTTTCTTTGAGACTTCCTTGTTATCCTTCCTCATCCATTTGAAGGCTGTCCAGCATTCACTGCCATATAAGATGTATAACACACAGCAATCTTGCACTCTTTGTTTCTACTGACATTTTTACATTTCTCAGCACTTTTAGAATTGCTTCTTTTGCTAGTCCAATATGTACTTCAGATCTTGGTGCTACATTTTCCGTCCTATGTTAAAACACTTCCCAGATATTTAAACTTCTGCATCTGCTTGATATTTATATCTCAAGTTTGTAACTCATATTTTGAGATTTTTTTCTTGCTGATGACCATACTTTCTATTGATGATTAGCCTTTTTTTTTTTGCCGCCTTCTATCCTGTCTAGAAGTTCTTGTAGTTTTCTTTCTGTCAGCCATCAAGAAGCTTTCATCTTATATTGTTACAATTAAATCCACCAATAATAAATGTCTGTAGTGTCTCCAGTTCCCTCAGGATAGCCTTGTTGTAGAAGATGAATAAATCTAGATAAAAGACATCCTTGTCCCATGACTATTTCTATTTTTGTATAGCTACTCAATTCATTTTCTAACTGTATGCAAGTGGTTTGCTTCCAACGTAAGTTCTATATTATAACATCTTTTCTAGATCGATTAAGTTTATCAAGCAGTAATAATAGATCCTTGTGCTGTATCTTGCCAAACACTTTTGTGCAATCTATAAACCACAAGTGCCCATCCTTCTGCATTTTTATTGCTATCTTTGATATCATTCTAACCATAAATATCACATTTCTTGTTCTGGTGTCCTTGACAAAGCTACACTGTTCCTTATTTCCCAGTCTAATAGCCCTTTGCACCCTATCCATCAGGATTTGCAACATTAGTTCGCTTATGTGGCTCATTAAGCTGATTATCCTATGAAGCTTTCATTTGTTTCCATCTGGTCTCTAAGGTAATGTTATGAAGATATACTTAAAGTCTTCTGGTATATCGCCACTGTTGTATATTTTGTTTATTACTCCTGTGATCTTGCCAATGCTGAAATCATCTATGACTGAGAGCATTTTTGTTATGATCCCATCAAACTGTTGCTTTGTTCTTGTTTATCTTCAGTCCTTATATTCATCTTTTAGTATTTCTGACTCTTCTGTATTTACAAGTGTTATAGGTTTCTTTCTGACATTGTAAAAAAGTTATTTGATGCATTCACACTACCTTTGGAGTAATTTTTCTTTTTCTTTCATCAGTGATCATTCCCTTTTATTTTATAGTGTTGGTTGGCACACTCTTTGTCTTAATCATTTTATTCTATTGTGCATACTTGCTGCATCTTTATGTTGTGGTACAGTGGATATCGGCTCGGAACAAGAAACCGGGGAGCCGAGTTCAAATTCCAGTTGAATCCATTGTATTCACTTACGCGCAAATACCCTTGGGAAAGGTATTAATCCGTCTCTTCCTTCCAGTTATGGGTTAAATAGCAGGACAGACTGAGTTCTATAGCCTTGGTCGGCAACCAGTATACCGCAGAAAGCAATGGCAACCTACTGTGGGATAATCTTCTGCCCAGTCAGTCATGTCTCTTTTGAGACATGATCGCCCAAGCGTGTTTAACGTATGGCACTTAACTGACTGACATTTATTTTTAATTTCTGTGTTTAGTGTTTGGTACTCTTTTCCATTGTTTGTTGTTGCTTTTTCATCATCTCTAGAATTTCTCATCCATTTGTTCCTTTCTTTTTAAATTTATCATTTGCCACTGTCACTAGAGTTTCTCTCAGCATGTTCTACTTTGATTTTGTAGCCTCGTTCAAGTTATGTTTGTTTATTACTGTATTGGGTACTGGTTAATAGTGAATAAATTGGCACGCAAGTAGATTGGTGTAGTTAGTCCAAATGAAAGACCAAGCTCGAGGGATCTAATATATATATATATATATATATATATATATATATGAGTGAATAGAATCCACTCATGCAAATGTGTTTGGCAGGTCCATTATAGTAAAGTGGACTAATCCACCTGATTCATTGGATACTCTCCTATAAATGAGGTAGACAAAAAGAAGCCAGCCATGTTAGAAGTTAGAAGGTAACTTATTTGATTTCTACATACTGTTTTTATATATCTTCATGCAACATGGGTTCTTCAGGAGTCAATTGTATTGCAGTTTAAATATTGCTTTGATCTTTAGTTTTACTGATATAGAATAAAACTGAAAGCTGGTCATCCCCATTCCTCCATATTGGCATGACATTTACATATATTTTATAGTGTAGAACAGCATTTATGAATCTTTTGTTATTGATAATCTAATAGTTACATAATCAATTTGATTCTGTGCCTCCCCAACAACTTCACATCCACAGCCATCATGGGTACTCCTGGAACAAGGTGTTGGTGATTATTTGATTGTTTACTGTACACCATTGGACTTGTTTTTTGCCATGCTTGTTTTGGGATCCTTGTTTAAAGTTGGTAACGATTTCATGTTTTTTTTTACTATCTTGGCATTGAGGCCACCTGTGATGATAGGGATTTCTGGCAATTTAATTGGAACCTTGGCAATGTTGCATGAGTGCTTTTTAGAAAAGTTTTTCTCCTGTCCACAAGAGAATAAAGTACTTTGTTTCAATATTCATTAAATCTTATGAAACACACGATTAGTAATACAAAACTAAATGAAGAAGGAACATAGCCTTAAAAGAAATTTAACCTACCATTAGTATCTAATACCGATCATGACAACTTTTACTATGTTTAATGTATTCAGCTCTAGGAGATGGTAGCTTCTTTAACTGGTTTGACTGAGCTTAGAAACAGTTATTCAAATTCAAAGATCTAACATCCACTAGAAGTCATGTCAGATTTTTTAAAAAAATCTATTACTTAAAAACTACAAAGAGTTATACCTAACGTAAGGAAATATTTATATATACCTAGGGCAATATACTAATATCATTGGCGAAAGCTTTTATACCAAAATCCCAATCTAGTAAAGTTAATGTCTTCTTTTTAACTTAAGATGTCAATAATTGAGTTCATACAGACAATCAATACATTTCTTTTCAATACTCTGCTTTTAACAAAATTATTACAAAATTATTATTCTTTATCTATAATACAAAAAGAAAAGAGAAAAAAAACAGTGAAAAACTAATAAGTATGCTACAGAAAAAAAGAAAAATCAACTTTGTAGAAAAATGAATAGAGTCTTCTGATAAAGACTATTGAGGAGAGATACTTCACAGGCTTTAGAGAGAGATTACTTTTAACTATTAGAAAACTGGATTTATTTAACTATAGAAAGAGATTGTTACTGTTTTTTTATGTGTATGAAAAGACATTTCAACAATTTGACAAAGATCACAGAGTGCTTTGTTACAATTCAAGAATCGCAATCCAGTTGATGAATTAAAGGAAAACTCAAGTTTATTTGAAACTATTTGATTGTGTAGGTCGAAGTATAATTCTAATCCCTTTAGAAAGAAAATAGTATGCTATTTAGTCTTTTAGAATTTATTTTAAAGATACATATGACATTTTCTTTTGATTATGCCCAATTGTAGGTAAGCAACTCATAATTATCCATGAAGACTATATTTTTAGGTGCATTTGCAATTCTGAGACAAATGTTATTTTTGTACAATGATTCTGACAAGATCTTTCATCTTTATCACCATATTTTGGCTATGATACCTGTAATTCTTTCTCAGGTATCTGTTGTATTCAGTAACCTTCTAGAAACTGAAAAGAAGCCTTTATTTCATTCAATAGGATATTATTCGCATTCCTTTGTTATATTCAATGTCTTTCCTAGAGATTTTCTTAATTTGTAATCATCAATGTTTCTTCATGATCTTAGTCTGCCGAATCACCAAGTGAGGATATGGCCTAGGGGACAAAAATACTAGAACTCATTTGAGTTGATCAAATTGTGTGTCCAGTACCAAGATTAGTAAGCTGAATGGTAAAGCATTCAAAAAAGCAATAAAGACAACAATTTTAAGGAAACTCATCTGAAAGACTCATCTAGCTATTTATACGATATGAGAATATTACCAAACGTCGATTAAATAACAAAGTAAAAACATTTGATCCAAATTGAAGATGAGAATTTTCCTTTTTAACAATTTTGTAGCAACTTCAGTAACTAGGTATATGAAATAGAATATCACAGTTGTGGCCTATAAACCTATGTTTTATCTTTGGAAGATATTTCTCAGAGAAATATAGGTTACACAATTAAAATGAAAAGATGAGAACAAAAATTAGCAAGTGATGATTGATCTAAACTATACTGTTATCTTGTATACAATCCAGAATAAATAGTGATAGCTTTAGTATGTCAGTTATATTAAAAAAAAAAAAAAAGAAACAATACAACAGACTAAAATTCTTTCAGAAGTTTAATAGAAACCTCTGATATCTTCAGAGATTGATTCTGATCAAGTAACTTTTTTCAACTCTGTTTTTAAAAATTAAATTTTATGGTTTTACTATATTATTGTTGGTATATGTCATAAGTGCGTGTACCTGTGTGAATATGAGTGGTAGCACAATTTGAAACTACGTAAAAAAAATGTTCATATCTGGTAAAGAATAATGACACTTGAATAAAACTATGCAATAAAAAAAATTCATTTAAATTTTTTTACTCAATATTATCATTTCTTTTAAATCAGATGAAAGTGTTTTTTTTTTTTAGAAGAGTACAAAGAAAATTTTCAATTAGAGTTTAAAAGTTTAGCACATCAAGAATTTAAGATGATTGTAAGAAGTTTTATGCAGCTTACCACATTATTCAGTTTATAAGAATTCACATTTGTTTGTACAGTTTTAAAATATTCAAGCAGGCAAAAGAAACAGCTATTTTTAGTTACTTTACCTCAAGGCTCTATTGTAGGTCCTATGCTTTTCCTTATCTACATTAACGATCTCCCCGATGTAACAAGATCCCAAGTAAGCACATACGCTGACGACACTACAGTTTACTCTTGCCTCGATCAAAAATCTGCCGAGGCTGACAAAACAAACCTTGCTGCCGAGCTTGAAAAAGACCTCCAACCTGTAGCGAACTGGGGTAAGAAATGGCACATGAATTTTAATGCTTCCAAAATGAAGCTGCTATCTATTAACCATCACAGACAATCGCTCCTACCCCTCATTAGCATGGATCAGGCTAGTTTCCCGGAAAGCAAAACATTGCGCCTCCTTGGGTTAACTCTCACAACAGACCTCAAGTGGAAGGACTATATAGAATCCATAGCCAAATCTGCTGCTAAGAAGGTCAGTTTTCTGTGCAGGGCCAGGAAGTTTTTCCCATCTGAAACAATCCTGCACATATATAAATCTACTATTTGCCAGTGCATTGAATACTGCTGGCATATCTGGTCGGGTGGTCCTGTTATCCACCTAGGTGTCCTTGACAAAATCCAACGGAGAATCTGTAATGTGATTGATCCCGACTTGGTAGCTCAGATAGTCATTTTCTCATCAGCACAATGTGGTTTCCCTGTGTCTCTTCTACAAATACTTTCACAGCTTCTGCTTCAATGAACTTAACCCACTGGAGCCGCCTATATATGAATTTACTCGAGCCACAAGATTAGCAACTAAGTCCCACTCTTTTACTGTGAAACCAATAAAATGTAAATGCAAATTCTACTCCAGCAGCCTCTTTTCTCACACTTCCTGCCTGTAGAATTTCCTTCCGTTTACTTGCTTTCAAAACAGCTACAGTCTCCATGAATTTAAATGTAAAGTCAATAATCTATCTCACTAACCTGCATCCTCTCATGCTTCTTTCTTCGTCCCCTCCACTTTCATCAGTATTCTCATCCTTCTCTTACCCACTTCCCGACATGCCCTATAACCTGTGACTTTCTCATAACTTTCCTCCTATATAATCCCCTGCACAACAGTGGCAGTAAAATGCCTTGCTTAAGGGCGATATAATTATAATAAAAAAAAAAAACATACAAACTGTCAAGCCAAGAACAAATATCACAATATATTGTTTAATACTACATTTATGCAATGATTACTTCAAAGAATTTTCAGTGACAATGCAACAAGAAAGACCATGTAAAAGTTTTATATCAGAAATAGTTTTCCTATGAAGGATTTTGCTTTTTCACTCATTCTAAACTAAAGGAACAGATATGAAGCATCAAACTAGGTTATTCTTTTTGCTTAGTACAGATCGAAACTCTACAGCAGCAGTCACCAAGCTTTTTGTGTCACAGACTGGAAGGGGGCCCACACAAATAACAAAATACAATAAACAAGACCATGAAAAAAAAAAAAAAAAAAAAAAAAACTTTCTGTGCAGCCAGGTACAAAATGGTTCAAGCTCTAGTACAGTTTGATGGTGGCCCAGTAGTGGAGACTGCTGCTCTACAGTATTTGACTAAATTTTGATAATTCTTAAACCGGCATACATGATGCTATTAACATATAAAATAGTAGAAAGGTTAAAAAATAATTATTTTCTTGTGCCTGAATATGCATTGAATTTCATTGCAAAAATATTCTAATAATAGTAACCAAACAATTTTTCGTCTAATTAATATTTAAAAATGTTAGCAAAATTGAGTTTAGCTGATGCATGTAAATGGTTATGAGTATGACCATGCCAAAACGTATACCCTATTGACTGAACATAGTAGAAAGGATTCTGACTTAAAAGAAACTATGTGATTTTTGTGATTATAACATTAAGAACACATCCCTCCATGTCACTGTCCAGTCCACTAAAAGCTCTACCTGCAAATGTTGGAATTAAAGTATTTTTCACCCCATTTGTCTTTCTTTGAATAGAAAGTTAAAGTAAACAAATGAACAAGAACTAAAAGTATTTATCAGAGTTTAGCTTTTTTTTTTATTAATTTTAAAAACTAAATGAAATTTATAAATCCGCAAAAACTTTGTTTTCACTGGTATTGAATGTAAAATAAATCAATTTTTTTTTATCAGAGCTAAAAAGGCTAACCTTAAATTGGTTTTGTTTAAAAAGTTCATATATTTTCTAATATAAAATAAAGGAAAACATCAGAATGACACAATGACATATAGCTGAGACACCTGTTGTTAGTTGATGGTGGTGTAAAAAAAGAAAAGGAAAGTTTCATTGAACTTGAATAATCTGTCACACCTGTTGGCTGCATTTCTGCTTTACAAGACCATTAAAAAAAAAAAAAAAAAAACAATAATGTAATGACCTTCATAGTGAAAAAAAAAGTATAGCAGAAATATTATAACCTGATTGTTTCAGTGTTTTTATATGAATTTTAAGTACCAATAAGAGTAAAAAAAAGTAAAAACAGTGAAAAACACTAAGGAAGCTAAATATTACCGTACGGTTCTGAAGAAGTCAGATCAATCAACTTAATATATTTTTGTTGTTATTCAGCCACATTTACTGTTAGTGTTACTGTTAAATGACTAAAAAAATAAATGTTCATGAGTCCATTCAATAAATTCAACATTGAATGAAAATTAAAAACTTCTCCAGTCTGAACTCAAAATTCATAACAATAACATAAAAAGTTCCTACAGTTGTGTACAAATTAATTACAACTTTTTGAAAACTCAATATATCTGTTACGTAGCATAATTTTTCAAATATACATTGTGTTTTGCTACACGATTTACAAATTTTACATTCGGGCTATATTGTCCTTTGAGGCTTTGTTGCAGTTGTTATCACACCGTTTCGGCCCCTGTGTCCTCCAGCTTTCATCAAGCGTATATCGATCTGGGTAACCTACAGGGAATTTTGAACTGAAAGAAATAAATCAGTATCTACGGAGACAGACTGTTCTCGTTCCACCTGCCTACGTATCTAGGGATATCGACTAGTTCTTAAATACATTTTGCTAATTTACTATATACAGTGTTTTTAAAACATTCCATGTGAAAAATAATAGTAAGATTAAAAATTCGCTCATTGTGATTAAATTTAATTGACTTTTAGTACTTCACAGCAGTTAAAATAAGAAGCTTTTGGTCTTGAATGTTTTTCGAATAACACAGTAAATGCCACAGAAGAGATGTTGTTGATTAAGGATTTAATAATTCTGATCACCCAAACAGGCAATGTATGGAAAACTTTTAAGTCCCTCCACCAATTCTTTGGGTCACTGATTCTTCTTAAAAGCGAAAAGATAAGGAAAAACACCTTGAATAATTAATTCATAGAAAAATAAACAAAGAAATCAATTAAAAACAATTTCAGAACAAAACAAAATTAAATGGAAATTTTATGTTTTGAGTTGCGAAATAGTCCGTTTACTAAGTTTATAAGTTATTGCTTCGTCATACAAAACAAAAATGGTTGCTCGTAGTCACAAACCTACTAAAAATAAGTATTTTAGTGTTTTTTTTATTTTTCAAATGTAAACTTCAGCGTTTATGATGATTTTTCTCAATTATTATCTTCTCATCACGAAAATAATTGATACAATTGCAAATATTGCATAGAAACAGAAATCGTCCTTATCGCAAAAATGTGTCGACATAAAAAAAAAAAGGAATGCAAACAGCAAATTAATTCGCTTTACCACACGAGACACTTCCGGTACAAAAAGACTCGAAACAAAACACGAACACAGAAACCAAACAAAACATGTAGCAAAAAAAAAGTGTATTGAAATGATAAAATCTAGGAATTTTTTTGGAAAAAAAAAAAAAAAATCGGCCTTGTGTTATAACTTCAAGTTAAAAATGTTTTTATCAGCATATCGTCCACAAAGCAACTATTTATTATTGATTAGTACAATTAATTTCATAACTAGGTGTTAAAAGTTGTTATATATAAAATAAACAATGTCGGTATATTAAAAAATAATCTATGTCAATAATTAAATTAACTGAAAAATAACCGGAAGAGAAATGCAAAAACATTTTAATTTCATTTTAGAGATCAATCATGTATCGATTTCAGTTTTTTGTGTTGTAGCCAAAATAACTTTTTCTAAAAGAAAGTAATACTTGTAGATAAATTAACTAAGATTTTATAATCACCATTTACTAATATTATTATTCCAATTAATTTAATTTTAAATTGGAGCCTCACTATATGTCATTATGTTTTTTAGCTAAAAATTCCAGTTAAATAAAAAATAATCAGCTTTCAGAAAAAAATATGCGATTAAAAATTAAAACCCTACCAATATCAAATTATATCCCCAAACAATATAAAAGGAATAAAAACTGAGCCATAACAACAGTTCTTAGTATACAGTTTTTAAAGGTTTTATTTATTTTTTTAACCAACAGATAACTAAAACGTGTCACACAGTGTTTATTTCGTATAAATTATAATTGCTATCGCCAAGTAAATTTTCAAGAGAAACATATGATTGTTGTTGAAATTTCAATTTTTAAAAGCACAACGGTAACAATGTTGAGTAATAAAAGGTTAAATTTAAAATATTAAGCTAAAATTTTAAAAAAATTTACGTGTGAGAAATTGAAAATGGGTAAAAAAATATACTGTGTGTAAAAGTAAGATGACGGAACAAGTCTATATGCGTTTTTTGAGATAGGGACAGTTCCAATTTTCGCCTGAACAGAGTAATAACTGAATATAAATGTTTGTATCGTTTATATAGATATTTTATTTGCACAAAAGTGAAGAAAAAGCTTCAGTCTAAAACTAAAATAAACAAAAAAATATATACAAATTAAGATTCTCTAAAAGCGTCATCTTGCAGGAGAGTGGAGAGACTAAGGGCAGGTAACTTAGCTTGCCGACATGATTTGTTTATCTGGAAAATAGTTACATCTTTTCGTAAAAAAAAATGATTAAAAGAAACATGTAACAGAAACACTTTGAAATCATCATTAAAAACGCAGAAATCAATGTCATATCGCCAATTAAACAAAATGTCTTCACTCGAGTTGTAATTTTTAGTGCATATTTTGAGAGAAAGTGAATGATAATGAAGCAGACGAAGGAAACATGTAATTCTTAAAAAAGGCACACTAACACACTACAGGTGGGCCAGACACGCAAAATACACGCGCACGTTCGACAATTTAGCAATGAGCATAGAAACACGTGTACTGCGTTACCTTTTCGTTATCCTTGTAGACAGTTGAGTGCACGATCGCCACTGGCCAAATAACAATCGCCAACGTAACGAGCGAGAGAATCCAAACGGTCGCCATGTCACTCACGCACCCACTCACACCTACGTAAACAGAGAGAGGGAGGAGGGGATAGCAAACCAAGTAAAATACCGCATCGAAGAGAGTAACGCGTTATTTGCAAAAAAATCACAACAAATACCTTTTTTTGTTTTGTTGACTAAATGCAACCTAAATTAGAAAAAGAAACCTAAATATACTTGTTAAAAATGAAAATCATTAAAAGCCAGTATCAAGGAATTAAAAATAAGTGGCCTTTGTGAGATGAGGTTAATCTTATATTGAGTTATTCTTTAGTGTTATTTCATTATAGGTATTCATGCGATATGCTTTAGATAAGTGGTCCTCCCTCCCGTCGCCCTCGATGTCCTTTATGGTAAAGTAGTCCAACTGGTCAGTCTGCAGCTGAAAATTAGCATTTTCTTAATAAAACACCTTTTTTTCATTCATTCGAAAAGTTTCAGTGGTTCGGGATAGAATCTGCTGGGGGGGTTAAAACAGTGCTATAGTCCCTGCGGAATAACAGCAACTGAGTTGTTCGGCCGACTAATCCTCTTAGGATAGATGAAGGCTGTTTTATCCCCCGCCATGCTTTAGACGAAGATCTCTCCAAAAAGGCAAAGACTTTTACGCTTGCAGCCTTCTTAAAAGACATACACGCACACATACCATCCGATGATATTTTTTTTCTTTCACTAACTAGTTGACAAAACTATGTGTGATGTTGTCTATCGTCAGGAGTGTAAGAAACGGTCGGCCCGACTGCAGCCCCGGGTAGGTAGGTAAAAAAGATTTAGATGAATAATGTCAGGGTGTGGATAAGAGAAGATGGATGTCAGATTAAGAAACGAAGGACTTTAGGGTTTTACTACAACCAACTTCTGAGCTAATCCGTCTCCCTCCTCTGTTGTGTATCACTACTGTTACTACCGCCTGCTGCCGTACCGTCTCTAAATTATTATTATTACTTCTACTACCTTCTTGTTATTCAATTTCTAAGTAAATGTAAGTATTTTAACAAACCACAACCGATAACTCTTTTCGTCTGTATTGTTAGTTGTATGTGATGGACTCGATTCTGTTTTACTCTTGTTGTTTAGTTTATATTTAGTTTGCTTTCTTTTTCTGATTCTTTTTGTTTTATTCTCCTTTTTGGACTTTTCTTCAATTTCCCCCTGATAACAACTGTCAACAAACAAACCAATAATACAATCGCATCGTCCGAATGATTAATTGATAAATAATAATGGAATAATAATAATAATGATCATCAAACGACAACAACAGCTAAAAAAACATGGACTTTACTGGATATATTTGCCATTTACAAACATTATCAACAAAACAAACACAAAGCAAAGACAAAAATGATTTTGTTGTGACGAGGGAGAGAAAAAAACTTTTAAAAGATTTTCTTTTATTCTTGTCTATCTCTCCTTTTAATTTAAAACTGCTGTTCTGTTAGTGTTATCATTTTTAAGTGTATTGTTTCTATTACAACGATTATTATAAAAAGAGTTTGTTTCCTATTTTTATTCATTCATTTTTACAAATAAGGGGAGAAAATATGTCCCGTTCTGAGACTAAGAATCGAACTCTGGACCGCTGCCATTTTTTATCGAACTTAAAAAATTAAACATCATTCAAATGAAAACAATTTACAGACATTGGATTTCTACAAAGAAAAAAAGCAATTCTTCATATTTTTATTGGCTACTCTTTTACGAAGGGGAAATATCTCTTTAATATTTCTTTTTACTCATAAAAATCGGTGCTTCTACTGCTGTTCGTTTTTCAAATCCATGTTGTCATTATCGAAATTGTATTTTCTCCGTCCGTGTCTCCAGTTGCAATATTATTAACCACAAGCCATTTTTCTTTTTGTACATTGTTTTTTATAAATCCCTCGTATTTCGTTCTTTCTTAACCTGTTTATTTGGTCACATCTTTTTCATCTGTTTTTTTAATGTCGTTTTCTATTGTTTTCATCATCACTCGAAAAAGTAAACTTCTCCATTAAAGAGAGTATACTGTACACATTTTATACTTTATACACTACCTTACATAAATCGATTTACTTCTCTTCACATTTTCCTCTTTCGATTGTACACCTTTTCTACCTATTTTGTATAGATTTGAAACCCTATTATTTCTGATTGCTTTGGCATCCCCTTACCCTCTGTAATTTCACATCCATACACTGAAAAAGACTACTAATCTTTTTGTTAAAGAGAAGCTTCTTTTTTGCTTTTTATCCCGAGAAGCCATGAAGAATAAGACGCATGGGTTTTTAGCACCAGACTAAGTCTTTAAGAGTTAAGTGTGTAAAAGAGAAGAGTGGATCGGTGTGAATGTCTGACTCCCTTGTGCTCTTGCTCCTCCCTTCTGCTTCATCTACTGTTGTTGTTGTTGTTATTGTTACTCCTACTACTTCTTTTTTCTTCTTTTTACGTAAATTCCCTCCCTCCTGGTTGTTGTGGTTGTTCTTTCTCAATCACTCGTTCCTCAAAGGAGGAGAGGGACGACTACCTCTACTGTCGTTCATAACAAATATTATTGGGGGAGTTAAAGATCCATCACTTCCGAACATTCTTCCTATCTTCATCTGCTGTAGTGACTGTAGTCTTTCTTGTTTTGTTTTTTTTTAAATTTTAGCTTTTTCTTTTCTTTTTTTTTTTTTTCTTTCTTGATCTAATTCCTTCTGCTCGTGACTTATGTTTTTCCTGCAATTCTTCCTTGTTAGTAAATTTGTCCGCATCCCTTCCTGTTTTCATCTTCTGTTGTAGCAGCCGACGTATATTTACACAAGTAAAGGAAGGATGGACAAACTAAAAGAAAGAAAGAGAGGAGGAGAATTAAAGAATTGAGAAGATCACCATTATTATTGCCACCTACTCGACAACATCATCTCAGTCGTATTTTACTGCCTGAAAACAAGTGCAGTCTGTAGTGGGAGTTAGTTGCAAAAAGAGTTGCAAGAGTTTTATATGTATGTGTGAAGACGAAGAGAGAGTTGCGAGTGAGTTACTCAAAAGTAGTAGCAACTATATAGTAACAATAATAATAATAACAAACAAGAGAAGTAGTCGTGGAAGCAGTAGTAATAGTAGTGGTGTTCTGCCTGTCTACACGAGACGGTGTGTGGTGGTTGGTACTAAAAACCCAAAGAGGAGCGAGAAAAAAAAAACATATGCACACACATACGCACATCCATCCACACACACA
Organism: Ascarosepion bandense; assembly: GCA_037127315.1. Classification (NCBI taxonomy): domain Eukaryota; kingdom Metazoa; phylum Mollusca; class Cephalopoda; order Sepiida; family Sepiidae; genus Ascarosepion; species Ascarosepion bandense. The sequence continues at coordinate 3,054,583 of JBBBDQ010002261.1, read as the reverse complement.
CACATACACACACACACATACACACACACACACACACAAAGAAAACAACAACAGATAGATAGATAGACAGACGGACGATCGTCGTCGTCTGGACGTCGTCGTCACCTCCTTGTCGTCCCGATTCCGCTGTACTACTTTTAGTTTTGTCCGACACCGTGTGTTGAGCTGGAGAGAAAGAAAGAGAGATTGTTCCCTTTCTCTGGCAGGTCCCGGTCCTGAGTGGACGACGACGACGACGGCGGCGGCGGCGGCGGCGGCGACCCCCCTAAAAACTCTTTACACAAACTAAAACCCTAAACTACCTACCATCACCATCATCACCATACCCGTCATAATTGTTCTTCTTCCACCGTGGACCTCATGGACTTCCACGCTGCCATGGAAACATTCGCCGAGGCCTGGGTGGCTGCCAACACCCAGACGGCCGTCAATTCGGCCGACCCTCAGGTAAGTCCGCTTAACGACAACCAAAAAAAAATTTTTTTAAATGCTTAACACTAACTTAACAGTACTTAGTTGGTATTTAAGGATTTATCCGACTAAAAAACGTTTCGATCACCAACTTGCAAACATTGGGACATTTAAAAAGAAAAGGAAAAGATGAAGACGTCTGCAAAAAAACGAAAACGAAACAAAAAAAGGTCTCTATCGATTGAGGAACACTTTTTTTATTTATTGAAAATTACAGGTGCTTTTGACTTTTAACGTAAACGATAATAGTTTGTTTTTACTTTCATTTTTCGTCTTATTTCTCGGTTAGTTTTCACTGTTTTTATAATTAGAAAAAAAAAACCCTCTTATTATTCAACATTTACACTTACAGTCGTACACAATGTCAATTATTGTCAAGTTGTTATATCCAATTATTTCTACTTTCAATTGATTCTTTTTCTCGCCTTTATTATTTATTTGAGTGGACTTGGATAAGGGCAAGGTGTAAGGAACGAAGTTGATAAAATTAAAAAATACAACTTTATGTGTAAGTGTAAAGAATCTGTGAAATTGATTTTTAAATTTTAAGTTAATCATCGAATCAATTGTCAGTTTTTAAACTTTTTAATTCTGAAGAAGAGGCTATTGACGTAAGAAACATTTACGTTCAATTTCGAACTGACAACTTTTTAAATGTGAAATAAATTAATATAAATATTAGGTATTATTGGAATTAATTTAAGAGTGTGATGAGATTTATGTAATTTACATGTAATACAACTAATTTCATCCCTGTCACAAAAACAATAACATTGAATGAACAACATGCAATGTCCGATCAGCCGAGAATGTGCTTTTGTTGTGACTGTGAGTGATGTAATTTTTCTTCAGACTCAACATTTTGACATTGGTTTTTATTTTATTCATTTCAATTTTCCAAATTAATAACTCTTTAATTATTTTTGTGACTGGTGTAAAAAAGAAAACTTAATTTTTTTTCTCAAAAATTGGGCCAAGTGTGCATTCGGCTTGTCGGGCTTTTAGAGACAGTGTTTTTAGAGTTGTTCGCCATGTGTCTGATCAGAAACAGACACTTTTATTATTATTTACAAGGCGGAGGTACATTACCAACTTGTCATACAAATGTTTGAATACAATATCAATAAATTATATAAAACAAAAATAAAAATAAAAATACAAGTATAAACTGAAGATACAGAGTTTTAATTTGTATACAAGTTTTAGAACGTTTGACTTTGAACTGACATGCATTTCTTGTTAGTAATTCTAACTTCCCATAAGTTTTTTTCTTTTTAATCCTTCTCTCATTTTCTCGTTATTTATCCTATCTTTCTCGCCGTTTTTCTTTAGAATTACTTTTTACCGAAATGGATCCATGCCGCTCTTTGCATGTGGTTCGCATGTAAAGAAAGCCGTTTCGTGATTCTTCTTCTAAAACTCTGTCTGTCCCAGAAGAGATTAGTTCTATCATCAGACCGTGGAAAATGTTTTGCATCATTAAAAAAGTAACTTCATCGTCTGAGAATACTTTTCTCGCAATTTAAAGTGCGGCTTGCATTTCATTTCCATTACCAATTAATGGGCGCATGTGGATGCATTTTTCTTTTAGGGGCAAACTTTACTTCTTTTTAAGTTCCTTCCTCCACTGGATAAAACTTTTTTCCTCTCGCTCTCTCTCTCTCTCTCTTTTTTTTTTTTTTAGAATAAAATAAACTAAAACAAAATGGGATTAAAAAGTTAATCATACTAAAAAAAATGTAAAAAAGATATTTAATTACAAATTCTTTTTTTTTTTTTTTTTTTTTTTTTTTTAAGTTTATGAAACTGGACCATCAACAAAGTAATAAAATCACAAAAAAGTATTTTTCAAAACTCTCAAACTACTGATCACATTGCCATTATCATTATTATTTATTTTATTCCAAGTTTCTTTGCCACTTTCGTTTCTCCGCTACGTAGATCGCTTCTCTGACTGTCGAATATCTTTTGCAAAGTCTGATTATGTATATAAATAGTGGAAGAGGGATGCTAGGACCGGGTGCCTATTTTTGCCTTGGCTTTATTATTTGCACTGAAGGATCCGTTTCTAAATTACACACACATAGACCCTCACTGCTTCTCTCTCTCTCTCACACACACACACACACACTTCAATTAGTTGACTTGCATCAGCACCTCCCTCTCCTCTCTTCCTATCTCCTGTCTCATCAGAAATAATTTCCTTCACTCTTCTGGCCATGATATTTGTAAGTACATTCAAATTAACACTTTTCATGCTTCGATTTTATTTCGTAAATCCAACTTTTCCATAATTTTTTTCTTAATAATAATTTAAATGTTCTTTTCAATTGTCAAAAATATTTTTGAAGAATTTTCTCTTACGGTCCTGATGCCGTCCTTTACCCCCGCCTCCTGTCAAATATTGTTGCTCTCTCTCTCTGCCCCCACTTTTTTTTTTTTTTTTTACACTTGTCAAATATTCAGTGAAAATTTCAGTGACAACCCATCAAATTTTTCCAAATCATTTTCTATCTCTTGTCATTTTAACATTCTATCAATTTTTATCACATTTCAGACATGCTGATTATCTCATTTAATTGCTTGAAAATTTAAATCTCGTTTACCTTTTTTTTTTTTTTTTAGTATCATTTTAAATCGCAGATAAGATAAGGTTGTTTTTTGAGCACTTTTCATATTTACATTTTTTCTTTACGTTTTTTTCTCTCCCCCCCCCCCTTATAAGATTTTATATTTTTGCTTTCAAAATTTAGTCAGGTATTTTCCACAAAATAATATAACATAACTCTTTTTGCGATTCTGGGCATTGTTTCAATATCAACATGAAAATCTGATGAGAAATAGTGATTCTTAATTTAAGAAAAAAATAATTGTTGACAATTTCTTTTAAGAATCTTAAAAGAAATTGTCAACAATTATTTTTACTTGTACGTCATTTTAAAAACTCTGAAAGAATTATGTAACTTTTGATAACTTACAGTCTCTACTAGCAATTCGACCCTTTGAAATTTTCCATTTGTTGATACAGTTGTTTTGTCATTCCAACTTGGTTTTAAACCAGCCAATTTATTTTTTTATCTTGTATTTCTTTTGATCTCTATTTTCAACAAAAAAATTGAAATTTCAAGAATTATGAAGATGAAACTAGTTTTTACACCTGACAGAATTGTTAAACACCCTAGTCTCTATTCATACTTTTTTCTATTGGAAATATCTACGATTATTTTTCTTATTTAATTTTTTCAGACATTTGAATTCGAATTATTTATATTTTCAAGGTATATAATGAAATTAATCTTTAGTCTTGGCTTTCAGACTCGTCTAAAAGTCATAAGATCTGATTACTAAATTTGTAAAATGTCAGTTTTAAATTCTATTTTTTTAAAGTGATTCTTTCGTTCCATTATTTTCTATTAATTTGACAAAACTAATTCTTAAATAATTGTTTTATTTTTTTTTACCGGAAACATAACAAAAAATCCTTTTGAATCTCAAGAATTTATACAAAAAATGAACTTAAAAAGTTGCTATTCATTTTAAATATTAAAATTAACTTATTCAAATTTCTTGTCACAGCCAAGCTTGGCAAGAAGGGAACCAAAAATTTCTGAGGTTTGCACAGATTTTAAAAAATGACTTGGGTTCAGAACTTTTCAGCACCTTGATGTAAAGGGTAATAAATTTCAAAAGAATAAGAAATTTCAGTTGTTTATTTCACATAACAACATTTGGTGGGAAAAGCAAAACAAAACTTTATAGTTTTCTTACTCATCTCACCACATGATACTCAATAATATTCATATGATGAAAAACATTTACAATTCGTCTCTTGATTTTGAAAACTGTTCTTGTAACCATGAGACAAGCAGAAAATTCTTAGGGCAAAACCTAAACAAGCTCACAATCTCTTCTGAAACTCTTTATAGTTCCTCTCTTAATATTAATAATGATTTATTTGCAATAGTCATTGTATATTTTAATTTGTTGGTGTTTTGTCAAAGACATCTGCCTTGTTATTATAAAAGCATTTTTTATTTTATTTCATTTTCAAATCTTCTATTTAAAAATTGAGCATTTTACAAATTATATATATATATATATATATATATATATATAACAAATAAACATTACAATGTTTGCAATAATTTATTAGTAAATTCCCTCTTCAGAATGATTTTCTTTAATCAACATTACGGTTGACTAAAAAGACCTTCCCACTTAATTGATTTCTTTTTATCTTAAAAAAAAAAAACTAATTTTATTTAATGATTGACAAAACATCTTTACTCAAAATTGCACTATCTTCTTGATTACATGTTAGTTAAAAGACAACTTATTATTTTTCTCTAAGCTTACAAGATTTTTGCCATCACTTAGCAATCTATTAATTGGAGTATTTAAGAGAGAGAGAAATTAGATTAATTTGCCTTTATCTGGGCAATCTATTTTCTCAATGAGTTCTGATCCAATTTTTAAAATTGCTCTGATAAAAGTTATTTTGTTTGACTTGCATCAAATTTCCTCATTCATAGCATTTAATTATTGTTATTGGCTTTTAAATTGTGTAATATATGAGATAGGTCTTTTTGTGAAAAAATTTCTCCTTTTGAGGTTTCTCAAATAAACATAGATTTTCTCTGTGATTAATTGTTCTCATCCTTTTTAATTAATGAGGATTTGATTTCATTTGATCTGCTGCCAAACATTATTTGTATTTTATTTTGTGATAATTCATGAAGTTTTCCACTTGTTGAGATTTGTTTCTTGAAATTTTTCATTCTAAAATCTTCACAAGATGGAAATTTTCACCAATTCTAATTTGAGAGGAGTGTTAAATGCCAAATTCTCATAAGTAGTTAAGATTATTCAATTTTCATTTTCTAAATTTACAATTTTTATTGTACAAAAGTTGTAAATTTCTCATTTCATTCTGTCTTATTGATGTTGTTCTTTACGAATATTTTAACAAGTTTATATAATGGTCGATTTTTATCTTTTGATATATTTTCAAGTTTGCTACATACATTTTACAATTTGCTTAATTATACCTCTCCATAAACTGGTGTTTGTACATTTTCTCAGGTTCAGGAATTTGATTTTATTAATTAATAAGTTGCGCTGTTATTATTTATCAGCTGTCATTTTTTTAAAAAACTTTTCAGATTCTTTTATCCCAACTTCAATTCACTTCCATGAAACTCAAAATCTTTACTGAGAATATTTTTAATGTTAAATGCCACATTTTAAAGAAAGTTCTTTTAGATTGAAACTTTTTAATTATTTCTAATTTTCTTTCAAAGCAAAAAAAAAAAATACTTTAAATTTTATGAAAGTTGCACTAATTCTTAGATGTCTTGCTTGTAAACCCATTATAAAATATTTGGTATGTTTTCTATGATAAAAAGGTTTTTCAAAGATCTCATTTCTAAAAGTCATTTGGAATTAACATTTCCTGTCCTTTAATGATTCCTTCAATAAAAAATTGAAAAACTTACTACAGATATGTTGCCTATTATAAAAATGTTTCTTTTAAAGTCAATCTTCATTTTCAACATTATTTTGTTTATAGTAAATTTCAAAATATGTAGAAATGTAAATTGGGTAATTAATATTTCAAAGTGGATATAATACAAATGTTTAAACTTTCAAGCAGTAATATTAATAGATACTTATAAAATCTCTGTTTATTCGTTTAATTTATATTAAAGTGATTCAATAAAGCATTTTAGGAATTATTTCAACTTTAATAATACAAAGAACATTCAGATTAGTTTGGAAGAAATTATTGTATATTATTGAAAGTAATCAAATTTTTTTTTAACTTTGTTCAATATTGTTTCTTATGTTTTAATTTTTATTTAAAAAAACTAAAATGTTTTGTCACTCTTAGTGATCCATTTTTTTAATTTAAAAAATAAACTAATTTTTTACATTAGGAAAACTTTTACTGATTCTTTTTTTTTTTTGTTAAATGTTAAAATCATTTAAAAATTTGACCTTTTAAAATATTCAATTTTTTTTCTTTTAAAGATTTTCATGAAAAACAATTTTTATATTTGCATTTTCTGGAAATTGCTTACTTGAAAACCTTCATCTATTTTCCATTCTGGAATAATCAGAAAAATTAAAAAGTAACAAATGGAAAAAAAATCTTCCAACTTTATGCATATATATATATGAATTTAAACAGTTGGTATAAGTTTTTCTGTTATTAATGTGTATGTTTAGTAACAAAACAAATTGGTTGTATTTTTGGAGTTGGTCTAATGTAAAGGATTAAATTGGAATTTCTTTTAAACAGGAAAATATTTTAATACTAAATAGTTGATACTTTAATGACTAAATTAGTTTACTAATGTTAGTTTTCAAATAGTCGTAATTTTAACAAAAAAATCTTTGGTTGTAAACTAAAAAGAAATAAAAATCAGTTCTCATGTTTAGATATTTTAATAACTGATCACATATAATATAACATTTTATAATTATAAGTTTATATAACAGATTTTAAAAATATATTTTTAGTAATACTCTTATGAAAAACAAAATGTATTAAATGTTGGCAAATAAAATATTTTTAATGTTAACAGATTTAATATAATTTTAATTAGTTATTTAATTTTTTTGCAAATGTTTTTTTCATATTCTTAAGTTGCTGTTATGATCTATTTTTCAGATATTTGATTTCATGAGAACAAACTTTAAATAATTTACCTTATTGCATTTATACTATTTAAGATTTGCTGAAATTTCACGTAGTTGTTCTAATTTGAAAAAGCTGATTATAATGTGTTAGTTAATAATTATCACTATAATTACTAATAAACTCTGATAAAGAATTTGTAAATTTAAACCTCCTCATTTTCTCTTATTTCTATGATTATCAAGCTTTTGTAAAGAATTTGTAAGTTTTTGTGTAGCTTGAAATTGTGAAATTAAAACAAAGAAATATTACCTTGTTCATTCTATTTGAAACATTTTTTATACACATTCATTCATTAAAAAACATAAGGATATGTCCATATGCTTATCTTTTTCTGAAATTGACAGCTTAATTTTCAAAATTTGTAAATTATTAATTCCAAAGTAAGCATTTTTTCATTTCACATTAGGCTGGGAAATTGATTTAAAGGGTTATTTTATGTTTTTTTTTTTAAAGTAATTTTTCTTTTAAATTATAAAACACTGTTTGTAATATAAACATTTTTCTTAATATCTTGTTCTTTTCAAGATAAGTTATTTTTTCATTGTTCTCTGAAGCATGAAACAAGTAATAATGCAGTTTGAACAGATTTGCATTTAAATTTGATTAATCATTTTGCAAAATACTTCATAAGTTTTTAATATCTTGGTAATCTATTTAAATATTGGAATTCTTTATTTTTTTTTTTATTCATTTCACTTGAAACCCTGACTACTTTTTACAAAAATCTTTTACTCTATTTTGTTGCACTTTGTACTTACAAGACTTTATCTCTGCTTGCATCTGATTCATTCAACACTTCATTATGATGAACAAACACACTTATGGTGGTTGGTGGACGGGATTTTTTACTACAGAAGTGTCTTTACTTTATCACCATTTCAGTGACTAAGAAACTTAACCTGCAGTTCCTTACTCATAACAAAAACGGATCTTCTTTATGACATCCTAATTCTGATAGATCCTATCATGCAACAAGTTGCTATTAACAATGTTAACTCATTTAACTTGGGACTGTCTTGTTTAAGCTTTTTTTTTCTCCTTCATTCTTTTTCTACTCTGTAGTGTGCATGTGTATATATAATATGTAATTTTTGAAAGAATTTTTTATTCAATATTATTTCTTATAAACATTATTTTTAGTAGGTACACGTGTTTGAGTTGTCATCCTGTTTTATATGATTAAACAGTGAAATTAGTAAAAAGCAGCCAAAATTGAGAAGCTCTACTAAAAAAATTGTCTCCAACAGGGATTGAAACTGCATTCCTTTTTTACTTCATGGAAACCACTTCAAGTGTGCTTCTACCAGTTTGGCCTTAAAGCCAAACACTTTAGGCCGGTTGTTATTAATTTCATTGTTTAATAAAATAAAAAAAACAGGATAGTTACTCAACCACATGTAGCCACTACAAATAATGTTTACAGTAATAAGATATATCTGTGAGTTGGATCATTTATTGAAGTTTCTGTTAGTTATCTCGAAATAAATCAAGTTTAGTTTGAAAAAATTTTCTTTTCTACATAAACTATGTATCGTGTCACAGAATAAATAAATAAAACCGTTTTAGTTCATTTTGTTGGGTAATTGTGTATTTTTTCCCATTTATTTTTTGTAATAAATGTATAATGTTTTCAATTTCTCTTTCCTTTATATGTTATCCTAACTGTTCTGTGATAATGTTGGGAGGATGATATATTTCCCATCCCAAACCTTTTAAGCATGCTCCTGGCATCAGTTCCAAAGCGTTTGGGCAGTAGGATTAAGGTGAATATTCTCCCATTCCTGCCATTGGAGCATATGTAACCCTTACGTCACTGTATCTAAAAGGTTATCCACTTCAGTTGACTAAAATCACCATTTTTTTTTTTTTTTTTTTATTCTAAAGTTTATTTGCTTAAGTATTTCTTAAAAAAACAGATACTATAGTTTAGGGTATGAAGACTACTTGAAGGTTTAATTTCTAAACTCATTATGTAATTTAATGATTTGCATTATTTCACCTCCTGAGATATACACTACCAGCCATAATTATTAGGCCACCTCAGTGTTTTAGAAAAGATTTATGTATTTAATACTATTTTTTAGTATTTATTGTCAAGTGAATAATTGTAAATGAAAATAGAATGGTTATTTTTGTTAATACTGCCCAATAACATGTACATCAAATGAATTTATAAATATTTAATAATTACCTATATTGCAGTTTCATCAATGAAAGAATGAAGAAAATTTAGGTTGATTCAGACAAGTTTATCTTTGCTTCTTTGCCTTGTAAAATTTTGCAAAGTAATAACAAAAGAACCATTCTATTTTCATTTAAAATTATCCACTAAAAATAGTATGAAATACATCATTTCTCTTAAAAAAATTAGGGTGGCCTAATAATTATGGCCGGTAGTGTACATAAGTATATTAATGTCCATAGCCTAATGATATATTTTTACACAAATATTTTCTGTATAATAATCTTCCTTGTCCACTTAGTCAAATGTCTCTAACTATATACAGGGTGCAGTGGATAAATTGTTGTCTAAATTACACAAAAATGAAAATAGCACTGGCATCTCATTTTAGCAGATATGTTTACCAAAATTGCACAAAAAATATCTTAAAATACTAAAGAGTAAATTTATTCAATAAAATTGCCATTGGCTTCGACCATGGCCTCTAGACAAGTTCAGAATCTCCTGTAAGTCTTTTGGATAGCCTGTTTTGCCATAATCGTTGCTTTCAGTTTATCAAGAAGTTTTGTTGTTCTCTTGCTTAATTGCATTCCACAGCACTGTCCCTAGACTGACATCCAAGCACTCTGAAATGTTTGTATTTGGGCTTCCAATACCAAGCAGTACAGCATGCCAATTCCAAATTTCTGACAGAGTGAAATATGTGATGGTGCTCTTTTCTCACAGATGGTACCCAACTGACCCTACTATACTGTGCAGTCGTCAAAATCAAGAACAACACATGTAAAATTAAAAATATAAGATGGCAACAATTTAACCATCACATCCTGTAGATCAAAAATTTCAGATCAAACTTCAGCTGTCAGTCTACAAACCTTCATGCATATATATATATATATATATATATATATATATATATAATGTTCTCAGAAAGTAAGATAATGTAATTATATATTCTACTCTCCAAACCTATGTTTGTTATTCCACACTTGTTTTTACTTTACATTTTGCTCATTCAGAAAGCTTTTACAAATATTTTCTTCATACCAAGATTGTTGTTTCTCATTCATTTGCGCACACATTTTGATTGCATAATTGAGAATAAAATGTGCAAAACAAGAACACTAACAAATAATGTGTACAATCTAACATTGATATTGTACAGTTCAAATGTATCTTAAAACACATGTGCATGCACATACCCACCCATGTTCTCAGCCTGACCCACTTGCTAAAATTTAATCAAATGACCACACATCAGTTTTAGTTAGAGCTTCTTGGTTGAGCCAAGAACTTTTCAACACTTCCACTTGTGTATATATATATATATATATATATATATATATACAGTTAAATTTTTGAGTTTGTTCTCATGTGCATATACAGTTTTTTATCAGCAGGATTTCTAATTAAATTCTGAAATTTACTTGATATACAAAATATTATATATTGAATTCTTACATCTGGTTTTCTTTTATTTGTTTTAATTACTTTATTCTTTAATTGAAATACTTATGATAAAACTAGTCTTGGTCAACAGCAGCAGTTTTCAATTGCCATTAATTCTTAAAAAGTTGTTGCTCAAATAATGAGTCATTCATTAGTTTATTCTATTGGGAAATTGCTGGATTAAATATATTTTTTTCCAAATTTCTATTAAACCTCAGGTCATTGGTCATCCAGTTTTATATGCTTCAATAGAGAGAATGTGTGCATGTCTTTACATTTGAAGCTTTACATACATCAACAGTTTTAAGTCCTTATTTCTTCCTACTTTTCAGCTCATATTACAGTTTCAAAATTTTTACTTTCTGCTTAATGAGAAAGAATATAAAAAGTATCTGGGTGTTAACTTATTCATTAGCAGGTCTGAGAATTTTTATAGCAAAGATCCAGGAAAAGCATATTTATTTATTTTTAATGTAAAATCATCTTGTAGACAGTAGAGTACTTAAGTGAAATATAATACTTGTCAAAGTAATTTCTTTAAAAAAATTTTCTTTAATTTATACCTTTGGAGTTTAGTTAAATATTTCTTATGATAGTTATCTTTCTGAAAGTAATTATTTACTTCTATGAAAATATTTTATTATTTTGTTGTTCATCCTAAAACAAAATTAGCAAGTGTTAGTAAAAGTTGTATTCTGAAGTAACTATTGTAGTTTTTAAATGTGCCCTTTTTTTTTTCCAATAAAAATTAATCTTTATATGAATTCAGACAATTTGACTCTTTAAACAAAAGTGCACTTTAAAAATGAAAATTTTTGATTCTTTAATAGTTCATTTTTTTCTCATAACATTTTAAAATTAAAACATCATACTTATATAGGTTCTGTACCAGTACAATATAAGTGTGTGTATGTATGTATATATATATATATATATAGTGTAAGAAAGTTATGGAACACGTAGGTTTTAAACCCTCTGTTCATGCATTTACTTTTATAAAGAATGCTCGATACAACGTAGAGCTTTATTGTAATGGTTGTTACAATGGTTTATATCTATAAACCAATGTAACAACCATTACAATATATATATATATAATCTTAAAGACTGTGGATGACTAATATATATAGTTTTATAGGTTCTGTTCTATTATGATATATTCATTTTCTTTTCTTTCTTGAAATGATTTTGAAAAAATTCACAGATCGGAAGTTAAAGAAGTTTAGCTTTAAAATATTTAATTTAAAACGTGAAAAAAAATTTCCATTTTACTGACTTTTGGCAAATGCATATCTTATATCAAATATTTGTTATGATCCATAATTGCAATAATATCATTTTGTCAGATATCAACTCTTTGAATTCCTTTCATTTAAATATTTTTTGTTTTTGTGGTTCAAAAAGTAGATTAAGAAAGTGTCTACAGATGAATGAACTCTTTCATAATTATCAATATGATTTTAACTGAATCTAAAAATAATGATTTTCTGACTTTAAAGTTTATATATGTATGAATACATTTTAAAATAAATTTTTGTTTCATATTAATATTTTGCATAAAAATTAACTGCAAACTTTTTGACAATCAGAATATTGGAATCTGACTTAATTATTTCAATCTCTATATGATTTTCCTTGAAACTTAAATTTGTAATATTAATGAGTCTAACATAGGTTTTTATTTTAAAAAGTGAAAGTGGTTTACAAAAATATTTTTTCATAAAATGAATTTCTTATTCATTTGTATGCACACATGTGTAAGCACACATACACGTGTGTGTATATAATTCCTTTTTATCTGTATAAAATGAATAATGAAACATGTTAACTGAATTTATACATTTGTATGAGCATCTGCTACTTTTGTATATGCTAATTTTTATACCTTTGTATATATTAAAAAATTTTACTATATGGCTTGATATAAACTTACATTTTAATTTTTATTGATATATATTTTTATTCACACACAATTAGTTTATACATTTTTCAAAGATTTGAAAAACCTAAACTTTTATCTAAAATGATGATTTTTAAAACGGTAATGTTTTTTATTCTTGTCGTTTACCCAGTAACTGTTAAATAGATTTTATTTTTCTTGGAACTATTATGAATATTTTAAAATATTTGAAATGATCAATGCATCAGTAAATGAAATATTTAAATGGAGCATTTTACTTAATAGTTCCTACAAGTATAATAAAAATTTAAATTTGATTTGCTTTCCTATATTAAAATTTGTATCTTAATGTAATTTTTAAAATAGCTCTAAGTTTAAGCAGTTGAATAGAAATGAAAAATAAGGGACATTTTTAATTTTGGTGAAGGATATCCCTAATCCAAAATAAAAATGTCCTTTGTTAATAAATTATTTTAATTTATGGTATATTTTCAATCTTGGTGAGGAAATTTCTTGAATACAGAAAACACACTGCTTGCTTACAATTCATCTTCTAATACTATTTCAACTGAAAGAATGACTGGCAAAGAGTTATTAAGCTGTTTTATTGTGAATCAATCTTGGTATTTGGAGGTATGGGGTGCTGAAAAGTAATTAACTCAGTCTAGTCCACTCCACTCACCCAGCCTTTAATTTTCTTCTTTTGGAAGGGCTTCTTGGTTTAGCTGAGAAGTTTTCAACACCTCTTCATCTAAGTTATATATATATATATATATATATATATATATATATATATAGTGTGGTGTGTATTTTCCTCACAGGTTGGGTTGGGGAATCAGCCATGAAATATAAAATAAATCTGGAATTTTTTTTTTTTTTTTTTTTTTTTCTAAGCTGCTCTTTTATTTATGTTGTTAGTTAATGTTTTCTGAGGAGTGATCTTCTGAGCTGAGATAATATAGAAAATCTGTTAGAAATGGGTTTGAATTGTCAGAGTGTGTAGACATATGCATGGTTCACTGCAGTAAATGAGCAGACGTATTTTGAGGAATCCTTTGAATTATGCGCATTTCACTTCTGTTGAATAGTAATGTCATATTTGCATATCTGGCCGCCCAGGATAACCATTTATGTGAATGCTTGGCTTACTCTGAGTTAAAGATTAAAAAAAATAAAATAAAAGGGTGGAGGGGACAAATAAAGGATGTGTTCTTGTTCTGTGTGTGATCAAAAGTAAATTCCATTTGTCCTTCAGCCAGTCACAAATATATTTGTTTCTTTACCTTTTTTTTCTTTCCCTCTTTCTTCTGCCTGCTTCCATCTCTTCTATCTAAGCTTTTTTCCCCTCATCCATACACACTCAACAGAAATGTATACAGGTCAGTAAGCAGATACTAAAAGCTACTCACAATATACTCAAGTCCCAGAACTGATTCAAATCAAACACCTGTAATCTTCCAAAACACTGGTATTAGCTTTGTTAGTGGTTTGTGCAAAAAGTTAGAAACCAATTCACAGAAAGTCATCTCTACTAAGTGGACATAGCAACTATGTTCCCTTTTGATTTTGACTGATACTTCTGTGGTTGGTTAATAACAAACCTACAATTTTTTTTATTACTTGTAGTATCCAGTTGAACATATCAATTAATGTAGCAAATTTTACTATAAAACTTTTGTGTGCCTGTTATATATATATATATATATATATATAGAACATATTTTAATTTTTATTATTTTTAATTTAATATATATTTTACTACTTTGTATACCAGTTTTTTGAACCAGTATTTAGTTTCTTTTAATTAATATTGGAATGATGTCCTCTATATTTTACTATAGTGGCTACTCAAGTGTGATTAGCTCCTAGCTGCGGGGTTGTTTTCCATAATGAAATTACATTTTTATTCTAAGTCAAAATTGGGTTGCTTTGCTCTCACATGAATTGTTCACTATTGTCTCATTGTAGTGTTCAGTAGTTTTAATGAAAAGATATATGTGCACATATACAGCTTTTACAAAATGTGTCTAATATAAAACTTATTTACTAGTTATTCAGGAAGTCTGTAAAGAAAATCAAAAATTATTTTTAACTGCTTTTTTTTTTTTTTTAACAATGTTTAGTATTGTCTTTGTTCATTCTATTTCAAGAATTATGCAAATTGTGTACATGACAAAACTAAAATGGGGTGTCACCATTATAATTATTGGAAAAAAATACATAAAACCATTTGAAATTCCTTAAGTTTTCCAAATTAGATGATTTATATGCATGTTTTGAAAATCATGTTATTGTGCATATTTTGTAGTTTTATGATTTAAACTGTTTCATTACCATATATGTGCATTAATACTTATTTGTTAATATCTTAATCTATAATAACAATAAAACAGTATTGTTCATGCTAGAGATTTTTAAAAAATTGAAATATATAGATATATGTGTGTTTGTGTGTATGTCTGTAGCTTAATGATGGAAAAAATATTTATCTTTACATGTAAAATATGTATTCTCCAACATAGCCTCCTCCCTTAATCTATTAGATATTTATCATGCACTATTTCATATCAAAATTCAGTCAAGTTGAGGTTTATAAAGTACATGTGTGTGTGTGTGTGTGTGTGTGTTATTTGAGAGTGATTTTTTTTTTCTTTTTTTCTGGAAATTTTGAATTGATAAATTTTGTTAGTTTTAATTGAAGATTAACTAAATGATTTTATTTTTAATATTTTCTTCAGTTTTGAGGTATTATAATGTAGACATTTTGAAGTTTAACATTTATTCCTTTAATATCATGTTGTGTAAGGAGTAAACTTTGGTCAAAATAAAGCATTGTCTTAAAATTTATTTTTTAAGTGGAACAATTTTATTTAAAAAAAAAAGAAAAAATCCAGTCCTTGACTGAACCCACTTCAGAAATATATTTTTTCACAGAATCTTGAAAAAGTGTTGACCAACTCTAGACAAGTTGTTCTCAGAATTGACATTATACTTATTACACTTGGTGAAAATTATTTTTGCTCAGTATAGCACACACTTGACTGACGGGCTTTTCTTTGCTACTACTTATTGTTGACCTGTGCATTGATGACTTAACTTTACTCTGACTTTGACCTGTTGATTTTCTCCTGGAAACTTTGGTTTCTATCTTTCCCAATGATTAAAGAGAAGTCGATAAAGTTCTTGTTAGCTTCAGCTGTGTTTTGTATTTGTCCAGTCAGCCATTCATATTTCTCTCAGAGCCTTGTTTTCTTTCTGTTGAATAGTTTTCATGATTCTTGTCAACTAATCATTTCCTCCTTTTGTCAATTTGTTTAGGAAGTGCTTTAGATATGCTCAACACTTATTAATGGTGTGTACTTGTTTATCTCGTTAAAATGAGAACTTGTTGCCGTTTTCACTGACGCAAAAGTGTGTATATCTGTGAATACAAAATTTTTATGTAACTTATATATTGAGATAGGTGTTGAGAAATAAAGATTTGTTTTTTACTGTTTTATAAGTGTTTATTCTAAGATTATAAACATCCCAACAATGTATGAGATCATTAAGTATGCAGCCCAACATGTAGTCAGCTGAATTTGTATCTGAAAATTTTCAGTATAATGTCCAGTCTGTGTGATTGATATTAATCATTATTGAATTAAAGGCAATGACAAGGAAGATTGTTGAAAAATATTTCCTTAATAATAAGTACTTATTGAGGAGTTACAGTGTTTATCATTGTTTTTGTTTTTTGTTTTATACAATATCTGGTAGCCTGAATAATTTTATTACTTCATAATTTGATTCACTCATTTTCCTTGTTTCATGATACTATAATTACTTAAAAGATCCACTCCCACTTATTTAAGAACAACTTCTTTAAATGACTAAAAAATGGAATCCAATTGTTCATGATTTTAAATTTATTGATCAAGTCTACTTGAATAATATATAACCCTTATTGCATGAGTAGCTTAAAGTTAGGATGAATATTTAAGATTTTTTTACTTTTCAATAAACTAAACTAACCTGAATATGAATTCAGATATTGCACCCTGTAGTTGAAGCCTTATTTATAGATGTTAAATATTATTCTTCATTTCCTATCAACAGTATATTTTGTCATGTCATGTTTATTTTTGTTTTTTATGAAGAACTCATTACTTTTTTCTTCCTCTTCTGACTGTTGCATCTTTGTTGGTTGCTTTACCAAATATTTTATTGGTTTGGACAGTTGTTTATTAACACCGCAACTGCACATTCATTTTTTATTGCATATGCTTTGAGCCACAATGTCTACAGTATCTTGAATGAAAAATATATACACAATTAAAATCATTTAAACAAAATTAAAATTTAATCATACTACTGATAATCTTTTTAAAAAAAGTCCCCATTTGTTAATTTTTTTGTAAAGGGACTTTGTACACACCTGATAAACTGATCAGTAATTTTGTTGCTTTCTTTGTAAGAATTTGTTTATTTTCATTGATTCTTATCTTGCATAAATTAGACTTTTTATATTTTTGATTGTGTGTGAGAGGATTTCACACCTACATTGTTTTCTAAGGGCAAAAAAAAAAGGGATTTTGAATACTATAGTAGTAGTATTCAATATATATATTCTTTCTTAACATGCATTTTCTGATATAGAACATTTTCAGATCAAATGTTATGTACCTGTGCAGTGTTTGACCATACTAATTGTTAAATTTTTAAATAGTTTAAAAATATATTTATGATTGAGAATTTTTCTCTTAAATCTTTGATTTCAAAAATGAATTATTATATTTTAGCAATAATCATTAGACTAGGTACTCTTTTAGAAAAAGTAAAATCAATATGTGACACAATAGCATTTATTACATTACATATAAAAAATTCAAATGTAAAGTTGAATATACCAAAAATGTACTTTTAAATTACATAAATTCTGAGAGTTTTTGATTGTGTTACTTTGACTATAACTGAAATGTTTAGAAAACACTTTCCCAAATGTTAAATAGGCATGTTCAAGCTATTTAAATTTTAGAATTGTAAAATGATTATTTCATTTTAGTGTTTGCTCTGTCACGAAGATGAGTTAATGTCCTTGTCCATATGCTTAAATCCTCTTAATACCTTGAATGCTTTGTGAGATAATCTTGCTTCTTGTATAAGCTAAGACAAGTTACGCAATCATATAGCCTCAAACTATTGTCAATATGATGGCAGGGGAATGTTTTTTGAGAATCTTTTAGTCTCCCAAGCTACTGTAAAAATAATTATTTTATTGCGTTAATTACAAAATTTGAATGTTCATCTTCTATCTGTGCTGTTTTTTGGCAATAGACTTGATAGTTAATCATTTGAAACATTTCATTTGAAGGACAGATTTTTTTTTCTCATTCATAATTTTTTTTTTAATATTCTACTATAAAGATTTTTTTAAATTCTTTTTTTTGATGATGAAATGTATAAAGTTCAGTATTATTCTGAGTATGAAGATTTGTAAGTTATGTAATATTTAAAAACTCCACCGTGTTTCTTCCCAGTATAAAATAAGTGTGTTTTATGATTTAAGAATCAGTATTTGCATTATCTTGTTTATCACTGACAGTTCACATTGCACTGATACTTCCAGATAGCATCTGAAAACAGTAATTATTTCTTTTATTTTAATGTTTTATAAAGGCTATTTTATGTGCTAATATTTTTGGTAGATTCACTTTAAAAGATAGACTTTTTATTTACTTTGTATTTATTTAGTTTAATTTTCTATCTTAAACTTTTGAAACAAAGTTATTGGTCTAACTTAAAGTAACATCCAACTCAGAATTTATTATCTATCATCTATAAGAAATTAATTATTGCAGTGCAGAAATATCTCTTAACTTGTAAAGTTTATTGATAATGTTTTTTTTAACATTAAAAATATATTTTTAAAAAAGTGTTGTTTGTATTTTAGGAAATTCTAGGTTTGTGTGCAAGCAGAACATGGTTGTCAGTTCTTTTTTAAAGTTGTGTAGTAACAGTTAAAAGCATTTAACTCTGTGGAGTAAGAGTTGATATCCATTTTGGTTAGTTTAGTTTAATTCTTGAAAATGGAAAGTGAAAAAGTATCATATTCCTGAAAAAGCTTTTAAACTTTGTACTTTTAAAATTTGTAGTATTCAGGTGCTTGAAATATCTTGCTTTCTATCAAAAATATCTTTATTGATAGGACTCCAATAAATTGGCTCAATTTAAAAAATATTTCTTATTGAATTTACTAATGCATTTTTGTTATGTTTGTCTTTCTTATGTCTGATCCATGGTTTTATTGTTTCTGCATTATCTGCTGGATTTTTCAGGACTTATAGAAACATCATGAAGTTTTGTCTCATTAAAGAAACAAAAAAATAAGATTTTATCACAGAAACATTTTGATACAGTTTTTAATGTAATTTTTGTATTTATCTAATATACTTTTTAAAATCATAATGTATATTAGATGATATGGATATTTCTGTTGATTGCCTTTTCCTTAAATGAACTAAGTTGAATGTCTCCTGGTTTTAAAAAGTAGTTACATCTCAAATTCAAGCAAAAATAAAAAATTTAACATTTTTGAAAAACAAAAACTTATTTGGAAATATTTGCATACTATAAGAACTAAATTTTTCAAAGATTTTGAAATTGAAATCATTTTCCCCATTATATTAATTTTCATTTTGTTCAATTAGATTTTTTTTTTCAAAGATATATGATGAATTATTTATATTTTTAATGTTAAAATAAACTAAAAATATCATGTGACTACTACAAACATGAAATAAATATGTATAATAATATAGAAAGATAGCTGGATGAAAAAGAGTTATAATTTGTGTGTGTGTGTGTGTGTGTGTGTGTGTGTGTGTGTTGGTATAAAGTAAAAAAATTAGCTTAACTAAAGTAAATATTGTTCCGTAGTTTCCTCTAACTCAGTAGTTTTGGGACTTTTTTAACCTTTTCTTGAAAGGTGCACACATACTTTTTTACTTTTAAGCATTTTTTTTTCCTTGTTCAAATTATTTATTAGAAATATTTGTTACTTCAGATAAAGTTAATTACATGGTGGCAAAAAAGATGGCTTAGGCGTTTTGTTTTGTAGCAGCTAATTGAACTTTGCATGTCTTTTTGTTTGATTTTAAAATCACCTAAATAACATTTAAAACTTTGTTACAAATAATACAATTGATTTTGAATAATCTAAATATTATTTACAGTTGTATGGGCTCCCTTCCTACTTCTGTATTGCATAACTTGGAAACTGCTGTTTACAAATGTTAACATGTTTTTAAGTATGATGAAGTGCTCAGAAGTTCTTGGTCAAACCAAGAACCCCTCCACACACACACACACACACACACACAACTACCAATCTGATGTCATTTTAGATGTGGGCTGGGCTGGGCTGATTTTCAGCACCCTCTTGTATAATTGTATATTATATGTTGTATCCACTTTTGCATCTTCCTGGTTTATTTTAGTTATTACAAAGAACTGTTTCTTCAGCAGGAGCATAGTTTAACTGTGATTGCTATGAGCTAAGCAACCAACCACCTAATTTTCTCCCTTTCTCTTTTTCTCTCTCTCTCTCTCTTTCTCTCTCTCTCACTCTTTGCTTGTGTCTGCTCAATAGTAAATGTAATTTCACAGCAGCACAGGTATGGTAGCTCAACTGACAACAAACAGCTGAATCATACTGATACAAACATACTTGCATGTATCCTTATTATTTCTCTGTGAGTATTCTGTTGAGATTAGATTCTTTTTCTTTTCTTTTTTTCTTTTCTTCAGAAGCTTCATTATTTTTAACCATAGAATATTAATATTTACAAGGAAGCAAATATTTTTTTTGTATGAAAAATATTTATTTTTTATCATGCAAGTTTTATTTCTCCTTTTTTAAAATGTTGAAATTGATAATGCTTAAGTTAGTATGTAAACTTTAAATCAGGTAGGTATTAACTGGATAATCAATGATGATCAAAATTCACAATCCATTTGACCAAATTAATTAACTAGACTTTTATTTTCGTTATTGTTGTTCTTTGATATCATTTTATTGGTGTTTTAAGATTTGTGTCCAGATAACTATTTTGGATATGAAACTGCATACTTCACTGACTCACCCCACTTAGCTTTGCAGACACTTCCTGATACAACAACAACAACAACAACAACAAACAGCTTCATTTTACTACAGATGGTTCCTTTTACATTGGTTTTTACCAGTTATTTAGAAACGCTAGTCATAACAAAGTACCTCGAAAGGGAGGTAAACTATATATATATATATATATATATATATATATATATATATATGCCAATCCTTTTGCACTTTGTCTAAGTTCATTTTTATTTTGTTAGTTTATTTCCGACAACTAATATTATAATCTACCTACTTTAAACACTTCCTGTCAAAAATGAAAATTATAATCTTTTATCTGAGAAAACATCAAATTATGAATGAAAATTTGATTTGTAGTATGAAGAAGTTAATTTTTTATTTACTTAATGAAAAACATTTCTGGAATCTTTTATTCTTTAATGTTTTATACATTATGAATTATATTTCTATACTGATAAAATAGTTCATGAGACTAAAAGAAAAATATAAAAATCCTGAAATTAAAATGTAACTTTTTTTTTTCTTTATTTTATATTTGTTTTTTTGTTTTTTTTGTTTTTTTGCTGAAGTGCTCTGATCCTATGAAATTAACTTTACGGTATGAACCAACTTTTATTTAGAAGATTGCATTGACAAAATATTAAAACATTTCTTTCTCTACCTCAAGAGCTCTATCAGAATGCTTAAGTCTTGTTTTATTTCCTTAAATTTTCAAAGAAATCAAATTATTTACTTTTTCCTTTAGATTGAAGAACAAAATTTTGTAAATAATTTTTATTTTTTAATGTTGTTTACCATTTATATTTGTTTTGTTAAATGAAATCTTTCTTAAAAAAAAAAAAAAACCTCAATATTTTGCATTGTTAATTGTCTGGTTGTATCCATATAATGTACATTTTTCTCTTCATTGTTCCTTTGAAAATTCATCTTCAGTAACTGAACTTTTAAGTATCCAATAATTCTGACATAAAACTAACACTGCACCAATAAATCTGAATAGCATTGTGATTACTGCAAATAGATGGAGAAATTCTATAATATCATCTTGCTATTTTAATCTTGGAATATTTTTCCATTTTTTAACAATCCAAGATAATTAATATAAATGAAATGAAAATAAAACCAGTATAACAATATTTTACTGGCATATAAAAGCAGCTACTCCCCCTACCACTGATCATATTTCCTTAACAACAGTTTTCAAACAAAATCTACTTGCCTCTAACCACCCCCCTACAATTTTTATTGTATGTTATATTTTGTGTTTAGTTTCATCAATATCTAAAAATTTTGAAACTTGTTCAATGCCTATTTTGCAAATATTCAATTCCTCTATATTTCCTTAATGGTAGTGTAACTTCAAATAAGCATTCCATTAGCAGGATATCCGTTTTTCTCATAAATCTGCACTGAAATCAGTTTCTTTCTATGCAAGGACAATTATTTAAAATCTGAAATTGTATTCCTATTCTTCTATACAGATTTATGTAGTTTTTTTTTTTAAATTTTCATTTTATCCTCAGTTCTTTTCAGGTTTCATTCTAGCTCTTGATCAATCTAATTCGGATAACTAAAGTCTATATTTAAGAAACTTTTTTCTTTTTAAAAAAAATTATTTATTTTACAAAATCTATGCAAGACACTATTGATCAGTTCCATTTTAGAACTAAAGCATTTGAAACTGGTTCATATATAGTAAAATTAATCTTCTAAAATTTCTATTAACAATTTTATATAATTATATATTATATAATTAGTCACTGATTTTGTTGAGTGGATACTGATTAGAAAAAATATTTGTATGAATATTTATGTTGAACATTATAAATTTATCTTTGTTTTATGTTAAGAAAAAAATTAACTTCACTTTGATATTTTTCTACTTGATAATATATCTCTGAAGCATAATCATTTACAAATTTACCCAGTTCATTTTAATAATTTAAAAAAACATTTTAATCATTTTTATTATGAATTAATAACCTCTATCTGTTTCATGTTCTAAAACAGAACAATCGTTGAATAAATACAATAAGATTGTTTTTTTTTTTTTTTTTTTTTTTTTTTTTTTTTTTTTTTTTTTTCCTAAAAATAAATGCAAACTTACCATCATCAGTATGTGTAAATTTTCACTTATTTTACAAACATTAATAATTTACTTGTATTAATTGTGATTTCAGAAAATCACTGTTTATAGTATAGTGGTTACTGTGTTCATTGGTCAATTGTATTTAAAAACCTACAAAAAATGAAATGATTAAGAATTTCCAACATTTAAGAAAAATTTTAAAAAAAAAAAAAAAAGACTATCATTATTTCAAACAAGAGGCTTTTTTTTCTTCTTTAATTTATATAACTAGTCCCAGGTAATATTTTGCTTACTCTGTACATAATTTGAAAACTTCTAATAGCTTCAAATTTTTATTATTCTCTCAAAACTAGTGTTGAAGTCTTTTCTGAAATCTTTCAAATTTCTTTCATGATGATCTCTGATAATTGATTATTTAACTCATCTGATTAAAATTTATGGCATTAGAGTTGCAAAAGTTATACATATTCGTCAAATAGGATCAAACAACTGACTATGATTTAGATTAGACTTTTTTTTCTTTTTTTCAGATAAGCACTTATCCAATCAGTTTTTATTGAAGCAGTTGTCCCAATACATAGTTTTCCCATTCACTTGTTTTGCTTTCTTTGTAATCTCCCTTTTTCTTTTTTTTTTTTTTTTTTTTTTTTTAAGAATGCACTGTCCTTCTTAATAAAAGCAAAGAATAGATTTTTGTTTTTAATATTCTTATCCATTTGTTTTTGTTACCTGGGATCCTTGTTCAATATTCTTTGATTTTTGTAAAATCTCTGTTCAAAATCTAGTGTTGCCCATCAAGAATGAAGATGTTTGTATTTGTGAGTCTTGTCTTCATCTTGGTTGATCCTAAATCAATAACTGAATAATCTCTATGGAGTTGTGGCTATGACTCTACCTTGTCCACTGTTGATCTCTTTCATCTGTCAATGATTGCTCACTGTCAGCAAAGTAAGACTTACTTTGTTAGCTCTTACTCTTTCTCTCTTATTGATGAGATCATTCGAACGAGACTTGCGGGCCTGTCAGAATCTTTTGATCCCACTGGACTTGCTCATATTTGTCATTGACACGGGATCCACACTTAGACTTACTTCCCCTTGATCAAATGTATATCCCCCTTCTGAACATTAGGAACATTTGGTGGGCAATGGTAGTTGGGACAAAATTTTGTCATTGATATAAATATTTGTAAATATAGATGTTTAATATTCTGAAATCATTACATTTAAATTTACCTATTTTTTTTATTTTTTTAACAGCCCTTCCTTATATTTTGATAAGATTTTTTTAATCATTATTTAATTTTATTTTATTTTACATTTACCTCTAGTTCAAAAAAATTACATTTTCAGTTGTAAAGAAAATAATGTAAACTTAGATTAACTGATGTTTAAATAATTTATTGACTAAAAAGTGTTAAGAAAAATAAATGATTTTTGTTTGTATGAATATAAAAAAATAAGTTTCACAAATGTCAAATCAGTTTTTTTTTTTTTTTTTTTTTTTAATATCATTTGATTAGTTATCTGTTTACCAACATTTTTCAATATTTACCTAATGTATTATTAAACCATTATTCTTTACTGAATAATATGAATTACTGACTGGACTTCTGTTTGTATTTTTCCTATCTGAAGGCATCTTTATCCTTTTTCAAATTAATATAAAGAAGAATTTGAACTCTTTTAAAGCTCTTCATCTCAAATTTTTTCCCTTGTAAATTTTAAACTGAAATTTCAATTCCAACTTAAAATTTGATCTTTGTTTGAAGAGTTATTTATGCTTATAATTTTCATTTATTATTATTATTATAAAATATAAGAGCATTAATTTTAAGTTCTTAAAGATTTCATTTGGAGATATGTATTGGAATGTGTATGTTAAAAATGATATTTGTTAGAAAATGAAATGACAATATAAGAGGCTTAAATTTTATACTAAACTACTCATGACCAACTGAAATTTATGACTGATACTTAGTAAAAGTAATTATGTCTATATTTCTCTTTAGTAAAACAAAGAAACTTTGCAATCTGATTAATACCAGAATTTGTACTCAAATGTTTGATTTACTTGTACCAATATAAGATTTTTGTTTACTCTAATGTATTTTCATAACTAATCTTGTTAGGTTTCAATCTCACCTATGACTACTTTAATTAGCATATTTCATATTTGGATTACTCATTTATGTAGACACTGTAAATTTCAAAACATGATGGATTATTACTTTGACAAAGTATTTGTTTATGTAAAATAAAAAGAGCTTTCAATTCAATCATTATTTTTACTAATGGGCCTGGAAGTAAGAAAATTAGCTTCCCTACTTCTAACACCTAAAAATTTATAACAATTCATTAATTTAATTAACTATACATTTTTTCAATTCAGTTTTTGATGTGTTTCTGCTACATGAACAAATGTCTGGGCAAACAATAATTTTTTTTCACTTTGACAATGTGTTTTTTTTTTTTTGTCTGAAGGTGTCCATTTTATTTGTTTTTTTTAATACCATAAAACTAATTCTTTTTCTTTGTTCCTTCAGCTATTTCTATAAAGAAAATATATAAACTAAAGTTTTTACATTGATTTTTAATAGATTAGTGTAAAAACAATTTTTTGTTCTGTTTTCTTATATAGTTACAAATTAAAAATGATATCATTATTTCAAATATCTATAAATATTTCTTTCATTATTTTACTTTTGTGTAAATTTTTGAATTTTTTTTTTCTTTACAATGATGAAAAATAACCAACATATTGCTTAACATTATTTTTAGCCAAAACAGCAAAGTGATATAAAAAAAAAAATTTGTTTTTTTTGTTTTTTAAATTCTTATTGATAGATAGTTTTATATAGTTTTAAACAACTTGAGGATGCTATCCGTTTATTAGATATTAGTAAATAATTCATCCAAAAATAGATATGACTTAAAAATGTTTTAGAAAATATCTTGCCTTGAAGTTCTTTAAACTTACCTTCACAAAATTCCATTTTTCCATTCATGGTTTTATTTAACTGGGCATAAGTTTTTAGTCATGAAGTGTTATCTGAAGTTCAAGTCTAAATTTCTTATGTAGATATTCAGATATGAAATTTAGTATAATTTTAAAGTTTTTAAACTTTAAACAATAGGATTAAAGATGATTTGACTAAAACTTTAGGGAAATACTTATTAGTGACCTTTATTTTTTCCTAATAATAATTCCCCTTTTATCTATACTTTTAACTCAAGTTTTATATTTGTAGTTATTTGTGCTATTACTGATAACCATTTCTACTCCAGCCCTACTTTGCTCATGTCCATCCAACTCCCTGTATTGATGATATTTATTTTATATTTATCTATTATTTTATTTTATTTTTGGGGAGCACACTCCATATTCATATAACAGCAAATAAGATTTGTTAAGGTGTTATACAAAGAATCTTTCCTAAAAATGAAAAACATTTGCTTTTGTTTTTTTTTTTGTCCCCCCCCCCCCCTGTGTTATATGCCTGACCAATAATGTTCTATTGTATTTACATTAAATGAAATATCCACAAATTGGATTTTGTTAGTAAGGTGGTATTGTAATTACAAAATAAAATAGCTGGTTTTAAAAAATGAATAAATATTTACTCATTCAGTAAGCAACAAAAATATTTTTTTTTAAATATATTTAGCAATTTGCTTTAGAATTAGTGTCTATGTATGTTTGTATTCTCTATATATTTTCATAGTTGTATTGTAGTTTTATTCAAAGTAATCTTAAATAAGAATGATGTTTTTATTTCTGTACACAGATTAACTACTATTCTTTTATTTAATGATTTTTACTTTCTCAGTTCATAAAAATTTAGCTCTGAGAAGAATGACAATTATACTTTGAATATTTTGAAAAAAAATTTTGTGAGATAATTTCAGGTAGTTTTCATCACCTGCTTGCAAATACTACATAATTTTGCAATCAACTGAATTCAAACATATGACCAAAGAAAAAGTATCATGCATTTTAATTACTTGACCATTGTATCTGAGTTGAAAATATATATTATGGTTTACATAAGTTTACATCAATTAATATTTTCTATAGATAAAAACTTTAAAATACAATATCAGCAATTTTATTTTACTGTTCAGATTCAATATCACAAAATATGTTGACCAATATTTTATGCAGAAGATATTTTAAAAATAGTAATTTTTATTTTTGTTTTTTAATGTGAAAGTTCAAAATTACACATTTTGATTTCTTGTAATTGGATATTTTTATGAAAAAAAAAAAAAGATATTGACCGTAAATGACAAATAATAATTTGCTAAAGGTGAATCTGTATGATGAATATTTTTATTTCACTTTTACAGAGTTTAATTTTCATGGGTTTTGTTTGTTAATCAGTTTAAATAACCTTATATTTGTTAATTTTGTTTCTCTAAAATAATTTTTCCCTTTATAGATCTGAAATATCAAAAACTACAATGGTGAATAAACTTAGCCTTATTGAAATCATTTATTCATTTACTGGTGCTAATTTGTGATGTCTTGTAAAAGTTACTATCTTTTTAAGATTTTTATTATAAGAAATTACATCTTCTGGGTTTTGAACTGATGTCATTTAAATTGTTATCATTACACTTGCAGAGACATTTTGTTGCTTTAAACATTTCAAATTGGTCAAAAATAAAATTTTCACATGTGGGATTAGTTTGTTACTTGAGGCATGTAGCAAAACAATCTCCCTGTTGTCAATATTTATTGAATTAGCTGTGTGTGTGTGTTCTTTGAGAAATTTTCATGATATTAAATAAAGTATTGAGTTCTTTTTCACAAACCAAATTGATCAAAAGAAAAGTGAAATTTCTTTAAAGACATGATCACAATGAGGGAAAAGTGTTAATTAGCAACAAAACCTTTAATAACTAAAACAGCATTAATTTATAATAGCAGTAATTTTTAGTAAAATTCATCATTATCTTTCTCAAACACATGTATCATGCTTTATATATTTATTCTGCATATTTCATCAGTGTTGTGTGAATTTTTCTTTTATTACTATTTTTTTCTATTGCTCCCTCTTGAAATACTTAACTATTATCAAAATATTAGTTATTTCCATAATTTAGAAAACTTTGAATTTTTTTATTATTTTTAATTAATTTGTCTTACTCACACTGTTATAGAGGAAAGATTTTGTATTTGTCAAAATGAAACACATGGTTAACATGCTATCAAAGTAACCCATGTATTGCTAACAGGTATAAGTAGATATAAAGGTAATTGGCTTATTTTATCTATGAAATGCATTTCATCATTAAAAATATATTATTAATTCTGTTAGAACTTATTCTTTTCACCTGACTATTCTAAATTTAGTAAGTGTGACTTGGCATATAAAATAGTTAAAATATATAAATGATTTCTTTTGCCTACAGTAGGACTTACTGGAAAAGTGCTCATTTCTGTTTTCAACATTGGAAATGCTTTGATTCATTTTAAATCTATCATTGATCTGAGCTCAGCAGTAATCACCTTGTACTTTTTAAAGTTTCAGAGTT
Organism: Ascarosepion bandense; assembly: GCA_037127315.1. Lineage (NCBI taxonomy): Eukaryota > Metazoa > Mollusca > Cephalopoda > Sepiida > Sepiidae > Ascarosepion > Ascarosepion bandense. Next base: position 3,026,127 of record JBBBDQ010002261.1, on the reverse strand, counting down.
TTCTCTATAATTACTGACCAGGTTACTTGGAATTATCTGGTTTAAAACAGTTTTCAATCTTACTATATCTTTTTGTTGGATAATGTTGTTTTAGATTACAGTATAGTTTAAATAAGAACATATTAACATTAAAAAGAAAGTAACAACAAAATTTAACTCTACAAAAAAAAGCATGAGAAACAGTTTTTGTTTTTATTTTTTTTTCAACCAGTAATCATTTTATAATTTTTTTAAATTACAACTTTATTTATACCAAATTTACTTAACTAACCCTACAAAACTAAAATATGATAAAAATTATTTTCACATTGTATAGACATGAATTTTAGTAAATACTTTCAATAAATATGAAATACATATCTGTATCTATGTGTGTGTGTGTATCTATATATAGTTAATGATGTGAATAGTGAGGATAATCCAACAAGATCCACTTAATATAAAATATTAAGTATTAGATTTGTATAGAGCTCAGTGGATGTTATCCAGACCAATATGGGAAATATTTGTACCAAATAGAACAAATATAGTGTGCTCTGATGAAGTAAAATGAAATAAAAATTCATAGAAATTAATTATAATTTATAACCATTCCAAATGATGTGTTGAGTTTTACTTTTTAAATATAAACAAGTAATATATATATATATATATATATATATATATATATATATATATATGTCTGTCTATACGTATGTATGTATGTCTATACATGTGTATGTATCTGTGTGTGTGTATGTAAGTCTGTGTGAGATTATGTGTGTTTTTATATATATATATATATATATATATATATATACATATATAATTTTGGTGTGTGATTATATGACAGAGAGAGATACACGAGATTATACATGTGTGTGTGTATACATCACCAGTCATTTACTCTTGATTGTTTCAGACTGTACAACATTAGTTGCTATTCTCAACTTAATTTTATGAGTATACTCTTCCATACTGACTCAAGGCATCATCGAAGACAGCACTTGGAGATTTTTCTGCAGTAGGATGTCATTTCTTCCCTTGGTTGACTGGTTGCAAACCACAGCTATGTAACCCAGTCTATCCTCTTCAATCTGGTTTTGAATTCAGTTTTCTTCTCCTTGACCGCTTGCCACCCGAGTCTATAAAACCCAGTCTTTCCTGCTATTTTCCAATAATGGGGTGGGGGATTTATACCTTTCTTAAGGGTATTAGCATGTAAGTGAATGTATAGAATTTAAACTCAACTCTTTCATTCCTTCGTCCGGACCATTATTCATTACTTCACTGTGTCTCTTACTATTTATCTGTCATTCTCTGTCTCTCTTGTGTATTTGTGAATGTGTGTGTGCACACACACACACACACACACACACATACATATATAATGTATATATCCCATGAAAATGGCTGACAATAAAGATTTTATTAATTTCTGATTTAATTTCTCCAATGGGAATAGAATTTTTAAAGTTTTTTTTTTGTTGTTAATAGTGACACTCGGGCATTTTCCAGTCTTGTGCATCATGTTATAGCTTTTAAAGAACTCTCCTTTTTAAAAACATACAAAAATATGTTACAGTCAAAACATGATGCTAAAATAACTATCGGAAACATTAAATCCTTGAGAATGACAAGTGAAGTGGCTGAAAGCACTTGAAAAGTTGATAATTATGGAACATTAATACATTCCTTATCACAATAAAAAAGGAAACCTATAAGAATACTGTAAAAATTAAATCAAAATTGATAAAATCTTCCTTGTTGGTCATTTTTAACAAAACATTTAAAAGGATTGTTGCCCAAATATACGTTTTTATATATATATATATATATATATATATATATATATATATATATATATACACGCACACCTCTCTCTCCATTTGTAACTATTTGCTTGTGTCTCATGGAAATTCTTTTCTACTATGAATTGATTTTTTTTTTCTTTTAGTGTATTTCGCAAAAATTTATCCAAATGTTCTCTGTTTAGAACCATAACCATTCCTTAGTATCAAAATGGCAATATGTTATTCTATTTTACCCATGTCTAATAAAGGTAGTAGTGCATCAAAGAAGATATGAAAAAAATCTTTGTTAGGGTCTCTTTAAATTGAGAGAATGTTTTTATTCTCTTTGTCTAAAGTTTTTCTTGCTTTTATAAAACATGTATTTCTGTAATAATTGTTAGAAAAGTATATTTTCTTAATGTCTCATTAATACTCTAAATGAATAGCATTATAAGTTATGCTGAAGAATTTTCTACCGTTATTTAACTTTTTACGATATTGGATCACTTGCTGAATTTTTCTTTTTCAGTATTGACTTCAATGCAAGCAGTAATAACTGTATAAAATAATATTAACTCTATTAATATTAAGATACAATTATTAATGCAACTACTACTATTGATTTGAAAATTACTATTTTAAATCTTTTTAATATAAATTCTTCAGACACAGTTTTATTTTAACTAAGTTTAATTATTATAAAAATCCATAATCTTATTTTATATTTAATTTAAGTGTTATTAAAGTTTTGAATGAATGCAGAAAGGTGGAATATGTTATTTCTGAAGGGCTGTTAAAAAGTCTTCAGCTCTAGAAGTTGAGAGAGAAGATCAAAATCTCATGTTTGGTCACTTGGTCAGATCTTTGGGAAATGGGTTGGGTAAATAAATCTCAGAATCTCTTAATATGTAAATTGCCTTTTCTTTATTTTATTATAAAATTTACTTATGTTTTATTATATCTCTAATATAATCTATTTAATCCTTGAATTCTATGTGTCATCTGTAGGTGACAGATACTCATCCAATCAATAGTTCCACTTTTCTATATTTAGGTATGCAATAAACATCATAACATTTTGTAACTTCACTTTTAACAGATTTTTATAAAAGCATAAGATTTTTCATTAGATTTAGGAGGGAAAAGTATTTCTTACTCCTTTTTAACAATTTTAGATTATCTGTATCTTATATATATATTTATGCTGTTGCCATTGTTATTTTAAGGATATAACAAATTTTTATTTCACAGAATAACTTAACATTTATTAACAAATATATGATTGGGAGGATATTTATAAACCCCCTCTAAATGGCAAACATTATTGTCTTAATAAACTTTACAAATGTGGAAATTTTATGTATACAGTTTTTAAATTGATATTTATATGTTTAGAAGTTTACGTTTTAATGTTAGTTTTATTTGTCTATTAAATAGTGCAGATCAAATTAAAATGAGATCTAGAAAGCTTAAACAAAGCAATGTAGTTTTCTTAATAATGTCTACAAAGGGATACTGAAAAGTTCTTGGCTTTGACCCACTGACCAATTTATTTATTTATTTATTTTATTTATTTTTTTTGTAAAGAATTCCTTCTAGGTCAGGCCAGTATCTTTTCAGTATCTCCTTGTCAGTCCTCTTCTCTAGCTGATAATTTTAAGTCACCATGATTTGTGCATTGATTTTTACCCTGGGGAAATGTGATTTTTTTTTTTTTTTTTTTTTTCTACCAGACATTGGTAAATGCAAAATGAATTGGTTATTGTAAAAAAAATTCTGATTTTTCCTCATCATAAATACTTTGGTTTTCATTTTAGTTTATATGGAAGACACATGGCATTCTTGTGGAAATCTGATTAAGTAACTGAGAGTGCAAATTCATTCTTTTAGGACAATTCACATAGAGCCACTCAGCCAGTTATACATTTACAATTGAACTCTAATCTCATTTAAAAAAAACAAAAACTTTGATTCTAAAATTTGAAATTCATGTTTAGATGTAAAAAAATATTAAAATTTCAAGTTGAATTTTTGCTTTGTAAAATCTTCAGTAACCAGTTGTGCAACATTTTCTCCAGTTTAGGTCTTATTTAAAAAGAAAAAAAAAGGTCTGTTGGTCTTCAAATTAAAAAATATTTATCTTTTGATATTATTAGTTTTAACATTTAGGTATAAATAATGCTGTTGTTTAACCAAAATATCACCAAATTAGGGAGTAGCTCTTACTCAGTCATATTAATGTTAAAGAATGGCTGATTTAAAAGTGATCCCTCTCTTAAAAATGCCATTGTTTATAACAATAATTCTCCTACACATCTTGTCAGTGTGTTATATTCTTTAGATTTTAATCTTAGAAAAATGCACAGCCCAATCTCAATAAAAAGTGAGCCATTAACTAATATTGTAGTATTTAATTTTATTTTTAGAAAAATCTGAAATATAAAGAAAACCATATATAAAAATTAATTTTATCTATCTATCTATCTGAGTGTGTGGATGTTGAAATCACCATAGCAAACATGACTTAGTTTTCCTTCTCAAGTAATATTCAGATAATATTTTTCTAATTTTTATATTTCTGAAAATTTTTTTGTTCATATTGTTGATATCCACAGATGCTTTATCCAATATTGCTCTATAAATATAACTTTATTTAAACAAAAAAGTTCTTAGCCCAACCAAGATGCATTCCAAAAGATTTTTTGATGTTTGACCATTTGGTCAGATAAGTGAGTTGAGCTTAAAACTTTCATAAGAGTACAGAACATCAGTTGTTAAGCAAAATTAAATATGTAATAACTAGAAATACTTTTAATATTTTATCTTTTGACTTTTTCAATTTTAGTATCTCAGAATATAAGTTTTATGAATTCTGGTGATCTTTTTTAATAAATTTTGTTACTTATTTTTATTATGTCTCAGTAAGCCTTTGTATTAAAAAAAATCTAACTTTTAAAGATACATCCAGAGTAAATTTTAAATGTTCCCAGATAAATCTTTGTATGTTTATGAAATCAAGATTGTCTGTTTAACTTCACTAACAGATTTTTATCATCTCAACTAATGTTACCTAAATTAAGCATTTAACTATTCTATTCTTGACCAACTTGGTCCCCAACACAGCAGCAAAGAGGGAAAAGTAGGCAATATAGATGTGTTGAAGTTACAGTAATATTGTTTATATTTTGTTTTATTTTGTGCATGTATGGAGAGCAACTTAACTTTTTTAGTCATTGCTTGTTGCAAATATTTTATTTTCTGTAGCCCTATGAAATGGTTTCTGAAGGAAGAAGTATCCATCAGAAGAATTACCTTATTTGATAAGATAGATTGAACTCTATTTTTTGTTCATATTATGAAATATTTCTTCTTTACCTGTGATAAAATTCAATTATATGGTAATTGTTATCTAATTTTTTATGTGTGTTTTCTTCAAGTATTAAATATAGTTGTTACATGATCATTCATAATTATAGTTGTCACAACTATTCTCAGGAATGTATTTATTTATTAAATAATTAAAAAGATCTGATTTCATTAAAGCTAAAAGTTAACAAATTTGTATGCACACACGCACACACCTAGAATATTTATTGTTCTGAAAACTGTTACCAAATAATAAAGTAATTATCTGATTGGCACAGTTTTGAATTATAGAATTATTTCTGCATACAATTTTTTTTTTTTTAATTTTTTTATGTTGTCGTTAGCTTTGACCATTCCCCAGTAGAATCCACCCAACTTTTAAATGATTAAGTTAATAGAATAGTCTAACAGCAATTCACAATTAGTAGTACACAGGTTCAAAATCAATAAACATAGAGAACTAAAAAAGATATGTAAACTTTAATACTATCTACTGTACTGTGGTAAATTTAGTATTAGTACTCTAGATATATTTTGCCTTTATTTGTAAATTATGTTTCCTCTTTTTAACTTGCTCTTATTTCGCTGTTTTATTTTATTTGCTTCATGCCAAATCTTTTACTTAACATTAAAAGATCAAGCTATGATTAGCATATCTGGGCAGTTTAAGTGCTTTGCATTCTGCAAAATCCAATCTCCGATATTTATGCAAAAGGAGCAATCACTAGCAAAGTAAAGTCAGAATTTCTTAAACAAAATCCTTTCTAAGTACCTTAGATGAGCGTTGCATTTTTTTGTTTTCCTTGTTTTTTCTTATCATTTTTGTGTATTTCTCCTCTTTTCAAGATAAAATGTTTTTATTTTTGTTTTTAACATCTTCACTCTTTGAAGCTAAGAGAGGAGAATGCTTTTAAATCTTTGCATTGGCCATTGTTCTGATATTTCTGTTTTAAGCACATATATTTTGATGCCATTGCTGGATGATTCTGCTTAAATGAATTTCATTTTAAACTTTTATCTTTTATAGTCTAATTTGTCATTTCTATTTACACTTTATTGCTTGCTCTTGAGATCCTTTCAGTTTTAAATTTGTTCCTCTGTCCTGAATATGAAACAATTCATCAAAATTGCATTAAATAAATGAAAAAAATCATATACTATGAGTAGTTTGATTATTTACTAAAGTACTTACATTCCAAGTTAAACAAAAAAAAATCTTTTCAATTACTTAAATATGTTTACTAAGAAAAGCAAAACTAACAAAAAATGAATTGAAATGGAATTTTAATGGAATAAGATTTTAAAAATGATTGTTTTTGTTTATCTAAAGCAGTAAAAGATTATGCTTATTTGAAGACTGGAGGGGGGATATATGATGTTAGGAACAACTTGGCAACCAGAAGGAAACTAGAGGCACACATTTGTCAGGCATTAAAGCTGCAATGTATTATTAGTGTTATCACATTATTCAAAGTTGGTAAATTTCTTAAGCAAGAATCAAACATTTCATGAAACTTGACTTAAGCTTTGGTTAATTTGACATGACTTCTGCTTTATTCTCTCTCTCTGTCCCTCTAAATAAAAAAAACACTTATTAGTTTGTGTGTGTGTGTGTGTGTGTGTGTGTGTATATATATATATATATATATATATATATATATATTTAAGTTAAGTGCATGTACATTATTCCTTAAGAAGATATGTGCATACATTCTTGAGCAGAAGAAATCTGTATAGCTTTATATTAATCATAAATTTAAAAAAATGCATTTGTATTTGACAATTTTCTCATGTAGATTTTATTTTGTCTCGCCCAGAGATAAGACCCATATTTCACAAAGTATTTCTTCAATTAGGAAAAGGATTTATATTTTTGAGCATATATTTCAATTTTTTCCAATTAAATATAAATATCTGCCTTTGCCATTCTTTATATTTTTCAGTTTAAAATCAGCAAGATACTTGGTATTTCCATTTCATTTGTTTCTGATCTTTTGTGATTTTTTTTTGTTTTGTTTCTTTTATTTGTTCACTGGTTATTGGCTGTAGAGATCTCTCACCTATAATTCTTGGGACAACACTTTCTTTTGGAAGTGACAAAAGATAACTATCTCTCATCTCTTTGACTAATGTATTCAGTGAAATTACTAGTCAAAACTAGCATTGCTTGTGTATAATACCTTCTTTTGATTATAACAGAATATAGTTTAACTGATGATGCTAATTATACTTTACAGTAAGCATTTTTGAGTTTGTAGGAAACAAGTTTTCAAAACAAATATTTGTCAATCTTCATTTTTAATAATTTTTTTATTGCCCCCCCCCTTTTTTTTAAATAAGTGTTAATAATGTGACCAAAACATTCTTTATTTTATAAGATGACATAACTGCCCCCATCATGCCTAACTTAGTTTACATTATGTTAACTATTCCTATCTATTAAAGTTATTTTGGAGGTAATTTTTTTGAAAACTGAATTTTACTTTGATGTTTCAGTGTAAAGAAAAACATTTCTTGTTAACTTTTTTTTTTTTTTTTTTACCCAGCTTATGCAAATTTAATGGAGTTATATATTATTCATTATTATCAAATGTATCTATGATTTTTGTTTGTGTCTATTTTTAAAAGTGTGTGGGTCCAAAGAAATTATTTATTTAACAAAAACAACAACAAAAAAAAAAAAAAAAGGTGGGGGTGGGGTGGAAAAAGCATACTTCATCTCCCATTATCTCATTTTTGAGACAGATGCATTGATAAAGTCTTCCCTTCTATTTTAAAATGGGATCCATGCCTTAAGCAGATTTTTAAAAATCTTATTTAGATTTCATTAGCATATGGAAAGAAATAAGCAATTTATTTGTCAGCTGGAATATTTTTTTACTTTTCACATGTTCATTACTAGTTTAATATGATTGCAATAAACCACTACTAGTGGAGATCTAACATTTGAAAATAAGTGCGAATCATCATTTAAGAACTTTACTCCTTTTTTCAATGTTGGAATTTAAAAGAAAATATCTTCCAACATGCGTTTTTACATTTTTTTTTTAAAAATATTTTATTGTAAAGATAGTTTGATGCCTGCCATAATGATTTACAAAATACTTGCCTATGGGCATGTACCCCTCCCCACTGTATCACCCCTTAAATTTATACTATTTGTAGCTTTCTCATATCCTTAGCCATGTTTTATATATAAAATAATATATTCATAGTATCATTAAAAATCTAAGAGACCCAGAAACTAAGAATCCTGTATATATATATATATATATATATATATAATAAATACATACATACACAGATACACTAAAATAATCATCCGTTATGAATATCATTACTTATGAAAACACCCAGTGCTGATAAATCCCAAAATTTACATGTGTATCTATACACGATTCACATGTGAAATAAAACAAATATACTTAAATTTATTTTAAAAATAATGCATGCAACAAAAATGAAATGTAAAAAAAACAGTAGAACAAATGTTATATCATCTTTTTTTTTTTTAATTTTCATATTTAATATATTTTCCTTAATGTTTAGTACTTTGCGTGTTTCCCTGTCCCTTACTGAGATGTAAAATCAACTTATTAGATTTAGTTATCTGTTATACAAAAAAACATTTTCAGAAGCTTCCTTTAATAAAGTTAAACTTTTTATTTCTTTTTTTAATATATTAGATTATATTTGATAATAGTCAGAAACATTTACTGTGTGTGCATGTGCACACATTTTCAGTTATTGGACCTAATTTCCTCTAAGTAAGCTCTTGATATTGTTAATTTGATATTTATTTATTTAAGAAGAAAATATTAAATTCAACTTTTAACATGGTTTTAACTAAATTAAAATTTTTATTAATATATAATGGAATTTAGGAGTGTCTGTTTTTTTTTTGTTTTTTTAATCTTTATTGTAATAAAATAACTTTTTTTATAAAAAGAATTACAGTGTCAATAATGTCCAAATTTGTATTTGTATGTATTTACTAGTTACTTTATTAAAGAGTATTTGACTAAGCCTGTAAATTTTTAAGGTTCTCATTCTCATGCTGTGACCAGGCTTGTACACTTGTTATGTATTTGCATAAAAGTAGGTGCTTGCTTTTTTTTTTTTTTTACCTTATTTTGTTTCCAAAATATGATTGTATCATACTAAATGTAAACTAAACTTTCATCTTTTGTCTCTTGTTGAATTTCTCTGTTTTTGGTGAAATATGGTTTATTGCTTTAAAATGTGTTGAAGGACAACTAGTGACAATTTGTAATTATTGCTTATTGCCATCCATCCAAAGAGTTTTTCACTGAAATATGCAATTTAACAAATGTTCTTCTGTGCTTTAAATACTAATTTTACACAGTACTTGCATATCATTTTTTGCTTTATCTCTTTATGTTTATTACTTCACAGTTGTAGAATGAATGTGATAAATTCAGTAAATTTATACATTTTTTTTTTTTTTTTTATAAGAATATTTCTATTGCTTTAGTTGTGTATTGAAGCAGTGTGAATCAGTGCATGGAATAAGTTCATATTAAGTTTTTTACAGTCACTTGCCATGATTTTTGCTATCAATTCATTTCACTCTATTATTATTATACTTAAGATTATTCACTCTCCATGTTTAGCCTCTTTGAGTTGAAAGAAACCTTTCTTTTGATCTACCCTTTTGAAATTAGAATTTTTTTTCTTTTCTTTTTATTTTTTTATTATAAACACTAGGTATTTACTTGGTTAAAATTAGTCTGGTATAAGGCCATTGTATATGGTACCATGTGATGATCAAACTAATAGTAACAATACTGTGTAAGGGTCTTTTGTTGTTATCACAAAGTCAAGTACCTTTCTAATGAATTTTTCATTTTGAATGTTCATAAAACATGTTCAAACACATTTTTGCTTATTATTATTTATATAGGATGATGTTTTTGTACAGATTCTGCAGTCAATTAAGAGAAAGACATTTAAATGTTTTTTATGATTCCTTTCTTGTTTTATCATAGATTCTGCTGAATATAATTGTCATATCAGAATCCAAGCAAGATTTTCAGAGCAAGAAATGATTATTCCAAGTGAACAAGTTGTTTCAAGTTTATAAGTAACCTAATGAATTGTGTTAAAGAATAATTGCATAAATATATTGTCAAATTTTATGGGTAACTTACTTTCAGGACATACTTCTGGATAAATATATTGTGTGAATTTCAGCTTGTTATATCTGTTTTTATTAGAAATCTTTGAGGAATCTGTTGTAAACGTAAACAGAGAGAAAACATTTAGAATATTAAGAACATTGGCTAAAGATACCAAAGCATCCAAACTAACCCTTTTAAGTATGCATCAAAAACAGAAACCTATAACTTTGGGCAAAGAAGTAAATAAAAAGTGATTTCTCCACGGTGATTTTTTTTTTTCTTTTCTTTTTTTTTTTCTTTTTTTAGTACTGAATGCAGATCTGCATTAAATTGACTTAGTAGTTGGGTAAGATGTTTGGTCTTTTAAGAAAACAGTCAACCAATATAACTTACACAACTGTCAGTTGGAATAATGTTTTGAGCTAAAGTTGTAGGCTGATGGTTCAAGAAAAAGAGAATTATTCTCAGTGGTTGGTGAGACAATTTTTTTACCAAAAAGCACTTCAGTTAGAGAGTGTATTCATGCAAGTTCATGCGTCTTTACTATCAGCAAATCTGGCTTTGTTCATACCAAGAAAAAGTTTCAAAGATACCAAATAAATAAAATCAATCTCCAGATATTAATCCAAAAAACTTTTTACTCATCATTAGATGTATATAAGAATGGAAAACCGTATTGAAGCAAAGAAAACCCAAGAAGCAATAAAGACTGGAAGTAATATTAAAACTAAAACAGTAAAAAAGCTAACAAAATCAATCATTGAAAAAATGAAGATTATAGAATGTCAAGGAGTCCAAATTAACATGAAAAATGATAATTAACTCCACTATATGAGATATTGTTAAGTATATTCATATGACCTGTATCTTTTGGATTTGTTTATGAATAGACATTTTTATGTTGCTTTTATAAGGACAGATATAAGCTGAACTGTCATATAGATATATCTTGAAAATTTTGTCGACGTTGTTTTGTTAATACCAATTTTGTGAAAGCATTGACTTGCATCATAAAATCTGACATTGAGCACTGTATTTGTGTTAACTGATTTATTTAATATCAAATTCAAATTTAATGTTTGGCTTACAACTTGAGATTTTAAAATAAAATACTCTTAGATGTGATAAAGTGGGATATAGAAGTATAAACCTGAAATATGACTTCTGCATAGCATTCTTAAATACTGAAAGATTATTTAAAAAGAAAAAAAAGAAGATATTTAAGATTTATTGAAAGATACATTTTCTCTCAGTTAAATCTTGTTTTTTGAAAAAAATCTTTAAAGTTTTCATCTTGTATAAGTATACCAGAACAATAATAAAAGTTACAATATTCTTAAACATTAAATGAAATTTTTAAAGTGTGTTTGTTTTGTGGTTAATTAGTTTATAGATGAGATTTTAATCTAACCATTTATATATTCCATACAGTTTATTTATAGAACCTCTTTGATAAACACAGTCAACAAGCAATTTAGAAAGCATAATAGAGTGCAATTGTATTTTTAATAGTGAGGTTTGATGTCAACATACCTATTATAAGAAGATGAGAAAGGTTAATGTAGAACTTGAGCTAGGGAAAGGGGAAAAAAACAACCATTAGATATAATTTGTTTCAGTTCAGAATTTGAAATTTGAGTTGAATTTGAATTATTGATTCAAGTAGTTATATTAAGTCATTAAGTTTCTAAAGTTAAATATGTTGAATTATATTATTCTTAAAAATGTCAAGATTTATGTTAGCTGATATATCCCTCTTGTTAGTGATATTTATTTTTGCAAAGAGTTTATTAAACCAACTGCTAACCCACATTCCTTGACTATTTTATACAGCTGTAAAGCATTAAGATGTTTTACTGTTTTCTGAACAATCTGAGATTCTCTTTTTTGCTCCACCTGTAGCTCTTTTATGGGAGTAAAAATTTTGCTTTCGCCTTTTTTTTTTTTTTTTTTTTTTTTCATTTTTCCTCAATCTTTCTTAGTCTTGCATTTTCCTCTGTTTCTTTTCATAATTTTTTCTTTTGCTAATTAACTGACAATACAGGGTATTAAAACTCCTGTGGTTATACAGTTATTGTACAGTGGTGAGTTCACTTCTCATCAGTAATTCATAAGCATGTCTTGTGCTAGATTTGAACTTAATCGATTTGCATCTATATACTTTTTATTATATAACTTTTCATATTCTGGTGGTTTAGGTGTGCACACAAATACCCATTTTTATATATATATATATATATATATATATATATATATATGCACATTGTTTATTTTTGATTTTGTCAAACTGTACAGTGTGGTAGGGTCAGTTGGGCACCGTCTGTTACAAAAAACCACCATGATGCAATTCACTATGCCAGAAATTTGGAAACTGCTTGCTGTGCTGCTTGGCATTCACCCTGGAAGCTCCAATATAAACATTTCAGAGTGTATGTGTGTCAATCTGAGGACAGTGCAGATGATTCAGAAAAAGTTGGATGATATATCCTGTCAATATTGTGGTGTTTGGAGTGACCACTAGTGATGGTGATGTTATTCATTCATTCATTCATCTCCCCACAAGGCATCAGACTCAATACGGAGTCTTACATCAAGTACATTGAGGAGGTAGTGCTGCCCTGGTTCAAGGTGGGGAGGGGAAGATATGTCTTCACTTGTCAAAACATTAATTTGTAATATTACAACACTGTTACTATTTAAAAAAAAAATTGCACCATAGATAAAAAATATATGGGATTTCATAAATTTAAAAAAGTTTGGAAATATTTTTTAGGTCAGTTACAACTTCTTAATCAGGTGATTTCTTTATCTTTACTGTTTTTCTAACATTATCATGACATCAAAAAATTTTATTAAATATACAAAAAATACCATCAGTCAAAATTTTCAATAATTTTTGTGGCTCTGGAAAGGATCATTATTTCTTATCTCTCTCTCTCTCTCTCTCTCTCTATATATATATATATATATATATATATATATGTGTGTGTGTGTGTAGCTTTAGTGCACAGAATTTGTTGCTTTAACAGTCTATCTCCACTCCAATATCGAGCACTGTATGATAAAAAAACCCAGTTGATAAAATACCATCTATCAATAAAACTACTGAAAAAACAACAATCTTGGTGTCAAACATTATCATAACCTAACATTAAAAAGGAACACGATTAAAAATTTTATTTCATTTTTTTTTTTTTTTTTTGTTATCTGTAGAATACAAAAAATAAGTCTAAATAGTTGTATTTTAAATGTTCACACTTGAAAATAACATTCAACTCTTTTGATTCATTCATTTTTTGATTCTTCAAATACATCTTTATATTATACTTTATCAGCAATGACTAAGATCTGAAAAAGTTTTGAAATTATACTGTTAAAAAAAAAAGCAATTTTTTACAAATATATATCCAATTTCTTTTCCAGTGGAAACCAAAAATATACTCCATATTTTATTAAAATAAGTATCAGTGACTTTCACAAAAATAATTTATTTTAAGTTTTAAATACTTTACTTAACATTTTAGACTATATTTTCAATGTGTTCACACTCAATATTAAACATTTTAATGATATTTTACCTTTGGGTATTTAGCTTTATAAAAATGTAAAAATTGGGAATATCAAAATTCATCAGTACAGATTAACAGCAAGTGGGCATATATTTGACTCTAATCAATATTTCCACAAAACTTAAAAAGATTGAAATAAAAAGTTAATTGATTAATGAATAAATGGTGAAACTTTGAATGGAATTCAACAATTCCCTTATTTTTATTAATTGTTTTAAACTGTTATAATATTTTTTAAATATTTTTTTTACTGTTGAAAGTATCTATTATATATATATATATATATATATATATATAAAGGATATTTATATATCCTCTTTTGAGGATATATAAATATCCTCAAAAGTCTAACGATCAAAACGAGACATTCACTTAATTACCAATAACCCCAACCAACCCCCACAACAACAACGAACCAAATATAAACAGAGAATGATTCCAAACCTTTATTTCCCCCGAAGAAGTGTTTAAATCCAAACACTGAAACAAACATATGATTGTAGGGAAGAGGACATATATAGAAGAAATTATGTACATGTTCTAAAATATAATTTATAATATATATATATATATATATATATATATATATATATATATATTAAAAAAGAATTAATTCAAAGATGTTGAATGGCCATTTCGATATGAAGATCCCCATGGGGGATGACACATCACCTCAGCAACAGAAAAAACCTTCCAGAAACTGGAGAAAAATTAGTCTTTATCCAACCACCCCAAGAATATTATAAGACAAATACCCAAGATAGTAAATAATAGGGTTAACCAATTATCTTCCAATATAAAAATTTTCAACGCAAGCAAAGAAATTTACGATAAGGCCCTTCAGAAAAGCGGTTTTGTTAATAAGTTAAAGTATGATAAGCCTGCTATAAACCCAGAATCATCAAAAACTAAAAACACCCGAAAATGTAGAAAAAGGAAGATAATTTGGTTTAACCCTCCTTATTGTAAGCTAACTAATATAAATATTGGTAAGTGTTTTCTCAGATTAATCGATAAACATTTTAATAATAATAACAATCCCTTAAATAAAATTTTTAATAGATTCACCCTAAAAATTAGTTATTCTTGCACCTCAAATATAGATAATATAATTAATTCCCACAATAAACAAATTTTAATGACCCTAAATAATACGGAAGCTAAATCCGGAATTGTCGACAAATGCAATTGTTATTCTGTGGATGCCTGCCCGGTGCAAGGCAAATGTAAATCCACCCATGTAATTTATGAAGCCCGCATTTCTCCATCTAATAACAAGGACAATTACCGGACCTATATTGGCATGTCCGCGGGCTCTTTCAAACAGAGGCTTTATAATCACAGGTACTCGTTTTCGAACCCTAAACAGAGATTCCAGACGGCACTATCACGTAGGTTCTGGGAAATGAAGGAGGAAGGGCAGGACCCTATAATCAGCTGGAAATTAATAGGCTCAGCTTGTACTCCTAAAAGTTTTCGTGATAGGTGTCGTCTGTGTTTATTGGAGAAGATTCTGATTTTGAAGTATCCTCATCAGGACTTACTTTTGAACTTTAAGAGGGAATTTATAAACAAGTGCCGCCATAGGGCGGATTTTAAAATTTAACTTCTAATTTTTAATTTCTAAATTTTTCTATAATTTTTTTAATATTTTTAAAAAAAATTTTTAATTTTAATTTTAATTTTTTTTTTTTTATGTGTATGTTTGTGTGTGGATGTGCATATTTGTATATATATATGTATATATGTATTTATGTATGTGGGCTATATGTAATTTTGAAAAAAAATTTTTTAGCTATTTAAATGCTCCTTTTCATAATATTCATTAATATGTATGTGTGTGAGTGCATATGGAATATGTATATATATATATATGTGCGTGTGTGTGTGTATATGTGTGCATGTATGTGTACACATGTATATTGTGTGTATATGAATTTTTTGTATATAGGTGTGTACACACACATATATATGTGTGTATGCGCATGTATATGTATATAAGTGTGTAATAAATTGAATGTATGTATGTGTGTGTATGTATATATGTATTCTTATTTGTAGAATTGTGTGTGTGTATATATATATGTATGTATGTGTGTACTTCTATAGGTATGTATATAATAATTGTAATTAATTTTTTTTTTTTTTTTTTTTACTTAGTGTTGTCTTTATTTAGTTTAATTTCAAATGACCTAATTTTTTTAAAAATAATTTTATTTTAAATCCTATATCTTTTTATTCCCTTTTATTAATAATTATGCCTTTTTAAGTAAAGGCCTTTTTCTAATACTTCAATGTTTTGGGGAAATTAGGTTTTTGAATTTGTCCAGCGTCTGTAATATTTAAAAAAAATTTTTTCTTTAGTTTCTTTCTTTTTCCCTCCCTTCCTTCTTTTATTTCTCTTACCACCTTTTTTCCGTGTTGCTTAAACTTACGTCGATTTAACATGGCTGTCTGTTAATTTTTAGTTACATTCTCCCTTTTTTTTGCGAACCCAGACGATGTCAATTTTTTTTCTTTTCTTATTTATTTGATTTTATTCTATCTTTTTCTTTTTCTTTTTCTTTCCCTTTATTTTTATTTTTATTTTATTTTATTTTATTATTTATTTTTTAATTTCTTTGCAATCTATTTAAAAAGGAAAAGTAGACTAATTTTTCTCCAGTTTCTGAAAGGTTTTTTCTGTTGCTGAGGTGATGTGTCGTCCCCCGTGGGGATCTTCATATCGAAATGGCCATTCAACATCTTTGAATTAATCCTTTTTTAATATATATTTGCTCTGTAATATTTTATTACATGGAGCTCTCTTCCTGTATCATTTTTTAATATTAAAATAAATTTTTAATATTAATTAGGATCGGTTTTTTGGAATTTACCTTCCTGCTTTTTTACCTTGGATTGAAGTATCTGAATTAAAATATATATATATATATATATATATATATATATATATATATATATATATATATATGCACACACACCTTTGGTTACTTAACATTTTATCTGTTCTTGTTTAAAAGAAATTTCTCAGGCTTATTTCTTTAAATCTGAGCATATCTGTATATTTCAGTAAAATTTTCAAGTTTTTAAATGAAAATAAGTTAATTTCTGATAGATACAAATAAGTTTTGAAGAATTTTTTGAAACCTTGTAGTTTTTTAATTGTTTCATTTACCCATAATACATATAAAATGTATTAGTTTTAATTTTTTTTTTCAAATTTACAGTCTAATTCAACATAGAAAACTTCAACTTTGTGTTACTTCAAAATCTCTTATTCAGTATGCAGACTTATAGCTAAGTAAAAATTTGAGAAATGTGATATAATTTGCAGTGGGTGGTAAATGTTAATATGGAGCATCTCTAACTTATCTATCAGAGAACATTTATTGATTACTTTCATACATGATTCTAGATGAGCATTTTCAGTGTCTAATTCTGACATCATTCGATATAATTTAAGGCCGTTTTCTTTTATTATTGCAGTTATGCAATAAATGCATGAAATTTATTAGCTTGGTATTTGATAAAATTTAGTAAACAGAAAATTAGAAATTGTTTCACTTATTGACTGATTTACACCTTTTTTTTTTTTTTTTTTTTCAGTCAGATTTACCAAATAGCAATATATATACCAATGTTCCCGTTTGATGAAGGCTCACATCTGAATTTTTCTTTTTTAGCAAACCTTTATTTTATCTTCAATATATCTCATAAGTGGCTACAGTTTTTATTTATGTAACCTCTTTGAAAGTATACAGTGTTATAATCTTCCCATATTCGTGGTAATCATGGACTTATAAAATTTGGAGATTTTAATTTCTTACTAAAAGGTATTTTCAGAACTACTTTTTTTATCATTTCAGATATTTTGTTGGATTTGTTTAATATTTTGAATCAGTTAGGTGGAAAAGATTCATAATTTTTAAAAAAAATATTCCTTCTCTTTTTTAAAAATATTCCTTCTCTTTTTTTAAAAATTTAAAAAAAGTTTAATCGTTGAAATTATCCATTATGATATAAAAATTATGCTCATTAGTTAAAACATAGCAAAATATACTATCAGTTTGTGATGGCATTGATAAGTTTTTTTTTTTTTTTTAATCATGCATTCTTGAAATATATGCAGTTGTTTTTTTTTTAATCAATGAATTATTATGATATATAAAAAAATATGTTCATTAGTACTTGGAAAACAAATATCCTTTAATAATTTTAATTTGAAACTTTGTAAGTATTACAAATCTATACATTTGATAAAATGTAATTGTCTATAACATTTTAAATCTTTTCATTTTCTGCAGATTAATTTTGTATTTGATTAACCATGGAAATTAAATAATGCATTACTTGAATGAGCATTCTGTTTGAGATTACTTAATATTTTAAATAAATACTTCATACTTGATAAAATACTTATTTCCAAGCTCAAAAAAGGATAATGAAAGCTTTGTAGCATTGAACGAGCATCGTTATGACCAGTTGTATGTTAATAAATTTAAGATGATATAAGAATATTCACAATAAATCACTTAATTTCAGCATAAAAGTATTTATTTAAATCAAAACAAAATATATATATTTATCTTGTCATATTATCTAAATTATATTTATTTAAAAGTGTAAATAAGTTTTTTGTCATTTAGCAAATAAAACTTGGGTAGATTTAATTTTTGCATTATAAGACTTGTTTTACATAGCTCTGTCATCCTACTAAAAAAAATCAAATGTTAATCAATTGAGCATATTTGGTAAAAGAACTAGTAAAAATCCAATTTACTTTTATCTTATTTGTTTTACTGCAAAATCAGAGGATCATTATGAAGTGATAGTATTGCCAAAGGTCAGTCTTTTGCTTATTCTTTTCATTCAGTTTTTAAATTATTTTATTTTATTTTTTTTACTTCAAAAACAGTTACTTTTACGTTAATGTTATGTTAATTGCGGTTGAAATATACATAAGTTTATTGTAGTTTTCAGGCTGAAATAATAACTGGTATTTTTAATCACTTAGTTTCAGTTATATTTCTAGAAAATAATCACTTAAAACTAATTTGTAGACAGATTTGGTATAAACATTATGATTCGCATTCTAGTCTTTATTTTCTGTAAGCTTTTATTTAATATCTTAAAATTAAAAACACTAGTTTAACATTAATTTACAATTAAAATAAGCACTTTAAAAAAAATGCGCCAAAAATCTTGCTTATTTAGACGCAGTTATAAATCTAATTGTAGTACTTGATAAATCAAGGGAACAATTCAATTTTTATATTTCTCTAATCCTAATCAAGCATCTGAAACACTTTTTTTTATCAAAAATGACTGTAAAGTTTCTTGAAATTTTAACTTCAATGGTCCTTATGCAAAGATAATTAAGCAACCCTTAAAATTAAACTTATGAAAAATGTATAATTTTACTATACCTTATGTATATTAAACTTATTTATATAATCTCATTAATTTATATCCAAAATTGGAAATTTTCTAATGAGATATTTGTAGTTTTATAATTCCAGTAATTGAAAGTTAAATATTATATGCATTTATTTAAATAGATATGTTACATCTGCAATTTGGGTCTATATAGATATAAAATAGATTGATCTTAATGTTATTTATGGATATTTTTTTTTTTTAAAGAATGTTGAAATAGTCAAACTTACTATTTCTATGTTTAGATATATATCTAAAACAAGTTTATTAGTGCTTTAGAAAGTGGTCATATCTGGTTTCCCACACTCTCTGACTTTCTAAATATTTCTTTTTAAGCTGACTTCTTGCATGATATTGTCATGATAAACTTTATTGCTTTCATCTCATTAAACCGCATTTAGTAATGTCCATCAAACAAATTCACACTATTTAAATCTTATTGTTTAGCTGGTTTTAGCTTGCTGATGAGAAGGTGATTATGCAACGCTGTGTGCTATTGTAGATACACTTGCCCTACCGACTGTTATTAGTGAAAGAGTGAGCAATGCTTTTATGTGGATTGCAAAAGAAAAAAATGTTGAATCATTTCTAACCTTTGTTCTTTTAATGCAGTTTTTTTTCTTATTAAAGGTGTTAAAAAATGCTGAATCTCTTTTAAACAAATAATTGTTTTTAATACTAAAAATTTTGATGGTACTGACCAAAAATAAATAAGTTCTTGCTGATTTTTTCATGAAAAGTAATGTTTTATTTACAAAAACTAGTAAGAAACATGTCACTGAAAATATTGTCCATTGCTAGCCACTACTTTTTCCCATCTTTCTGTCAGCATTTGAATTCCATGTTGGAAAAATGATACATCTTTTGAGGTTAACAATGAGTCTCTCCTCATATTTTGGCGTCTTCATAGTAATGAACGTGCTATTCAGCCAGGTTATGTACTGTCAATCAGAACAAGTGATAATCGAATGGGGGCAATGTCTGGTGAATACAGCAGGTAGAGTAGGACATCCCATTTAAGCATTTCCAACTAGATTTTCACCTATTTTGTAATACTTGGCCTAGCATTGTCATGTTCCAAAATTAGTTTGTCGTGTCTCTGCTTGCATAGCAGCAGTTTCTTTTTCTTTTTATTTTTTTCAATGATTGGCTCAAATGCATCAATTGTAGTTGATAGCGATCTTGTGTTAGGATTTCAGTCAATTTGAGCAGCTTATAATAAATTACATGCAACTGATTCTAGCAAATGCAGAGCAGAAGCTTTGAACCATGGATATTTGGCTTTTGTCACCAATGTTGATGCATGGCTGGGCTTACCCTCTAATCTTCTATGCTTAGGGTTATTGTAGTGTACTCACTTTTCATTGCTGGTCATGATACAATGCAAAAACCTTTCTTTTACTGTCATTGAAGCAGCTGTTCACATGTGACAAGACACTGACGTCTCTCAGCTTCAACGTATGGCACCCAATATCCCTGCTTTTGAATTATTCCTAATGCTTTCAATCATTTCAAATCTGTTGTGTGAACAACTCCTAGTGATTTTAGCCTGTACCTGACATGTGTCTTCATGAAGTAGCGCCTCCAATTCTTTGTCTTCAAATTTCAGAGCATTATCTTCAACATCAAAATTATTCTTGAAGCGTCTAAACCAATCCCTGCATGTTGTTTCCAACAAAGCATGGTCACTGTAAATCTTAACAAAAATTCTGTGTGTTTCAGCTTCAGATTTCTTCTGAATAAAGTAGTAGAGTAAAATTTCCTGCAAATGCACTTTCAGTAGTAGAGTAAAATTTCCTGCAAATGCACTTTCAGTAGTAGAGTAAAATTTCCTGCAAATGCACTTTCTTTGGCATAAAGCCCGACATGTTTAACGCTATGAAAAACAAAGCTGTTTACATTTTGGTAAAATGACATACACTGAATTTCAAGTTTACTTTTAAAACTTCCTTACAGATGCATTACCATCTGAAACTACACCCATACACTTCTGGGAATGCCATCTGTTGGAAAACAGCAAGAATTTATTCAAAGTCTCTATATACATGCATGTGCACACACACAAGATAGGTTCTTTATAATTTGTTAACTACACTTATATTTTCTTTACATTTTTTACTGTCTTGTTTCTATCTAAACATAGGGTGTCTAGCAGTTTTTATCTGCTGAAATGATTCCCACAATTAATTTTCTCTCAAGAGATACTAACAAATTAATCAGATTTTTTTATAAATCTGATATTTAACAGCAAGTGCATTTAAAAAAAAAATTAACTTTCTTTTCACCTTCATTTTTACTATGTTATAAGCAGTATTGTACATTTCCTAATAGATTACATTGCGACAGATGGCTTACACTTATCTCTCAGCTGGCACACAAAGTTCTGTAAATATAAGTACATGAGTGGACTTTATAAAGATTTGTGCAAATAAAACATAACTTTGAGAGAAGTAAAGGTTAGAGAATAACAACAGTCAAGAATGGACTGTAAAGCTTTGTCCTTTCTCTGCATCACTGTTTTAGTTACTGAATAGACTTAAAGTTTTACATGATTGATTAAAGTTTTATTTAAAAATCTCTCTTAGTGAATGTACTCTATAGAAAGTTAAATATTTGAGAGTTTCTCAAATGCTTTCCTTTCAGTGCAAAACTAAAGTGAACTCATATTTGGAAATGAATATTGGCATTTTGTTTTTCTTTTTTTTTTTTTTTAATTTAAATTTCTAAAGTAAATGCTGTTGAGGTTTTCAACTGATTTTCAATTAGAGTTGTCTTCTTTTTCTTGATAAAAAAAAAAAGAATTATTTAGAATATTCAAATTATTTTTCAGATTTTCACTTTATTTTAAATTCTTTATAAACTTCTGAAATATTCTCATTTTAAATCTTCACTTTTATTAATAACTGAATAATTATCAGTGAGAAGGCTCTTCAGTTTTGTTTTCTAATTATTGCTCATTATAGTACTGAGTTATCTCCAAAACTGGTTAACAACCCATTAGAAAGGGTCTTCGTGTACATGCATGAATACTCTTCCATGGGTTTACTCAGCAGTGATTCTAGATATTGAGTGAAAATTATATTCACATCAAATAGATATTCAGTTTTTTTTGTTTTTTTTATCCATTTGTCTGCATAATCAATTTGAATGATTAAAAGGGCTTTTGGGTGTGATTTACTGAGTAGAGCTTAGGTAAAACTTTGATACCAACACTTCAAACTTGGCCAGAAATATTGAAAGCCGGCAGAACACAAAAAATTGTGTGTGTGTACTACAATCAAAGGAAATCTGTGATTGACAGTGCAAGAATTAGTTTCAGGGATCCCAATGAGTCTAATCATTTTGAATCTCTCAACTGCCTATTTTTATATCTTGAGCAGGGTTTTGGCAAAATATTGTATCACCTGAGTCTGTCAGTCTCCTTGCATTCTAGATTCAGCTTTGTGACTTCTGGCTTTTCCTAAAGCTAAAATTTATATTGAAAGGGAAATTTTAGATTACACATTAGATTAAAAACAACTAAATGAGACAGCTGATTCCAATCTCCAAAGAGGGCTATTTTGAAAAGTGAAAAGTATGGGGATTTTTTTAAGTGCAGCTTAGTTGTGGCACAAGGCTGAAAGTATGGGTCACCCAGTGAGGATCGAACTCACTACTCAATTGTAATGATTCTAGCAAGACAAGCTTGCTAACCATTACACCACCTCAAGGTGCCCGAAAAGTGAAAGGTATGTTGGGATAAGTGTGTGGTTCCAGGGGCAGTATTTTAAATAGGATTAAGGTGCTATTGCCCTAAACAGGATAAAAATATTAAATGGTTGGATGTAAATTTTATTTGGTGCAGTATTTACTTAATATACACACTTTGTAAATGTGTAATTGTGTACAAATTGTTAAGTATGATGTTTCATTTTTGGTGTAAATAACAATTTTAAAAACACTACTGGAATTCATATAAAGTTACTTAGTTTTCTATCTTCAGTAATCTTTTCTTTTCCAAGTGTTCTATGAGCTGAATGTTTTTTTTTCTTTTTTTCACTTTCTCCTTTTCTAATGAAGCTATTTCTATTTTACATCTTTTCATCTGAACTATTATGTTGTCATTGTTTCTTTTTAGAAATCAGCATCTTAAAAATACACTAAACATTTAGATCAGATAAGTAAAGATAACTGAAAGTTAAATGTTTATGTTGATTCATCTCCCTTTTGTCCTCTCTCCACCTATTTTTTTGCTCCTTACTATACATTCCTGCTCTGGTGACATGGTTGATTTATATACTATGATATTGATAATTTATGTGAACAAACCGAATGTAAATTACCACAATTTATGAATGACAATGAGATGGGGAGAGATTATATAAGGGAGAAAAAGTCACAATGACATGTTGGTGGCAAGAGAATTTAACAACACAAAGGTCTTGGACTAGGAGGAGGGTTGATTATGGGCCTTTTGGTTGGCTCACTGGTCTGGCTGAATAGACACTGATAGGATAAGCACTATTGCTGCACAGGTGGTCCATCTATTAAGGAACTATTTGTGAAGAGTTGGCAATATCAAAGCAGTCTAGACCATCAAGCTACAAAGTTATATAGCGCCCATCCCTAATTTGTTAGTTTGAAGTCAGTTGCTCAGGCAGAAGGTGAAGATTAGTCTTTTGAAATGAAAATCTTGGTGTAGATCAGAGGAATAAATAAATAGAGGCGACAACAGATATACAAGCACATAATACTCTGATAAATTTCTAAGGGTCACAGCCTAAAGAAATTAAAGGAGGATTGAATCAGTATTAAGGTAAACCTATCAGCTGTGAGCACTTAATGTGACAGTCTCGGTTATTTCACCTAACAATAAGATATATAAATTGCTAAGCAATTTTTGCACAAAGTAATGTTATATGCATGCGTGCTTGCTTGCTAAGAAAGAAAAAATGACTTTTATGTTTGCTATTAAATTTCCTCATAAAAATATAATGTAAACTTTGTTTTTACTAGAATGAAAGAAAAAAACAGTATTATATATTAATATATTCAAATGTTTTCACTCTCTCACAAATCAGGTTTTTTTTGGGGGGGGGGGTAAATATATAAAATTGTTTTTAAAATAAAGATATAAAGAGGCTGAAATTACTGGCCATAATGTCCTCGTGATTTTTATCTTTCTCTTCATTCTCATTGATTATTTCAAGATCCCTAATAATTATTTGATTAGCACAAAAAAATTAATTCTTATATCGTGGATATTACAAGTTTTGTTTGTATTTTCACACACACACACACACACACACACACACACACACACACACACACAGTGTGGCGTGAATTAATAGATATATATGAGGGTGCACATATCATGTTAATAAAAACTGTGTCCAATGTATGAACAGAGAGCTGTATTATATATATATATATTGATGGGGAGTAGCTGTGGCGAAACTTAGTTGCAAAGTTGTAGTGACCGGTTTGTGCCGGAAGTAAGACACGGAACACAGGAGGTAGGTTCAAAACAGTGTATTAGTATAACAAGAACATAGGTACAAGATAAGTGTTAGTAATAAGTAAATAGAAATAAGTCCAAATGGTACAGTTACGCTGTGTATTGCCTGAATAGTAGCTGGCTTTAACTAAATTCAACTGTCAACTTAACTGCCATCAACTGCCTTTCAGAAGTCACGCAGGTACTTATATATAACAAGAGGAAGACTCTATTCCTCATAGGATGGCACCATAATATGTATAAATATACATATTGTTCTACGTCTATGGCACGACTTGGTTTCATGCATTATGCAATCATCAGGTGCATATTTCAAACTGACAGTTTAATAGATTTGAATTTAAGTACACTCGATGTTCATGGGAATTAAATCTTATAAAGTTAAGTTACTGCTTTTTCAATAACAAGATTAAAAATTTAAATATTCTAAGATCACATACAGATAAAAATTAAAATTTGAAATAAAACATATTAAAAATAATAAAATGCAGGGAGAAGAAATAAAAGGTGCATAAATCATAAAACATAAAAAAATTCAAATATTCTAATATTACATGTAGATAAAAAAAAAAATTATTTTATTTATAAAAGGCTTTTGGATTGAGTTGGGCAAAATGTTCACTATTTTGTCATAAGACAGCATTAAGAACATTAAATTTAACTAATTTCATTCAAAAACCTTCTTTGTATTGTGACATCTGGGATACCATCATACATTTCATGTTACAATTGATGTATTTTTGTTAATTGATTTTGACACTGAAGATTGAAGAAAAATTATGCTTTGAAAAAGGTAAAAATGTGACTCCTGCAGAAACAAACTATGGATGAGGTACTGTGGATGATTGAGCATGACAAAAGTGGTTTGTGAAGTTTCATACTGGATATTTCTCATTAAACAAATTCTCTATCTTTGGTTAAACCTGTTGAAGTTGATAACAATCAAATGAAGACATTACTTGGAATAATCACTGATATACATTGCAAGAGATAGTCAATGTACTATATCCTTATCAAGTGTTGAAAATCATTTGAATCAGCTTGATTATAATAGTTGCTTTGATTTGTAGCTTCCATATAATTTAAGTTAAAGAAAAGCTACTGGAAATGCAATTCACTACTTAAATAGAAAAAGCCAAATTGCAATGCATGGTGATCAGTGTGTATTTTATGGCAATGATAAAAATAAGGAATTATAAGGTAAGTTAAATGTATTGCTACTATACCAGAGGTAAGTCTTTATGCTTTGTATTTAGTGAGATTAGTTGGGAGTTCTTTATTATATACTCCTATCAGAGAAGCAAACTAACAATTAGACCAATTGAAGGCAACAATGAAAATTAGTTAAGAAAATGGATGTATTCCATAAATATAATGCTAGACTGCATCTTTCTTTGGTAACAAAGCAAATATTGTTACATCTTTAGTTTTCACTCCTATGCAGTCTTGACTTGATATTGCATATTCATATTACCATTCATTTCAATCCTTACAGATTTATTTTATGGAAAACAATTTCATTCTCTGGAAAATTGTAGAAGGCACTTCAAGCTTGGTGAGAAAGGTAGTTTTGGAGGGTTGGTAAGAATTTGCCTAAAAGATAGTTAAAACAAAATGGTAAATATGTTTAATAAAGTTGATGTCAAAAATAAAAACTTTAATTTTACTTAATATACTGTTTTTTTATCATCTAATAATTAGAATGGTTGCTTTTTTTTTTTTTTTTTTTTTTTTTTTGCATATTTTTAGTTTCTCTCTGCCTTCTGAAACTAATATCAGTGTTAACAACTATAAGTTGTTTGTTGATTGATAACCAACTTATTTTTAATTGTTATCTTGTTATAAATATGTTTTTACTATTATCACTCCTATGAAAATTATTTTCTTAACAGTTTACAATGAGCATTTTGGAAACTTTTACATTTTTTCCCAAAAGTTTTTTAATTTTACTTTTTGTTCCCATCTTGAGTTTTGATTTTACTTAACTATCTAAAACTCTTTTTAATTTCAAAAAACAAAGCTTGTTTAATTTTGAGTAAAAAAAAAAAATTAATTTCTTGTCCTGCAATATTATAAACTTGAGACTAGGGTGGGTGGTAGCTGAGTAAAGTTTGCTTTTTATATACTATATTCATGAAAGGAAAAAACTCCCTCTTCATATCGTTGATACCTGATAAATGTATAAAGCATATGTTTTTATTCTCACAAATTTCATGTGTACCATGCAGACTACTTAAACGGTCTGATCTCAAATAAAGTTATTTTTCATTCTCCTGAGTCAGATTTTACCAGCTGAAAAGCTATTTACAATTTTTTCTGAATTGTTAAAATAATTGGTTAATAATAATTTAGTTTGATTTTATAACTGAAACTTTGTATATTGAGATATATAGTCCTATTCATTACTAATGAGTCTTGTTCACAAATGTTGGTTGTAAAGAAATCTTTCTTTCACTAAATGAATCTGTATCTATATCCATAGCATGGATGATGTAAATTTTTCTCACAGCTAATGAGAAGGTCTCTTTAAGCTTGCTTAAAATCAGTTTCCTTTGATGCAGTTGAGTTTGTGATAGTATGCATTATCAAACTTGATCTTTATTTTAACTGTTGAGCTAAAATTGTCAGTAGCTTTCAGCTGATAAAATTGTTCTAAATATTTTCCACATCTAGGCACTTGATTTTTTTTTTTTTTTTAAATTTCTAGAAGAAAGGTGTGTTCTGTATCCATGTTAAACATATATTAGTTCAGGTTTACAAATATTGAAAAGTAGTTGAGAAGATGGCTTGTTTTCTTTATTGATAATAAAATATTGATGTTTATGAAAGCATATATAATTTTACATTCTACCTCTCCTCCTATTGAGTATCTCTTTTTTGTGTAACTTTCTTTATGGGAAATGAAGTTGTTTTTAAAATATCCATTCATAAAATATTTGTCATTGAACATTGTTAAATTATTTTTCTTTCTGCATGATTACACTTTCATTGAATATTTAAGTTAGGTACATTTGATGTAACAATTGTTTGTTGATGTTGTTTTTTGAGGTTGGCAAAGTGAGGCAGTTTAAAAAACATTCTTTTTAATATATTTGAACTTGGTATCAAACTGTAAAAGACAGATTGTGTGAAGAGTGGCCTCAGAACCTCGGCCTTTCTCTGTTATTAGTGAGACATCAGATGAAGGGATGATTTCAATGGCCCTGCTGTGTTATCCCTTAGTGAATTTACAAACAAGTTTTCAATGTCCATTTTTCAAGTATCAAGCTGAGAGGTAATGGACCATGAAAGCTCTATACACTCTGCTTGTGTGTTGAAATGTTAAGTATCTGCATAGTTATACCACAAACCCCAAAAGATTTTAATGCTTTATTGTGCTATTGACAACTAGTATTCATCATTCTTTCTTTTCTTTTTTTTCTCTCTCTCTCACTCACACACACAGGGTATATTCATTTGAATATTTTTCTTCTTCCATACCTAACTATATTCCTCTACTAACTGAATTCAATTTATATATTCTCTTAATGACTCAGTTTGGTATTAAAAACCTTTCACTTTTAATGAAATTTTAAAACAAATGTAAACATTTAGCACCTTTAATTTTAAGATAAATTTGTCTCGACATAATCAATATTTAAATTTTAGTAAGTTTCAGTATTTAAGTTTAAGTTGGCAGATAAGTATTGTGAATCATTAGGTAAATTCATCAATGAGCCATGTTGGTATAAACATGGAGTAGTTAGTCTTTTTATGAGCATTTATCTATACCTTGGAATATGATTTAATAAACCTTTGTTTATTCAAGTAGTTAATCCACTAAAATGACATATATATATATATATATATATATATATGAAGAAATATAGTTTTAAGGTGTGCTATATTTATAGGATAACATCCTTGATATCAGAAATAGAGCATATGTAAATATAAAAGTGTGCATTGAAGTCAAAACACAGAGGCAGCAGACTGTTTCATGCTAGGTGCAATCGTCAGACCATGTGTTGGGTTTTTCCTTGGTTATTTATACATATGGGTCTGTGGTGTATTGTGGGTAATCTAGTGGTGATTTTGGCTGGAGTGGTTTATTTATTTATTTATTTGTATAAATTTATTTTACTTGTTTTTATTTTTATTTATTCTTTTCAGTTTTTGATATTTAATTCATTTATTTGGGTTTTTTTTTTAATCATATCACCCCGAGCAAGGCGGTAATGCCACTGATGTGAAGGGGGGCTACGTAAGAGTGAAAAGGTTGGAAAAGAGAAAGCCGGAAACCACATCCTAAACAGGAAACAAGGGATGAGCCTCTTCACCTGTTCAATAGACGCGGGTGGGATATTTTATTTATATTTTATCTATTCTAATGGTGGTTGTGGCAGCAGTGGTTTGTTAATTTGTTTATTTGCTTGGGTTAAATTATTTGTTCTTTATTATTATTTATTTATTCTTTTCAGTTTTTGATTTTTAAGTAATATAGCAAAAATTTGTTTTCAAGTTTGCATTTTGAGATTAGTTCAGATCGTTTATTTAGTGGTTTGTTTTGGTCTGAGAAGGTAAAAGCTATTTTTTCCTCCAAGCAAAGTCTGCAGGTTTTGGATTGATTGTTGTAGGCTGATGTTCTTTTCCATATTTTCCATGATATTTTTGGTGTGATTTCAGTTTTGTTTTTAATTTCCTATATATACTTAGAAAGCATTGTGATGTTTGCATATTTACTATTTGTGAAGGATGTTTTGTGTGTATAGTTTCTTTGTTTCCAGGGTCCTTCTATTACTCTTATGTATATTTTTTCTCATTAACTGGTGATTTTTACCATTGCTTGGTATATTACGTTGTTTTGTAAACCCAACACATGTTGCCTGATGACTGCGCCAAGTTAGCCATCAGTTATCTCCCTTTAAACTAACTAACTAACTAATGTCTATATCTACTGGGCCTCAAGGACACATGGCTCAGTGGATATAGACATTAGTTAGTTCAAGTGACTTGACCCAAAGAGTTGTGACTATAGTCCTCATCTTTGTTGCCATTTGTACGACGTCTTGGCCGTTGTATGCGCCAGCCTTCTTCAGGTGCTAGGAATTTCAAAATGAACTCTATATTACAAAACTTCTAGCACCAAAAGAAGGCCGGAGCGTACAACGTTATACAAAGACAATAGTCCAAATAATGTAATTAGCATAAATACTACCTCATCTCAGAATTATAGACAAACTATCGAGTCATCGTAAACATAGCAGCAAAGATGAGAACAATAGTTCAAATATTGTAAATGGTATATTATAAATTATATAATAAATTTAAAATAATGAATCCAATGAAAATGTTTAGAGTATTCTATTTTAATGAGATATAAAGCAGAGCTCATTGCCAAACTATATAGCCTGCAAGCTATGTTGTTCTGTAATATTTTTTTATATTATATAAAATTTTAAAAGCTTATGTGTCATGTTCGTTTATTAGATCTACAATTAAGAATTATCAACTTGCAGTTTAGTGATATGCAGAAAAGCAAATACGAAGAGATTGCATCAACTGACATTTCTTGAAGTATACTAAATCTGTATATAGGTTAGTTTTGAAAAGTTCTTGCCTTGATCACAAAAAAAAAAAAAAATTATTTGTGATTTGGTGAGATTTTGGTAGTGGAACAGGCTGATAATTTTTCTGTACCTCCCCATACAGTCAATTTTAACGATAGAAGCACAAATTTTGAACCATAGTTTGAGTTTTATCTCAGAAAAATTTTATCATTCTTTTCGATTTTCCATTTTTAAAACACCTGATGAAAGAATTTGTCTTGGTTCAGTCATAATGTGTAATATTATTCTGTTTGGATTAAAACATAATATTAAAATTTATAGTATGTACTATTTTGAGCTTGTTTTGGCCTCAAAGTACAAAAAGCATTGCAAATCTGTTCACTTTCTAAAGAAAAACATTTTTCAACCTCTGTTGTAAAGTATCAAAGTAGAATGTATTGCAATAAAAAAGTTCTGACTGAAATGATTCCTCTTGGATTTTTTTATGGAAATTTTTTTTTTTTTTTTTCACTAGCCATTTTAATGTAGGTACATCAATAAATCTGTAGTCTAATGACCTTTCAAAATAATCCCCCCTTCCTTTCAATGCACTTAATTCAATTGTGAATAGATCCATATTACATAAATATTTATACAATGAAAAATTTGGCTCAATTTGGTTACAGATTTATTGATTCACTTTAATGCTTAATATGATTGAATTAATGCATTCTTATTTAACATTTTTAGCATCAACATTTTAAAAATAAACATTTTCCCAATTTAAAAAAAAATCGTGATTGTTGTGATGTTATAAATTGCTGCAGTGTTAGTATTCTGTTTTCCCAATAGTCAATGGCTTTGAGCTAAATACTGAAGTTTTCTGTATATTTTTCAGTTTTTTTTTTGTTTTTGTTTTTTTTTTGTCTTATTTATCTTATCTTTTTCCACTGACAATCTCTTTCAATCTTGTCTTCTTTCCTAATGGCTTACCTAAGGAGCCTTCTCTTTCACCCCTTAGATTTCCACTATGACAGATTCAGTATACTGTAGAGCCTCCAGGATTTTGAATCTTATTTTCAAATAAGAATTTACACTCTCACCAGTTTTACACATTGAGCTTATGGGGAAAAACAGTTTTAAACATTTTAAATTTGACACATCTGTCATCAAAAAAAAAAATACCAAATTTAAGTGAAATATCTAGGGTTACCTGTTTCTTAGTGAATTGATGAAGTCACTTGTGGAAAATCATACATTTGTCATAAACCCATTCTGATTTATATAAATCAACTATGTTGACTCATTTTGTTTTCTTTCTATCAAAGGGACTGCTGAAAAGTTCTTGGCCTGACCAAATACTGGATTTTAAAAAAATTCCTTTTTGTTTATGCTGAGAACTTTTTAGCATTTTCTTGTATACTAAAACTATCCATAAAGTAAAGCTGCCAATTCAGTCTTCTGTTTAAAAAAAAAAATGTAATTTGTAGCATCTATACTTTATATGTACAGAATATGTCAAGCATTTAAAAGCACATCTTTAATGGGCCATCAATGGAAGATGACATAATGTAATGTTACATATCCTGTGCCAAATTTTTAACATTATTTCAGATTTATTGAGAGCATTAACATGGTAACTTCCAATCTGACATGGAAAATGAAAAGACGTGCTGTGCTCATGATGCTACCTGCCATCATCTTGAACTGTCAGGTGAACAGGAAGAATTGGTAAGTGGCTCTGTGTGGACCCCAGGGTGGTTCCCAACAGTGCTACACAACAATTTCATATTTATGATGATCCTGAGGTTATGAGCAACAAAGCCATGTTATACTCTACTTGCCACTTCCTGTAAAATATTAGGGTCAGTACCACTGCACCTGTCTAGGTGCTAAACATGGTGCTTATGCCCTGATTCAAAGTGGTTAAATACATGCCTTCCACTGGATCTCTGCTTCCAAATGACTCAGACGACTTTTGAAAATCATTTTATTTTATCCTCTCTATTATAATAAAGACTGTTGTGTATTTGTGTAATATATATATATATATATATATATATATATAATCCTCTCACACTGAGGGGTTTGGGTTATTTTGTTTGTTTTTCTTATGTCTTAATATAAGATACTCAATAGTAGAAACCTCAGTATATATGTTGTCATCATTTTAGATGATATATTGATATAAATATTTTGCTGTCATTTTTTTATGGCACAGGCCCACTTGTATATATATAAAGTTTAATGAGAATCCAAGAAGGTAGGAAACTTATATAGCTCATTTAAAATTTTTGTATCTTATTAAAAATAAAATACTTACTTAGTTATGGCATTGACTTGTTACAGGAAGTATTTTCTTTGCAATTTTTTTGTCATTTCTAAAAGTTCAAGACTTTAATATTATACATCCCAAAGTTAAAATGATGATTGCAAAATACATTTTTTATCAGTCATATTTCCATTGTACATTTTTTTAAGTAGTTTTGAAGGCCTGAATTTAGTGCATCTAAAAAAAATGAATTTTCTTTTGGTTTTTTTTTTTTTTTTTTCCCAAACCTCTCCATACATACAGAGTATCTTATATGCTTACTATTTTCTGATGATCAAGTAACTTTAAAATAACTCAGTTTTAAAATTTAAAATTTAAAAAGAAAAAATGTTTCAATTTTTTATGTAATATCTGTTTCACTGCTTCCAATTCAATGTGGGTATCATATGGGTAATAAGTGTTGACTTAATATGCAATTTAGTTTGCAGTGAAGTACTTCAGCATCTCAAGTTGACACTCCACAATAGGTCATTGATCAGAGCTTAATTTCCTGGGCATTGCATGAATATTGCTATTCTTTTTTAAGTATTTTCTTTTTATTTGGCTGTCAGCATTGATTTTAGACAGTGAGAGGATGACTAACAATGCAGCTTACAAAAATTAAACATTTATGGAATAGAAATTCATATATACTTGTTTTATTTTTATTTTTTTCCTTTGTTAATTATAGATAAACTAATAAATATTTTCACTCATTCAGTAAAAAGACAAAACCATTTTCCAATAATTTTTATGTTTAGATTGTCAAATTTGAGTAAATAATGCTTAACGCACACACACACACACACACACACACACACACACAAATTTATATTTGCGTAGGTAACCTCTGGAGTTTTAAAATGGAAAGCTAATTCTAGAAGAGCCCAAACTTGTATTTTTCAATGTGACATTATTGTTGCTTTGTTTCTGCAGCCTTGTCCACAATCACTGTCATCTTAAATCCATCTCAATCCCAAGAGTAATGTTCTAGTCAAGCCAAGATTAATGCTTGACATCTCAGTGTTGCATTTTTAGTTAAATCCACCACATTTCAGGATAGCAAGGATAGCCATCTCTAAGTCACATGCTCTCATTGCCTGTACTTTTTCCTATTAATGTTTTTTTTGTTGGTGAATGGAGGTGTTTCTTTGGCACACTTTCTATAAATGCTAATGAGACTTATCATATTTAACAAAAATAGTCTTTTTTTTTTTTTTTTTTCTTAAATCAATTTTTCTCTTATGATGAAATACTTGTCTCAATAAAAATCACTTTTTTTTATAAAGTTCTTGCTTAAATATCCATTAGACTAATTTTTTGTCTTATTTAGGGAACTTGACCAAACAAGAATAAAAGTTAACTAAGTTACAGCATGAACGGATTCTGTGATTCTTTCTCAGGAATTTTTTCGTTATCATTGAACATATAACACTATCTGATCAACTAATTTTCAGATAAACACCATAAATATATATACCAAAGGAAATGTATTTTACTGTAGATATTTTATTGTTTGCAGCATTCTGTTGATATTGAAAGCTATTAGAAGTCATGAATGAAGAATAAGATAGGAATAGCCATAAAAACAAAACAGATATATATATATATATATATATATATATATATATATATATATACACACACACAGAACACTGAAATCTTTTAACTATTTTATGTTCTCTTATTTAATAGTAATGTTTTGTTTTTAGCACCAGTTATATTATTATTGGACAACATTTTTAATGTAGACTTGTTAAAAATATCTATCATGATTTTCTTTTCTGTTAGAACTTTAAAAAATCTTGTGCAAAGGTTTCAATAAAGTCTTCATATTACAGAGACATACAATGGTCAAGAAAAGAGAACATTAAAGAAATGTGTCTATTTTGTATGTAAATGGTTATTATAATTATATTGATTTGAATTCCTAAAGGTTGACATCTATTAAGTTTGTCATTTTAGAAAAGCAAGCTTGGATTCAGTTTTTGCAGTATGAAAATGGAAACCTACCAACATATTTTGAACTACATTTCTGGAGAAAAGTTAATGTTTTAAGTGACTAGAGCAATTACAACATGAAAAAGGTACAGCATCATCTAAATCTAGTCAATGAACTATAATCTTTGTAAATTATGAAGAAAATAATTTCATATAATTTAATACAGGTACTTATTTTAAATCTATCAAAGTAATGAATTGTAAAATTAGGACTGCTGTGGTACAAGCATGTAATTCCATGTCTTTGATGTGCAAATTATGTACATATGCCACTAAAAATACTGGCAATAACTAAAATAAAAATTTGATTTTGAAAAAAAGAATTAAACACTGACTAAATGAAATTTCTATTTAAAAGTTCAGTAATTAATTCTTAAGAAACTGAAACTCTTGAAAAGATGAAATGAATAATTATTTTCAAAAGTGGAAACATTGCTTGACTATGTAAATATAAGAAGGAAAAAAAAACAACAAAATACCAACTGTATACAAAACAAAATATAATTTGATTAAAGAAAGAAAAATGCATGATAAAATTCATGTTTTTAGTCTGAATAAAATGAAAAGTTTCAAGTTCAATTGTTAATTCTTTAGAAAGTAAAATCTTGACAAAAGAAAATCGTCTGATGAGAAGAATTTTCTGATTGCATAGAAATCCAGATTAATCAGAAGTAGTGTATTGCAGAGTGAAATATATTGAAGCTAAGATTTAACAACCATCTGCTCTTCATATTCAATGGAAACATAGAAAATAAAAATAAAAGCAAAGAGAAACAATATGTAAGTAATAGCAAAAATGTTGATTATCAAATGTTACATTCTGAAAGTAACATTTGTTTTTGTTAAACTTGAATTTTTATTGGATTGGTATGGGAGGAGGAATTATTTTCCCAGGCATTTTGATTAATTCAAAAACCTATATTTTTTTTTTTTTTTTTTTTTTTCATGACATTTAGATCAACTTTGAGACAGACAGACATTTATGAGATCTTCTTCTCAATTTCTTTTTCTTTCTTCAATTTATTTGCCCATCATTACCCATCACTTTCTCCTTTGCCTTCTTTATATTCTCTTATTTTTTGTTTGTGTATTTTTCTCTGAAATATTCTATATTCAAAGGACTCTTATTGGCATACTCATAACCCATTAGCTATTCTTCAATATAGATAGCATTTGTCTAAGTTATGCCTACTTTTATTTAATTTTCATTAAATTTTGTGACACGTTTTATTTTCCTGTAATATTAGCCTATTAATATTTCTTAATCTCAAAAGTTTTGTATGTGGATTATTTTTTTATACATAAATATAGCTCAATTTTCAATTATTTGTATTTTTTATTTATTTTTTTTTTTTATAAAAATTCTTATAACAAAGGAATTGATTCAATATTGGTACTCTTGGAAAATTTTCTCTGGTATTCATGATGGACAATTGCTGTCAAGAAAAATAAGACTTTTCAAAATTTACTTCAATTAGTTTATCAGGAAGACATTTCAAAATGGATTAGAAAGTATAAGCATTGACTGAGAATCTGTATTGTAAATAAACACATAGATACTAACAATTTTCTAGCCGGAATGTATAGCTTTACTGCAATTTTGTATCTTTATTGATGCATCCACATCAAATTTAAATATAAATTAACCTGTTAATAAAGCCAATAGTGAATGAAGTGAAAAATCAAATTCTCAGTTAAATTGAAGTGCCTAAATATTAGCACCTACCTAAGTACTACCTAATATGTTACTCCTTTCTTCACTTGAATGATGATGATTACATGATATGTTATGAAATTTCTGAAGTTATTGCATAGGTATAGCTATCTAAGCACATTGCAAGTCTCTCCATTAATATCTAGTTAGTTTACTGGGTTTGGTTGCAGAGAATCAATGAGTTCTGCAATATGTCCCATACATGCTCAATGGGGTTTAAATTTGACAAGCATGGAAGCCAATAGAATAGCTGAAAATATCTGTGTGTTCCTGGAAACAATTTCTAGTCATCCACACATGATAGGAGTTTCTTGTTGAAAGAAACCATTACTACATGGAAAGATGCTGAGCATAAAAAGGTACATATCATTGGCAAAAAAAATCTCTGTAAGTCACTTGACATCTTGACTTAAATAACTTTCTCACCAATGTGATGCGGCTTCTGTCTGTCTTTTCTACAAATATTTCAATCGCATTTGCTGTGACATACTTTTTTTTCCTGGTGCCCTAACCACATAAATTTATATGTGCTACTAGATTGGCATCTAGATCCCACCCTTTTACCATTGGAATAGCTAATGGTAGCTATTTCTATAACAGTTTCTTTCCTTGCACTTTCTGTCTGTGGAACTCCATACCATTTACTTGCTTCTCTGATAACTACAATCTCCAAAAGTTTAAATGCAATGTTA
This sequence comes from Ascarosepion bandense, assembly GCA_037127315.1. Lineage (NCBI taxonomy): Eukaryota > Metazoa > Mollusca > Cephalopoda > Sepiida > Sepiidae > Ascarosepion > Ascarosepion bandense. Next base: position 2,989,100 of record JBBBDQ010002261.1, on the reverse strand, counting down.
ATTGCCATCTTCTGTCTCTTTGAATTCCACACGCCCTGTACCCTCCCTTTTTTTCTCTCTACCTCTGTAATCCCTTGTGTACGAGTGGTGGTCTTGTCTTGCTTGTGATATTTAAAAAACAAAAAAAATATACTTGTCAAGACACTCCAGTTTCACTAGAAGTCCTTTTAATCTCCAACTGAACACGTTCAACACCATAATGGTGCTACCAGCAGTTGTCGCAACACTCTGCTGTCAAACTGGCTCCATAGCCTCATGGTTTTCTCTTTGTATGAAGTTGACAGTTTGTTTGAAAGAGCTGAAAATGTGACTTTAACTAGTTGACACAGTGCCTAGTCTGATGGCACTGCTCTTTGGTGCAGGTAAAGTACACTAAACAATCGTGTGGTGACAATAATTGGTCAATGGCTAAAAAACTTTATGAAATGCAGTAGCTGTTATACATTGTGTTGACTGATGGGCTGATTACACTAGTGTTGAATTGGGGTTGTGATTTGATGCAATTTTCTTCTTTTTTGATTGGTTACTATCCTTATCAGCTACCAGTGGTCACATTAAACATCAATAATGGGTATCTTCATTTGTTTTTTTTGTTTTTGTTTTTTTCATATTTCCGGTGTCTAGAATCCATATATTTCTAGTATACTGTTGTCCAAGAAAAACCTAGAGCAGTTGCCATTTTGAAATTGCATGCTTTATGTTGCTGGTTTCTATACTTGTTCAACAGCAAGGTGTTAAATCCTGTCTGGATCCCATGACCACCACAACTACGCAGTTTACCTATTGTATTACATATTTTTTTCTGGTAGAGTCCATTTCTACAAGTGGGGTGGTTGAAACTACCTCCTGTATTCCTGTCTTTAATTTTTTGGCATTTCAATTTAACTGCAAATTATTATTTTTTTAATATAGAACATATTTGCATAGAAATATTTAGGTTTCCACGCATTATGCATTGTTAAAAGGAAATGTCTATATGCAACTAATTGTCAAAATTGTCATGTTTCCGGATTGTGTGTTCAATTTTGCTAAATTAAGCATTTTTTTAAAATGATGACAAATTTGCATTCAGAGTATATGGTTAATGTTCATTACATTTAAAGTATTCAACATTGTTACTTATGAGAAAAGATAGAATTTATATCTTATGATCCAGCACCCAAATTAGTCTTTCAATTTACAAATTGCAGGTTAGATAGGGAGAGCTTAACAGGATGCATTTTGCAACATATTGGTTATTTATTACAGTTGTACATTCAATACATTTTAGTGATTGTTGTTGTTTACAGTGAAAGCCACATAGGAATTGCAAGTGTTCAAATCTAATCATCATAACATAAATAAGGTTTAGCATATATTGGAACTTTGCTTAAGAGTCTTACACAAATAATGTAATATTGATAATGTACTTATTGTCCAGCTGCAAATACCTGGCAACTGGTAGTGGGAGTTGAATAACCATTTTAGCTTTCTTGTATCAACAAGACAACATTGGAGTATTTTAAATTTATTTTTACTTGGCCTCTTTGTTTGCTTAGAGTAAATTAGAAGGGTGTATGCAAACAGATTAACAGAAATATAAGGTTACAGTGAACTGTTTTATCTCATTTATCAAAACAATATAATTAGAACTAGAAGTTTTTAAATTAAATGAAAATAACCCTGACATCTTGTTTTAATAGGTACAGTTATCAAAATTACATAAAAATATCTTGAAATAGTAAAAAGTAAATTTATTCAATAAAATCACCACTAGATTCAGCCACACCTAAAGTTGATGAATGTTACCATGATCCTTGCCTTTAGTTTATCTTTAGTGTTACAAGTTTTGTTGGGTCTTTTGCTCAACTCCATCCCACACATGATAGTCTAGGGGTTTGCAGTCTGGAGAGTTAGGTGGCCAGATGTAAGGGATGATGTGTGTTGCAGAAATTATCTGACAGCCATGACTGGTTTCTCTTGCTTGTGTGGCATGGTTCAAAATACTGTTGCCAGACATAGGGTCTTCTAGAAACCACCCTCAGCACTACCTTCTCAAGACACTTGATGTGGGCCTTTGTGTTGAGTTTGAGCTGCTATGAGAAGATGAATGGAGGTATAACATCACCATCACTAGTGATCACAAAAAAAACCTTTGTAATCAACATTAGACTCCTTCAACTCTTTCCAAATCCTCTGCACTGTCTTCAGATTGACATCCAAACTCACAGAAATGTTTGTATTGGAGCTCCTGGCATCAACAGCATGCTGTTTTCAAAATTCTGGCAGAGTAAATTGCATCATGATGCTCTTTCTTGCAGACAATATCCAACTGACCCCACTATACTGTGTAGTCAACAAAAAGAAACAATACAAATGCACAAAATTAAACTATAAAGTGACGACAATTTACCCATCGCATCTTGTAGATGCTGACATGGGCAATTGCTGTGGGAAGAATGAGCATGAATTAATGGAAGATCTAAAAGCAGTTCAAAATTCAGTGATGTGGATATTTGTTATAAATAGTGTACAATACAAGAGATGATTCCTGCTTCCAATCAATATCTGTATTGTTTGCTTATCTTATGCTCTGAAAAATTTCATTACATTTTCTTTTTAAAATCTCTTAATAAATCTGTCAATTAAGAAATTCTGTTAAATTTTATGCATTTTGTTGTGATTACTATTAGACAATATGCGCTATGGATTCTTGATTCAAGTTCTGTTTAATTGTTGAATAAAACTAACATGTACAATTTTAATTTCAAGAATATATGCATATATGCTGTTTTGTTGCTTATTTTCATGATGCAGCATTTGAAGCCTCATTTATTGAAATGCTCAATAAAGAACTTTCTAAATAAAAATTAAACAGAATGAAAAACTATTTTTTATATGCCAGGATATTATTATTATTTTTTTAACTTGTGTTTTTAGATACCAAAGGCTATGGGATTAATTAAATAGCCTTAACTTTCTATACAAATAGCATAAAAAAAACAGTTTAGATGCATTAAAAACTTGAGAAATCTGTTAACATTTGATTACTTTTATCAAATACCACCTTAAAAATTAATTCTTGTCAAATTGTTTATAAACTATTCTATCAGCAGCTTTAAGAAATATAGAGGAAAAATTATATTTGTTTTGTAGTCAATGTCATTCAATGTAATCCTGTCAACAAAAGGATTATTTGAGAGAAAAACTATTTAAGTAAATTAAGTCGGTTCTTTTCATATGTCAAACTTGAAATGAGTGTAAAGATTACCATAAATTCACAAAAGCCAGTGTTAGGCTATCCTGATCTAATTTTCAACAATTGGTAAACACATTTACATAGGACCACCAGACTAGTTTTTTTTTGTTTTTTTTTATTGATGATTTCCATGTTAACTTTTAAATACAGCTATCCACATTAATATTTTATAATACTCTGTGCATATACTCTTACTGGTCCTCAAAATGGCTTAACTGTTTAGGGATAAATTATGGTAGTCCATTAGCTGAAAATTATTAAAATTAACTGAATTATGAGCCTTCCTTCTTTCCTTCCTTCTATAATTGATCATATTCAAATCTCATATGTAAATGTTTAAATATTCCCCATACAATTACTGTAAATATCTATACAGATGATGCAACAGTATATGGATGCACCTCAAAAACTCTAGATGACCTAAGTCTGACAGTAGATCTATTCTCTAGCCTAGCTTTAACAACTTAACTAGAAAAATTGCTGGTCACATTCAATACCTCAAAAACCAAACTTGTAATGTTCCATTATCACCAAGTAGTCCTTGAATTTCCATCTATCACAATAAGGAATCCTATTACCTTGAATGCTTATTGACACTACGATCATCCGAGACCTCAAGTGGAACTCGCATATACGATCCATTGTTAAAGATGCTGAAAAAATTGTTAGTTCCCTGTACCACTTCAATAAGTACCTGACTCCTCCTGATATGCTTTACATTTACAAGATCCAGAAAATATAGTACTAATGCCATATCTGGGTAGTTTCTTCATATAGTAATATACCAGCACTTTCCATTCTTGATATTCCAAAAGCATCTGTGCAGCCTTGTGGGTGATGAATTGTTTTCCTCTTTACAACCCCTTTTTCCACAAATGAAAATGTTGCAAGCCTCTTCTTACTCTGCTGCTATTTCCATGGAAAATGTTCAAACAGGCTACATTCATTAATTTCTCAAACTCTGACCCTCTCAGCTAAGACCAACTTGCCACACACATTGAAGTGAATCATCCTCATTTCCATTGTATTCCATTAGTAAAGAGTAAGTTCCACTCATAGATTCTTCCCAAGAACTGTGGCTTTGTGGAACAGAATTTCAAGAGGATACTTTCTGACCAGTACAATCTTAACCTCTAAGTCTAGGGTTAACTGTTATGTTCACATAAACTGTGGCCCTTACACTTTCCCTTCGTACTACAATCACTTTTAGTAACCCTTTACCTCGAGTGGCCCTTTGGTCTTGCATAGGCTAAACAAAAGAGGTTGCTGAAAAGTTCTTGACCTATCAAAGAAAAAACTTAAAAAAAAATTCTGATACTGATTACATTTTGGAATTTGGTTTGAGTAAAAAAGATTTCAGCTCACATTTGTTGTATATTACTATTATAATTATCATGCTATGTCTTTGTTGCTTCTGGCAGCAATGCTTCTAATTTGGAGATTGGAGGTTTTGAGGTGCACAGAACAACTTGTTGATTGCTGCTGTTCCCAGATCCACATTGATATGGGGTGGTAGCACCTGTTATGGACAAATAGAGAACTCCCAAACAAAACACTATGAAAGTATAAAAATGCATTCTTATAGTAAAATATCAACAATGCATTTTTACATACCCCCCCACAAAACTAAAAAACAATACATTTTATCTGTAGTTGAAGGCATACAATTGTGTTCAATGGTTGAAGACATAATTGTGTTTAAAATATATCTACTTGAAAGTATACAATTGTGTTCAAAATATTTAGATTTCAGCATTAAACCTATAGTGGTTGATATGCTGCTAAACAAAATAAACCAATCTCTTTGTTATATATGTAATGTTGCTATTGTGTGATCCAAATTTGGTTTTAGAATAGCCAATTTACATCCTAAAGACTGAAAACCAAACCAAAATAAGTTTTTAGTCTACGATAAGTAAAACTGTGTATTCAAATAACTGCATTGAGATTATTTAATAGATTCTTGCATGTTTATCAACATTTTAAAAATATAAATTGATATTAATTTTTCCTCAGTTTTTCTTTTGAATTTTTCTTTTATAAGAAATGGGAGAATTTGGTTGATCTTAACCTTTCATTGTTCTCTTCAACCAAATACATTAAGAATTGTCTACTTAGTAAATATAGCAAAGTGATTGGTTAGCTAGACAACATTTTACCCAACAATTGCTGTTTTTTTTTTTTGTACATTTTATTGTTTACATCAAAACTAATTCATCAGACACACATATAAAAAAAAATGTCAAAGCAAACTTTGAGATTTCTAGAATATTCATCTTATTAATATTTTATATAATTTGATTTAAAATAATGAAAAGTAAATTGAAATTAATCTGGTGTCTGCAAAATACTTGTTGATTCTTTATTTCTACTGTCTTTTAATTCACTAATTTAGATCTTTGCATAAATACATAAATATGTATGTTTGCATTTTGACAAATCAATAGAAATATGGCAACTCCACAATGTCCAGCATTTTAAGTTAGATGAAATCACAGTAACTGAAATTAAATTTGTGAAATTCTAAATTTTATGTATTAAAAAGGAAAAAAAATTTAAAAATAATCTATTGATAGATCATATATTAAAATAATATGTAGAACTTGTCAATTGTTATATGTGGTCTATGGTTTTGATTTTACTAAAATAAAAATATAATTGAAGACTTATTAGGTACTATCATTTATCTGTTAAAAATTAGCAAGTGTATTCACATTTTTGAAAAGCATATACAAGGAATCCTAAAAAGTTTTCAGCCCAACTAAGAAACCCATTTGAAAGAAAGAAAAATTCTAAAGTGGTGTGGGATGAGAACTTTTCAGCATCTGTTTATGCTTAATGTATCTTCATGATAAAATGTAGATATTTGTTTTCATTTAAATTTTTTCTCTTTTATTTAGCTCTTACTAAATTTATATACTAGACATAAGTGATAATTATTTTGTTTATACTTATTTCTGTATAAAAACATATTCACCAGTTGTCTGTCAACAATAATGGCGAAAACAATGTAAGGGCCACATGCTTGATAAAGTAGCATTTATCTAGATAGTGATCTACAACAGACCATCTCTGGATTATTGATTTGCTGATTTGTAATTTGTGCATATTACAAACATCATCTGTATGCTTGCTTTTATTCTGTGCAATTGAAATCATTTACATTTAATTATTTCCTCTCATTTATTTTTGATATATTCACCCATCTCCTTTTTTTTATGATTATTTAAAAGAAAAAGAAAATATAATTAAAAACATGCAAAGGAATCAACTGTAGTTAGATTTGCCTTGAAGTCCTTTTAATCATAGAATACACTTTGGTATTCAACTACACAGTCATTGATGGATGCATTAAAAGATCAGTTCTGCATATGAAATATTGGACAATAGATTAACTTGATCAGGGATTTGAGTTTCACAACCCGTTTTATGTCACTTTGTATATTTATATACTATAAGCATGCACTTAGTCACTTAACTTGTCTCTGTCCATTTCTTTCCATCATGAATTTGTTGTACATATAATAAAAAAAGGGAGAATTGATGTCTACTAATGAAACGGTGGTGTATGTTGTCTTTTTTTTTTTTTTTTTTTTTTTTTGACAAAAATGTAAAAATCATGGACTAAATTTGTTTAAAATTTATAATTGATTCTTGTCTATGTATGTATACATTCTTTCTCTATTTCAAGTATTGAAACTGAAAATTGAGAAAGTTGCAATAAGGATTAATTGCATATTTACTCCTGAGGCTGCATGCAAAAAACATTACAAAAGCTCTTAGTAATTTTTTTTATTATTTTTCTTAGAAAATATATTAGTACGTTTTTAATAGAATTTTGCTTTGACATTTTTAATCTTGATGTGTTTCACTTTATGATAGGCTAAGATTCTCTCTTATTTACAGAATCAAATTAATAAAAAGTTGACCCTGTTCTTTAAATATTCTTTTTTACTAACATTTCATTTTTTCTTGTTTGTTGATGAGCCACTGTCTACTTCCATGCTATTTTATTTTGGAATTACTAAGCTTTGATTTGGTACAAGAAACTTTCTTTGGAAAATAGCCCATGTAAATGTTAATTTGTTCACAAACTATTTTTTATGATGGATTAAGTAATGTTATGGTTCAGCATTTTTTTGTCATCAAGTGAACAGAATAATATAGTTAAAACTCGATTATTAATTTGTCTTACTTTATTATTTATTTTACAAAATTAAGCTGTTTTGTAGATCATCTTTATTATATGTGATTTTTTGGTGGGTCAGGATAAATTCAAGATTCAAGTTGTACTTTCACTTTCTGTATTGCTTGTCCATTGTTGTCAGCATAACCAATTATATCCTCTTTCCCACTCATGCTGATGGTGCCAATAAATTTCAGTCAGCTTTATAATATGACTGGGTCTTTACCCTTAAAATGATCAATTTTAATCTTTTGGGTGCTATTTGCAACTTTGTTTCTAGCTGAAAATTAATATGAAAGTAAACACTGTTTTCAGTATTGGATTAAGTTCTTTATTTTAAAATCAAATAATTTAAAGTTAGCTAAAAGGATTTCTTTCAAAAAATTAACTGAAATAATAAATTTTTCTTTATCTGGTTCTTTTCCTTATTTTCAGTTAAATTTTTACTTCACTAGACAGTTATTTCATTAGTAGCACTTTATTTAGTTTTTCATTTATGCATTTTATTCAAGCATCCACACTCAACTAACTTTATTACTTGAAGTTTCTTTTCTTATCAATGAAATTATTCCAGTTGAATGTTATAAATCACATTTTTTTCTGACTGTTTTTCCTGAACATACATTATTGCTTGTCCAGATTTGAATGCAATCCAAATAAATTAGAATATGTCATCAATTTTATCTCAATATATAATACTTAAAGAATGCGTCTTTAATTAATGCTTCCAATTGTTAATTTTAACATTCCAAATAGTATAATTTATTTTTATATGAATATTTAGATGATATAAATAGCTACTATCATTTTTCTTTAACCACAAGTGAAATGTTTTAAAATTCAAAAGATTGATTACATTGTAAATATATTTTTCATTGACATTCTTGATAGTATAAAATCAGTGTAAATGCTTTTAATCGTTTAAGAAATGTCATTTTTCATTATATTTTACTTTTTTCCTTTTAGTTTTATTTGGTAAATTGATTTTACATCAGAATTTTGAAATAAGTTTGTATATAAATTTTAAAGTATCAAGGTACTTTGATATAGTCGATTATAATTATACCCAGTTTTGACCAAATTTATGATTAAACTGACTGCAATGACAAAAGATTAAACATATATTGAAAGTTTAAAATCTAAACTTGACATTTTAAGATGATTAGTCAAAAAGTTGGCTTGATCAGATCTACTTTCTACAAGTTACATGTGTACTATTTATATTCTTTTGTGTTTTGACATTTTGTCAAGAAGGTGTCATGGTAAATATTATTCTAGATTTATTTAATTTCCATTATTTGTTGTTATAACTTAATTCTTTTGTTTCATAATTAAGCATTGATGCTTCATAGTTTCTGAAATGTTTCTAACGTTTTATTTATTTTTACTTTTGGTTTCAGTACTTTAACTTTGTTAAAAACACAACAGATATTAAAGATTATTTTTGTCTGTGACACAGTTTATAAACAATCCTTGAGATTAAAAAATAAAATCTATTTTGTTGCTTGTTACAGTAAGAAAAGAAAAAATAATGGCATGAGAAGAAAACACTAGATGCAGAAAGTATTTTTGCCCAAAACCCTCGTTGCAATCTCTTATTTTCATTTTGTCACTTTAACAAATTAGATTTGACAATACAAGCCACAATGTGAATTCTGTAAGAATTTTCGTTCAAGTGAATAAATGCAAATTTCTAAGCCTCAAACCATGAAAAATCACTGAGAGAAAACTTCTATAAAACCTAACTTGAGCAAATGTGCCAAAGAAAAAATGGTTGGGTGGGGAGAAGCTAAAAACCAAAATTGTTGTGGCATAATTGTCTGAAGTAAATCTTCACTATCTGCTAAGTCAGCTTGACTGGTTCAAAACTGATTCTTTTTAAAATAAAATATAAAAAAAAAAGAATAAAAAAACAAGCTTAAACTATGAAATAACATGTGAAAAGTTGCCACAAAACTTGGAAATCGCACAAATGTGTTCCATATGTTATGAGTGCTTCCTGCAGGGGATGTGATCAGCAAGTAAGAGATGATGGATTAAGGAGTGCAGCATGTTTAAAGCGCTTGGGTGTCTAATTCTTGAATTCCATCTCACTAGAAAAACATTTAAAATCACTCCACGGATCTACAATTTGAGACTAGTTGTTGCCATTCTCAAGACATGGATTTCACTTCCAAGTTCTTTCTGACAAAAATAGATCTTCAGAACATTCCATACATATGTGTTTAATTGGTAGACAGATAAAAAAAATTAAAAAGTAAGTCATTATATCTATTTCACTTGAAGCATTTACTTCTCTCTCTCTGTCTCTCGCTCTTGCTAAAATCATTCTCCTTTTGTTTGACAAGAGTTCACTGAGGATCATTTGAGTACCAGCATGGTTTTAAGTATATTAAATTCCCACCATATCTTTTTAATGTAATTATGATATTAAAAACAGATTTAAAGGATATATATACTGAAGTGCTTATTTCTCTAAAATAATAAACATTTAATCACTGAAATTTTATTTTTTAAATTTTAATCTAAAGAATGTTATAGCAAAAAATTTATTCACTTAATATCATCATTGACTTTGGATTCATATAAAAGGATATTTTAAAAATTTAATATAGTCTTGAAGAGATCATAAAAATAATTTATTCAGTCCTTGTTATAGAAAGAATTCTCTTTGCAGCAAAACCTTTGCCATTCCTTTAGAAACCATTCAATCTTATAATGTGGATGAAAATTCCTATTGAAAAAATTCCCCATTAGTTAAAAATAATAATAATAATTTTGTTAATTTATAATTTGTTTGTTTCTTTTTTTTTAATAAAATATTGAAAAATGTAGAAATCCAGTAACTAGATTTAAAATCAGTCAGATCAGCTGATATGCAATATCCCATAATTTCTCAGAAACATAAAAAACAGCATTTTGCTTGAAGAGAAGAGTTTTGACAATATTGTTTGTTCTGAATCTAAAATTATATCCCACATTTCATTATTTGTCCATATTACAAAAACAAATTGTTGAAAATTTTGTTTCTTAATTTTATAATTTTGAGATTTAAGGTTTTTTGCAGGAATTTGTGTCTGATCTGTTTTTGCTCAAAAACTTTCACCTGGTACTGAATTAGCCTTTTTGTAATGTCTTATATGAAGAGCAATAACACTTGCCACTTTAAATGCAAAAAGCTGGTTCAGTGATTCAATGATATTTAGAGGAGTGAGAGTGAGTTCTTTCTATCACTTTAGTTTATATCTACTTATCAATATCTGCTCCCTAAGGGAGATTAGTTTTTCTAGATGCTTTCCTATATTTTAAAACACACACACACAGATATACACATACTCCTGGGAGAGGGTGTATTGTATTGGATTCAAATTATTATAGATAATCTGTTATTTACTTTTTGGGTTGTTGGGAGGAGGAAATGGCAGATAAATATAATACTATTTGTTCGTGTTATTCTGTGACAATGTCAGTTTTTTTTTTTTTTTTTTTTTTTTTTTTTTGTTGGAGGTGTGTAGTTTCTTTTCTTACTTTTTCTCATGCCCACAATTGACAAATTCTGTTCACTAGCATTTATATTAAAGTAATATCTAAGTTGATTGCTAATATTCTTTGTTGGTTATTTTATTTTGCTCTAATTTGAATTGAAACAAACTGTTAATCATGAAATTGAAAAGAAATATAGACACCAGAATTTTAAAAATGCAAAATCTATTTTCTATCTTTGACTCCCATTTTCAAGGTTGTGTATGTGTTTCTTGCACTCGCTCTCTCACACACACACACACACACACACACACTCTCTCTCTCACTCTCTCTCACACACAGTAAAGATAAGGTTATTTGTTGGTTATATCTTGTTTGGTTTGAAGGAAAATGTATAAAATAAAAAAGTCAATTATTTTTCAAAATGGCTGAATCTTGAAAAAGTTAACAAAAAGTTATTTTTTGTCTCTCTTGTTGATAGAGATACAGTAAAAATAACAATGTGTGTGTGTGTGTGTGTGTGTGTGTGTGTGTGTATATAATCACCACTTTCTCAATAGTTTTCCATGCATAAAAGCGGATTGTTATACAACTATGAAATTTTTATTCCCTCTACATCATACCAAGATAAATCACAAATAGATTATGTTTCCTTTCTTTTTTTAGTTTTTATAATTATTGTCTATTTTTTTATTCTTTTAAATGATAAAAAAAAGCTAATCTGTTTACCTCAGCTGAGATAATTTATTCCTTAAACTGCATCCCGCAAGAATTAAATAAATGCCAGAAACTTTAACTCGGAAATTTTGCTTGGCAAACTTGTCCTTAGGATGTGCTTCCTCTGATGATTTTTAAATGTTGAAACTACTCTAGTGTAATATTTCCCCTGACATTTATATTGCTAATCATCCTTTATGGCCTTAAGATGGAATTTCACACAGCATTTTTGCTAAATAAAGTTTGTTAGAATGTGAATTGTTTGTAGTTCCCAAAACAATTGCTAATTGAGAATGCTGTTAATTGCTGTGGTGTGGTGTGCAGTTGCATTGGTGTGCTGAATGGCACAAGAGAATTCCATGACAACTGACTTCTTGGCAACACAATCTTCAACTATAACAATAATCTTCACAATTTCTTTCTCACTCTTTCCTTCCTACTCTTTTGTTTGTTTTTTTATGATTTTTTTTCTTTGACTTTTATTGTTAATTTTTTTCTTACCCCTCCAACCTTCATTCACCCTTAATATTTCTCCCAACACACACACACACACACACACACACACTCTCTCTCTCTCTCTTTAACAAGTATGACCATAAAAACACATACATGCACACACATTCTTTCTCTTTCTTTCATAATCAGTCCATATACACTTTCTCTATCAAACTTTAATTTTGTTTCTCTGCTTTTTAATTGAACAAGGGATTATTATTTAAAATGCTTATTGTATTTTTATAAAAAAAAAAAACTAATTGTGCAGTGTAAGGGCAATTTCAAAGCTGATAGTTTGTGCTTGCTGTAAACCTTAGAAAGCAGATTAGGCAGTTTTATTAATGTGTGAAAAAAAGAACATAAACACACTGGAGTATACTGTATTTTCCTCTACTCTCTTTCTTTCTCTCTCTCACCCCACTATTGCTTCTTTTTATTTTTTTTTCTTTCATGTAATCAAACCAGTTATGTGTTTACAATATTTGACAAAAAGTCTTATAATCAGAAATGGGTTTATTCATTTATTTTGAAATACAGTAGACCCTTTGATTATCCACTTTCAAATTTGACTTTATTAGTGTTTTTTTTCTCCTGAAAGTTGTCCCTACATTTTGTACTAAAACTAATTAACTTAGTTGTTCTAATTTTTCTCTCTCTCTTTTTTTTTTTTTTTTTTTTTTTTTTTTTTTTTAAAACCATTATCAAAAGGAAAGAAGTTTGCATTGTGGAAATGAAACTCATCTTAATTATTTATTTTAGCTTATTTATTAAATTTTGTAATTTTCTTCAACATCATTTTCTTTCTTTCTGGAAATTTGTTAGATCTCTCTTGCAGTTTTATATCTTTCATATTTTTTATATTTTTGTTTTTTTTATATTTTTTGATTAATCATTTTTATTGTTTAATATTTTTCACCTCAATTTTATTCATTTCTGTATGCTTCAAATTATTAACCTAAAATATTGCATCTGAAATTTTCCCCCTTGAGGTAGGCACTTTAATCATTAGTCAACCATCTTAATTTCAATATGAGTTCTTTTGAATGAAAGTCCAAGCACAGTATATGAGAAAACAACCTTTTTTTCTTCTTTTTTATTTTATTTTTTTGATACTATATTGGCCCAAGCTGACTTTTGCAGAATAAACTAAATTATTTTCTTTTTCCAATAAATAATGCTAACTTTAAAGATAAATTCATGACTTATATCCCAGAAAACATCCTATTTTTTATTATGTTCAATATTCACCTTGTCTGAGTTGGCCTTCTTTCCAAAAGAATTAATCAAAAGTGCTTTGACAAGAGAAATTTGTTTCAAAACCCTATGCAGTGTGTATAGTGCTTTTAATGTTCTAAATTTTAAAAAAAAGTCTATAAAGAAATTTAGTCAAATGACTATAGATTTATTCAGTAATTTTCCAGTATGTAAGGACGACGGAATCTTCCGACTGAAACTTAGCACTTTGGATAGATCTTAGTAACTAGTTTGTGAAAGTTGGTTTGCTACAAAGTAAATATTGTCGATGTCTTATAAGATTTGATTCTCTAAGTTATTTCGTACGGCTGCTGATTGATGGATTGATGAAAAGAACATTATAGAATTATGACAGCAAGCACAAATTTCAAAGCTAAGCAAAAAATTAATTAAAATGATCCAAAACAAATGTGTGCTCTTCTTTTCTTGAGAATTGGACAGGAAGTTTACCTTAGATTAGGGACAACTATTTTAACTTATTTTTCACGTCTTTTTATCCTATAACTGTATTGAAACCTATTTTTCTAAGTAAAAAAAAAAATAATTTTATCAAACTTTCTCAATAATTAAGTTTTAACCATTCTCTATTAGATTTAGGTAGATATTTTATAGTATTTTACTCATGTTGAAAACTTTCAAATTCTTTTAAAAATTCCTTTAGGATTTAGAAAATATTGACATGTTCACTATTACTGTATCATGTACAAATCAACAGAATATAAAACTTAAAACTTTGCCATTTAGCGCCGTGTCAAATGATTTATTTATAGTTTTTTTTATGCTTTTTTTTTTTAAAAATTCAGTGGAATTAGAAATCCTATTTATGATATTTACTTAATTTTTTTTATAAGTTCGCAATTTTGTGTGACTTTCATTTATTTTGTTTTTTTCTTAACATTTTAAGATAATCGTATTTTATGTTATTGAATTTTTCTTAGTGAAATTATTCTTTCAATTTGCATAATTATCAAATTACTTTCACCCCTATTTATTTTCTTGTGAACACAAGACTCCTCACATCCAAGTAAAATTCAAATGGTTAGTGTGTTACAGTTAAATAGCATGTCATCTTCAGTGAATTTCATAAAGAAGTGTCTTACATATTAGCATATGCACATGTGTGTAACATATATTTAGTGTTATGCTTTTTAGTATTTCTTTTTTTCTTTCCTTGTTCGAGATTATTTCTTATCTAATGTCTTAGGTCTTCTGGCAAGTTGTCTGTTGGTCGCACCAACATGGTTGCCTTTTCTTTTATATATATATATATATATATATATATATATATATATAAGAGAGAGTTTTATGGACATAGACATAAATGTATGTGTCTGCATAAATATCTTCTCAGTAATAGTAATTATTTCAGTTACACACACACACACACTTTCTTAATGAAAGCAGATACTTTGTATGTGACTAAGTTACCAGCTGCATGTTTATTAAAGACCAACTGCCTATTTTCTTGAAACTTTTTTTTTTTTTTTTCTTTTTTTCAAGGGATGAAAGAATGCATCTTTCTGGCAAAACATACTCATTTTCTGGATAGTTGACTAATATTTACTCATGTTGGTTACAAATAATTACAGGGTGCAATAGTTGAATTGCTGCCATTATTATATTTTTATTTTTGTGTATATGTGTTGTTTGTTTTTGATTTTTGTCATCTGCACAGTATAGTAGGATCAGTTGGCCACTGTGTGAGAAAAAGCACACCAAGACTCAACCAGAAATTTAGAAATGGCATACTGTACTGCTTGGCATTAGTGCTGGGAGTATTTGGGTGTCAATCTGAGGGTAGTGCAGAGAATTTGGAAAGAGTGGGATGAATCAAATGGTCATTACAAAGATAAAAGCAGCTCGGAAAACTCACCCTGATCATTCTGTTAAGAAAAGAACACCTAGATTTTTTGGTGATTGATTTTGGAGGGATCCTTTTCCAGGGAGGTAGTGCTGCTCTGGGTCAAAAGGGTGGTTGCTAGAAGATCCTATGTCTGGCAATGAGACTGCACCATGTCATACAAGCAAGAGAACCCAGTCATGGCTGGCAGACAATTTCTGCAACATCTGGCCATCTAACTCCCCAGACTGAAATCTCCTTGATTATTATGTGTGAGGCACAGTTGACTGAGAGACCAACAAAACTTTTTATAACACAAAAGATGAACTGAAGGCAACAATTATAGCAGCATTCACCAACTTAAACAAGGAGACAGTCCAGAAGAGTTGCAGGAGATTTTGAAGTCATCTGGAGGCCATGATTGAAGCCAATGGTGATTTTTTTTTTTTTTTTAATAAATTTACTCCTTAGTATGTCAAGATATTTTTTGTGTAATTTTGGCAAATATATCTGTTAAAATGAGATGTCAGTGCTTTTTTTGTTTTTTTTGCGCAATTTAGACTACAATTTATCCATCGCACCCGTAGATATAATGTTGCTCATACTGAAGTTTTATTGTACATAAATAAACACTAATTTTGCAAATGGAGAAAGTTCACAGAAACTGATTTACTTTATTTTCCATAACTTCATTTGATATTCTGTAAAAATTTTTTTTTTTTTTTACAAAATATATCAGAAAGTTCCAAGTAAATCTACTGATAGGTTCAGGCTGATCAGGGCAAGCAATCAATGTTACATTTTGTATTTAGTCAAATTTGTTGGTTATTTCAAAGTTATTAAAAAATTATATTGTTTTTATATTGTTTTTTATCAAAAAAATAATTGTACAAGAAAATATTTAAAATTAACACCAAGTTAATCTTACTTCAACTAATTATAAAATAAGAAAAGTAGAAATTATCTGCTCCTTCTCTAGACTACCTGTGTTCTTTAACCATAATCTTTTTCCAGACTCTTATATTAAGCAATTTTCACAATAAAACTTACTTTTAACTATAAATATGTTAAATGCAATGTTTATCTGATTGCTCTTACACAGGTACTATTTGAGATAATCATTAATACTGAATAACTCTTTTCACTGTCCTCTTAGGATTTGTTTTATCATATATATATATATATATATATATATATATATATATATATTCATTTATAAGATAAAGTGCAGCAGAAATACCTCCTACATAATGGTTAGACATTTATGACAATGGTGTCTTCATCTAGCTAATACCTTACCATTATGTGAGAGCACCCTGTATTTTCCACCAACTCTTTTTCTATTTTTTTAGAGGGTGCTTTAAGCTGAACTTCTCAGGAATTACTGTATATCATTACAATTCTTATTGCTAAGCATTTCATACCTAGTCTGGCAATTAATAATTACTTTCTTTTAGATATTGTTGAAATTTTACAGTTTTTGTTTGATATTTGTGTTACTCATTTGATAATTTAAAATGTTCATTCTCTGAAATTATCATACGAGTTATTTTAAATATTTCATAAAATTAAAATAAATAATTTAAAGATTTTTAATTCTTCTCACCTCAGATGCATTTGTTAGAATATGTAAAAAAAATTACTTTTTAGTTAGTTTTTGCTGCTTTTATAAGTTAAAAGTTTTTCTTTATATTTAAAAAAAGTAACATTTTTGAAAAAACAGGGTTTACTATTTAATGATCATTTTATGATTTTTAAGGAAGTGCTTTTAAGTTTTATCAGTAAAATATTTTGAAAATAAAGGTTATTTAGTAACCTGAGAATGTTATCTTGAATGAACAAGAATGACTGTCCTTTACTTATTCTAATTAAAGTGTGTCATAAGTTTACAAACATAATTTCAGTTTCAAGAAGTGCATCTTTGAATTTCTTCACAGTAAGTAGTGATTCCCTGATGCTATTGATTTTTAATGTAGAAAATAAAGGATTCCCTCAGTACAGCTAAGATATTAAAATATTTCAAATTTCTTATTTACATTTGGGGAATATGGAAATTAACTGCTTTTTTAATCTATTCCAATTAAAAGTATATTTTATCTTAAAAATTATTCTATTAAATGATATGCCCTAAACTTTGTTTCTTTTGATTAAAATAATATTTGGTTCTCAAGGTTTTACAATTTTATATTGTGCTACTTTTAGTTTTTCTTTCTATTTGAAAAACACACACACACACACACACACACACATAGGTGGATAGGTAAAATACCCAAATATTACGTGATTTTGCTGTTCATCAGAACTTGTTTATATATTTTGATATTATTAATTTTAGTATTGAACTTCTCCAAAAATTCAGAGTTTTCCTTATCTTTATTGAATGTATCAATGTATACAAATTTCCCATCAAGATTATGTATGCTTTATGAGTGTGTCTCTTTAAGTGCCTTTATGAATTTTTTTTTTTTTTTTTGCATGAATCACTTAGATTTATTAAATAATGGAATATTTGCGAATTTGTGTTTGGTTCTGTGCATATAACCACTTTTGTATTTGAAAATTAAACAAAAGAAATTTCTGATAAGATTTGAACTTTTATTGCTGTAACTAATCATAGTTACTTGACAAATGCATATATTTTCTCTTGAACTTAATATTTAGAAAGTAACATAGTGTTGGAATTTTTGAAATGAAGAATTCTCATTATATGCTTCTCTATTTCAACTAATTGGTTATTAAACCTTTGACTCTTGTACCATTTGGCCTGCTTCAGTAATTGTGTTGGAATCTTGAACTAAACTCTTTATTCAGTCTCATTCTGCTTTCCTTGCTTAGTAGATATCTTATATTGGTTAACACTATTTTATCTTTTGTATTGCTTGTCCATTCCTGCCACTGGACATTTAAAATTTATTGAATTTTCAACTCCCAAAGAACCATATTTTAACATACATTTTAATCCATTAGGTCATACATGTCTTGCACAATCTAGTGGTGTAATTTGGGGAGGGGGGCTTAAAAACTGTCTTCATTTTAGCGTATTCTTTCTTTCTTAATTGGTGGGTTTCAGGTACTGTTTGTCTCTATTAGATTTACTGAGGCGTTTGTCATAAGTGTCAATCCTAAATCATACCAACAGATGATCAGCATTAGAAACACTACCCTGCAAACATGACATCATCTTCCACATACTGAGACAGATGTATGAAAGACAACAATGAAAAATCTGCCACAGTCTCTCATATGTAAGGAGTACATCTAACATCAGGACAGTATTTAAAAGCAGTTCAACTCTTTGGATATATCCCTTCCCAAACTAGGTCCCTTTTTCATCCTGAAGAAAATATGGCCAAGAACTGAGTATGTTCTATCTCTTACAGTTATGGCGAGGAATAGTAGGGTAAGATTAACCCCTTCCTAAAAAGTAATAGTGGAGGAATCTTGAAAGGCTGTAAGACATTGGAATCAGGCATTACTTATTGCGTATAGAGGAAAATGAGTGGTGGTCATCAATTACAGTGGAATAAAATCAAGATAATGATACTAAGGATAAGATCACTGAAAAAATTTCATGTATTTTAAGCTCTGACAACCTTCTCACTCTAACTAGCATACAGATGAACACTATCTGGAGTATCTCTGATGAAGAAAGGATACTCAAAAGACAATCTCACCATTTAAGTACAGATATTGTTTAGAGCCCCCAAAAAGACACCACTGAATTGTCCAAAAGACACATATAGATTAAAGTATTGGTTGAAACATACCTGGTTCCCTGATACTTGGGAGTTCAGTCCCATGGTCAGGTAATATAGAAAAGTCATATATTTTTGTTCAGTGGAAGAAAAAGACAAGTGCCCCAAAAGGCAATTATGACTGGAAAGCATTAACTGGTACAAGCTATCTCCTGAAGCACGGAAAACAAAACTAGAACAATCTATTCCCATGGACTAAATAAAGAGTTCACTTAAAAATGTAGAGAAAGTTATTGAGTACAACAGATATTTGCAGAAGGCCAGTTGATAAAACATTTGAAACATGAAATGTAACCACAAAGAGAGTATTTTTGTCTGAATGATAAGGCATATAATGTGTTAAAAAATCTTAGCATTTGCTATTGAACTTTAAAAAAAGTAACTTCTCAATAGTTTTACTTTTCATTTTATTTTGAACAATGTACTATATCTTCAAGACATTCCATGCAAATTAAATTTAAAAACAAATTAATTTCATCAAAATAAAACTCTAAATGCAATTTAAGTAATAAGACGCCATTAAAATGTATTTTCTAATCTAAAAATCTTTCAAAGCAATCCAATCTTGAATATTATCAAAATGAACATCCCTTCTCACCCTTGAATAACACATTTACAACTTTTGATGACATGTATCTTGGTAGTTTGATTCCCCACTTCCCATTTCCCAAACTTGCTCAAACATCCACTTATCTTTTTGTCATCCACTTATTCCTTTATTATCACTATTTATATTTTTCTGATCTGCTGATCTTTTTGGTGTTTGGGATACAAATAAGTTTGTATATTGAATGAATATTATTAATTTTATCATTTGCATAATTTTTGACAAGAACACTTCTGTTAAATATAAATTTTATCTTCTTCATAAATCTCTTCATCCCTCTCTTGGGCATTTTCAATTTTTAGATATACAAGCTATTTACTTTTTGCACCACTATTTTGTCCTTATGTTTTGATTAATTTTGTCATTATCAGCTGAATTTATAAGACAATCATTATTGAAATATACGATTTGCATAATTTCAAACAAAAAGAAAATTTTAAAATATGCTACTACAAAAAAAAATAACTTTTTTTTATCAACTTGTATTTCATTATATGCATTCGAATCTTTTGTGTGTGTGTGTTGATAAGAGTCTTTGGCGACAAGGGATTCTGACTGCTATCAGAACTCTGTACCAATATTCATATTAAATTGAACTTCACTGACCACATTCCACGCAGTTGACTATTTTGCTCTGTATCAGATTATTTGACTTCAAAGTTTAGATTTAAACAAAATAATTTTGATTCAATGAATCATTTAGAATATGGGCTTCTGTATTTATCTTTTCTATCTTAACAAGTCACTTTGCTCAATTTTCAAGCAGGTTTTGTTCAACAAACAGATTAAAACTGACTATACAGCTTCATTTTCAAAGTTCAGAAACATTTTTATGATCATATCTTTTTTTTTTACTCAACTTTTATATTTATCTAAATCTAAAATTGACCAAACTGGTTTAATCATATTCATTAGAGGCATATCAAAAATTGACACATTTTTTGGGATGGGTATTTATTTGATTTAATGGTTTATTATTTTTTTATTTTTTTTAACTTATTTATCAAAAGACTTTTAAGAGGTTTATACAGAAATATTAATAAAGTTATAAACTCAAGTTTAGAACTTCTTTTTGAACTTTGGGATTGAAGGTCAATAAATAGTTTGGCATTTGCTAAACTTAGATAGTTTTCTGTAATTATAGAAATTTTGCTATGTCTGTTTTTAAACGGTATAATTTAAAATAGTCTAAGAATATTTACCTTTTGTATAAAAATATTTTAATAACTGTGTTATAGTAAACAGGCATTAAAATAAAAAGTTCTCATAAGGTACAAAAACAGACATATATTACTCTTCATTGAAATTGAAAATTATGTCTAAGTTTTTAATTTCTTGAAATTTAGACTAGCAATTATTTCCTGGCTCTTAAGAAATTGATGGTATTCATTGACCCCCTTACCAGATCAAGTTTTTCCACCCAGTGTTATCTTTTAAAGCACATCTCTTTGTTTTATAAATTAACAGTATACAATATAGCATTTGTGTGTGAATGGTACACACATTATCAGTGCAGAAAATTTATTAGAAGATACTTCCAATTCTATCTAAAACTATTGTGTTCAATTCCAGATAATGTCTTTGAGAAAGGCATAAATCAGCTTCCTCTTGCCTCATTTAGGAGTTAGATGAGGGTAAACTAAGTTCTCTAGCCCTGGTTAGCAACCAGTCAACAATTCTGAATTGAAATTCATGCAGAAGTGGGGCATGTTTTATACACTTTTTATGGAAAATTTCACTCCCTTGTTTCACCAATTAATTTTACTGATGTTTATTAATTTGTGTAACTAATTATAATCTTCAAATTTGAACATAGGATAAAGTTGTGTATTTTTATCCAAATACAAAGGATTAAAAATGTGTTCATTTTGCTGATTAAATTTGTCTCTTATAACAAAATATTTTTTAAATCATGTAATAAAATATTGTAGATCATGTTAATCCATTATTGATTTGTATCTTAAAGATAATTTCATCCACTTTTATTATTTTTCAATTAAAAAGCAGAGGAGAGTCCTTTTAAATTGTATTACAAAAATATATAGATATTTATTTTTGCTACTTGGATTTGCTTTGTATCTTTATGTACATTTTAGAGTTTGGAACTAAACTTAATTTTTTTTTTTTTTTTTTTTTTTTTTTAATATATTCTCAGAACTTAAAGCAGACATCCCTTGAGGATCTGCCTACACTATTGCCAAAAGAGCAGCTTGTTGATACCAGAAATGTCCATGCTCGTTCAAGCAGCCCTTCCAAACCTGGGTTGGACAGACAGCCTGGTAACCCCAGCCATGCCCAGCCTCACCAACCCTCAGCTGTGGCCACAAGTTCAGCCACTGGTCAGTATCATTTTTCTTTGTCATTTTTAAATAACCTTTTTATCAACAATATTTTGAATGCTTTGTTGATATTGTTTATATTTTTTGATTACTAGGATTTAGTCTATTTTATGTTCTTAATAAACTCATTACATGCTTATAGCTTTTAATATGAAAGAATTTTGCTTTTTATGATTGATTCATAAAACTTTGGGTAAAGCATTGTGTTTTAAAGTGTTCAGGAAAAATATTTTATTTGAACTTACTGTTAATTTGATTTAAAAGTTATCTAAGAAATGAATAAATTGAATTTTGGTTTAAAAGTTGTGACTGAACAGAAAAGAAATAAATTTTAAAACCATTTATCTATTTACTATCTTTTTGTTCATTTGTTCTTTTTATTTGCCTGTAACGCTTTAAAAAATAAGCCTTATGGCTGTTAATCTGAAGAAATAAATTTTCACAAAATAATATTACACTTGCTCAAAGATTTATATTAATAATGAATTGAATGTAAATATTGAAGTATTTTTCTTATCAAAAGGTTACTAGTCATTTGCATGTTGCATTCTTAGATTTAATTCAGTTCTTCAATTTGTGAAGCAAGGCTACTTAGTGCAAATGCTGCATCTTTTTATTTGTGAATATTTTAATATGTTAGGCTGAATGTTTAACTTTTTATTCTCTCTAAATCATAACAGAACAATCAGTTATTTTATTATTGGAAATATAATTTTCAAGGATTTTAAGTAAAAATAATACTCAAGAAATGTGTTCTTTCATATTCATTTATATTTCAATTAATTCTATTGTTTCTTCAAATAGTTGAAATTGGAGTTTAGTAACTGTCAAATTGTTTATCTTCAAAATTACAAATTTGACTTTCAAATTCATATGACTTTATCATGACTTGAAATTTTGTAAATATCATACAATACTTATAAGTTTGTAATTTTCTGATTTGTTGAAACTGTAAATACATGTTTTTCCTAATGCTGACTGTTTATGCATGTGTGTTTACATTTTCTTTTATCAAGCATTTCTTTTCTCACTTTGAGCTTTTAGTTGCATGAATAAGAAATTAACCAATTCTTACCAGTTAGTTCAAAGATTGTGTAGAGGGAATAAAATTAATAGATGACAACAATGAAAATAATTTTCTAAAAGTGATACCACACAGAACAACTTGGATTTTGATCTGATTGCAAAATCCCTGTGCAGATTTTAGTGTTAATTCATAGCACTTACTTTAAATCACAGATAATAATGATGAGAATAAATTGCCAATAAAATACTGGAAATTGCACTTTTTTTTTCTCTTTTTTTATTTTTTTTTAACTGCTGAATTGTGTGTCAATGCTCTTATTGGCTTATCATAAAGAGAGTCTTAGATCAGATTATGAACATGTCTATGGTTTGCCTGCTTAATAAGCACCTGCACATCAAATCTACAGGTAGTTTTAATCACTATGTGCAGTTATGTAAGGATTTACATTTTACATCAAATTTAGTTCTCATAATTCTTTCCTCTCTTTTACTTCTTAAATTGAATTTTTTGGCCATGATCTTCCTCTGTAACAGTCAATATCCAATATTGATAAGGAATTTTATATAATCTTTTTAAAATTGCTACAATTGGCAATAGGATTGCAAAAAAATATCAGTAGTAGTAGTATATATATTCATCATCCACATACAAGTGTGTGTGTATATATGCTACTTAGGATATTCTTATATCTATATATCACCTGAAGAACAAAAATAATGTTCTGAAACATGAAATTTTTTTGTGTAGTTGTATAATGCTGTTTAAACCATTGTAATAACAGAATTACAGTTTTAAGCTCTACTCTGTATTGAGTGCTTTTTATAAAAGTAAATGCAACGAACAGTAAGTTTTTTTAATCTATCTGTTCTTTCACTTAAATCAACACCCAGAGGTAAAAAGTGTTTCATACTAAATTCAATCATTAGGCCATGAGTTTTGTTTTTGTTCAACTTTTTATATATACAGGTCAGTGATACATTGTGGGTAGTATTTGTTTGTATTAAATTATTTTGCTTGCCTTTGTTTATTTATTTTATTTGTTTATATTCATTTATTCTTGTTTGTTTTCAGTTTTCAATTTTTAAGTAACATAATAAAAAAATTGTTTTTGTGTCTACATTTTGATATGAGTTCTGGTTGTTTATTTAGTAGTTTTTTTTGGTCTGGGAAGGTAATTATAGCTATTTTTTTTCTCAAGGTAGTTTAGTTTTTGGAGTGATTGTTGTAGGCTGGTGTTCTTTGCGTTATTTTCCATGATATTTTTGGTATGACTTGGTTTATTGCTTTTAATCTCCCATATATGATTAGAAAGTATTGTGCTGTTTCCATATTTACTATTTGTAAAGGATGTTTTGTATGCATAGTTTCTTTGTTTCCAGGGTCCTTCAGTTAATTTTTGTATATTTTTTTCTTCATTATCTGCTGACTTTGCAATAGCTTGGTATATTACATCACTTTGCAAGGAATTGCTGTTTAAGGGACATTTGTTCTTTATTTTGCAGTTACATGTGGGTTTAACTTGTTCAGATGGTTTGTTTGTTCTTTTCCTGTTGTGTTTTTATAGTGTCTCTGTATGAGTTTTAATGTATATTTTTCTTGTTTATTTTTACTTTTTTGTTGTCTTTTGTGGTGTGTATGCAAGTGTTGCCTGAAATCCACTGTCTTCTAGGATTGTTTCATAGTCTTTCTTTTGTTGAATATGGTTTTGTTGGAAGATGTGGCTTATCATTTGTTTTTTTTTGTATGGTTTATATATACATTTCCGGATGAAGGTGATATTTAAAAAATCCACTTTGTTTAGGTTAGTTTTTTTTAATATCTTTTGAATCCAATATTTTTGAAAATTTTTGATTGTTTTTCTAGTTTTGCTTGTTTTGTTTCTTAGGATTATGAGACAGTTGTCCCTGTAGAGTCATGTTTATTTTTTATCAATTATTTTACATAGTTCATGTAACAAATATATCCCTATGAGTTCACAGGTCTCTGCCCTGTCTAAAGCCTTTTTTTTCTTCATCCATGTGTCTTTACTGTCAAATAGTTGTGATTTGGGGGGGGGGGGTTAATGATTTTCTTTTGTTTGTTCTTGGGCTAAGGAAATGGCCATGAATTCTGTTAAAGAAGTGTAGAATTATTTTATATCTAGTTGTATAAATTGATAATTGTTTGTTTTTAAGTTGCAGTTGTTTTTGTGTTTTTCTACTGATTTCCTCCTAATTTCTTCCTTAGCTCTGTTAATAAGGGAAAGAACACCAGCCTACAACAATCAATCCAAAAACTGTAAACTCTGCCTGGAGGAAAAAATAACTATAATTATCTTCCTAGACCAAAACAAACTACTAAATAAACGATTAGAACTCCTCTCAAGATGCAGATGGAAAAACAATTTTTTACTACACTACTTAAAGAAGAATAAATGAAAATAAATAAAATAAACAAAAGCAAGTAAAACAAATTAATCAAAACAAATAAGTAAATAATAAACAAATTAACAAACCATGCCCACCAAGATAACTGTTAAAATTATATGATAGACGACCCACAATGCATGACAGACCTGTATAAATAAAATGTCAAGCAAATGCACATGGCCTGATGATTACGTTTAGCATCAAACACTGTGGCCTCTCGGTATTGACTTCAATGTCCACTTTCATATTTACATATCCCTGATGTTGAACACTTTAACTAATAAATATAGCAGACCTTAAAACTATTATATATGTGTGCATGTAAAGAAAGGGGATAGATTTTTTTATTTCTTAATCCAAAAGATTGTTTTTCTTAAACATTATTTTTAGTGTCTACTTGTATTTGAGTAGACACCATCATTAGATTGGATGTGTTTTGATCTTTTGACTACATAGGCTGTAGATATTCTACTCTTTTGTATATCATATTTTTTTATTAAGAAAAACCCAGAAAAGCAGACAAGTAACTTTAAGAACTGATTTTCAGCAATATTGGATAAGTTAGCTACAATATAGATGCTAAAACATTCTTGACCCAACAAACTTTACAAAATCTGACCAAGCAATTTTTATTTATTTTTTTTAATCACTTCATCAAGCTGAGAATTTTTCACTACCCACTTATATATAGTATGCTTTAGTCTAAAATCAAAAATTGTGTTGTTTTTCAACCACTTGGTATGCTCCTTTTGTATTGAATTCTAGATATTTCTATTACAGACCCACCCAAACCATATTCCTGATAAACAATTAGTGCTGCTGTTAATCTTTAGTGCAGGTTTCTTCACAGCTTTCATTTAAGTTGGTCCAAGATGGAATATTGACATGCACCAAATGACTTTGCGGGTGTGATTAAGTTCTTTGATTTACTGCAGTGTCAGTTTCATTTTCTGAGAGACTTTTAATCTTATTGAACTTGAATAGCCTCAAATAACAATGCAGCTTTTGTGGCCATCTTTCCATACTTATTAAAAAAAAACAAAAATAAAAAAAGGGTCATCTTGAATTATTAAAACATGCTCTACATTGTGAAACAATTTATCACATACAACAAAGACTGAAATATAAAAGGAAAAACTAAAATATCTCTTAAGTTTAGAAATCTTTAAAAGAGTACAGTAAAACCTTTGTTTTGATTAAATTGTTTTTAATCAAATAAGAAATTTTCATTCAACACATAAAAATCAACATAAACTGAAGACATCATTCAAGCTGTGTTATGTAAATAAAGACAATGAAAGAATTGAGTTGAAATATTTATGCAAAAAGGTTTTTTTATTTTCTTATATATATATATATATATATATAAACTATTATTTAGAGTATTTTTTCAGACTGTTATTGATATTTTCATCCTTTTCATCATATTCCATTTGGATATCCAGTGGTCATCAGGTGACATGATGTATTTTTTAAATTTTATATTTACAACTTAGCAACATCATGAATAACTCTAAAAGTATATATGTTGATCACTTGATATTGATAAAAAATATATAACACTATGTATGTATAACTGTGCTATTATGTTGAAGCAAATAATTTCTGTTACATATGTAATGAATGTTTGTGCCATTTTAAGATACCTTGGTCAGTCACAAGAAAATTTTGTGCAATCTAAGCATTGCCCAAATTTTGTTTGTAATAGTACCAGTTCAATCTGAAAAGAAAGACAAAACTCTAGTAACTCAAATATTAATAGTTTACAGATTTACTAAATCTGTCTTCAGAGGATTTCTTTCTGCAAAATATAGCTCAGCTTGTTTACCCAAATGGATTGATATAAAAAATAAATGAACTCACCTTTTTGTTGATAGCAGTGTTACCATCAGTTCAAATATATACTGTTTAAGTTTCTGTAAGTTCAATCAGCTAAAAGTCAGAATTATATACTGTTAAAAGTATTCTGCTTTACACTTTGAAGTTATAAGCCAATAATAACTTTGGGAAAATAATTCTTATTTACTTCTGAAAGCTTATGAAACCATATCTAACTTTGAATTGTTGAATATATTTAACTATTTATAAAGAGTAATAATTAATAAAATGTTTGATTATTATATACAATATTTTGTATAGCATCAGTGAGTATATTTGGATATATTTTTATGCTTTAATATTTACATGAGAAGGTGCTGAAAAGTTTCCAGCAGCCCAACACACTTTTTAAAATTTGAACAAATGACAAGCATTAGATTTTCTATTTATTTATTTTCGTTTTATTTATTCATTTTTGAAAGTTTTCTTGACTTGAGAACTTTTCAGCACACTTCAAATGTCAGTGAAAAAAACAAAGAATTTGTGTGTGCATGTGTGTTGATTTAAACAAACTTTCTGGCTGTGATATGTATGTATATGCAATACAATCATCAATTCTGCTTGTGCATCCTATAGACACTGTCATTAATATAAGCAAATTCTACCTTTTATTTATGCAGTTATGCATATACACATGTAAATGATTCAAGTTACTCTGCCTTTTCCTATGACAATTTTGTTAATTTCATTCATACTACCCCCTACACACACACACACACACACACACACACACACACACACACACACACCAATTCTTTCCCTTGTAACTACCAGGCAAAACCATGAAAACAATCAGCCTAAGGCTTGGTTATCCATTACTTGTTAGAAAGTTGCCTGCTACAAGAAATGTACCGATCTTGTTGCTTCAATTCTTGTGTACCTCACGACTGCACTTGCTATTCTTGTGGCAGTGAGGGTGGTGTTGGTAATGATACTAGTCAAAGTAACTGCTGAACACAGATCTTGGCAGGGTAGGAGTGGCATGAATGTATTCTTCTTCCTAGAAGAAGCCAAGGAAGAAAGCAATTAAAAAATTAATAAAATCTATTGAACAGAAATGGCCTATGGCTAACTTGCATAACAATATAATTAGGATAAAAGTTAATTCAGTGGGAAATGAGTGTGAAAAAAGAAAAAGAAATCCATCGTCTTTGTAGAGTAAGTTCTTTTTGTTAAAAATACCTAATCAATAATAAATAATTGAACAAAGCATGTTTGCTGGATCATATGACAGCATCATAGACTCATCAGTCCATGGACATAAACAAAATGCTTAAGACAGTTTTCTATCAATTTATGCTAATTCCATGTATTTTTTCTCTTGGCATATTTTGAAGTCTTTCTTTTCTCTCTTTCTCTCACTGTAATCTACTTCCTTTAATTTCATATTATTAATAGATATCCAAAGAAGGGTCTGCAATGTAATCATTCCTGACTTGGCATCTTGATTTCAGTCACTTTCTCACTTACATGACATGATTTCTATTTGTCTTTTCTACAAATATTTCCATGGCAGCTGCTCTGACAAGTTTTTATTTTTTTTCCCTTGGTGCCCCGTCTACATGAATTTAAGCAGGCTACTAGATTGGCAACTAGGTCCCACCCTTTTATTGTTAAAATAGTTAAATGTAAATATCATTTCTATTCGAACAGTTTCTTTTCTCACACTTCCTGCTTGTGGAACTCCCTTCCTTTTACTTGCTTTCCTGATAGCTACAATCTCCAAAAATTTAAATGCAATGTCAGTTGCCATCTTCTATTTTCTAGAACCCCATTTATCTTTTATCCTTTCTTTAATATCCCCTAGATTCAGTTTTTTTTTCTTTCTTTTTTTCTGTAACTTCCTGTATACTAGTGGCAGTCCCACCTTGCTTGAGGTGAAATGATTTTAAAAAAATATGAATTTTGCTTCAAACAGTTGTCTTTTTCATTGTGGCAATTCATTTGTCAGCTTTTAAATCCACATTTATTCCAATGCTTGAATCACTTGTTCATATACGTCAACAAATTGTTCTATTTTTATAGACATGCGTGAGAGAGATTTTAAATTCTTCATTTTGTGGGGATTTTTCTCAGATGTTTTAATAAGATATCAAATGTGAATATTTATTGGCTCAAATTCTGTTAGTTTCTGTTAGTCACATCTAAAGAAAAAAAATCCAAATTATAATTGTCAATTTCTGCATTATAAGTATTTTCTTCTATATTTTCTATTTATTAAGAGAATATCGTGATATTCTCAAAAAGATATAATCTCAAAGATTATCTTTTTTGTAATGTAACAGTGCATAAATGTTGAAGACGACTTCGTTCTTGCTCTTGAATCAAATACTCTATAATATTCAGTTTAGTTTGAACTTGTAGACATTGTCTTTGATTGTGTAAGCAAATGTTTTTACTTTATTTTAACACCAAATGGTTGAACTAAAAGTAAATTGCATGCTGGTATCATTTTAATTGGATTTTCTTTAAATATTTTGTGTTTGGTCCTTTATCACAAAATTGATGTCTTAACATCATCAATTTATATAACTTAAAGAAAATTGTGTATACATAGGATACATTTGCTTTCCCCCATGTTAAAGAATGGGGGCTACATATATGACAGGTGCATGCACTTGAGGTAACTATGACATTTGTTTACCAACAGTTCACTGTCTGGGAGAATAGAGAGGAAATAAACACTGCAGCCCTGAATGATAAGTTTCATAAATGTTGTTTTATTTGTATTGGGTTTTAACAAATTTTGACACGCATACACAATCTATGTATTTGATACATACTAATATATAAATTATGTGTTATTCCAGTATATCTGTTTGAGACTTCCACTTTCATGCGCAGCAGACCAAAACTCTGAAATTTTCATCATGTTTATTAATGATTAATTTCAAATTAATTTCCAGAATATCCCAGAAGAGAATCTACCAAATAAAAATAAGTAATTTGAGTTTGATAATTTTCCTAATTTCAACTCTTTCATATTTCAACTTTACTGGTAACTCAAAAACTCTGTCCACATTTAAATGTTAACAGCATTCATTCACTCTTCTTAAAATGCAGTTGTTTGACAGTTCATCTATTAGAGACAATTTTTTTCTTTTAAGTTCTAAATTATTTTGCTGCTGTTCTCTCCAAAGAAGAAATAACAGTAATAATAGAAAAATTATTCAGTGCATATACACTAATGTATATGTATCTTTTTGCATACATATATGCATTTGGTTAGGTGTGTTGTGGGTAAATATAACCTGAAAGAAGTGTGTATGTGTGTGGCTAGGCTCATGCTAGTGGGTGTGGTTACATTGCTAACTGCTGCATTATTTTTTCTTCATTTTTTCCCCTCTTTCTGCTTGATTTCTGAGCACCCACAGACAATCCCATCTTTCACATGTCATCATTCTCTGATCACAAAGCTGGATACAAAAATTTTGAACAATTAGTTACGTTTGATGCCAAATAAAATATCCTTCCACTAGCCTCTGTTTTATTTAAAACATCTTCTAAACTTGTCTTCAGGATATGATTATTAGAATTTCTTTTTCTATTGTGTAAAAGACATTTTCATTGATGCTTTCTCTTCTCAATCTCTAACTTTATTTTTGCACAGCTTTTCTTTTTGGTTTTGTTTTTTATCCCCCATCCTAAAAATGACCAACCACAAGAAATATATTTGCACTTTGAAATTTAAATAATTTTCTGCCATTCATTTTGAATTTCTAATTTTTATTCTCCATGTTTTTATTACCATTTTCTGTCTTTTTCCAAACGTTTTCATTTTAATGCTTTAAACAAATTTAAGCATTAGATTGTTTCTATAAAAATATTTTTGCATGTGAAAAAAAGACTTTATTATTAAAATCTTGCACACATGACATAAGAAAATTATTTTGTGATGAGCATGCAGAGAAATCCTTTCATACATTAAAACCCATCTTACTCATGTTTTGTATTTAGTTCATATAGGACATCTCCTTTTTCCTAATATCGACTTGTCAGTTGAATCCCATAAAAAAAAAATCAAGTTCATGGATGTGCTATTTTATTCCTAAATTTTTTTTTTAATACATGTTAATAAAATTTGTACTTGTCTACTAAGATTAGTTTGGTAATCTTCTGAAAATATGAGTTTTCTAACCCTTTATATTTCGTAGGTAACTATAATTTTATAAGAAATAGATTGTGAGAACTTTTAACAATTTTTATATATCTTTTTATCTAGAAAAAAAAAACTTAGTTTATTTTTTCCTTTTTTAAATAAGTGCACCCAGATGCTTTATCTAATATTTCTTGCCATTCAAACAGTTCTTTATTGATTGCTGACTGAAGTTTACATTGAGATCTATACTCCTCAATTGGGATTTGAATATAAATGAAAAAGCAAGACTAAGATTTTGAAAACTTTTTGCATTGAATTCTCAATACAAAATACAACTTCAAATCTGGTGGTAGTTTTTGAATTCTTATTGAAATAATTTTTATTACGAGTTGCTTATTATAACTTTGAAAAGCACAACTCATTTAGTTGGAATATAATAGAGTATTATAGATCAAGCATATACTGTACTTTTTCATTGTAAATTCTTCTTTATAGACAGCCAAATAGCTTTGCGACCTCCTCTTCTCACCACACTTAACTCCTATTATTATCTTACTGTTAACTTTTTAATTCTATTCCCCAAGATAATTCTTTGGATTTCAACAGTGTGTCGTAATGCTTTGTAACCCTTTTATTACTTCCCAAGTGACAAATCTCTGTGGGTAATTGTGATTATTGTTGTGCTTGGCGGGAAAATGATTGCTTGTCAGCAGAGCCTGCCTGTGTTGGAAAAACACCAAAACTGCATCTACATTGGTCTGTGGAATGTTAGTTGTGTGAACTGTCATTAAAGGCTGAAGATAGATTGAGAGGAGCCAAGATAGATATAGGGAGATAGATAACGTAGATAGATGTTGGTGATGATATACTGTATGTAATTGGCCTACTCAGACCGAGGCTTGGTCAATCGACAGGAGAGATTCAGATCAGTGGTGATTATCTTCTTGAACTGTGATAATCAAAACAGCACAACAGCAAGTTGTGTGAATACCTTAAGCAACTTTCCTTTATGTGGCTTTCTTACATGTTTATCATTATCTTATTGAATGTGAAAACTATTAATTTACTTTCTTTTTCTGACATATTCAGTGATTACTTATTTGTATTCTCTATATTGATATATCATCTTAATAACCATGTGCTAAAATGAAGAGGTTAATATGTACATGTGTATATTTATGAATGTATTAATTTCTTGTATTTTTTATTTAGACCTTTTATCATTATATAGTTCTTAGTATTTTGTTTTGTTTTTATCAAGAGGAAGGTTGTTAGCTATTTTCTCTCTCCCTCCACCTCAAAAAATAAAATAAAAGGCAAATTAAACACTGTGTTTTTCCTTTGTCAGACTTGTTTGTAATTTTTGTTAGCCAAACACCAACATGTAATCAAGTGTTTTAGTATATTAGGTAATATTAGGGCTGAACTGTATCCCAGGCCAACTTATCATGTCTTACTCTGCCACTTATTCTCTCATTTACTTTCTGTCCATTTCATTCTTTCTCTTTTTCCTCCATTTCATGGAAGTTTTTTTTTTTTTAAGTGTATGTGTGTATTTTAATATTTGTACACGAAAAGAAAAGTATGTTGAGGATTTTCTATCTTCTCACAAAAGCCTTTGTGTCCTAAATATCATTGAGTGAGTTTGTAGAGTCCTTTTGATTATTTCTTTTGAGCTGGCCAGTCTGTTTGCAACCACTGCCACCTCGACTACCACCATTACCCCCTACTGTCAGTGCCGCCTCCACCATCACGGTTTCTTTCATCGTCATTGTCGTCATTGGCAATGTGGCTGTCCATCCTTTATTTTCTAGATAATGCAGACTTGCATATGGTGTGACATCGAAGGGTTCCTGGACTCCTATAACTGGGATTAGTGTGTGTCAGGCAATCACTCCAAAGGATTAATTTTAGGAGGATTAGAGCTCTGAAGTAAATGTGTTTGCTTATCTGCCTGCTTTGTGCTCTTCCTTAATCTTTTGATTTCAGCCTCCATTTCCTTAATGCTCCCTGAGCTTGCTGATCTGCATGAAAGAAGGCCCACTCTTTATTTGCAGGCTAGAGAAAAAAATGTATTTGTTTGATAAGCATCTCAGTGTGGAATTTCTGGATAAGAAGAGATGATGGATCCCTTTTCTGCGACACTGGTAAACCCCTGTGCGATGGATTGATGGCCTTTCTTGTTTGGTTGCTGTATTTTTGGACAAGGTTCAAATCCACTGCTTCATATTCAGATTGCATTGAACATAGAAATGCAAGTAAAATGCATGCTAATATTGCAAGCTGTTGGCAGGATCTTTAATGACCAGTAATCAGGATAAGATTTAGAAAATTACTATTACAATTTGCTAACTTTGTGAAAATAATGAATAATCAATTACAGTGGCTGAACAGTTGGTGAATGAAGGACAATCTTGCATTGATATTTTTATATTGGAATTCATTGATATTTACATGGGTAGTGTTCCTGTTTCAACCACTAAAGATTGAATACATCTTTGGTTGGGGGAGGAGAAAAAAATCTAATGTGCTGTTTACTAATGGCAATAATAATTGTAATGAGGACTAATTGCTATTAAGATGAAAAAAATACTAGTAAAAAAAGAATACCTTCATTTTGTCAAGTTATTTTCAATGTTTACAACTTTTTTTTCTTTTCTTAAAATAGTATCACTCCAAAAGGCAGTAAAGCCACTAAAATGCAAGAGGTTACAGGGTATTGAAGAATTAGAAGCAGAAATGTTAATAGTGAACAGAAAGAGGAAAAAGTAATATAAAGGATTGCAGATAGCGATTAATATTGCATTTAAATTTTTGCAGATTAAAGTTGGCTGGAAAGCATGGAGCCAGAAGGGAGTTCCACGGGTTAGAAGTGCAGGAAAAGAAACTGTTAGCATAGAACTTATGACTACATCTTGCCTGCTCAACTGTCAACTGATGAGTTCTTTACACCAGTCTAGTATTGCACTTAAATCGATAGTCTAGGTACCAGAGCAAAGGCCTCATCTGAATAATTACCAACAAAGTATTAATAAAAAAAGCACAGAAGCAACCTGGAGCTGAGCTACCAGATCAGGAACAACAATATTGCTGATTCTTCTTTGGATCTTCTCAAGGAGCTCAAGATCAGTGACACCAGACAATATCTGGCACCAATATTCTAAGCATAGAGGAAGAGTAGACTTAGAAATATGTAATATAGATTATGGATAAAAAAGTTGTCTTGTCTGACAGTGAACTGATTTTCTTAGCAGTCAACCTAGCAATGAATTCAGTATAGTGTTTCTACTTTGTCAGCTGAATATTAGCCTGAGAAGGTATGAGTCACTTTCCTAGAGGTTAGCATCAGCCATGCTGATGTCAGGCAGAGGGGGAGGGGGTTCTCTCAGATGATTAATGAAGAGAAGTTTAGTTTTGGAGGTGTTGAAAGAGACAAGCTATTTTTGGCCTCAGTTAACAACGGTTTTAAGGTCATATTTTACATCAGCTGTTTACTGATTGGCCTTACTATCAAGGTAGATAGAGTAAATGGTTGTGTTGTCAGTGTAGATGCCAAGTTGAAATTAAATGTCATTGGGGAAGTTGTTAATGAAAATTAAAAGGATGGAAACTTTCATTTCAGAATTTGATAGGAAAGACTGGATCAGCTCGAAAATATGTCCAGAGACACCATAACTTTTCAGCTTATAGAGAAAACTTGTATGCCAGACCCTGTGAAAGGCTTTCAAGATATCCAATGCTACATCCTGGGCCTCACCGTTTTTAGCTAGAACATGATAGACTCTTTCAGCAATTATCATCAGTACATCAGCAATTTACCTGAAAAGACGAAAACCATGTTACTTGTCTGAGAAAAGGTTCTGTGATAAGAGATGATGAACCAATTCAGGATTGATTAGGGCCTCTAGTAGTTTACCAAAAAGAGCTAGAAGACTAATAGGTCGATAGTTGGAAGGGTTTGATGGCTTGCTGTAGTTCTTAAACTAAAACAATAGATGATGACTTCCAGCGGATGAGTAAGCAGGAGGCAGCAAGGCATTTATTATACAGTTTAGTGAGAACAGGGGCTTGTTTGGGAGCACACTTCTTAATGATTATTACAGGTATGTCATCCGGTCCACATTCTTCTTGGGATCTAGGTTAGAGATGATAGCAAAAATCATGGAAGGTGTTGAATGAATATCACTCAACAGAGAGTCAGTTTTAAGTGGCAAGTTAGGCAGGATGAGTCAAGAGTAGAGTTGGAGGAGAATTTATGGGCAAAGCATTCAACTTTATTGGTAGATAATGTTAATACCTCAAACTGATTGAAGAGGGGGGAATAGAGATTTTGCACCTATTTATTACCTTATTACAGAGCCACCAGTAATCACGAGAGTCAAGGTTGTTGGAGGCTATGTGGTGCCTCATTCTCTTGGCAAATGAAGACTTTGCACTTTCAAGGACTTGCTTACATTTATTATGAATAGGCACTTGTTATGAGAGCTGTCACACTGGTATAGTTGAAAATAGTGTTTACTGTGTGCTTTAGTGGTTGTGCATGCTGCTGTGAACCACAGAGAGCATTGAAGTTTCACCTGGTGTTTCCAAGAGGGGATGAATATGTCTGTCAACTTTGACTCAAGAAGAAATCTCAGTGGTGCAATTTTCAATTGTGAGGTTGAAGATACCTGTTCATGGGGCGTCATGAAGAAAATTTCGTAGTGAGTCCCAGTCTGCTTGCTGGAAATGGAAAGCAGTCTTATGGATAGGAGGCTCTTGTTTAATAGATGATTGGAACAAAATATCAATAGCTACCACCAAGTGGTCAGTTACCAAGAGAGCAGTAATGCAAAGCTTGGCAAGAGCAAGGAGAAGAAGTAAGAAATAAATCAAGTAGAGAAGCCTGTTGCTTGGTTTTGCTAAGGAAATGAGTTGGGAAGTTTACAATTTGAGTAATGGATTGGGCATTGTAAAATTTAATGTCTAAATACCGACAACATCAGTACTTTTAGAATGTTTTAGCCACGTGTCATGGTGAGCATTAAAGTCACAGAAAACAAAGTTGCTCGCAGATGGATGGAGAGAAAGTTCAGCTATTTCAGCTGATATTCTGCACTCCTGAGAAGAGGGGGAGTGATAAAGGAAAAATCAGATAGCTAATAGTGTTCAATAATGAAAGATGGAAGCATATGAAAGAGTAGTCATGGACCTCAAGAAACAATTCCCTGGCTGTTAGAAGATTATCCTGGATGTATACACCAAGGCCATGCATGTGAATGATGGAATAGTTTTGGCAAAGGGGTAGATAGCCTGGAACCAAGAATTCATTGGTAGCAATGGAAGAGCTTAGATTACAGAGGGCAAAGATATCTGACAACTGTTCTACACTGCAGAAGTTAAAACAGATACCACAAATATTAGTTAAAGAAAGGCTGAGTGAGGATAGATTTCTTTTTTGTTTAATCATATTTCTTTTTGTTGTTTTTCATGACGTTCATTTTAAGGAGAGAGAGAGAAAAGACCACTATAATTATCACTATATTGTCAATGGAAATACAAACCAGCCAGAACATGGCTGAGAACAGGGCATACTGTGTTGGCTCAAGATTTTCAATTAAATGGTAATTTGTAATAAAAATGAAGATGTGCAAATATTTTCATAATACTAACTGCTACAGGCCACCATTTTGTGACTTCCATAAGTGTTGGAAATAAGCAGCCTTTGAGATTTCACTTGCCCGATCGACTCGGTCGATTAAAAACTTAATTGGGCGATTAAAGTTTATTGCTTTACTCTCCCGTGGTCGATTAAAAATCTCGCAAAGAAACATGTGCCTTCAAATATAGAAAAAGATGAGGTTGAGATAGAGGTTGTAGTCAAACAAGAAAGAAACTATGAATTTAGGTACCTCCACTCAATTGCCAAAAAAATAGCATATCATGATGTTAAAAGTGCTCAAACTTATAAAAACAAAGTTTTATCATCAAAATGTTTTAGCTATTATTTAAAGGAAAGATCAAATTTTGTTGTTAGGGTTTAAAAATTTTTTAAAAATAATTTCTAACATGTTCAAATTAAAATTTCATTTTTTGTTTTCTCTCAGTGGTTCATGCTATGTTTATGTAAGGCGACTATTAAGAAAATGGAGTTGATCAAGTAAAATGATTTTGGGGCGAGTAAATTTTCCCTTGCTCTCGACCACCAGTTGAGTGATTTCTTTTTTCAATCTCAAAGGC
The DNA here is from genome assembly GCA_037127315.1 of Ascarosepion bandense. NCBI lineage: Eukaryota > Metazoa > Mollusca > Cephalopoda > Sepiida > Sepiidae > Ascarosepion > Ascarosepion bandense. The sequence continues at coordinate 2,951,555 of JBBBDQ010002261.1, read as the reverse complement.
TGGGAATAAGTATATAGTAACAAACTATTGTCTTAACAATATTGATAAAACTTTGTTAATTTCATGCAAGTTGTTTTCATTTTTCATACACAAGCTTGAAGACATTTGTTTCATTTGAGATTTAGTGATTTTTGCTAGAACTGAGTTTATTTGAAGGAAGTTCAATTTATGTGCTTATTTAAAGTACAGCCAAAAGAATTAAGTTGAACAAGATTTACCTAATAGCTAGATTAGAACTTCATATCACTTCACTCTACATGGTCTAAGAACATGACAAAATGAGACATGAAGGCACATGCACATTTGTTTGCACACTGTCATTTTTAAACAAAATCTTGTGTTAATTCCTTTTCTGATTTAACTGTATATGTTCCTTAGTGTTTATTCTTGTTAGTGAGTACATGGTCAGTATATAAGCACATTCTCAAAGATAGTCATATCCTCTGGTGTCTTGGAATTAGACAAAAATAAAATAAAACTTCTGTCATAGTAATTAGATCTGTTTTCCTTTGTGTTCAAATGATGCTATCTAATTATAGTTAAATCCCACAACAAGATGAGATACATTCTAAAGTTGACATTTAATTATTACAGAAAAGCTGCTTTGTTTTTGTTTTTTTTTTGTTTTTTTTTAACCCCAAGTTTTGTTCTTTTAGAATTCATTATCTCTCAAATCAATCAGGAATAACTAATCTTGTTATTTTTAGTGAATAAGGATGATATTTTTTTTAAATTATTGGCTAGACAAATCTTTAATCCTAGTGCAGAATATGAGGTGAATCCTAGTTTTCAGTCTACATTCCACAACTCATTTAGATTTATCAAATGTTTTGGCCATATGTTTGTACTCAATTGTTCCAGTAAATTCAAATAAGGTTTTTGTTTTAAATAACAGTGCTTTGAAATTAATTTATTTTGTATGTAAAAGGTTTGTAAAACCTGAAAAGCAACTCTTGTATCATGTTGCATTTTTTTTTTTATGAAAAAGCATTTATTTTACACAGCAAGGGAAGTGATTATGTAGAAAAATATTTGCTATGATACTTAATCCAACATTCTTCTTTGATCATATATCTCCAACATTATGCAGCAAACATTTTGGATCAAAATGCAGTTAACTTTCAGACTATAAACTTATTTCATTGATCTACCTTGAACCAAAAAATGTCGAAAAAGTGATATGACAAAATAGGAAAACTTATTTTTGTAATGCTTTCATTCTTTCATGAATTTTATCAAAGGTAAAGTGCAGAGATTTATTATGAAAAACATGTATTTGTAAATGAAGAAAAAGTACTCTTGGACAAAGATCATGTGAATGAATTCAAATCTGAGAATATATTTAACTGTTTAAAAGATCTTTAATATTATTTGGTAAAGGATATTATGGAGGACACAGTGATGTTGTTTTATGTTACTAAGAAAAAGTACAAGAATTCGTACAATCTTCTAAAGAATTAAACAAATTAAAATTGGTGAGGAACTTTACTACTCTAACATTTTAACAATATCTGAATCAAAGAAAAACTTACTATAACTAATAAACAGACCTACAAACTATAAAGCAAATTAGAGACACAGTTGAGATAAGTGAAAAAAAGTTGACAGAAAAAAATTTCAAAATTAAAACTAACAGATACACAATCCAGGGCACTTAGTTTTGACTTAAAATTTGCAACAAGAATTTAGAAGGATGTTACAGACACAATAACAAAGAAAAACAAATGGAATAGTACATATTTTAACAAAGGATTACTGACAGCTACCTTAGGAATACCTAAAGTAGACATACTACCAATGCAGATATTTAAGCCTTAAATGAATTAACCACTAACAAGAATATTTATGTGACCTCTTCTCTCTTCTGGCAAAAGAGGTGGAGTTATCATAATAGATATAAATTCATATCAACAAAAGATGAAACCTTTTTTTTTTAATGACACCAACATACGAATAAAAAAATAAATTGAACTCAAGATTATAAAAAAAAAATGACAAAACTTTCAAAATGAGAACTAACTAAACACCACCCAAAACCACCCACATTTTACAGTTTACCTAAAGTGAATAAGCTATGTATTCCAATGAGGAATAGTGGCTATCTTTTCTTATTACAATTATTAAAATATACATTACATTAAAAGCTTAGAATTCATTCATAGATATAAAATATGTATCCATGGCTAGTTTAGATATAAAATCTTTATGTACAAATGCTTAAACCTACTTAAAACGCACAATGAAATCAAATATTCAAATTGTCCCTTGACACAAGAGTCAACTTGTTATTAATCAGTATGTATTACTTTCAATAATGCTTTTTTAATAAACAAAAGTTCATTTTGCTTATGGGTTCACCTCTTTGTAGTGATCTAATTTGTCTCTTTAGGTATATGGATGATGATCTATTAATAATATATATTATTATAATAATATAATAATATATATTATTATAATATATATTATAATATATATTATTATAATAATATAATAATATATATTATATGGTCTCGTAAATAGACTGAACAACATTAAACCAACAATTGAATTTGCTTGTAAAACTGAGACCAATAATAAATAATCCATTCTTGATATTATGTTAAACAAAATAACGTTAATTCAATATTGACTGAAAACTACATTGTTTGTCTCTATTTCTGAGATGTGGTAGTATTTACATTATTTACATTGTTTGGACTATTGTCCTCAACTTTGTTGCCATTTGTACAACGTTTCAGCTGTTGTACACTTGGGCTTTCTTCGGGTGCTAGGAATTTTGAACCAAACCCTTTATTACGATCACTGGGGTATATCATTCTCATTCCTTGTGCGAAGCCTCTTTTGGTAGTCATGAGTTATCTCTCTGTAACCAGACTCTAAGTTACTTGTTCACCACTCCTGTAGCCTGGTATTGAACTCACTATTCTTTAGGTCAAGTCACTGGAACTAACCAATGTCTCTATCCATGTCTCCTTAAGAACAACAACCACTGAATTTCTGGGACTTATAAGCCTAATGTTCAGTAACAATTTTTTACCAGAGTTCATATTGCAATTTTTTATGTTAATGGTTTTCACTAGTATTTTTTGATGTTAATAGTTTTTTCTAGAAATTTTACCAGAATTCATATTACAATTTTTGATATTAATGGTTTTTTGTAGCATGAGATGAATAAAATATGGGAACCAGTAATATGGACTGCCAGAGAAAATCATTAGTGCCAAAATTGCAATATGAGCTCTGGTAAAAAATAATGAATTAAATACAAAATATTTTTAATTTGTTTGTTTAAACATTTAAGGCAACATGCAAACAACTGGAGGATGCATATTTTTTTTACCAAGATTTCCCAAATATTTAGGCCGGTAGATGTAAATAAATAAATATAATCGTTTAATAAAAAAAATAGCATCTAGTCAAATATGAGTATCCATTAATGTTTAAACAAATACATTCAGGAAATTTAAAATTCATTTAATAACACAAAATGACTCCCCCCCCTTAAAAAAATTATTTATTCAGTGCATTGGTTATATATAGAAATAATTTCAGTGAGTTTTTCCTTTTAAAAATTCTCCTTGTTAAGAAAATAATTTAAGATGTAATTGCATTGAAAATGTTCTGATTGATGTTACTTCCACAATAAATATACAACCTGTGTCTCTCCCCACCTACACCAGATATGTATTCTTGAGAGAAATGCCTCTTTCACATGTTGATGTATTTTGAATGACCATAAAATCATCAAAGAAATTAATGGAAATAGTCGATTTATGGCATATTAAAAAATAATAATTACAAAAATTTACTTTTCATTCGTAACAAAAAATTACATCACTTATTGCCCTCCATAATTTTCTTTATAACATTGAAAGTTTTTTTAATGGTTTAGAATGTTTTCAGATTTAAGTTTGAACACTACATAATTTTTGCAATGACACTTCCTGTGGGTACAAATACAGATTTCTCTTAAAAAGTCTCTGCATTTGAAGTTTTTGAAGAAACAAAATACATTGCAAAATTAAGTTTTTCTATTTTGTCATTTTAATTTATTAATATTGTTTCTGAGATATATTCATTTATATCTCAATTTTTATATGAGCATGTAGAAAGGGTTACTTTCAAATTAATTCTTCCTATTTTGTTATGCTCGCTTGCAATGTCGGAGACAAATTATATAACAGCTCAGTTTGAAACTCCCTGTCAGTTATTGCCTTGTTACAGTTTACAGACTGGCAAAAGAGTATCTGACAAGAAAGTGCATATGAAGCAGTCATATCATTGAATTTCAGCATATAGAAAATTTTACACATTGTCTTTGATGCTTTCTGAGCATTTATGGAGATTAAACAGTGAATGTGAGCAATAGCGATTGTGGAACTCTGGGTGGGGAACACTTTGGTGGGGGGCAAGATTTTTGAAGAGTGTGGGAAGGGGCTCAAGCAGTGTCATCATTTTCATACTACATAATTTAGGAATGAGTTTGACTATGTTCTTCTTCTATGTACCATGTCTCTTCATGTCTCCCAATCCCTAGTGGCTTTTAGTATGCTTTCTCTTGTTACCTCACCCAAAACCTCACTCTGTCATCCACTTGCTCAGGCTCGTCAAGTCTGTTATTCACTGCTTCCCTACTGTCTCTCTTTCCCTCTATTATCAGATTCTTCAAACTCTCCTTCTTCATTACATGTCCCAGGAACTTCAGCTGTCTTTTCCTGATGCTCAATATTAATTTCCTTTTCATTTTCATCATTTCCAAAACCTCATCATTGCTCATGTGCTCGATCTATATGTGCAGCATCCTTCTGTAGAACCAATTTCAGTTGCTTCAACTTTTTCTTTCATCTTTGATGATATTGTTCAGCATTCACTGCCATATTGATGAACAGACATCACATAGCAATCCAGTACTCTCTTTGTTTTTAACGAAATTTTGCCTGTCTCTGAATACTCTATTCAGCTTCTGGAATGTGTCCTTTGCCATGACAATTCACCTTCGGATCTCAGTGTCACACTTTCCATCTTCTGTTAGAACACTTCCCAAATATTAAAATTTTTGTACCTGCTTGATTTTAGTATCTCCCACTTGTAATTGGCATTTTAGGCTCCTCTGCTGATGACCATACATTCAGTTTTCTTATGGTTTATTTGTAGTCCTTTCTTGCCACTTTCTTCATCTATGTTACTTCTCTAAATTAAATGGAATAACTTTACATTCTTGTTAATGGAGTTCTAATCTATCCTTGCCCTCTTTTCTGAGTTTAATTTCAAAACAAAATCAAAGGGTCAATATGAGCAGAACAGTGCTTTGTCTACTCTGATTTTTTTTCTCTACAAAACTTTTGAAGTACAAAAATTAAATTTGAGAAAAATAATTGGGGACATTATTTCTAATTAACATCTTCCTGCACATCATATGTTTCTATCTATCGGGTTATTTTATTTTATTTGTTTTTCTTTCAAACTGGTCTCTGTCTGTGTCCTTAAAAAGCTTAAGGAAAAAGAAAATTCAGAGGGGAAAAGTGCTAAAGATTAAATCTTATCAAAATCAGAGACTACTCAGTTTCATAAATTTCTTGAAGCTTATAAAAGTGGGGGCAGCCAAAATTTTGGTGAGTCAGCGAGGCACTTTCTCTCTACTCCCCCTCTCCATCCGTAGAATTGTCAGTGGATGTGGACATGATTAAGCAGTGGATTTATGTGTTTCAACATGTGGCAATAGCAATGGGTATGACATGCCATCTTCCAGGCGGTTTTTACAGCTCTCAACACAATAGAGAACCTCAAAAATTTATAACCAGTTGTGATTATGGAATGTGTTTTGTAGTTGAAAACTTGCTTGATCAAACAATGTTATTATGCTTTTTATATCTATTTTAGTTTTCATGAAAATAAATAGGGGTTATTACTTTTTGGGTGTTCTTTGTATATCAGTCAAATTCAAATAATCACTTGTTTTAATGTACTTGTTCCCATGTTGCAGTATTTGCACAATGCACCTGTTCTCAGATTGCAGTAGGATTTGCACAATGCACCTGCACTGTTTTCTGGTTGCTTGTATTTGCACAATGCACCTGTTTTCTGGTTGCTTGTATTTGCACAATGCACCTGTTTTCTAGTTGCTTGTATTTGCACAATGCACCTGTTTTCTAGTTGCTTGTATTTGCACAATGCACCTGTTTTCTAGTTGCTTGTATTTGCACAATGCACCTGTTTTCTAGTTGCTTGTATTTGCACAATGCACCTGTTTTCTAGTTGCTTGTATTTGCACAATGCACCTGTTTTCTAGTTGCTTGTATTTGCACAATGCACCTGTTTTCTAGTTGCTTGTATTTGCACAATGCACCTGTTTTCTAGTTGCTTGTATTTGCACAATGCACCTGTTTTCATGTTGCAAATTCTGCAACATGACTATGGGTTAGATGGAGAGGCTCTTCTGTGTGTCCCATATTCTTAAAATAAGTCAGATTCAAATGATTGCCTCTTTTAATTTGTGCAGTACTTTAATTCAACATATTAAAGAATTTACCAAAATGATGCAATATACAGTTAACCTAAAGTGTTAACTACATTTATCGAAAGCCAGAAAAAATACAATGAGGACTGAATAGTGATGCTATGAATTTATATGAATAAAAAGTTTTTATCCAAAAGAATTTTAGAAATCTTTATATTATAACTATAATATTATATTTCCATGCAATAATAGTTCATTTAATCAATAACTAATATACCTGATGTTGTTGATTTCTTTAATATATTGAATGTTTAATACTCATATTTATTTGTAAGCAAATATCTTAACCATATAACAAGTTAAAATATTTATAACTTACATTCCTTTAATAAAATAATTTAAAAGTTGTTCTTTATATCTTCTCAGTGGTATTTCTGCTATTATGTTTTGGCTTTAAAATCATTTTTCAACCAAACTTTTCTTTATTGAAATATTTAAATTACTTTTAACATTTTATTTATTTAATATTTTATTTTTTTTGTCAGCTTCTCTGGGAAGTGCCCATGTTAGATTGGCTTCTGATATCTCTTTACAAGCTACCACTCATTAATAAGTAACACAAAGTAGTACTGATAGTCATAGTAACAACTCTAAACAAAAACAAATAGCATTGTATACATTTTCACTGAAATAATTTCTTGCATTCAAAAAGAAAGCAGTTACTTTTAATTTATGTGTAATCTTATGTTTCACTTGAATTTCTCTTCAAATATCAGTTTGTTTGCTTTTCTTTTCTTTGGTTTTTTGTGTTTTTTCACAGAGATTAATGTCTAAAATTTGGTAACTGCCTTGCAAATGGGTACACAGTGTTGTACAGATTCCTTCTAGATTTGCTCTAATTAGAATAAAAAAATTTGGCTGATATAAAATACTATGAAGTTTCTTTTGTAAAACTTTTAATGAATTTTAGTCTCTTTAAATAATATATGAACAAGTCTGCATTGATAATGTTTTCACTTTTCTTTGAGTGGGTCTTTGTGATAACAATGAAATTTTTCAATTATTTCATACAAAGTTTTATTGAAGTTTAGTAAATTTAGCCTTGATGGAAATGCATGTTTTCAGTTGTTATCAAGTTCCAGACTACTTGTAAAAATCAAAACTTACAAACATCTGAAAATTATTATTTAACCTACTTTCTAGCAATACCTAGTTTGTGTTTACATAATACTGATAACGTCCTGTTGTCTACATTAATGTTTAAGCCCTGATATTTCTCATCATTCACCAAACTGCCAAATTACAAATCAATTCCTCATTATTAACAATGTTCTCACCACCATGCACAAAATGGATATAACTTCCTTTCTACTTGGATATTGATTAAATTTTAATCTCAAAATTTCTCCGTAATTTTTTTTAAGTTGGATTGGACTTTATATAAATTATCAGCTCAAGTATAGTTTCAAAACAGTTTCTGTTTTTTAAATTCAAGACAATATTCTGAGTAACGTATTAAAATTAATAAGTTTTCTGTACATAATTCAAAAATTCCTCCACACAAAACCCATCTAACATACTATATTAGATAGCCTCTCTACTTTTCCCAAATATTAGAATTTTATAAACTTGTAATAAATACACAAAGAGTTTTGTTTCTTCTTCTATGTGCCATGGCTTTCCACATTTCTGGTAGCTCTTAGCATGCTTTCTCTTGTTACCCCACCCAAACCCCACTCTGCCATCCACCTGCTCAGGCCCTTCAAATATGTTATCCACTGCTTTCCCATGTCCCTCTTTCCCTCTATCAGACTTGTGAGTATCAGATTCTCCAAGCCTTCCTTATTACATGTCCCAAGAATTTCAGCTGTCTTTTCTTGATGCTAAGTGTTAATTTCCTTTTCGTTTTCATCCTTTCCAAAACCTCATCATTGCTCACGTGCTTGATCCATGATATCTGCAGCATCCTTCTGTAGAACCACATTTCAGTTGCTTCAAGTTTTTCCTTCATCTTTGATGATATTGTCCAGAATTCACTGCCATATTAACAAACAGACATCACATAACAATTCAGTACTCTCTTCTTTGTTTCTAGTGAAATTTTCCTGTCTCTTAATCCTCTGCTCAGCTTCTGGAATGCATCCTTGGCCATTCCATTTTGTCTTTGAATCTGTGTCGCACTTTCTGTCTTCCATCAGAACTCTTCCCAAGTACTTAAATTTTTGTACTTGTTTGATTTTAGTATTCTCAACCTGTAATTGGCATTTTGGGCTCTTCCGTTTGCTGATGACCATACATTTAGTTTTCTTGTGGTTTATTTGTAGTTCTTCAACTGTCTTCATTTCCTTTTTTAGGAGGTCTTGTAGTTTTCTTTCTGTGTTCTGTTGTTCAGATTGTGACCGCAAATGACGAATCCTGGCATAACTTCTAGGGTCCTCAAAATAGTCTCACTGTACAAGTTGAATAGATTCAGTGAAAAGATACATTGACTCTATCTTTGTATATCTGCTGAATTCGTTTCCTGTCCATATGCAGGCAGTTTGCTGCCAGTAGAGGTTCTTGATTACCCTGATGTCTTTGCCTTAATATGTCGAGGTTGCTGAGCATTTCTATCAATTCCTTGTCAAATACCTTCACATAGTCCACAAGACACAGGTAAACTTCTTTTTTCATTTGTATCACCCTTTCTGATAGCATCTTAAACATAAATATTGCATTCCTTGTTCAAGTGTCCTTGACAAAACCGCACTGTTCTTATCCTATTTCTGGTCTGATTCTGATTCGCGCTTTATTCATTAGGATTCGGACAATGAGTTTCGTTATGTGGCTCATCAAACTGATTGTTTGGTGGAGTTTGCATTCAATTGCACTTAGCTTCTTAGGCAGATCTATGAAAATTGATTTTCTTTGGTCATCTGATATTACACCTCTGTTGTAGATTTCATTTTTATTTCCGTCATTTCTTCTATGCCAAAATCTTCTAAGGCTGTCAACAGCTCAATTACAATGTTGTCTGGTTTAGCTGCTTTGTTCCTATTCAGTTTGGCCATTGCAGCTTTCACTTCGGATTTTAGTATTTCCGGTCTGCCAGCATATTTGTTTACTATCAGTTGCTCTCCCTTGTCGTGGAAGAGATCTTTTATATATATTCTTTCCATCGCTGGAGTATTTCCTCTTTCTCCAATATGATCATTCCATCCGTGGATTTTATACATCCTGTTGAGGAGCATGTTCTTGGTCCTGTCATTTCCTTTATTTCTCCTTTATTAGTCTTGCTCAATCTATCTACTTTGACATGTTTGTTTTTGAGCTATTCCTCTTTAGTCTGTCTGCACTTGGTCCTTGTGTCATTTTGTAGTTTCTTGTATTCAGTTCCATGTCTTGGCATAGTTTTCTGTCTCCTTTGCATCATGTCAAGAATCTCTTCAGTCATCCACTTGTTTTTTTTCTTCTGCATCTGATTTCCGCTGGGGCCATGTTGTTTGCTGATGACACTAGTGTATCCCATTTCAAGTTTCCATTCCTCATTTGTTCTTCATATTTGTTTCTCACACTGTCAGTGTATTTTTTCTGCAGGTCAAGATCATTCAGGAGCATGTTGTATTGCAGTCTTGGGTGCTGTCCCAGGCTTTTTTCGTCTCCAAAGTTTCACCCTTAGTTTGCAGATAACTGGAAGGTGGTCACTTCCACAGTTAGCGCTTGGATAGGCTTTGCATTGAACTATTACATTTCTGAATTTTTTGTTTATGGTTATGTAATCGATTTGGTTTATCGTGTCACCTCTTGGGCTTCTCCATGTTCATAAACGTCTTGGGTGTTCTTGAAACCAGGTGTTGGTTATCATATGGTCATTCGCCTTCTACCACTGGACCCATCTTTCACCCTGATCATTGCGGATTCCTAAGCCAAAGTTGCCAGTTGCTCCACTTCCCTCTCCTTACTTATTTTGGCATTCAAGTCTCCCATGATGATATAAATTTCTTGGTTTTTACATTGAGCCTTGGCTTTGTCAAGAGTGGAGTAGAAAGATTCTATTTCTTCTTCAGTGCTTATGCATTGTTTGTGCATAGACTACTATAATTGCTATGTTGAAGGTTCTCCTTTTCAGTTTGACCAGGAGAACTCTTTCAGAGAACTAGCAGTATCCTAGAATGCATTTCTTCATTTCTTTGTCCTGTATTAAGCCAACTCTCTTTTTGTTAGTTTTACCTCCTGCATATATGATCCTGTGGTTGTCGCTGCTGAAGTCTCCATTGTTTGGCCAAGTAGTTTCACATATGCCCAGAATTTAGATGTTCAATCTACTCATTTTTTGCTTGACATTCTCAAGTTGACTACAGTTGTTAAGTGTCATCATGGTTCATGTTCTTAGGATAATTTTTTCTTTGTTGTGCACAGTCGCAGGGTAACAGTCCAAAGAGACCTGTTGCTTGTGTAGTTCCTTTCTGAGCAAGAGACAAATTTTGGGAAAATGTGTCCCCTTTATGTCATTGATGCTAACAGTCACTGGATGACGGCCAGGTGACACCTGTTGCCCATGTTGATTCTTACTGAGTAAGGAGTTACTTGCTTTGAAATTTACCCCCTTCATGCCATTGGATTTTATATGTTTATTTTGTAAAGACATGATTGTATGCGGGAATGATAATAGAGTGGTATCCTGTTGCCTTCTCTATGGTGATTTATTGAGACACCACCTCTAGTTAGCTGGTTGTTGACTCCTTAAAAGTTCATCTGCTCTTTGTAGGCTTAATTTTTCTCCTACCAGGTTGCTAACATCCTGTGCAAAAAAAAAAAAAGAATGCGTAGGAACAGGGTAAAGGATGAAAGTATGTAAATATTAAGTATATACTTAGTATAAGTTTGAATGACTACTCATGTAGAGTAAGATAATGCAGATTCCCCAGATTATTATTTCTTTACCAGTAGACAGAAAAAAGCTTAAAATTTTTCAGAGAAAGAAAGAAAGAAAAAAAACAAAAAACAGACAGCAACAAGGAGGAGGGTGGAAATACAAGCCCATGTAAAATTTTACATTATAAACTCAATATCAAATTTTAAATTAAACATTAATCTATTTCCGTTAGAAACTATTGGAAAAAATAATCTGAAAGGGACATATTAAACAAGACAAAAAATTGAACAAGGGTGAAACGAAAAAAAACTCTTTTTTTTTTAACTGGTCTAAATTGGCAAAAATCAGAACACCATCTGCAAAACCAAAGATTAGTATTTCGTTACCAGTAGACAAAAAAAAGCTTAAAATTTTCTTTGATTTTTTTCATAAATATTTCAGACAATACCTTTAACTGAGTCAAATGCAGAACATATTCCCTGGGTATAAACCCCCCCTCACTGGAGTGGAGGGTGATATGCCATCAAATATAGTAATAAAACAAGGCTTGGAACATGATTATAACTTCAACTTTTAAAAGAATAGTTGGACACAGTAATTTACAGACCAAACTCAGACAAAAATGAAATTAGCCAGAGATTATTTGACCAAAGTTTAGTCAAAATTTAACTAGTTTTAAGAATGACTTATTTTTATATGACCTTAAAGGTATGTATTTTCTCTGATCCCTATATTATTTCCACTGTATTTTGCATAAGAAAGTAAGCATTTTTTCACACATGATAGCTTTATAAAATTTGATAATTATGAAGCCTTTGAAGTTTACTTTTTCTTTGTGGTTTTATCTTCTCTTTTTTTCATAACAAAAGACACAAATCTATTAATTGAATATTATATTGTCCAGGAATTATAAAAACACTGAAATTTTGTGGAATTTATTTAAATAAGTTCAAATTTTGTATAAAATATTTTAAAGTTATTTTTAAGTATCTTCTGTATGATTGTAAATTTTATTCTTTAGTTTGGTAGATTTTTTTCTTTTTAAATGAAAATAACTTATGACTAGTAATTATAAAAACCATACAAAAGTCAATAGGTTTTATTAACAAAACCATTATTTAATAAAAGCTCAGTACTTTGTGGTCACCTTTTTTGCCTGCAAAACTTGAACAGCATTATCTGTTACTGTGTTTACCAACTTAGAGAATATAGAGTAAGGGTGCCTCCCACCCCCACCTACTGCTTCATGGTTGCCTGTTTTTGCTCTTCAAGAGTGTAATATTGGGTGCTGTCAATGTATATATCACTTGTTATCATTCCACAAACATTTGGGCTTGAAGTCTGGAGACAAGGTAGGCCAGTCCATTATAAATTAAGTGATCACTGATATACAAAGCAATTGCCTTTACAAAATAACAACTTGCATTGTCTTAGTAAAATATCAACTTTATCTTTTATTGATAGCTTTGAGATCAAAATGTGTTCTATCATCTCTTGGCATTTTAGTGCTGTCAAAGTTCTGTTAACAATAGTGAGACAAATCAGTAAAACTTATCCAGACCATAATTCCTCTACTTCCAAACACATGAGTAACCCTTTTTTTGAAAATCTTTATTTTCTTTTTAGCTAATTTCAGTCAAAAAATTTCAGTTCACAATGACAGATTTTACTAAATCTTTTAGTAGTATTTACAGCATCTAGAGGTACCTCGAAATACCAACATTATCCAATTTTGCTCCAAGTAAAAAATATTCCTCTTCTTTTTAACAACAAATTCTCAATGGGTTTTGTAGTTGCTAAACAATAGGAGCTGAGCTTGAATTACAAAACTGAACTCACTTGACTATTAATCATAGAAATATATCTATTTTAAGTACAGTAGTAGATTGGCAGCTAGGTTTCATCCCTTTATAGTTAAAATTGCTAGATGTAACCATAAGTTTTCTACTAACAGATTTTTTTTCATTTGCACTTTTTGCTTATGGAACTCAATTTCATCTTCTTGCTTTCCAATCAACTTTGATCTTCAAAGATTTAAATGTAATACTGTCATCTTCTGTCTCTTTATTTCCTGTTCTTTTATTGTCCTCTCTCCTTAATGATTTTTCCTTCCCACTCAGTAACTCCTTGCATATTAGTGGCTTTACCACCTTTCTTAAATGATTAAAAAAAAATATGCAGCTCATAAACAGTATAATCTGAGCCTGTAACAAAAAACCAGTCAATTTTGCAGTGTCTTGTAATTTCTGAACAGATTGTATTCTGACATATTAATTTTTGTTTTCATATTTCAGAATACATTCTGTCCAGAAATTATTTCTTCAGCTAAATTCAAACTATCAGCTTCAATTTTAAATATATGATGTCTGTTTTATCCAAGTTTATTTTTTATTAAGTTCTCTTTCAGTGCCATCAATAGTATTATCCATTAATCCATAATTTCCAACAGTTTAAGTGACTCCAATCTGAACTGCTGTTCTTTAGGTTTGACGCTTACTTTTCCTTGTGCATTTATTATCATAAATGAATAAAAATATTTTCCAGAGCAACAGTTATTTAATTTCAGAGATTGATTGGAAAAAGGCTTAGAAGCTGAATCACTGTGATGAGGGCAAAGGTTATTCAAGTGAGTTATGCCTCACTTAATTCCTTTTCATGTGTTTATGTATCTGTATGCAATCAGTTCTATTCATGAGAATACATTCTTATTTAGAAATAAATATACATATAAATATGCACATGGTCTCATGTATGCTATTTTTTTAACCTTTTGTATTCAAGTAGGATTATCAGTAAACCTAATTTTAAATAATACAAGAGCATGTTTTCTTAGTTTCATTAAATGTTCATCTTTCCTGTTGATGTGAAGATGATTTTGTATTTTATTATATATATTTCACATGTATAGATTTAGATAAGTATCTCCTTCACTCTGTAAATGTAAGTTTTAAAACTTGGTTCCAAAATGTCTGGTCACTTAAATCTGAGTGACTTGCATCTGCTGATAATCTGGCTTGAAGTTATTGGGTGGCAAAAGGGTGATGACTGGGTGCAACAATTTAACTATAGTGTAAAACATGTTTTGAATAAAACTGTCAAGATGGTATTTAAAACTGACTATAGCTTTTATGAAACCAAAGTCCCATTAGTTTTAACATAACTTACTGCTGCCAGTATATAAAGGAATTGATTGACTTATGTTGCTTCTGCTTTCCCTTTCCTTTTTGTTTTTATTTATTCTTGTGTTTTCTGTTGTTGTAATGCTGATAAGGATACAGCTGCCCATAGTGCATTTAAGTGCTATATTCTCATGGCCGCAAGCATTGTTTATTGTCATCAACCTTTTAATTCTGTCAAAACAGTTTCTATTTGACTGTTGGCTATTTGAATGTGGATAAAATTTCAAGTCTGATTTCCACAATGACTTTTCTTTTCTTTTTTTTTCTTTTTTTTTTTTTTTTTTTTTTTACAGAAAAACAAGAATGAATATGTTTTATTATTATTTCATTCATGATTTTAAACATAGTTCCATATGTATTTAATCCTCAGTAGAATTTCTTTATTTCCCTTTTTTGTAAACACTGTTCTTTTAAATAAAGACAAAGACTTTCTATAAGCTTTTGATCTGTTATATTATCCTCATTTTTCTTGATACCTAGAATATTTGCATTGATTTAACTTTATTGTATTCATAAAATACTGTATTGTAGGTTGGGAAGGATCCACTTGCAAATAAGATAAGGTTTCCTGTGGAAACATTTATAGAAACACATGAATTTAATGTAATTGCTTAATGGTTGAATTAGTTGAAACGTATATCTATCTCATTGTTACTATTCTATTTCGAGTATTACTCAAATGAAATTGACTATTTGAAAATCTTTTAAACTGAAACTTCCTAATAGACAGAGAAAATATTTATTTTTAAAAAAGATAAATCTTCAGTGGTTTGGTATCCAAGGAATTAACTCTCTTGATATCAGATGAATTTAATTTTGTAATTAAGGAAAAAAAAAAATGAATGAAAAAGTTCCTGTTATGAGCTCAGTAAAAAATGAAAATATTAAATAATGTTGATGTTAATGATTTGGTCAAATCTGGCCCTTTCTGTTATCTGGTCTATCTGTTGCTGATTTAATGGACATTGCAATTGGTACTGTCAATCTGACAACTGGTGTGTACTTTACATTTTCCTATGATCACCTTTTCTTTGAAGACTTTCTGCCAATGATGTTCTTTTGAAAAGTATGAAAATATGGAATCACATTTGGCAACAAGAACATCATTTGCACTTCACCCCCACTTAGCATACTCCATATTTGTGTGTGTGTGTGTGTGTACATTTTAAGTATAAATGTTCCACCCTAGAATATTATCCCACTACCTCAGCAATTTCAAATTCAAATTCTCTTGCAGCTGTCCCAGCCTGTTCAGGAAAGGTAGTGGCTGTTTTGGTATTTTACTTAGAACATAGAAATTTCATAGCGCTTTCCTTTCTGCTTTTTGAAGGAAAAAGATTTAGTCTCATGTTGCACTATTAATGAAAGTTTTTAAATCATGAGCAATAGACTTTAGGACTGTAATTTGAGATTTTATTAATAGTGTTTTACTGCTTGGTAACTTAACTCTTTTTTTTCCATTTCATTATTCTGTTTCTTCCATTATTGCTGACAAAGACAAAATGGATTTTTGAAAACATTTTACTAAGGGATGTAATATTGAGAAATATTTGTTGCAATTTTTCATTATTGTTTTATTATTAGATTGTTATTTAACAATGCATCAGGAATTCTTAGAGGATTGTTCTTAATATGAAACTCAATGCTGGGTAGGACATTTTATGTCAATCTTCCATGTAAGATTGTTGGCTGCTTATCACTACAAAATACCTCATAAGAATGTCAAACTTTGATAAAGATAATTGTAAAATTTGTCATCCCTACAGTTTATAAATAAATACAACAAAAAGTGCTTGCTTTCACTTACCACTGTCACAAGTCTTTTTTTTATATCTTTTCCTTTTATCATTTCTCTCCAAGTAAGGCAATAAAGCTACTAAGATGCAAGGGGAGTTAGTAAATGTTAGAGAATATGTGAAAAATATACTATTATGAAGAACAGACAATAAAAGAACAAGAATTACAATGACAGAAGATAATGATTGACATGGCATTTAAATTTTTGCATATGAAAGTTGACAGGGAAGCAAGAATCCAGAAGTGAGTTCCACATGCAGTAAGTATGAAACAAGAAAATGTTAGTATAGAACTTATGATTGCATTGAGCTATTTCCACTGTAAAATGATAAGACTTTGCTGCCAATCTAGTAGTGCATTTAAATTTATAACGTTTAGGTGCCATAGAGGAAAGTTCATCAAAATAATTCCCATGAAAGTAATAAAAATGTATAAAAAAGGCACAGAGGAGCAACTTAACAGTGGTTGGAAAGTGACTGAAGCTGATGTGCCAGGTTAGGACCAATAACATTGCAAATTCTTCTTTGGATTTTTTCAAGAATCTCCAAATACTGCAGGAGTACCAGATCATATGTGGCAGTAATATTCAAAGCAAAGGATGAAGGGTAATTTTAAACATATGTAAGATAGATTCTGGCAAGTAAAATTGTTTAGTTTGACACAGTGAACCAACATTCCTAGCTGCAGCCTTAACAATTGATTCAATATACTCTTTCTGCCTCTTATTAGTCCGAGAAGGTGCAGTGAGTTGCTCTCCTGGAGGTTAGCATCAGCTAGGGTAATTGAAGGTAAAAAGTGCTCTCTGATGATTAAAAGAGAGCAGTTTTATTTTGAAGCTGTTAAAATTAAGTCTTTGAAATGTGTTTCTGATTAAAAAGAAAGCGGTACATGTGAAGTCAGTATTACTTTTAACTAGATAAAAATGTTGGTTAGACAACTTATTTTTCTCCTTGAATGATAAGCACTTTCTAAGATCTTTTCTAAACTCTTGTATATTTTTATGTGTAGAGTGGGGTAAATGTTTATTTTTGTTTAGTATTATAGTTTTTAGATTTTATTGTTACATTATTTTTTTGACTTGGTTTCCTCATCCTTCTGTTCAATTTATTTTGGCGTAATTTTGTAAAATATATTGATGAAAAAAATTGAGGAATTACTTTTTGAAATAATTTTTAGCTAGACTATTACTGCTTCAGTGGCTTTTGATCAACAGCCCTTCCTATCTTAAAAGTAACATTTTCTTGAAATATCATTAAACTGAGCCACTCCTGAAACAGTGAGCTCTTCTTCTCTACTAACATTCAACTATGATCAGTTCTTAGAAATTATCATAGAATGATAATTAGACATTCTGTTTCTATCACATATGAAAATAAGTTTGAGTAATCTAAAGTAGTTTAAAGAAACATTTGCTATGCATTGAGAAAGTGCTGAAGTTAATGATCTAGGTAATTTCAAATTGACTTGAGTTTGTTTTATAAGCAAACTTCTCTACTCTGCTCTATGTACATTTTATGACTTGGATTTTGCTGATGATAACTTAGATTTGTATTGAATACTGTAATAAGACATTAGTGCTGATAGCAGACACAGAAAGGAAACTACAATACCTCCTCCAGAAGATAACCAAAGAGAGTAACAAGAAAGGACTACAAATAAACTGCAAGAAAACCGAATACATGGTCATCAGTAAAAAGGGCAGCCCAATATACCAAATACAGGTCGGGGATACTAAAACCAAGGGGGTACAAAAATGTAAATACCTGAGAAGTGTTATAACAGAAGATGGAAAGTGCAACACAGAGATCCGAAGGTGAATTGGCATGGCGAAGGAAGCATTCCAGAAGTTGTGTAAAGTATTAAGAAATGGGACAATTTCGCTAGAAACAAGGAAGAGGGTACTGGAGTGCTATGTGTTGTCCATTCTTCAATATGGCAGTGAATGCTGGACAATATCATCAAAGATGAAGGCAAAACTTGAAGCTGCTGAAATACGGTTCTACAGAAGAATGCTTCGAATATCATGGATCAAGCATGTGAGCAATGATGAGGTCTTAGAAATGATGGAAACAAAAAGGAAATTAATATTGAACATCAAGAAGAGACAGCTGAAGTTCCTGGGACATGTAATGAGGAAGGAGGGCTTGGAGAACCTGATACTAATAGGCTAGATAGAGGGAAAAAGAGACAGGGGAAAGCAACTGATAACATATTTGAAGGACCTAATCTGGTGGATGATGGAACGAGGGTTGCATGGTGTAACAGGAAAAGGCGTACTAAGAGCCACTAGGGATAGGGAGACATGGAAAGCCATGATTACTTATGTCCTGAAGAGACGGGCACATAGAAGAAGAAGGTAGAAGCTATTTGGGTTTGTAAAAGGGAATTATAAAGAATATCCCAATTTAAAACAAATTGATTTTTTTTTTTTTTTCCAGATTGGCTCTCTTTGAGCTGAGAAAAGATGATCAAATTTCTTTTGGATAATTAAACTGCTACAGACTAAGTACTTCAGTACAAATTTTAACTGAAATAGATTATACATGGGTAATTCTTAGCAACTCATGCTGATTAACATCATTAAGATGGTAATATTACAAGCCAAACAAAATGTGCTTAATAGTATATATGGTTCTTTGTACTTAAGAATGATCATGATGTAAAATTACTTCAGATCCTTTTTTTCATTATGGCCTATCTCTAAGCATCCACTCTGTTGTTCTTATTATGAGTACTGCCGATCATCAGGCAATTTTAATGTTAGGTGCATATTTTAGTCATTCCTACTTTAACTGTCCCATGACATGTCCAGAACTTTCATCACATAAGGAAAACTGACTTCAATCCCCACTTAGCCTTTGAATTGAATTGACAGGTAACAAGCACTCAGTTCATTTACTTTTCGAAGATTTTCCAATTACAGAGTTCAAACTTTTCTGTCAACAAATTTGAATCACAATGTAATCAAAGTTTATTTCTTATGACAAAAAATACAATTAAAAACAGTGTAAAACCTGCTTGAGGGAAAAGTTAATTTTACAACTAAATTTATATCTTTTTGTAGCAATTAAAACCCAAATTAAATTTTCAGAGAAAATATTTAAATTATTACAATGCTTTAGGAAATTTGAATAAAAATAAATCAGCTATCATTGCTAAAATGTATATTTTTGGTACCTACATAATTAAGATGAGCAACATAGAAATTATACGATTTTATGTGAACATATTTTGTATAAATAACCTCCAAATATGAAATGTCTATCTGGTCTGCATTGAGATCTTAACAAATATAGCATGAAATATTTTGTACATTTTTACAAAGCAACAGACACTGGCTTTTGTATTTATAGATTTTAACTTAGCAGTTAATCAAACCAATCTCATTGCTAAAAATAATTAATTTAAACAAAAAAATGTTAACTGTAGTTTTTTTTTTTTTTTTTTAATACTGGACTCTATTCAGAACTTAGTCCAATGTGTTCATGATTTGTATTTTGCATTTTTTAACATTTCCAAAGTGTTATCTCCAAGAAGCTAATTATATCATAAAAAGAATTCTGATATGGTAATTCTAGTAATATGCTGATGTTTTAATAGTAATAAAAATATCCACCATAAAATATACTGTGGTAGGATTTCTGTTGAAATTCTTTTTTTCTTTTTTACTAATGGGATTTTTTTTTCTCACACTATAAGTGTTTTTCTTTGAGCGTTTATTTTTATATAAGTCAATGAAATAAATGCATTAAAAATATTTTTGTGAATTTGAGTGTGTTATGAGAAACTTTTTTCTTTTAACTCCAGTTCATTTTAATTACCTAACAGATATAGCTACTTAATGACATTTTATTTATCATTGCACTGCAAAACAATTAAAAATAAAATTATCATCTGTAGTACTTATCGTACTTACATTTGTTTATTTTTTTTAAACTCACTTCTTCACTATTGCTTATATTTAATATGCTGTAGCAGTTGCATTTTGAATTGAAGAAACAAGATAAGAAAATTATATGCTGCAAGTGCATTTTTATGAACATTTTTCACATTGAAAACAGGTTATATTCAGAATATCAATGAATAATGAATGCTAAGTTTTTTTATTATTTAAAAACTGTTGTGAAATGTAAGAACAGCTTCTGTAATATGCAAAAAACTTGCTGTTTAAATGCTGTAGGCAAAATAGGTAATAGACATGATTTTGTTAAAAGTTGAAACATTTCTGCAATTATATTAGATTTAAAAACTTTGCCATTTTTAATGTTTCTACCAAATTTAAATGTGCTTTTTTTAAAAACTTTTCTGTACATAATATTCAAGTAGTGTTAAACTATTTGCAGCATAATTGTCTTTGTGTGTACACACACATTCACACATCAATAAATTCATTACTTAATGAAAAGGAACATTTTGCACAAATATTTATTTCTCAACATAATATTAATTATACATCAACTAAACATTACACAGAAAAGTTGAAACCAAAATTTCATTAACTATAGAACGTTAAAAAATAATGATCCAACTTTTGAAACACAATTTTTTAAAAATGTTACATTGTTCTTATATGAATAACAAAGATTTGGATAGGTGAAACATCTGCTTCCTATGTATTTAGAATTTTTATAGCTCTCATGAAAACCCCAACTTTCTCCTCTGCACCTTATCGTTTTGATCTCTGTATCCCAAACCAAATTTAACTGCCTAACTTGAAGTAGTTTGAAATGCTATTAGATTAAATCACATTATATTCTGACCTGCTAAGCAACTTCATCCGTGTCTGACTCTTAAAGATTAAACAAATCAATAAGTCTGATTAGTCAAGATACATCAAGTAAATGGCCGATTTAGAAGACAAATCTAATGTGCTATTAAAGAACAGATATTAATTAATTATTACTTATCTCATAAAAAGATTCACAGTTGATGTCTCTTTTAATTATATTTGTTATTGCTATTCATACTTTGAATAAGTGAATCATTTGAATATATATAATTTTTTTTATTATACATTCAATTGAATGCCTTCAAAATATTTGGGAAGGATTTCTTAACTGTAAAAGACTGTCATAATAAACTAAATTTGAAAATATGTCTACCTTTTATGTCATCATTTAGTTCAATTTGTTTTATATCTGTATAATCTGCATGTTGTTCAGGTAGCATAATGGTTATTAGTGCCAAAAATAGAATCAGCAAGCTAGGTTTAAATTCCAGCTTCTGCTGCATTCATTTTGCTTGATTGTCCTTGGAAAAGGCATGAATCCATCTCTTCCCTTCATAGCTCTAGGTTAAATATAAGGATAGAATGTCTAGACTTGAGTGTCAGTCAATCTAAAGAAAACTCTGTATTTCAAATTGTGTAGAAAGCAATAGAAAAAAAACCCATTTCACTGTCTTTCCAAAATGTCTTGGTGATTCATACACATTGAATAAAAGAAAAATAAAATAATAGTGAGACATGGTCAGTGGTCCTGAAGGTATAAGGCATAAAAAAAATAAATAAACTGTATCATTCATAACACATTTTCATATTTGATTCAAAAGTTCTAGCACTTACAAAATCCACTGTATCTATTTGGTATGACTGTTTACACTGATAACCATTTTGGGTAGATATTTTTCTAATTTCTTTGTTTAAGGATGCTCATTATTTTATCTCCTTAAATTAATTAGAATCACTTGATCATCATCACAGAGTGAAGTAGATATTAATTGATATTTTAACCATAAAGAATATAAATATTACCATATAAAGGAATACAATTATACTTTATATAATGAGGAATAGGAGGATGAACCTTGAAAACTATAACTATTTAGGTCCAGTCAGCATACCATATGTCACAAGAGGGAAAGGGTGTATAGATATTACAACATAATATCTTATTCAGTAGTACAACCATTCATTGCAACCTCCTCACTTGGCCTCTCACAAGAGGCAAAATATTGTGTGTGGGAGTGCGTAGAAAAGAATTTTGAAAGTCAAACTTAAAGAATAAAAGAAAGCTGTAGCTAAAAGTAAGTTAGAAAAACCTGGTATGCCAGAACATATCTGGAGAGAAAGTGAGTAGTAAACTATGATTTTGATGTGAAACCCAAAATAATAGAAAGGAATATCATTAAAAAAAATTAAAGAAATTTTCAAACATTATTACCCTTGCAAACAAATGTATGAATCCAGTAATTTTAAATTACAACTTTGTATAGATTTCTTTGCTTGTCAAAAAACAGTCTCCATATAGTAAAAAACAATATATATTCCATATATTGCTGTAAATGAGTTGATCTAATCTATATTTGTCTCCATTTTTTTTTCATCACCAACAATTAACCTTATCTTCAGAGGTCACAGGTTAAAAGTAAATTAGAAACCTGAAAACTACCATAATGTATTAAAAGTGGGAAGAATCAGGCATGTATACACTTATGCTTGTCACAAGAAAATAAACTTCCTTTTGGATGAGCTTCCAAAATATTCAGCTTTGAGGTTACAGGTAGACAGGTTCCCTGACACTAAAAATCAAATTTTGCCTTTGTGACATAGCAAATGCTTGTTCCTATTCCTGATAAAGAGAGGGGGGAAATATCACTCTCATGTGCTCACACACACACACACACACACACACACACACACACACACACACACAGATTGTACTTCTAAATAAAGCATAAATGGATTAGCTGAAACAATTTGGTAATGAGTTGTTTGAACAATTCTTAGACTAGTATTTTCATTACCACTTTTTCAACAGCAGGTATGAAAGGATATAATCTGATATATTTCTTTTTCAACCAAGAGCCACTCAAGGTAGAGGTTTGCTGAATAAGGTTGTAAGGCCATAAAGAGAGGAGGTTATAAATGCATATTATGAGGATGTGTAGGATAGGTAATGATGACTGACTATAGACTTGAAAAGGTTTAAGGTTGTTGTGATTGGGGGAAGTATTTGCTTTATCACTTGAAATTAGCATCTTACTTAACAAAGCAACAATTTCACTGTTGAAAGCACGTCTAAGAGAGCCTGTTTACTTTTAAAATAACTGTACGATTCTCTTGCAGAGGTTGAAAATGGCAAGAAAGAAATATAAATGAAAAAAAACTTTCTTGTTTAATGCAAATTTATACTTTGATCTACCTCCTTTTCTATTATTAAACATTGGTTATTCATTATTAAATAGTTTCATAATCAATCTTGTTACATAAAATGATAATTATCTTTTTACTGAAGTTCTATCCTATCATTGTGATTAATCTCTGCTCAGCTTTAAAAGAATTTGTTGTGCAATTTAACACAATAAGTTTTTCTTTCCTTTGTAAAAATTACTTTGTAATGAATGTTGGTAAGGCTTTATTTTATAATAAAGAAAAAAAGTTAAATCCTACATAAAATGGAATAGTGATTGTTACTTTCATCTTCATATTACTCAATAAAATCTTTATTTATAAACTTGAATGACTTGTGAGTATTTAGTGCAATATTCTGCTATTCTCAGCAATTCAGTGTTAGAAGGTTTGTATTAAAAGTTTATATAAGAAAAATAAACAAATAAGTCCAGCTTTGAGTTATCCTATTTTTCCTCTCATCTCAGGGTTGGATTTATTCTGTATGGAAGTTGACAATGTAGAAATTAAATAGTGTATTAGCAATGAACAGAAGATTAACTGATTTTTCTCTTCCTTTGTAATTTGCCCCCCCCCCCCCCCCGCCACACACACACACACCCACTTTGGGAAGTGGGCTTATTTTTCTATTCATTTATTTTATTTTATTTTATTTTTTGATGTAAAAGTGAATTTTACTTCTTGATATGCAAGCAAAATTAACTTTGTATTATAGCTGAATTAGACCAACATTCATCTTATTCTTGATTAAATCATTAGAACAAAGCACTGAGAACCATGTAAAGTGGTTAAGTCTTTTGGTCTCTCTGAGATCCTTGTCCACCTGGGCTAATCCCAGCTATGCAGATCAGAGAAAACAGTTTATTGATCAGTAACACTGTTTTATTGGTTGTTGGCTTGGCTAGCATTTACAAGCAGCTTTGTATTTAGAAAACAAAGAAAGCTAAAGAAGAGAGAACTAGTTAGCCAAATCAATGAAAAAAAACAAAAAAAAAAACATGACAAGCATACAAAAATATGATTAATTAATAAATTATAAATGGACAATAATAACAAGTGTTTGAGGGGTGGGGACACTCTTTTGAGCTGGAATTAACATCAGCTACTTTTATCCCTAAATGAGGTTTGTATTCATGTAATGAGATGTTCATCTGAATATATATCTTGATCTACTAAAACATGTCAATATTTGGCTGACTATAGCAAAAACATTTTATTGCAACTGTATTGATGCCATTGGTTGATACTAAAGTCATGTGAGTGGCTTTTCTGTTCTGTTATCAAGAACACTTTATATGCCCCAAACCATTTCTCTCTTATATACATATACATCAGTAGTGAATGTTACAACTTAACTTGCTTTCTGAATTAAAAAAAATAGTTACTTTAAGGTGAGGTTCACTTTATAATAAGAAACCATTTAAAGGAAAATAAGAGCAACTTGTATTTTGTCGAAAATCTGTCCTTGAGTTTTTACCAATTTAACTGTTTTATAGTCTTTATTAGATATAATAAACAATATATGTAAAGCTTAATGTGACATTATGTTAAAGTAATAATGGGTTTTAACATTAAAAGGTTATAAAATAACAAACCTGTATCAAGTTTAGTGATAAAAAAAGCTCTGTGACTTTGTCTCACATTAAATAAATGAAGAGATTGTATAATATATCAGATACTTACTTGGCTGATGTCTTCACATTATTCTAACTCAAGACTTTGAGAAATGTTTTTTTTCTATAAATATTGGTGTTTCTATTAAATTATTCATTTGACCAACACTAATAGACAGTTTTCTGTAATTGATTACAAGCATGTCTCATTTTTTTTGGTGTATACCAGGATTAGTTTATTTGTTCACTAAATTAAGAAGGGATTTAAATTGTTGCGCTCTCTGAAAAATAGATTTTATTAAACAAACTGGGCATACAAAATCTTTCCACTTCATTATTGTTGACATATAGTTAATAAATGTTCCATCTATCTGAAACACTTTGTTATATAAGCAATATAAAATAAAATAACTTAATCATAGACTTAAATTTTATCACATCGGCTAAGTGATGTTTGCTTTCTATAATTTATATTGAAGGAAAACTCAATTTTAAAATTGTCATACTTACTTATTAACTTAGTTTACTGTTCTAAACATTGGAATTGAACATGTATTAAAACGTCATGGACATAGATGTTCAGTTATATTTCTCTGTTATTATAATCTACTTTTACAGTTGAAAATTAACCCTTTTAGTGCAATGGTATCCATATAGCATGCCATTTATATAACTGATATTGATTCTAAAATTTATGCAATTTATAAATCATGCTCTCACATAGTTGCAAGCTCATAATATTGTACTTTAAAACTATTTTTTTTTATCAATTCATAAGTTGACATGCCTTATTTAAAAATTTCTAAGGTATAAATTCTCTCTGTAAATGCTTAGTATTAATATGTCATATAATTTATTCCAGTTTTGTATGCATAATAGAAACTTGTAAAGTGTTAGAAATATTTCTATACATTATATAAGAATATCCGGTAAAAAAAAAAAATAAATAAATCAGTGCCCAAGCATTTACCAAAAATATTTAGAAATTGTAATTGTGGTACTTTCAATGACTGAGGCTAAGTCACTATTTTCCAAAGTGATTGGTTGCCTGTGATGATTGGAATTCTGTGTGAATATATGATTAAAAGGATATTTATTGTGTACGTCAGTTGTCTTCACTCTTAAAGCATACAAGAAACCTGTCAAAAAGAACTTTGTGAGTAAATGTATAAAATCTTTGCAATCTAAGTGGAAGAGACATAAGTTCTAATGTATTTCTTCTAGAAATCACTTTCCAGTAGTTTCATACAGTTTATAATCTGTCTTCACTGTAAAACAACTGATAACTAATTGAACTTTTCTTGCAAAACTTATTCCCAAATACTTGGTTGGTGAAGGTTAAATACCAAGCAAAGATGACATAGTAACAAATACTTAGTTGGTGATGGTTAAATACCAAGCAAAGATGACATAGTAACAGACCTTTTAAGATACATTTATAATTTACAACTATCAGGATTATCAAATGAATTACAATATATGACTGAAATAGTGTAAGTTTCATTGAGGGTTTCAAAACAAACAGCAATGAAACAACAGTAATGTTCAGTTGTGATGTTCCAAAAAAGAAATCCAGAGCAAACTAAAGATTAATTTATTGATTTCTCTTTTGCAGCATATCAACCCTTTGTGGGTTATCTAAAGCCAAAGTATATTTCAGATTGTAAGAGATTATTTGCAGTACCCGTTTTTTTTTTGTTTTTTTTTTTTTTATTAGTGTGATTTGACCCCAGTTAAGGAAAGCCTTTGTTATGCAGTGGGCTTGCAATTGTTGATGAGGCTATTATACCTCCCAATTTTTTTATTTTGATTGTTTTTTTATCTTCAATTTTTTTCAATTTTTCTCCCATCTTCTTTTTGGTTATTTCTTTCAAATTATGATTTTTTATAAAAAATGTCTTTGCAAAGATATTGAATGTTGAAATAAATATATCCAACTCTAATAACGTCATTAATAAAATGAATTTCTTATTTCTTTATCTCGTTTTAAATGTCATTTTTAAAATGGCTTTTTTACATTCTTATTAAGTAATTCAAATTTTGTACCAGTCAGTCATTGTAAAGCATAAGTATTGTGCATAAATTCAAAGGATTTCTCGCTTTAATTACTCCATTATATCTTGTCCTTTCGTTCAGATCAAATATGGTTCCTATTTGTCCTGAAACAAAACTCTAATTATATATTTTCTCTAGGATGTCTTTGTTCTCACTATCTAATATTGATTTGTTTCCAAATGAATTCTTATCAGCTAGATAAACTTTATTTCTTTTAGCCACTTATTATTAACGCAACAATTACACTTTATAAAGGGATTGTTGCTTTTGCTATTTAAAAACAAATTATTTACATAAAAAAATAATCATTTGTAAACAGCTATCAAAATGTCAATTAGGACATTTTTTTTTATAAAAACAGAAATGCGTGTGCTATTACTTTTTTTTCATCTGAGTGTTCTTGTGTATTCTTTTTTATATAAATTATTTCTGATATGTATCAATACTTTTCATATAAATTCTATCCATACACATAATATACCTTTGTTTCAAGTTTAACTGATTTTAGTCTTAAGTTGTTAGCTTTCATTGAAAATGATAAATATGTTTTTACATATCTAAGACATTTTCTGTCAAAAGTAATGAGTTGCATTGTTTCATTGTATTATTAGCTTACATCCTAATTCCCCAAATAAGGAAAGTTTGTTCAGTTATATTCTCATCTTTCAGTATTACATTGCTTGGCCTATTCAGGTGTACATACCTGTTAATAAGTATTCTGAGCTTTAGAATTAAAGAGTAATGCATATACACTGTATCAAATAAACTTACTTTTCACTTGTATGGCTGATTGAAGAGATCTGTGACATATAACTATCACTTGGAAATGTTTGTTTTTTCTTTTAATGTTAAATATCAACGTTTTAGATTTAATTAACACTTTTTGTTAGAAATTAGCACATTGATTTCTATAAAGAGCAAAGACATTTGTTTTGATTCCTCAATATGTCTGAGTTGTATGATTTACTACAGTTGAAATTTTGCATCATAAAATAGTGGAATGCTTACTTCAAGGTATGAGAGTCTATTCCACTTACTGAGGAAAATGTATTACTACATTCACCTTAAAGAAGGATTTGTTTCTTTTTAAAGTTTGATTAAAATCTTTGTTAAGCTTTGGTATAAAAATACAGGAAGTTACTTCATTTCCTTTATGACCGTAAATTGTGCAATACCCAGGTGATCTAAACAAGTACAATGTAACATTTTCATGTAGTTTAGCTTATATAAAAAAGTAGAACCCTGAAAGTATCAGAAAATTATATTTTTTGCTTGAACTCCCAGAGATTGCAAGTATTTGATAAAGGAAGGATAAAAAGTTTTGGGGACCCATTTCCATAAATAGCTTAGAGAAATAAATTTTAATGCTGAAACTTTGATTCTGTAAAAATGGTTTGGCATGCCATTCAGATACACCAGAAACATACACATTCATCTTCTTGTCTCATTCTCTGTATGAAAATAGATTAACTGATACATAGAAAGATAATACTTTGCCATGTACAGTTGATTTGTAATTGAAATATTCAGAAAATTGAGCTGATATAACATTTGATAGAGACAGTAGAACTTTTCACAATACATTTTCTTTCTTTCTAGCATAGAAAGTGATTGTATGAGTGTGCTTGGAAATGATAGCTGCAGTATCTGTGTCTAATAACCTAGTTGTTCTTGTCATTCCTAATCTGTTACTTCTGCCCTGGATAATTCCTAATCTTCTTTGGTCATCTAATCTGCTCTTGGAATGCTACTCTTTATTCAATGTCTCTCAGACTAAATTCCATTTCTAACACATTCACTGTAGTCTACTCCTCATTTACAAAATCCACAAGATAAACAGTATTTATCCCTGTTGATTACTAACACCTCCCCCTAATTACTACTTGTCCAAATCTGCTGCATTTCAAGCAAGATTGGAATATTTTTTTTTCTTTTTTACCTACTTTATAAAGGTAATGGTCTATGAAAGGATATTAGATGTGTTTTTCTTCAGTCAACTGAAGTACAGATGTCTTGTTTATTTTTTTTTTTTGTCAGAATAATTTGAAAAGGCACGCAAATCTTGTAAGATTTTAACTCAGTTGATTTATAACAATATTATTTGCATCTCAAAAATGTTTTAAATTTGATTTAACTGAAACTGTTAACTACTAAAATGGAAGGTTTGAAAGCTGTTTGATATCCTGATTCAAACTTTGATAGGAAATAACTTCTGAACAAATAATCTTAATATCTACTTTGTTATATAAGAAAACTACTTTTGCTAGGTGTTTTTCTTTTTCATAATTTAAATTAAACGCAAAACATCCGCTCATGTTTGTTTCCTGAAATCACAAACTTATCTATTCTACCTGATAGTATATCGTTTATTAAATGCTGAAGAAAGATAGCCTGAGATTGACTGGTGTACACACAAAGAACTTTACTGCTTAAGAGGTTGTATTTATTGTGTAATGGCAACATATCTTTAAGATATATAAAGAAGACTGATCAATCTTAAAGGCTTTTGGATATAAAATGTAGTTTTGTTTTTTTTTCTAAATGAACCTGGAGAGTAAGTTGTTTATAAGCATTACAGAGCTTCACAAAACAACATTTACAGCATGAATTTGATTCATATAAATATATATGTGATGAGTTTTACATTTGTAGCTTTAAGTTTCAGAGTTATTGTCACTGAATTTTTTCTTTTTCTAAACATGTTAATTTTCTGAAATTTCTTGTTTCAGATATACGTAAATCTTAGAAACTATTATTTCATTATGGCTCATTATCTATTAATCTAAGTAATTGTAAGTGATTTTCCTTAAATTTTGAATAAACTGGAAACATTTTTCCCTATTCAATTTAAAAAGGTTTTTTCAAGTTTCTTTAATGAACTGAGTAATTTTGATGTATACCACATTTAATGAGTTTTTTTAATGTTTAGAAGCAAGGCATTAAGAAATAAATGAAGCATTTATTTGGATTTACTGAATTGATTTTTCATAAATGAAGTTGTAAAATCACTTATCAAAATGAAGAATCTGATAAGAGCAATAATTGACTGAAAGATTTTCAACTTGGCAAAACACAATTTTGAATACAGTTCTATTAAATTAAATCTATAGTAGATAAGCTTTTTCTATGTTTAATCAAATTTTTGATTAAACATCTTTAAACCAAATGAACAAAAAATCTTATCTGCTTTAATTTCTGTTTAACTTTTAAATTTATATCAAAAACCTCAACCTGCGTTTCAATTTTGTTCCCATAAAGACTGATTTCAAATTAATTTTTTATATGATAACATTTTCTAAATACAAAATTTTATTGATGTGGGGAATATAATTCTGAACAAATTTGAATTATAAATCCACAAAATTTGAATATCATGAGAAAATGTAACTATAATTCAAAACTGGGTTTTCTCTTTCATATTTTTGCTTCAAAACTAATTAGCAACATAATTTTAAAATAATCCATTAATTAAAAAAATAATTAATGCAAGAAATATTTGTGCATGAATAACATAATATTTGGTTACAATCAATAGGTCCACTTATTAATACTTCTTACCACTGCTCTGTTATGGATACTATATGTAATGGGAAAATAATCAAAGCCAAAGGATGGCATCATTCTGAATATTTTAGTTCTTTTTAAAGATTAAAAATTAGTAAATTTACCACCAATTATAATTTTCAGCAGAATGTTCCTGCAATGGAAATAGTGTTGATATTTATGCCACTTTTAGCATTTTAGCTTTGATAGTTACAATACTAACCTATAAGAGAAAACCATTTACTTGAATTAGAATCTCTTTGTTTAACTATAACAAGCCCAGGAACCAGTGTTATTGAATTTTTAATTGTTAACTACTTTTAAAACTGAACTTTTCAAAATGTTATATCCTGAATACCATTAAAATTCTAATAGTATAAGAAACTTTTCCTTTTTAATTTTTTTTAAAACAAAAAAATGATTAATTTTATTATACCTTAGTAATTGGTTGAATTAATTTATTATGCTTACCTTAATAAAGCGTGTTTAAATTTGGTATTCAAATTTCATCTTTCAGAATAATAGCATTTATTTTTGCACTTAGCTACATTGACTCAGTAACAAGCATACAAGCATTTTCTTTAAACTTTTCCTGCTTATCCTCTGGTTTTTAATCATTCCCCCAAGATGTGGAGTCTTTGGTTCTGATTCTATAAGAACTAAAATAAATAATCAACAGAAATATCTGCTCTTAAATATAATAATGAATCTCTCTCTCTCTCTCTCACTCGCTCTCTCTCTCTCTGCTTCTATTATCCATGTATTATTTTACATGGCTTTTTCCAGTAAAGTGTTCACAGATTAGATTTCTATGCCAATTAAACTAAATATTAAAGAATAAATCTTTATTATTTTGATTGCATTTTGTCTTAACTCCTTTCGACGGTATATTTTGCCATAATTCAACATTTTACTTAGTCCCTGTACCTACAAATAGGGTAATTTCATTTTTATTTTAGTTCAATAATGCTGAACATGTTCACCTATCATTTAAGTACAGGCTATGTACTTCCACTTCTGTCTGGTGATATTTCAGCTGTCTTGCATATTCTGATCATTTTATATATTTTAGTGTGCCAAATATTTGGCTCAACTACAAGCATTATTGATTTCTGAGTTTTTTAGGTCCTGTTTGACTAATATGTCCTGTTACATACTTTGCATTGCAGACCTTTGTTTCATTGGGAGTTTCAAATCAATTTGGCAGCAGGAGAGTACATTTTACTTATTTCTACATTTCACTAAATTTAAAACCACTAAATTTAATTTCTATTTACAGAAAAACAATGCACAGTTATGGGTTTGATTTCAGTTGTTTCATCCAAACCTTCAAGTAATTACTATTAATCAAAAGAACTTGTAATTAATTTACAAACCTGTCTTGTTCAAAATTTATCAAATTGCTTGCAGCTAATTTGGAATAGATCTGTGAAAAGTCTGTGCTTATTAAAAAGAAGTCCTTATTCTAATTTCACATTTGTGTTGTTAAAGATGATTCATCAACAGATGAAAATGCCATATAGCTTTCTCCAGTGATATTCAGGATTGTGTGAAATGAGTGGTTTAAAGTTTACGCTATAATTGTTATTTTCATATTAAAACCCCATTTCTCTTGCCTAAAGTCTCTTCTTCATCTTTGAGGATATTGTCCAGCATTCACTGCCATATAGCATATAGATGGGTAGATATCATATAACAATTCAAAAGTCTCCTAATACTCTGCTTCTCTTTTGGAATGCATCTTTGGCTATTCTGATGTATTTTCAGATTTATTTTTGCACTTTCTGTCCTCTGTTAAAACACTTCCCAGATATTTACTTAGAACACTTCCCAGATATTTTACTCTAGCAGATTTTCTTGTACTTTCTGCCTATGGAATTCCTTTCCGTATACTTGCTTCCCTGACAGCTACAATCTCCAAGAATTTAAATGCAATGTCAATTGCCATCTTGTATCTTCTTGACAAGCATCCTTTTCTTGACAACCCTTGTATCATGTTTTTCTCCTTTCCACTCTCATGCAGCTCTCTTCACACCAGTGTTCTCATCCTTCTCTTACCCATTCTATGTCAATTGCCATCTTGTATCTTCTTGACAAGCATCCTTTTCTTGACAACCCTTGTATCATGTTTTCTCCCTTTCCACTCTCACGCAGCTCTCTTCACACCAGTGTTCTCATCCTTCTCTTACCCATTCTATGTCAATTGCCATCTTGTATCTTCTTGACAAGCATCCTTTTCTTGACAACCCTTGTATCTTCTGTTTTTCTCCCTTTCCACTCTCATGCAGCTCTCTTCACACCAGTGTTCTCATCCTTCTCTTACCATTCTATGTCAGATGCCATCTTGTATCTTCTTGACAAGCATCCTTTTCTTGACAACCCTTGTATCATGTTTTTCTCCCTTTCCACTCTCACGCAGCTCTCTTCACACCAGTGTTCTCATCCTTCTCTTACCCATTCTATGTCAATTACGCATCTTGTATCTTCTTGACAAGCATCCTTTTCTTGACAACCCTTGTATCCATGTTTCTCCCTTTCCTCTCATGCAGCTCTCTTCACACCAGTGTTCTCATCCTTCTCTTACCCATTCTATGTCAATTGCCATCTTGTATCTTCTTGACAAGCATCCTTTCTTGACAACTCTTGTATCATGTTTTTCTCCTTTCCACTCTCTTAAAGCTCTCTTCACACCAGTGTTCTCATCCTTCTCTTACCCATTCTATGTCAATTGCCATCTTGTATCTTCTTGACAAGCATCCTTTTCTTGACAACCCTTGTATCATGTTTTTCTCCTTTCCACTCTCATGCAGCTCTCTTCACACCAGTGTTCTCATCCTTCTCTTACCCATTCTATGTCCAATTGCCATCTTGTATCTTCTTGACAAGCATCCTTTTCTTGACAACTCTTGTATCATGTTTTTCTCCCTTTCCCACTCTCATAGCTCTCTTCACACCAGTGTTCTCATCCTTCTCTTACCCATTCTATGTCAATTGCCATCTTGTATCTTCTTGACAAGCATCCTTTCTTGACAACCCTTGTATCATGTTTTCTCCTTTCCACTCTCATGCAGCTCTCTTCACACCAGTGTTCTCATCCTTCTCTTACATTCTCACCGTAGTGCCATCTTGTATCTTCTTGACAAGCATCCCTTTTCTTTACCTTCCTTGTATCATGTTTTCTCCTTTCCCACTCTCATGCAGCTCTCTTCACACCAGTGTTCTCATCCTTCTCTTACCCATTCTATGTCAATTGCCATCACTTGTATCTTCTTGACAAGCATCCTTTTCTTGACAACCCTTGTATCATGTTTTTCTCCCTTTCCACTCTCACGCAGCTCTCTTCACACCAGTGTTCATCCTTCTCTTACCCATTCTATGTCAATTGCCATCTTGTATCTTCTTGACAAGCATCCTTTTCATGAGCAACCCTTGTATCATGTTTTCTCCCTTTCCACTCTCATGCAACTCTCTTCACACCAGTGTTCTCATCCTTCTCTTACCCATTCTATGTCAATTGCCATCTTGTATCTTCTTGACAAGCATCCTTTTCTTGACAACTCTTGTATCATGTTTTTCTCCCTTTCCACTCTCACGCAGCTCTCCTTGCCACCAGTGTTCTCATCCTTCTCTTACCCATTCTATGTCAATTGCCATCTTGTATCTTCTTGACAAGCATCCTTTTCTTGACAACCCTTGTATCATGTTTTTCTCCTTTCCACTCTCATGCAGCTCTCTTCACACCAGTGTTCTCATCCTTCTCTTACCCATTCTATGTCAATTGCCATCTTGTATCTTCTTGACAAGCATCCTTTTCTTGACAACTCTTGTATCATGTTTTTCTCCTTTTCCACTCTCACGCAGCTCTCTTCACACCAGTGTTCTCATCCTTCTCTTACCCATTCTATGTCAATTGCCATCTTGTATCTTCTTGACAAGCATCCTTTTCTTGACAACCCTTGTATCATGTTTTTCTCCCTTTCCACTCTCATGCAGCTCTCTTCACACCAGTGTTCTCATCCTTCTCTTACCCATTCTATGTCAATTGCCATCTTGTATCTTCTTGACAAGCATCCTTTCTTCACAACCCCTTGTATCATGTTTTTCTCCTTTCCACTCTCATGCAGCTCTCTTCACACCAGTGTTCTCATCCTTCTCTTACCCATTCTATGTCAATTGCCATCTTGTATCTTCTTGACAAGCATCCTTTTCTTCACAACCCTTGTATCATGTTTTTCTCCCTTTCCACTCTCATGCAGCTCTCTTCACACCAGTGTTCTCATCCTTCTCTTACCCATTCTATGTCAATTGCCATCTTGTATCTTCTTGACAAGCATCCTTTTCTTGACAACCCTTGTATCATGTTTTTCTCCCTTTCCACTCTCACGCAGCTCTCTTCACACCAGTGTTCTCATCCTTCTCTTACCCATTCTATGTCAATTGCCATCTTGTATCTTCTTGACAAGCATCCTTTTCTTCACAACCCTTGTATCCATGTTTTTCTCCTTTCCCACACTCTCATGCAGCTCTCTTCACACCAGTGTTCTCATCCTTCTCTTACCCATTCTATGTCAATTGCCATCTTGTATCTTCTTGACAAGCATCCTTTTCTTGACAACTCTTGTATCATGTTTTTCTCCTTTCCACTCTCACGCAGCTCTCTTCACACCAGTGTTCTCATCCTTCTCTTGCCCATTCTATGTCAATTGCCATCTTGTATCTTCTTGACAAGCATCCTTTTCTTGACAACCCTTGTATCATGTTTTTCTCCCTTTCCACTCTCCATGCAGCTCTCTTCACACCAGTGTTCTCATCCTTCTCTTACCCATTCTGTCAATTGCCATCTTGTATCTTCTTGACAAGCATCCTTTTCTTGACAACTCTTGTATCATGTTTTTCTCCCTTTCCACTCTCACGCAGCTCTCTTCACACCAGTGTTCTCATCCTTCTCTTACCCATTCTATGTCAATTGCCATCTTGTATCTTCTTGACAAGCATCCTTTTCTTGACAACCCTTGTATCATGTTTCTCCTTTCCACTCTCATGCAGCTCTCTTCACACCAGTGTTCTCATCCTTCTCTTACCCATTCTATGTCAATTGCCATCTTGTATCTTCTTGACAAGCATCCTTTTCTTGACAACTCTTGTATCATGTTTTCTCCC
This sequence comes from Ascarosepion bandense, assembly GCA_037127315.1. Taxonomy (NCBI): domain Eukaryota; kingdom Metazoa; phylum Mollusca; class Cephalopoda; order Sepiida; family Sepiidae; genus Ascarosepion; species Ascarosepion bandense. The sequence continues at coordinate 2,915,767 of JBBBDQ010002261.1, read as the reverse complement.
CTTTCCACTCTCACGCAGCTCTCTTCACACCAGTGTTCTCATCCTTCTCTTACCCATTCTATGTCAATTGCCATCTTGTATCTTCTTGACAAGCATCTGTGACAACCCTTGTATCATGTTTTTCTCCCTTTCCACTCTCACGCAGCTCTCTTCACACCAGTGTTCTCATTCTTCTCTTACATTCTATGTCAATCCCTGTAACTTCTTCCTCTTTCTCATCATTCTCCTCTTATGTAACCCCCTTTTTAAATTTTTATACTTGTTCGATTTTGCTATCTCGAATTTGAAATTTAAATTTTGAACTTAACCTTTTGTTAACAACTATGAATTTGGCCTTCTTGCAGTTTATATTTAGTTTTTTCTTGTTGCTTTCCTTCACTATCTTCTGTAAGAAATTTTATTGCTTTCTTTTCCTGTATATCAACACTGTCATCTGCATAGCTTACATTATTAAGATTATGGCCATTAATAATGAATCCTGGTAGATCATTTAATTATTTCAGAATTGCCTCATTGCATAAATTGAATAAGTCTGGTCTGAAGATATATCCTTGTCTCACATCCATTATCTGCTGAACTCATTTTCTATCTATTTGCTGGCAGTTTGTTGCTAGTATAGTAGAGGTTGTTGATAATTGTAATAAGGTTGCTGAGCATTTTAACAGATCTTTGCGACATAGTTTATTAAACACAGATACACGTCCTTCTGCATTTGTATTACTCTATTTGATAATATTCTAAGCATAAATATTGCATTCCTTGTCCCAGTGTCTTTGAGGAATCCACTATGTTCTTGTCCTATCTCTAGTCTGATTCTACTGCATGCTCTATTCATCAGAATTTGCATGATGAGTTTTGTTATAAGTTTCATGAGGCTGATTGTTCAATAAAGTTCACATTCATTTGCACCTGGTTTCTTAGGTAGTGCCATGGAAATAGATCTACTTTTGTCTTCCAGTATGTCACTACTTGTAGATTTCATCTATTATTTCTGTAATCTTGTCTATGCTGAAATCACTTCAAGCTGCCAGCATCTCTATTATAATTCTACTTGGCCCTGCCACTTTGTTTCTGTTCAATTTGACCACTGACGCTTCCTCTTCAGTTTTTAATATTTTCTGTTTATCAATATTTCTGTGTATTACTATTTATTCTCTTTCATCATGGAAGAGTTCTCCAATATACCTGAAGTAATTTTTCTTTCTCTAATATCATTGTTCTGTCCTTATCTACTTCATCCCTCATCCAAACTAATGGGAAAAGTTTGATAGAACTATTTAAATTTATTACCATAAACATGATTGTAATTCACATTTTAAACATCTTCTCTAATAAACATAATAAAGTATAATGTAATAAATGAAAATTTAAAGACCAGATTATAAGTATTCATTGAATAGGTATATTTTTCTACTGTAATGTTAGTATAGTCAGTTTCTTGTACCCTTAATTTAAACTTATCAAATAGCTCATTATAAACTTCTAACAATTTCAAATGAAAATGAACCTCATAGAAGGAATGTACTTTTAAGCTATACTAAAATCCTGCTTTCATTTTGTCCTAACATTTTTTACAATTACTGCTTTTTATTTTTCTAGGTTTTAAGTAGACATTTCCTGTAGTTCTTTAGCTTCAATTTCAACAAGGATAAAGGCTTATTTCTTACCACCATCCATTAATTAGTTCAGTTCGTCTATGGGAAAACTTGATTGAACTTGAAATAACTTTCTCTTTTGCAACTGTTCTACATATTGGAATTGTAACTGTATACTTTTAGGATGTCTACATTACATACTGTTTCTGCTAACAGTTATACTTATTACAATGTGCAAAGCAACATTAGTTTGGAAATTTAATTCTGATAGGGGTGAGTTATGATTTGGAGAGTAGATCATGATAATTCTTTTATACTTTTATGCAGTATGAAATTTTTAAGTTCATTTGCTTTTGCCATGTTAGAGATGATTAATAATGGCTAAATGGGTTTTATATGGAAAATTTTTCAATCTTTAGCAAATCAGTTTTTAACTTAAAAGTAACTGTTTTTGTGTCAGTGACTTTTCAGAAACTCATGACCTAAATTTATGTGCCTAGTTATTGGCATTTGTCCTAAACCATATTAAAATATATACAGATATATTTGATAGTGCCTAAAATGCTTCGGTTTTCTTTTTTTCTTTTTTCTTTTTTTTAATTCAGTGATATAAATGAGAAAATGACTTTTAATGAAGGTCCTTGGAAAAGTTATATGTTAAGTGATTTTATAGGAAATGACTTATGCTGAAATCTATAAGAAAATTTCAAAAGTTAACCTTTCAGAAAAACAATGACCAGATTATTACTAATTCTCACTGCTTAAACGTAAAAACCTATTTAATTTAGTTGTAAAATTTTGTGCACCAATCACTTCCAAGGTGAAGAATGCAGAATTCAGATTTAGATGAACATTTACTGTGTTAGTTGTTCACCAGTAAAATCTAAAAACAATCAGGATTGTTTATATTGTTAGTTGGAAATTGGATTTAGTATTTTGACTATTATATCATAATTTGAGTTTTAGAAATGTTTTGAAAAGGCTGTAACTATAAATGATGCTATGTTTAATAATGCTAAGTAAAATGGTTTCTTTTTTAGGCTTAAATATTTCTCAATTAAATTTTCATACATGTATCCACTGATACTAGTTATGTGCAGAAAAAAGAAAACAAGGATGTAATATTATTTTCATCAGAATTATGTAAGGCACTTATACAAGGTACTACCTAATGATTCACTGAATTCAACCAACGCTTTTATCCTCATAGCCTAGTGGATAAGTGTTGGTTGAATCCAATGACTCGACCCAAAGAGTTGTGAGTTCAGTTAATTACCTGACTATAGCAGAGGTGAATAAAAACTTGGAGAGTTAAGTCAAAAGAGAGATAACTGATACTGGGATATCTGGAAGAAGCATGGTACACGGAACTAGAACAATCTAGATGGTGGATGAAATAAAGGGTTCAGTTTGAAATTCCAAAACACTTAAAGAAGGCTGCTGGAGTGTGCAACAATCAAAATGTTGTGAATATGGCACAATGATGAAAACATCAATTTGAATAATATGAATAGTTTAAATAGATTGTCTGGTTTTGCATTGAAAAAATTAAGGACTATCCTAGATATTATTTTCAAAATCTATTTTTGCAATGCTGTGAGATATATATTTTATTTTTTTTTATTTTATTGTACAGTAACCACACCAAACAAAAGTGAATGAATTTTTGATGAAGAATTTTCATTGATTTAATTTGATCTCTTTGTTCCTCCCAAATACTTCAATTTACAAGTCAATGACTTTCACTTTCTATAGAATAGAACCTTTAATTCTGTTCTCATCTGATGAGTATTCTGGCACAATACCATACATGATGTACGTTTTAGAGTAACTTTCTATACTTCCTACCAGTTGAACTTGCTTTATATAACTACTCTATATAGCGTGTTGATAATAGTTCAAAAGAAGCCAGTTCCATACATCTGGAGGCTCATGGGGTAGAAGATTAATCACAATCTAATGGTGAATATTTAATAGTTTATGGATTTCTAGTTTGACCTGCCTCATTTTTCCTCATTGCTTTCTTTGTGTTTGGTGTTAAGCCTCTTTTGAGTGAGAGATTAGTTCCCTTGGCATTGGCACTCTGACCAGATCTGGCTGTTCAGTTAATCAACAGTTAGTGTTCATGTATTGATGACCACTGTATGTTTACATGCCAGCTTTCTGTGACCCTGATGATCAGCATGTTAAGTCGTTTACTGTTTTTATTACTTCTTAATTTTACCAGTTTGGTCATTGCAGTTAAGCGCTTTGATAATCCACCATAGCTCTTTCTGTTGCTGTCATGCCGCTTACTTCATCCTCAAAGATTGACTTGTAAAGGTCTTCTGTCATTCTCAGTGGCCAATGTTGTACTTTATGCTACTACTTATTTCACTTTTTCATTAGAGCTTACGAGGGAAGGATTTTTGCTTCTATTTTTTTTTTTCTTTTTTAATTATGCTCAATCCATTTGCTTGATCATGTTTATACAGCAGTTGTTGATAAGTAATCTTAGTTGATGATTAACTCTTTAACCTGGCTATGGAAAGCAACTTGAATGAATTGTCCTGTTTCTTGGTCTTATTCTCTGCCATTTATGTTTTTCTTTTTTCTTCCTCCCTCTTGGTTTATCTTTTATTTCTTTCTCTCTGCTATTTCTCTAAGTACCTCTTTCTTCTTTCTTATCTCTACTTCCCTTACAGTTTTCCTATATTTTCTCTGTCTTTGTTAATTTTATACATTTGTGTATCTTTTATCTGTAAATCTCTGTCCATCCTTCCTCTATGGGCTGTTTCTCTCTCTCTCTAATTGTTCCTTTTATTAATTGTATCTCTTTTTGTCCTATCATTTTTTTCTCTCAATCATAAATTTCTTTTGCATTCATCTACTTTCTCTTCCAATTTTTTTTACTACTTCTTTCATTTCTTAACTAATCCTTTCATCAAATACTGTCTTATATAATCACTTTCTTTGCAGTGTTATCTATGCATCTCTTTTGTAGGTCTTTATTCTTTTTTATTTATCCGTTGCTGTCCCTCACTTTAATTTTCTACTGATTATTTAAATGTTTGTTTTGTTATCTACCCTATAACTTTGCTTTTTCTTCATTTTCTATGTCCAGCTGATATTTTTGTTTCACAATGATGAAATTAAGGTGAGAGAATTCTGTAAAAGTGCATTGCAAATTACTTGGCAAAGCTTAAAATGTCAGGAACCACTTTACTTCAGTTTCAAGAATATTCATTTTGGTTGTTTGTTTTTTTTGTTTTGTTTTTTTTATCATGGTGATAAAACAAAACAAAAAAAAAACAACCAAACTGCCATGATCATATATATTTGCATTAAGTAATATATTCCTCATGACTTTATTGTCCTTATTATCTTTAATTTTCTGTTTTGATTTAACAGCACAGTATATGAACACATTCATGTAATTGTCTAAATTAACACATTAGGACAATATGCTGATTAGTTTGTTTTTTAAATAAACTTTTTGTTTCAAAGCAAAACAAAATCTTCTCTTTCAAGTATGTGCAACAGATTCATACTGCAAAGCTGCTTGTATGATTTCTAGATTATTGTTTTTATCATTTAAGCATGCTAAATTTTTTCCTACGGTGATTTCCATCTAGCAGTTAATAAATCTGCTGCAAGTAGCTGCCATTGTCCATTGATGTTTTAGAAAACTCTGGTGACTTTCTGTAAAATCATTAAGAGCAAGTACGCAGTTAGTCTACTAGATGCAATACAATACACAAAATACCCTTGAAGCATTTTCTGTTTTTCTTTGATTTGACACTCTTTCCACAACAAACATCATCAACAGTTGTTAGGTTACTTCTGCTATTAGTTACTTTTTTTTTTTCTGCTTAAACATTCTTGATTTTTCTCCCTGGAATTGATGTGGAGAAGGTAGTATTGTCAACTTTCAACTTGAGATTTTATACCAGGTTAATTGTGTGTGATGCAGGCATTTTTTCAACCTGTCTTTGTTTCCAATTTTTAGATCATGATTTTATATCGATTTATTTGTATTAGGCTTTGGTCTTCACAAATTCAGAAAGCCGAAGGTCAAGCAGGTTCTAGAGTCGTAATAGTTTTTTCTCATCAAAATTATTTTTCTTTTAAGTGATACTGGAGAGAGGGGGATATATGTGCACATTAAAATGAGAAACTATCCCATGGCCTAAACATAGGTAGATTCATAGGCACCATGAACAAAAAAACAAAAAAATATGCATTGATATGTTATAGCAGATCCAACTCCTTTTTTCTTAATTACCAGTTTTTCAAATTCTAGATTACTATAGTCCAGTCTGCATTATGATTATTGGAAGTCAAAAATGTCTATATTTCAAGGGTATTTTGTGTATTGTATTGCATCTAGTAGACTAACTGCGTACTGAAAGACATTTCAACTAAATTTCTTTAATTTTGGTGACACCAGAGTAATTGTATCACTAGCCTAACATCATGGATTATGATTTATTATTGACCTCTGCTTGATTTCTTTTGATTTTAGAAGCAGAAAGGTCAGCATTTGAATTAGCTTATTTAGTATACAATGAATAAGAATGGAGTTAAAGTAATGGGATAGATATGATAACTGGAAGTATGGAGCCAGAAGCTGTAGAATTAAACAGTTTGCCCATTGGACTTGTTACTAAGAAGACAATTGGAGAATCTAGGACTCTCTGTTGAACTTCAATTTTTTTTTCTTTTCATTTTTCTTCAAACTCATCACAATTTTAATAGAAAACGTTACTGTATCATATTCTTAAACAGATGAAAATTCAAAAAAATAATAAAATGATGACAGAAAATACAAAATATCTGGCTAATCACATAAAGAAAAAAATGGTTTTCAAATCAAGAGAAGCACTTGATTAGCCAAGGGAAACAATTAAAACGGAAGCTTTTGTCTGTTCAAATGATTTGTTCAGTAGATTTTAGCAAAATGTGGAGGGAAGGTTAAAATCTATCCTCTGTTTACCTTCATCTCTCTTGTATACTTTTTCATACTTATTTTGTAGCATGCTCCCTCTTCCTTCTTCTTTCAAAAGCAGTCTGCATTTTCATTTCTTTCTTTACTTTACTTTTTATCTTTCTCTTCATTTTCTTTTCACTTATAAACTTTAAAACTGTATTTTCTTTTTTATCTTCTTATTACTCTTTCTTTCCTTTCATTTTCTTATTTATCAATTGTATTTTCTCTCCTCCTCATATTTTTAAAATCTTTTTCGGCATTTTTATTCCTCTCTTTCTCCCAACCCCTTATAAATTTTATCTTTTTGTATTTATTCACCCTCTCTACTCCACTTCTTTCACCTTTTATATTCTTATTCTTTCTCCAGTTTTATTTATCTGTCTTCACTTCTATATATCTATTTCACTATAAATTTAATAGCCATATATTGAACACTGGGCATTACTTAATTTCTATTAAATGTTTTGAGAAATTTGTAAGGATTTGCCTATTTGATTTTTCATCTGTTAGTAAATATTATCCCCATTACATTTCATTATGAAAACTGCATTAAGTTGTTAAGCTTTATGTTGAGTGACTAATTATATCAAACTTTGAAAACATTTTCATTACAAGATAGGATCATTTTCACAATTGGATTGATTTTTAATCTTTCAGTATTAAAACAAGTTAAGCTTTAACAGACTTTGTCCAAACAATAAATTTTATGCCTTTCTCCAAAACAGTAAGGTGTGGAATTTTTTTTTACCAGATTTATAAACTTTTTTTCTTACTTTTGTGCCATTTATCATTGGGATGCTTTTAATTTTCAATTCTTTTTGTGTTATTTTAGAATTGCTGGTAGCTAACAGTGCTTTTCTTTTTTTGCTTCTTAATCAGTAAGTCAATGGAGTTAGACATTCTCTCACACACAATTTTATGAAAAAATTGGATTTTCTAGAAGCATCCTTTTAGAATTTATACTCTAGGAAAATTCATTACCTGTTAAATATTTGTAAAATAATTACATAGAAATAGTAAGTATGACCAGTTATTTTCTTTAAAATTTTTATTTACAAAAGTACATGTTACAATATAAAAATTAACTATATTTGTCTTCAATATAAAACACTGATCATTTACAATAACCTTTTGAATTTTTCTTTTATGGTTTGTTATTGATTACATGAAGTTTTAATTATCCTAATAAATTTAGTTTAAAATACTTTTTCTGTTTCTCATTCTTTTTCTGAATAGACTTGAGTTAGTCTGGGATAAATTTACAGACCTTATTAATGTCTATTTTTCTTGTATTCTTTGGTTTTATTAGCTCTATTGTGCCACTGCTTGAATATTTCAGTTTCAACAACATTACTTTGTATTAGTTTGTAAATGCCACCCTTTTGTGCATTTTGATCTTGGCTAAATGTATTTCTGGTCTTGATCTTATTGTTAAAAAAGACATCTTTATTCACATTGTTCTTTTGTATTCTTTCTCATCATGTATTTGCCTTGCAAATAAATGAGAATGTTCATCCTTATAAAACTTCTCATCTCCTATGCTGTCTCTAATGAGAAATCTATATTAAGCCCTTTCTATTTAAACTATTACATGACAATACTGACATTCATTGTGATGTTTGGTGTAATGCATCATTAGCATTAAGAAATTTTAAAACTATTTTCGTTTTCACAATGTTCCACTTGATCTAGTCAAAGCTTTGGCTTGTCTATAAAATCATTTTGCTCATTTGCTATGGGATTTTGTTTGCTTACTGAATTTGTTCAGTGATGTCATTTTGAACAAAATCCTTGAGGCTAAAAAATATAATATTAATGATTTCAAAATTTCCTTTTGCCATTTAAATTTTGCTTGGTGATCTCTTCTTTTCAATGTAATGGATTTTAAAATATACTAATCCAGATAAGTTATATGGAAGTCCCTTTTGTCAATATACTTGGATGAAGTTGTGTGCATGCATGAATGTCTATAAAAATGTTACTGGATGAATATATATAAATTTACAATTGATTATTGTGTGTGTTTAATTCTTTTCTTGCATGTGCGTCTTTATGTTCCCAATAATTTTTTTTTATTGTTCCTCTGAACCTGATCAGCTGCTGATGTTGAGGCGGGGGAATCTCTCATTCTCGTGTATATACACATACACACACACACACGTTACATATATGAATGTAGTAAAATGTTCAACCAATTTGGTTTGCATTCACTTTCCATTTTTTGGTATTGATTTTCTGCCTTTTCTCCATTTACTTCCTTTTGCTTCTTCTTTTCCAACTTCATAATTACAGAACAATGTGAAAATATCCAGTTTGTTCTTTTTATTCAGGCAGTTTCCTCTTTTTTTTTTCTTTTTGTTATATTAACATCTTTCTGCAAACTTTTCTCTATTCTTGTTTTTAACTTTGTTTTTGTAAGTTTCCTCCAGCTATATTTAGACAGAAAGGAAGGTGTGAAAGAGATTTAGTTTTAAGAGAGAGTTGGAAAAAATTATCCACCTTGATAATCTCAATGGCTTTCTTGCTGTGCTATTTGCAATTTTCATTTTATCTCCATCTGGATATAAGCTGACATGGAAAATGTACTTGCTAATCTTCTCTTTTCTTTAATTTTGCTTGCCAAGTGTGTTGCTAAGCAACAGAAATCTGAGTTTGGCCAGATAATCCTCTTTGTCGGATTCTAAGCCATGGAAATGAGTCCCATCTAAGGATTAACCACTGGAAATGTGGTGGTGGATGGGATTGTTTCCCCTGCTTGATTTATGCATTTCCCAAGCTCACACCACTGTAAATTGTTCAATGGTCGGCCAAGCGTCCACTCTTGTCTTACTAGATGAAAGAAAACAGCAGCTGTTTTTGTATTAGCTATAGTGATTATGAAATTCTTTTCTGCTTAGCCACTAGAAGAAGCTATCCATGGAAAGTCATGGTTACCATTCCTGGTCAGGTTACAGGATTTGCAAGGATTATTCCAGCATGTTGTTTTCTTATTTTTTTTTTGTATTATTATTATTATTATTATTATTATTATGTTATAAACAGAATGTTTATGTAATCTGTGCATATAAAAGAAGTAAAAAAAATGAAACAACTCTCTTCCACTTGGCTTCTTTTCTACTTTGTCAACTGTATACATCTGTCAGTATTGTTCGGCTAGCAAACAATTCTACTGTATTATCAGTAAAAATAACAAAACTAAATTTAAGAAAAACAAAAGATTAACACAAGATTTTTCTTTTCTTTTGGAAAACAAGGCTGAAAATAAAAAATTTTAATTTTTTTCTTTTTTCTTATACAGGGTGCGATGAACAAACTGTCATCTAAATTATGCAAAAATCTTAACATTTTGACATATATTTACCAAAATTACACAAAAATATCTTGAAATACTAAAGAATAAATTTATTCAGTAATATCACCATTAGTTTCAACCCTAGCCCCCAGACAACTTTGGAATCTCTTGCAATTCTTCTGGAAGGTCACCTTGTTTAACTTGGTGGATGTTGCCATAATCCTTGCCTTCGGTTCATCTTTGGTGTTACAAGGAGGTTTTTTTTTTTTTGTATTTCGCTCATCTGTGCCCCACATATAATAATCAAGGGGGTTGCAGTTTGGGGAGTTAGATGGCCATATGTAACGGGTGATGTGGTTGCAGAAATTGTCTGACAGCCATGACTGGTTCTCCTGCTTGTGTAGCATGGTGCAGAGTCATGTTGCCAGACATAAGGTTTTCCAGCAGCCACTCTCTTAACCTAGAGCAGCACTACTTCAAGACACTTGATGTAGGCCTCCATGTTGAGTTTGAGGCCTTGTGGGAAGATGAATGGAGGCATAATATCACCATCACTAGTGATCACTTGAAACACCTTCATAATCACCATTAAACTCATGCAACTCTTTCTGAATTCTCTGCATTGTCCTCAGATTGATACCCAAATTCTCTGAAATATAAAATGGTGACAACTTAATGATTGCTCTGTGTGTGTGTGTGTGTGTGTGTGTGTGTGTGTGTGCGCGCATGTACATATTTTAACAATATTTATATTTTGCAAGTTTTTACAATATTTGTTTATTTTTTTTTTAATATTATAAAAGAGAGGCACTTAGATTTTCATAAGAATTTGTTGTTTTCGTATTTTTGACATCAAGACATATGCGAATATAAATATCATTATCGAACTGGAAAGGGTAGATGTATTATATGATGATGGTGTTAAAAAGAAATTTTTCATTTGGCTTACTTCCTAAAATCTGGTCAAATTACCAAGCATCAGTTTGAATTCCCCATCCACAAGAACTTTGTTTTTCTATAAACATTTCAGCACCTCCAAATATAACTATATTTTGTATTACTTTGTGGATATATTTATTTTTAAAAAAAATATACTTTTACCCAAATTAGTTAATGGGTTAAAAGAAAATATAACTTTGTTTGAGTTTAGTGAGATTATTTTGTAAATATCAAGACAAATCCTTTTTCTAGACATAATGTAAGTATAATAAACTAGAAATTTATTGTAGAGAATGTATTTTACCATTGAGTTTTTTTGTTTGCTTTTCTTGTACTTATAAATGCAACAATTTCACTTGAAGTTATTTTCCACTATTTATATCCTTTCTCTAGTTTGTTGCCAAATATGCTCAAACCTATAATTCTCACCTTCTTGTGATTTTTGGAAATCAAAACTTTTTTAATTTACAGAAAATTTAATAAAGATTGATCAAACTTTTAGAGATAATGATTGAAGCCTAGATTTTCTCAAATAATTTTCATTAATAAAAATTTGCTATATTTCTTTGTATTGTTCCATAGAAGTGTGCATTAAATAGATAAGTGGCAGGGTTGTATACATTCAAATATTTTAATCAAACTCTTTAGAAATTAATGTTTAAAACATTTTTCATAAAATTTGATAAAGTAATAATATAAACACAATAAGGAATTTATTTTCAAAAATCAACCTCGATTCTAATATTTGTGGTCCATTGAGATTTAAATGTGAATGCTGTCTCCTCAGACTATGAATGGGGTTGGGGATCTGCATTCATTTGAAAATATGCAAGTAAATTATTTTGCTATTTCAAATGCTTTATTATTGACATGCGCTAGAGCCCAATCAATGAATACCTTTCCTATTTATTCCCTATAGTGGCAAGTTAGCTCAAGTAAGTACAAATCAAAAGATTAATCACTTATATGAGGGAAGATTTTTTTTCTATGAAAATTAAAGAAAATTCCAGGGTATATTTTTCTTGTCATTATTCACTTTTTTCCCCTTCCCCCAATTTGAAATAATTTGACTTTGATTAGTTTTCTCTAATGAAAAACTTTTGAGCTAGTTTTCATATTTTCATCTGAATTATATCAAAACACTTTCATCTTGTCAGTTGCTAAAAGATATTGCTGTTGATATGCACTTGGCTTAGGTTCATGCGGAAAAAGTCATTGGAGCCATCGGCTTTTCACAGCTATGAAATTAACCAAACTAAGTGGCTGATTGGTAATAAATATGGGTTGGATAAATTTGCCTTTTCTCTTACCTGAACTCTGTTAAATTTCACAAGATACTTAAATTAGTGGTTTGGGGCCATCCAATTATGTTAAGATAGAATGTGAAGAAAAGTACTGAAGAAATTGTAATAAAGTATTTGAACTATATTTTATTATAAACTTCATGTGTCATAATTATGCAAGGCTTATTCAAAAGAAAAAAAAATATTTAAGCTAGCATTACATTGACATATACAAGGATGTACTAAAAAAATTCTCAGTATGTCCCACTTTCTAAAATCTTACCAAACCTCAGAATTATGTTTTTAATTTATTTATTTACCCCTTCTTGGACAGGACAAGAACTTTTCAGCATCTCATGATGTGTTTATCTATAAACAGACATTTTGTGAATGATATAAATTTATGCATATTAATCTGTTTCATGTTGTATTTTTGTCTTTTTGTTTTCAAACTGAAAGTGTTAATCTTGATATTTATTAAAACTCTAAAATTATCAATTTTCCACTTGTGTGACATTTACATATTTAAAACCAGTAACTAATTTATTTGGTATGATGTATGAAATCACCTGTTTTCTAATGAAAGCAAATATAAAATATATTTATTTGAAGAAAATAGATTTTATGCCTTCTCTTTTATTTATTTATTTTTTTTTTCAACGCATTACAATGTTTAACTATATATCGTATTCAGAAAAAAAGGTTTACTAATTTTATGGGCTCTAATTATTGATTTGAACACATACTTTAACACATCACTCAATAAGTCCCAGGTCTAACTAATAAAACAACTTTTAGGTAAAATTTGACTTTATTCATCAACATAATCTTCTTCTAGGGTGATACGCTGATTCCAACATTTCTCTAACTTTTCGATGCCTTTTTTTGTAGAACGAGTTGTCTTTGGTCTCAAAATATGCATCAGTTTCTGATATCACTTCTTCAGTAGAGTCAAATCTCTTTCTGTGGAGCATTCTTTTGAGGTCTGAAAACAGCCAGTAGTCGCTGGAGAATAGGGTGGATGCAAAAGCAATTTGAAGTGCAATTCATATGGTTTTTGCCATCGTTGCAATCGTTGCAATTAAAGTATTGTCTTGGTGAAAGATCACTTTTTCTTCTTCGTTTGTGACTGTTCTTTGGTGACTTCTTCCTTCAAAAGCACCATTAATGCTATACAGTATTCACTATTGATAATTCTTCCATTCTCAAGGTAATCGATGAACAAGATACTATGTGCATCCCAAAATACAGAGGCAAAAACCTTGCTTGCTGATATTTGCATCTTTGGTCACTTTGAATGGCTTTCACCTGCTGCTCTCCACTCAGCTTACTGCCAAATTGACTCTGGAGTGAAGTGGTAGATTCATGTTTCACCCACTGTCACATATTTATGCAAAAACTTCTTTTTGTTGCGTTGAAACAGTTGCAAATGACACTTTGAATTGTTGATGCATTATTGTTTTTGATTGTGAGCAAATGCGGAACCCACGTTGAACACAGCTTTCTCATTGACAAATTGTTCATGCAAAATAGTGAATACACTGCCATCTGATATATTCAACTCCTCTGCTATCTTACGCAACTTCAATTTATGATCAGCCAAAATGAGTGTGTGAATTTTTTGGTGTTTTCCGGGACAACTGCTGATTTTGGGCAACCTGAGCATTCAGCATTATTTGTGTCTGTATGACCATGTTTAAAGTCAGCATACTACCTCTTAATCGTTGTTTCTAATGAAGCAGAGTCCGAATAACACTTATCAAGTCATTGCCTTGCTTGAACAGTATTTTCCCCATCAGAAGCCAATGCTTTAACAACACACAAAATTCAGATTTTTTTCATTGTTTTTAAAATTTACAATAGCTTTATTTAAATAACTGTAATTTGTAAACTAATAATCCGATTGTCACGTGCCATTTGAAGGTTAGTACTTCATAAAAATCATATAAATTTTTTATTAGTGGCACCATATATATGTCAAGCCTGGGACTTATTGAGTGATGTATTATATGGGAAGAATTATTTATTTAAAAAAATTCCAATGAATTATTCAATTCAGTTAATAAGTATTACTGCATATTATTTATATTAAGTTTTATTGCACATAATTTGGATAAATTGTTGAAGATTTTCTTGTGTGCTATTTACTTTTCTATCATATTTTATGAATATGTATTTCTCTGTTTTCTCAATGGATTTTCTATTGAACAATAGGATTTAGTGCTATAGGGTATTAGTATTGATTCTGAGGCATCCTGTATTAACTAAGTGATAATTTGAGAATAAAACAGTGTAAATAATTGGAAACGGTTTCATTTATTTCTAACCATTTCAGGAAATAATTGTGGATCTTATCTCTTATGTAGTTACAAATCATGTTGATGATTGAATGAATTTTTAATTTTTGGGTTATAGAAAATTCTCTATTAACTGTAGTACAAATGACAAGAAGAAATTGATACTTGTTACTTTCTCATATGTAAACTACATTTATCCGTCAATCCTACCAGATCAAAAATAATTATTTTGATTAATATAAAGTTTATTTGCTGTAACTATTATTAATTATTCTGTTTAATTTGAACCTGAACTCTTTATTGCAGGGTTTTTTAAACTGTGGTCCATGGACCAACTCATCACATGAAATTCAAAGTAATTTAAATTTAATTTTGTTACATTTTTATCAACATGCAGTATTAATTTATTTTACTTGAACACTTATGTCTAAAGTAAGCTTAAAACCAGTTTTTACTACATTAATGCAAAACTATAAACTATTTTTAGTAAATATATATAAATTTCATTAGCGTTTATGGTGGAAATATAAAGAGGTTCGTAAGTTTGAAAACCCCTGCTCTATTACACAAGAAGTTTGTATTACTAATAAATATTTTTCATTCTTTCTTCATAAAGTATTATTTTATCAACACAGGCTCCACAGAAGTGTAAATGTATGAATATCAGACAACTAATTTTGCCTCTATTACATTACATTACATTGCAAACATACAACAATCCCTCACTCACACACACACACACACACACACACAATATTCTTCTATGTATAAAAAGTATTTGCAGGTTATCAATACCTTTGTCGTAAAATAACTAGACAGCTGAAATCTATTTCAACACTCATTAAAACTATCAGCAAATTAGAAATCATTTAATTCACTTGAGCTTAATCATCTTTCAGTTTAATTTTTTCTTCTCAGCTAAAAAAAATTAAAAGCAATACAAACATCAACATTTTTACAAAATACCGAAAAGGCTCCGCTAATTATTCTCTTGTCTTTTGTAATTTTTTCTGTAAAAATAAAAAAAAAATCTATAAAGACCATTAATCTTTGATGAGACTGTTTTATTCTGCTAAAAAAAAAAATCAAAGTGCAGTTTAGTTCATTTTAATTTTATTATCACATGTTTGAATGATTTTTTTTTTTAAGGGATTGGTTTGTAAGTTGAAAATGCTCTTCATCAAAACATGCCTAAATAAAAAAACAGTTTATGAAAGTGAGATTGGAATAGGTATTAATATGGCAAGAATAATTTTTAAGTTGGAAAGTTTTATATATTGATGAGCTCTAATTGATTTTAATTACTCATGGTCATTAAGAACATTATTTATGTAAAAAGTAAAGTTTGGCTGCATGACTGGGAAATAAGCATTTAAATAACTTGTTTCTCAACTTGAGTTCATTATAAATTTGTGCAGTTCTAATCAAAATGCAAGTTTATTTATAATCAGATTTCTTTTGTTCTATTCAAGCTCTGCATTTTTGTCAATCAGTTCATTAATTCATTCTGCTTTGAAATATATATCTCTTTCTCACATATACACATTTGTTGGTTTTCCTTTGACCATCCCCCCAAAAAAGGATCAGTTTGAATGTGATACAGAGATATTAGTATTTATTTAGTTTTGCAAGTTTTTCAAACACAATATGCACAACTTTACTTTATATTTAAAACCAATAAAATTTGTATTGTATAATGAAAAATAAATTTCTTCATACAATGATTTGAAATGTGGGGTATGTGTGGTGGGGGATACAAAGACAGTGTTTTATTGTTTCAATAAATTATTTACATTTCTTTGGATTTTGGTAAAATGAATGTTAGTGAAACAAATGTAAATTTTTATTTTATTTTTTTACATAAAACACTGATTATTTAAAACAGAGTTATTAAACTATTTGATAGACTAAAATCAAAACCACAAAATTGAAGATACATTTCAGTGAGTTAAGTATACTTTTGTTTGTTTTCTCATCCTCTATCATGTTTTGCAAACTTTTTCTTAAATACTACACAGCAATTATACTTCTCTCATATTTTATCATGGATGCCTATAATTTATACTCTGACTTCAAAGACTTTTTTTAGCTATTGCCTAATATTTTATTAATGGTTTCACTTTATATTTTTATACCTTAGATTTATGTTTATAAATTTAACAAACATTTCTTTATAAACATTTATCCTTTTTGGATCTTTATTGATCATTCTAAAAGCCACAAAGGATTTACACATTTCTAAAGAATCTCTAATTGTGTATGTGTGTGTATGTAAGTAAGTAAGTAATATATACTTTTGGCTATAATTTTGTAATATTTACTGAAAATATATCTATATGTTATAGACTTTAATAAATATTTTTGGTAAAAATAAATGAATATTTTCATATAATGTTTTTCATTATATAACATTTAGAAACGTAATATAAATTATTGCTATTCACAAATATTTATTGCTGTTGGTAATTAACATTAGTATTTAAGAATTGTATGGAATTTTATATAATCACATTTTGATATCTAAGGATGAAAACAAGATAAGCTCTTCCTAATGGGAATTTGATTTGTGTTTCTTACATTAAAATAACAATTTCAATGTTAGTTAAAAAGAAAATTGCTTGCATAAATGGATAATGAAAAGTTCTTGGCCCAATGACTAAACATCAGAATACTAATTTTGGAGGAAATGGGTCAAACCAAGAAATTTTGCAGTACCCTCTTGTATGTGAACAGGTATTATACATCTGTAAAATAGCTTCTTTATAGATTAAGTTTGATGTTTGTCATGTTCAAACTTTTTAATTGGTTTACTTGTGTGTGTTTATAAAATTAATATTACTCTGATTAAAATAACTTTATATCTTAAACATTTTTATCTTTGATGTTCATTTTATTAATTTATGACATGTCATATAAAAAGTCATTTCATTGTTGAACAAATAATGCTATCCATATTATATTCTAAAGCATTGTCATTCTTATAGGCTATCAAGATTAAAGTTACTCTATCAAAAAACTTTTGGTTCAAAAAGAATCATTTATGATATAATTGTAATTTAACTTGTTGCACTACCATATCCCTTCATTAATCAATATTATTATTATTCATTGCAATTTCTTCCAATATTAGCTTTTAAAATGCTGTTATTTTTCCCCTATTCTTGTTCTGTTTGAACTGTAGTTTTAGGCTTTTAAAAATAAATTTCAAATAGTCAGAAGTTTTCTGTTGTTTCTTAAATATCCTTCTTTGAATTAATTCTTTTCTGAAGGAATCTGTCCACAGTTTTAAAGCAATTCAACTCTAATGTTTTATCTATCAATCTCTATTCATCCTTCAATAATGGTATTTAATCAGGAAATGTGATATGTACAGAAATACTTAAAGTTTATTATTTTGAAAAGCCTTTGATATTTTTTTTTCTTTCCTTCCTACTACCTCCCTCCCTCAACATGAATTTATTTCAGTTTGTCTACTTTTTTTGTTGTATTTCAAATTAGATGTTATGCTTGACAGTAGTTAGCATTGAATTCAACCTCAAAAATTTTTGCATGGAAATTTTCCAGCATAAATAAAAAAGGAAAGGAGAGAAGTTGGAAGGAGAGAGAGGCTGGAAAAAGTAAATTAAAAAAAGCAAGGCAAAATATAAATTAAGAGAAAGAAGAAGAGTGGAATGTGCAAGAAAAAATAATAATAGAATAAATGAAAGAACTTGTCCAAAAATCTGGAATCAGTGACTTTATTTCATTTTCTTGTTTTTCTTGATCATTATCTGCCTAAATATTCTATTCAGAGAGGCGGTACGTACAAAGCTTTGCACACTCCGCTCACTGCAATTAAAGCACACTCAATTGTACGCTCTCTTCACATTGAACTTTTTTCTCTTCTCTTCTCTGATTTTGAAAACTTCTGCTATCACTTTTTCTTTTTCTCCAGTTTACAAAATGTGCCCACTTCTTTTTTTTTTTTTTTCTCTCTCTCCTTCCTCTCACCCGGATATCTTTATTTGAATGCCTATGTCCTCTTGCATTTTTCACTTCCCTTTCCTTCTTCTCCCTTAGATCACTGCTGACAGATAACACAGCTCATGATGCTATGTAATTAGAGTGTTTGTGAACACTACAATCTGTCTGTTGTAAGTTCACTTATGATACACTGATGGACAGCTATTGTATTTAATCTGGCAGTGGTTGCTCAATGATTATGCCCCCTTCTCTGACCCGACACTACACCCAAACCACAATTCACATCACCTTGAGATAACTTCTGTTGTAACTGAAATTTTGTAACAGTTGCTACCAACACTTTCTTATAGTACATAGTAGATAATCATCATCCAGTGTGCTCTTTCTTTCCAGCATGACTACAATAAGATTCAGAAAGTTTCTTTTGAATTTCTTTTGCTAATATTTCTTATTTTTCCCACTTAAATTTTTACTATTAACATCTTCAACAGGGGCTATGATTTTTATATGGCTGAACTTTGTATGATGCAAAAATAATTTTCTATGTTGTGATGATAGGATCAATTTGATATGTTCTTTTTAGATTTTCATTTAAACCACTAGTTATCAGTGATCTTCAAATAGGATTGTCCAAATAGTATTGTGTGTGTACATTGCTGAACATAATGTGTTTCTCTTTCTTTTTTTTATATACAGAACAAAATGGTTTATTTTTTCTGAATTTTAATATTTCTATTCCTTATGAATCTAAATGATATATCAATAAGAGAGCAAAAGTTTTAACTTTATCTTAGATTAAAACATGCTTTTTAGTGTTAAGATGTAGAAGTTGCACTGAAATCACCAAACCATAAAATATAAATCAGACTAATCGCCAAATTCTAACATTTTTATTGATTTAATATCATTGTTTATGCTCTCCACCACACACACATTAATGGCATAGGCTACTACAATAATTTTTTCACATTCTGTTTGGCCAAAGACTATTTCCTTTATTCTATCTACAAGAATAATGCAATGTTTTAGATTTCATCTTTCACTTTTTCTCCCACCTACCATCTTTCTGTATTTCTTTGTTTCTTTCCCAACTGCATTCTTTAATCTTTTTCAACTGCCTTTTCTCTCTCAGACCAGTATTCTATACTCTTCTTTTTCTCTCTCTCTCTCTCTCTCCAATATTCACCATCTTTTTCTCTTTCTCCATCATTTGCTATCCATTTTCTCTCTCTCTCTAGCTTTCACTGTTCCTTTTCTCTCTCTCTCTCTCTCTCCCCAGCATTCTCTGTAACTTCTTTTTCCCTTTATCTCTCCTTAGCAATCTCTACTTTTTTCTCCAGCATTCTGTCTGTTTTTCCTCCCTTTCCCTCTCGTCCCTGTTTCATCTCCCTTTTTCTCTCCCCTGCATTTTCTATCCCTATTTTTCTCCCCTCTCTCTCCCCCCAGCATTTTCCAACACTTTTTCCCCTCTCTCCTCCAACATTTTCCATAACCTGTTTTTTTCTTCTCTCTCCCCAGTATTCTCCATAACCTGTTTATTCCTCCCTCTTATTCTCCATCCCTGTTTCTCTCCCTTTCTCTTTCTCACCAGCCTTCTCAGTCCCTGTTTTTTCTTCCTTTTATTTTTCCCCATGATTCTTCATCCCTATTTTTTCTTCCTATCTTTCCTCTTTGTTCTCATTCTCCCCAGCATTCTCCATCCATATTTTTTCTCTCTCTTTCCTCATTGTTAACAGTCCCTTTTTCTCTTTCTCTCTATTTCAGTTTTATCATCCTTTCTCTTCATACTGTTTTTTGCTTTCCCTCTGCAAATATCTTTTGATTTCACTCTCCTTACATTTTTTTTTTTTTTTGCTTTATATTTTCCTATATTGTTTAAGTTTTCTCTCTCCCATCTTTTTTTTTTACTTTTATTTTTTAACATTACCTCATTCAATTTTTGTTTCTCGTCTGTTCTTCATTGTTAGGGTTTATTTTTTTGTATATTTGTTTATAAGAACAATTTGCCCTTAATTCCCTTTTGGTCATTTAGATAGTATTTTTGAATAGGTTGAGAATAATATTAATTACCATGCTTTTCCTATTTCTTTTTCAAATTGTGCTTTGCAATTTCTCTGTTTTGTTGTACTTTTTGATGAAAACATGAGCTGTAACTAAAACCTTTTTTCTCTACTGTCACTTTGTCTAATCAGAGGTGCTATTTCCAAGTGATGCAGTGATCAAGCTATTCAAATGGCTCATACTTTTGAATATTTGATATCTGCCTATTTTGTCAGCATTCTCTATGCCTCTTTGTATCAGGTAATCTTTGTATCTATTCATGTCACTTGTATATTTAAATAAAATGAAATATATTATTGAAATACTGATCTGTGGAAGGAGGCTTTATTACAGCAACTTGGTTGATGAAAATATTTTTTTGAAATGATCTTTGTTCTTTTAAAGTGTCTTAACTTTGTGCACATTGACAATTTCACTTTGTTTCATATTAGAAACCGTTGGCTCTTTGCAATCATTATTAGATTTCATTGGACATTTTCAATGACCTAAATTGGTTCAATGGACTTGAGCTGATAACTTGTTTATCATAACATCTCATTATATGCATAATGAACTGCATGCTTAAAGAGCTCATATCTTTATATCTTAAGAACATTTTTTTTTCTTATAGTTTTAGTTGGCGTAGATCAGAACTAGAGTAGTTTTATATGTAAAATTTGTTCTCCCCACAGATACACTCTTAAACATCGAACATTTTCAAAATAGATATCTTGGCTCTTATTGATGTTATTGATTAAATTACTTTGCTTGTTTTGATTTTATGAGGTTGCTACTAAAATAAAGGATATTTCTCAAGTTTTATTCCTTTCTCTTGGTTTTAATTAACAATATCAAAACAATGCTTTGAATTTTGTGGCTTCTAATCTAACATTTTCTGTTGACACTAATGACATTTACAAAATATTTAAACATTTTTAACTATAGTGGAGGCAATATCAAGCTAAATTGTTTTTAATACTATGCATCTTCAGATGATAATTTGCATATAAGAAAGGCATAAAAATACACAAATTTTATTCTCAATTACATATTTTGTTTTTATTTAAAACTTTGAGGGAATTTTGGAAATAATAAATTTCTTTATTCAGTTTTTAGATAAAGTAAAAATCACAGTCAATATTCACCTCTTTTCTCAGATCTTGCCAGTGTCAAGTATTTTATTTGTATGTATTTTTTCTATGTATTTTTAAATGAATATTTAAATATATATCTTGATCAAATTTCTTTTGCTGTAGTTATTTAAAAGCTTATATTTATCTGCTTTGTGACCACTTTCTAGAAAATTACCTAGCAAAATCCCAAAATTTCTTTTTAAAAGCATAGATGGCTTTGAATAGAAATTTTGGGATTTTGTCTATTTTCTTTTGCTTTCAATATTTTTATTGTTATTTTTACTTAGATAAAAATGATTTATTCAAACAGTAAATTTTACACATCTCAACTTTTGAAGTAAAAGATAAAACTGGAAAGACTTGCCACTCTGAATGAAGTTAATAAATACTATGAACAGTTTTAAGTTAGTGACCTTAAAAATTTAATCACCTACTTTGAGTAATATAGTCATAGTGGTAGTTTAATTTAAATATGTGAAGAGTAGTAATTATATATAGATACTCTTAAACAAGAACAGGAGGTTGTCTATATTCAGTTTGTGTGACTACTTAAATATTGACCACTGAGATATATGACTTTACAACAATAGTTACGGATTATTTGGTCATTTCTCTTTCCAAGTCTTTCATGTACACTAGTTCTTATAGTGTTATACTTCACCAGAAGTAAGATTTATTAATCATCCATTTGATATTTTATGTGACCAAATATTAAAGTCATTATAAATTAAGTCAAATTCAGATAGCTTAAAGACATCACCATCATTTTGGTGTTGAACACATTGAATAGTAATTGGTGGATTTTATTGGCATTGAAATGACAGGATGTCTTCTACTGTGACAGAAGCATATGTGACACCTTACACATGTGATAGATTGCTGTTAGGGTAAATAAAATGTTAGTAAAATTAGTATTTTTACTCATGGTGTAAGGAATGTAGTAATATATTTTTAAAATGTTCACTCAATACAAAACCCAAGAGAATAAAAAGTGAAAGTAAAAAGTGCATATTATGAGGATATGTAGGCTAGATAACGGTTGATTCTAGACTTGATTCTAGACTTGAAAAGGTTTAGTTGATATTGATTGAAGAAGCTGTCTGAGTGGAAATTGTCCTTGCTAGTGGAATATAAAGGGAACGAGGGTGACCCTGTACACATGGCATGGTGAGCCCTACCTGGTAGAATTAAGGAATGGAGCTTGTCTAAATATGTGCCATGAAAATAAGTGATCTGAGTAGGAAGAGGTGTTGTAGAGGGGGAGAGGATAATCCAACATGCATAAGGCTGCGTAATATTTAGGATATACTGCACATATGGCTATATTTTTGTTTATATCATTTCCTAGTTAATAATCTACCTGATTAGTTTGAGTGAATGGATGGCAGAACAAAGATAAAGGAGTAGTAAAGGGCAAGAGATATTCAAAGCAACAAAAAGACAAGCTGTGAAGAGCCATGATTCTCAATTTTCTGAAAAGACATGACTTTTGAAAGAAGAGTACAGGTGATAAAATCTAAACTCTAGCCATGATATAGTTGTTGTAAAGTATGAAGCTGCCAAGAGGAATCTCTTGATAAGAAATGTTAACCAAATGTCTAGACAGAAAAAGGGAAAAATAAATGGAAAATGAAGAAAGAATCAATTGAAAAGGAAAGGTTAGGGAAAGTGACTGGTCAACTGATCAGCCAGCAGGTTGAGATGGGAGACCATAGAAAGAAGGCTCACTTTCAAACTACCTACTTTATAAACTGGCTATTAAAGCAGCTACACAGTATACTGGATAACACATCAATAATTAGGTGTCAAGTCAGTTGTCCTTCAAACTGCTACGGGAGTAGGGGGGGGGGGCAATAGTTGGTAATTCCACTGCTTGGTCATTTTCTTTTAAAAAAAAAACCAAAAAAACATTAGTACCACCATACCTTGCAAGTTGTGTGTTTTCTGAAAAAAAAAGTATTTAATACACTACAGTGAACTGAACGTTTTCTTTTCATTTCTTAATGAACATAAGAGATTGAACGTTGTAATTTTATTTGTGTGTGCGTTTGTTTTAAGTAGAATTATGTTGATCACGCACCTTTTTGTTTTGTTTTGTTTTCTCTCCCTTGCCTAAATTTGATTGATTTGAGACAATTGCGCAAAAAATAAAATTCACTTGTTCTGTATCGCGCATTTTTTTTTTTTTTTTTGCATGCATCTACTTTTTTTATCATAAATAGCCTGAACTGGTCAAATAATTAAAAAAAGAACTTTAAAAATACTCGTATTTTTTTGTTTAAATACATTCACTAAGCTTATTAAATTTTCTACATTTGCTTGCTCATTCAATAAGCAACTCTAGAAATGTTCGTATACATTTTTTTACTCATTTATGCCCAAATATTTTCTCTTTCTTTGTCCCATACTACAATTACTACAAATTATTGTTTCGTTATTTTTATTGTCAATTTTATTTTTTTCTATTCCTTTCGCATTTTTATTAACTGGGCTGAGCACTGTGCACTTCGGCATGGCGGAAACGGGCAAGCAATAAATAACTGACTGAGCAATATTAAAAATAAGAACTAGACGTGGTATCGCTAGTCATTGTGAATTCAATCCTTGGTCGGGCAGTGTGCATTTGTTGAACTCTGTGGAAACGAGCGAGAAATAAATTATTTATTAATAACTAGACAATATCTCTAGACATGAGAACAGTCTACCCCTGTAGATTAAAAAAGGGTTCAGCTCAGATTGCGCTGGAGATTACGATATACACTTGAAGAAGGCCGAAGAGTACAATGGCCGAAACGTTGCTATAACAACAACGAAGTTGAGGACAATACTGTGTTGTTATTACTCCTCATCCGTTCAGCAGTTTAGGTTCATATTTATTTTTAAGTTAAAAATAAATATGAACCTAAACTGCTGTTAAAAATTTTAACGTTAAAATTGGAATAACTGGATCCGCTATCGTTTGTTTTACCTCAATATTATTTTCTTCTCTTCACTCTTTTATTATCTCTCTCTCTCTCTCGCCTGATGTGCTCTTGTCACACTCTTTTTCTAACTTCACCCTTTCTCTTTAATTAGTAACTTCTTTTTGCTATGTATCGTCATTCATCGCCATTTTCGTTTCTCTATATATCTTGCTTCATGAATTCCCCGATCTCAATTTTGACTCGTAAAAATATAAGTGAATTTTCAAGACTTTTCAAGGTGAAAGTGGATAACCTCTTGGACATCGGGAAATGCGGCGATTTATATTCGCCGACCACTTCACATTTAGACGTGCCCCTCCTCCCCCCTCCTCCTTTATTCTCGTTTACTCTTTTTTCCTCTTACTTGCACGCACGTGCCGTTTCGTATTGATGGGAGTTTTCGCACGTGTTCTTAATATTTTCCACGTGTACTCATATTTTCATTCAAATGTTTTTAAACAACCATTTCTCCCTTAAAATTACCGCTACTCTGTCCGAACGTAGTGTTTTTTACACTACACTACACTACACTACACAGTGATACTGTTTTAGTACTGTTTAACATAAGAATTTAAGATTTTAGTTACTTTTTGTGTTTGTCCGAACGTAGTGTTAGTGTTTGTTTTTTTTTTAAGTCAAAATCAAAACACTATTTTAACTTTTTTTTTTATTTGTAAGTGTGTTAAAAAATGTTCGTCAAATTGGTACACTTTTAATGTCACTTAGATGGCCGTATTTTTAATTTAGAGAATATACCCGTCACCCACACACTTTTCGTCAAAAAAAAAAATTGTGGATTTTAGGAATTCGTGTGTTTTTAAATAAATAAATTATACAAAAAAGCACGACGAATTATATCTTCTTACTGACTAGGATTATTATAGCTACTAACAACAGGCTAAAAAAAAAAAAGATGTTTGAAAGCGCACTTTAACAGATAAAAAATATATTGAATTGAAAATTATGGTTGTGGTGGTTTTTCTCAGGTAACTTCTTTTTTTTTTTTTTTTTTTTTTTTTTTTAATATTATCATCCTCTAAGTTTTCGTTCTTTTATTCTGATCCTTGCTAGTCAATAACGGTCGGACTTTTTTTTATATCTATCTCCGCAAGTCCTGTCAAAAATATAGCGGGTTAGACGATGAGAAAAGTTTCATCTTGCCTCGTCATCTGGCTGCCACCTCCAGTTATTGGAGTTTTAAGCAGCTGCTGTCACTTGTCTGTAAGAGTGTGTGGCCCATTGATCTCGCTGTTCAATAGATGACCCATTATATTCCTTTTTTTTTTAGTCTGATTATTGATAGAATTTACAAACCGTTCTTGTACTGCTTCCTTCCAGCGTTCATGATTGTATTGTGCGTGTTTCATCTTTTTTTTAATTTATCTCCACTCATTTGTTTATTTTCAGTCTTCACCTCCCTTTCATTTTCGAGTCTCTAAGTGATTTCATTAAAAGATTTTGTCTTGAACCTGGCAGCAGTCGTGGAGGACATTTACCTCCTTCCTTTTTGTATATACATTGACACTCCTCGCAGCTAAAGTGTGTTAACACAGATCAATGAATGAACACACATATCCACAGTTACGTGTTTCACACTTTCGAAGCAGTAGTACTCCATTTTCAACAATTACGAGTTGTTGTTGTTTTTTTGTTTTTTTTTTTTTGTTGTTGTTTTTTTTTTTTGTTCTTTTAATCCCTCCCCCCGTTTATTTGGTTCCACGGAAATTTTTTCTTCATATCTTTTCTAGTCACTGTTTTCCCTACTGAGAAAATTAACTGTGTAAATGTCACTTCCGTTTTTGGTGAGAAGTTTGTTTTTTAAACTGTTTGTACACTCTTCTTTTTTCGTGTGTAAACTTGATATTCCCAATCAATATTATTCTTTCTTTCTTTGTTTATCCGATCCTCATCACGTGAAGATGTGATCACAATTATTTAGCATAACATTTTTTTTTCTAATAAATTAGATTTGAATGATATTTCCATTACTACTTTTGATGTTACAAAACTTTCCTTTTCTTTTTTTTAACAACTGGCATATTTCGGTCTGTTATTGCAACATTTTCACTCTACCCATCTGCTGATGGCGCAAATAACTGCTATGTCCAGTGTACCCTCAAGTTTTAAAGGGACACTACTCTGAGATATTAAAAAAAATCCCCGATTTATTATAATCTTCTGGTATTATTATTATTATTATAGAATCTTGAATCATTTCTACGTTTTCTGCAAGAGAAATAAATATTTACTTATTTGAAGGTGATAAAATATGATAGAATATTTGTTACTTTATTTAAAAAAAAATATCTCTTTATATAATTTATTAAAGATATTTGTTCTGATCACATTGCATCATGGTAGGATTGATTTCAAATTGCATACTGTTAGAGAAAATAATTTTATATAGGATTTTTCTACCTCAAGCAACTGAAATAGTGAATTTGCACTGAAGATAAATAACTGTGAATATAATGAACAACTGGCTGCTACATTTCACTCCTCAAACCCAGGATAAGTCATCAAAGGCTGCTTAATCTTTCCAACTCCAATTCTCTCCCTTTGATCTGTCTACTAAAACCTCTATCCTAGTGACATGTGGACAGGGTCCTGTTGTCCCAGAATCATATTAGATCAATTTAGTGTCTTGCTTAAATCATTCAGATGTGTACAGTTTCCACTGCTACCTTTGGTAGAGGCTATGGTATTCATAGTTGGAGCCTAACCATTATCCTCATCCCCTGTGACGTCAGAGCATTTGCTATCTTATCTGACAGAGTTAAGTATGGGATTAGTGGCAAGCCTCTCTTTGCTAGAAGTGGCTGTCGAGAGGATCATGGCTTAGTGTCCATCACTGGCCGCCACACTGCAGTGCCGAGTGATGGGATTAGGAAGATAAAAAGGCCTAAAATGAAATCTTGACAAGGAGACCTGTTGGTGTTTCTATCATACAGCTTTTTGTAGCTGTGGCTATTTGCTAGTTTGCAAAATTCTGAGTGGTCACAGAAGTCAAAAATGATGGAAAGGCTGGATTTATGATGCCAAAGTTCAAAGCTGCAAGATTTTCCATCAACGACTCAGTGGTCAAAGACCAGCACTTTGATAATTTTTCCTTTGTGACTTTCCCTTGTATCAGAAGCTAAACATTATCACAGATGAGAGGATTGTGACTTGAGAGAGAAGATTTTGCTTGATGCAGCATTAATATTTCATACTTGATCTTTCTTTATCCGCCTTTCTAAAATTATCCGTCCAATTCCGTAAATTAAATTTCCAACCTTCAGGTGTATGTTTGTAAATAAGTGGTCCAAATATGTGTGAGCTGATGTCTCTGTCTGTCTACTTTCCTGTCTATCAAAATATGCTCAGTGCTTTCCATTGTTTACTTGAAGTTTAAAGTTAATATGTAAGAGGATCTCTTCTGCCAGTTTATAAGCCTGTGGGTTGAGGAAGAGGAAAAATTGAAAATCTGACATCTTTACATTTTTAGTATATTCTCTGGGCTCTTTGGGAATAATAAAAAAAATCTTCTTTATTAATCACTTAGAACAGTTCAAGAAACAACAACTGCCAAGAGTTTTCGAAATAAATTTGCAAATAGTTTCCATTCCAAAAAAAAATCATTTAAAAAGATGCTTAAAAGATTTTTGCCTGAATTTCCAAAATCTGATCAAATAACCAAGTACCCTCTGATAAATTTTGAATAATTAAAAATATGAAAAGATAAATTTAAAAATAAAAACTGTCACTTATAAGTGAAAGTATTTTTTTTTATCTAAAATAGTTTGATTATGTAATCAATTGTTCTCTTAATTTTTTTGTTAACTAAATTCTTTTCATTTTGCCTAAATGTGAAAGAGGAATATTTGACAAAATATTAGCTGATATCTCTCTCCCTGTTATGAATTTTTAGCCTTATATATAAAGACAGAGTTCATATGCTAAAAATATGTGCATAGTGTTAGCGACAGTAGTGATTGGCATTTGTATATATAGATTTTTACATTTTTGCTATTAATTCTGGCTTTGGTACTTTTCTTCATCATATCTGCTTTCGATAACATCAGAAAAAGTATGAACCTGATCAGAAATGAAAAAAGTTTAATACTTTTGTAATAAGTTTTTGTTTGTTTTTGTTTGTTCTAGTTGACTTCTTTTTTTAAAAATTCATAACCTGAAAGCAATTATTTAAAAGTTTACCTTGTCGATTTCCAGTGTGATGCAATTAAAAATAATGAGAGAAAATAATTCTCTAAGTAGAATACATCTCTTCTTTCTCACCAACAAGTTTTAATCACTAAAGCTAAATTAGAAGAATTATCTTCTGTTTTATCTGACTTTTCAGAAACAAAAATTGGTAATTCAATTCACTTAGTTTCTTTCCGTTTAACATAATTTTAAATTTCTTCTTGAATATTGAATATGATCTAGTAATATTTTTTAATCAAAGTTTATTGGAGTAAGTATGGTTCACAAAATATGCTTTTCTGATGTGCTGGTGTATGTTGTCAGTGATATTTTATAGATTCATCAGTGTTTTTAAGTTTCTTAACATCAGACATCCTTCCTTGGTTGATGCAATCGGAGTTGGTTAGACCTTGATCCACCTCCCCACAACTGTAAACCATTTCATACACTTCAATTTCTACTTTGGTAGCTCGATTAGTATTCATTTTAATTTGTAAATGAAAGATGGCTTTAGTTTTGAGGTTTTTCAACCAAAAAGTTTTCAAAATGTCTTAAATGTCAAAACAAGATAAAGTAGCACGAATAGGTTTGATCAGATAAAGAAACCAAAACTATATACTCAAATGTCATTTTGCTATAATTATATTTTTAAAATATTTTTCCAGATAAACACTTAAAAATTATTTATTCTGCATAAGATATCCAAAAATCAGAATATTAAATGGCTTCAGTCAGTCATTTAAGTGCCATATGTGATACACGACTGGGCAGAAGATTATCTTGCAGTAGGTTGCCATTACTTTCTGTGATAGACTGGTTGCCAGCCAAGGCTATAGAACCCAATCTGTCCTGTTATTTAACCCATAACTAGAGGGAAGAGACAGATTAATACCTTTCCCAAGAGTATTTAGTTGTACTTAATTGCTTTTATATTAACTTATTCTCTACCAGAATATAAAATAAACCAATAATGCAATTATTTTACTATATAACTTATGATTTTTTTCTTTAATAATTTTAATGTTTGAGCTTTACGTTCTCTGGGAAAACCCAGATATAAAATATTCCTCTAGCCCCACACACACACACACACACACACACACACACACACACACACCCACATGCCTTGAATAGTATTTGCATTTTATTTTTTTTTGGTTTGAATGTCATTTCTTTTGTTGACTACTAAAGCTTAAATTTGCATTGTCATTTGCATATGAATAATCCTATTATTCTGGCATTAAAATTTCAGTTAAAAAGATAATTTTCTGCCAAGTGCTTAATTCAGTGGTTAATAACAATTTAATGGAATTAAAGTTGCTAAATGTGACCAACACAATTTCTTAAAGTACCTGTTACATAATTCATTCAATAAGATTGCTTTACATTAATGACTTTAGCTTAAATAGATTTTACAAATAAGATCTTTTAATAGAATTAACAAACAAAAACAAGATAAATACTAATGTTGCTTGTTAAAATTATAACTTTTTAAAATATCATAAAGTAAAATTATAAAATGTTTCTATTTAGATATATTAATTCAAGTACGTTGAAAGATTAGAAGAGTTTTGTTTATGTAAATGATAATTTTCATGAACAGTTACGGTTTTATTAATGATACAGTATGGTTTGTGTTATTGTTTATAATAATTGCCCACATATGCACCAGATTAACCTTTTTGGCAATTCTATTTATAGCTGGGACAAGTTTATTATTTAAAATGAATGGCTTATTATAGTCAAGATGAACTTTCTTTTACTACGTAATAGTCTAATAATGTCTTATGTTAC
Source organism: Ascarosepion bandense (assembly GCA_037127315.1). Lineage (NCBI taxonomy): Eukaryota > Metazoa > Mollusca > Cephalopoda > Sepiida > Sepiidae > Ascarosepion > Ascarosepion bandense. The sequence continues at coordinate 2,885,314 of JBBBDQ010002261.1, read as the reverse complement.
AGCATTATTTTATGATTGTTGAATTTAATATGAAATAAGTGATTCAGTATTAGTTGGGACAAAATTGTTTTTGTTATCCATGGGGAAGTGCTATTTAAAAAAATATTTTTTTGCTTTGTTATCACAAAAATAAAAAATGAAGATAATATTGCTGCTTCAGTATGCACTGTCTGTTCTAAAATCAAATCTCCACACAGAATTTAAACTAAATAAAACAAGTGTTTTTTCAGAGAGTGGATTGATTATATATGCTTTTGTAGTCATAAACTATGATGGGGAGGAGAGTTCTTGGCGCAAACCCTGTCCCCAAATTTGGCAAACCTCAGTTTGTTTGTTTTTTTTCTTCTGAGTGCACGTTTTAGATGTTCAGTGTAAACTACTAAATATTTCATATATGAAAATAATGATATGATAATATCTTTTAGAAAGATTGACTTGAAGTAATTTAGAACCTGAACATAATTCTGTACTTGATTTATTAACAAATCCCGTTTATTAATAATAAAAGCACCTGTACTTATCATTATTTCCAAGACATATAGCAAATATTGAAACTTCTGATAATATTTCTTGATTACATAAAATGGTTAGTTGCAATTTCTCAAATCTATCAGTTATTGGGAATTATAAAAATGGTATCAGAGTTCAACTTACCATGTTTATTTTTTTTTCCACTGCAGTGTCAAGTTAAAAAAAAAAAGAAATAGCACCCTGTTGTGTATACACTAGACTTGTACAAGTATTTACAAGCTTTGTAATTTTGAGAGAGAGAGTGCAGGATAGAAATAATTTAATCAATGGTAAAAACAGATTAAAAAAAGTGTCACAAATAACAACTAGCTATAAAGTTTCACTCATCATTAGCAATCTTCAAGCCACATTATTGAGAAGTTATTTGAGTAAATTGTTGCCAAATATAAACTTGTATTTACAAATACAGTTTAACTTTTCAACACTCGCCTGAAAATTTCACATGTCAGTCAGAAGCCATTTAAAGTTTATTTTAATTTTTAAAAATTATTTCATTTATATATATATAATCTCCTATTACTCCAATCAGCTGACGTTGTGTGTGTGTGTGTGTATATATATATATATATATGATGCCAAGTCCGTAAATGGAAAGGATAATCCCAAAAGATCTATTTAATATAATAGAACTGTATAGATTGGTCAATTAATATTTTCCATAGCAATAAAGGAAAACACGTTATCTAAAGTAGCAATAAACTATGAATTATTTCAATGGGCGAATATACCCGTCTCTTCAGACAACGATTTCATTTGGTTTAAATTTTCTCAGAACATTCAAAAAATATTTTTAAAAAAGGGGAATTCAAGTAATATGACTCAAAATAGAAATCTTTTAGTGTTATCTTGTTCGGGTCACAAAGGTTAGGAGAGAAAGAGTTTATGTATTAAGTGTGGTTTGATTGAACAGAATGAGTAACCATAAACCAAGCACCCCACACGTATACGCATGCACATCCACCTACATATACAGACAAATATTCTACATGTATTCACACACTCACCTATGAAAACCATATATACATGCATATACACAAAATTAATACAAATACATATATACAAACTACACATATCCACACAAAAAACCTACATTCAATTATATACACAAACATAGTAGTTATGCACATATACAGGCATATATATCAAATACATAGAATTCAACCATAATTTTCTCAATATGCAAAAATTATCAAATAATAATAAACACCAAATGGAAGCGAACCTTCAAGCGTGATAGTGGCATCACTTAAATTAATTCCAGTACTAACACATATTACCACAAGTATACAAACTAAAAAGAGCCTACATTTTATTACATACATAAGACAAAGTAGTTGTACATAAATATTTTTTTTTATATGTGTTTCACCCCGAGCAAGGCATGTCACTGCCACTACTGCGCAGGGGGCTACATAGTGGAGAAAGAATGGTTATGTATAGGAAATGTCGGAGGGTGGGTGATAGGCGGGTAAGGATACCGAGAATGAGGGTTGGATAGATGAGTGTTCTGAGAATAATTGGGAGTTAGTGTGATAGGAGGTGTCTATTGACCCTACATTTAAACACCTGGAGATTGTAGCTGTCGGGAAAGCAGACTTGTGGAAGGGAGTTCCACAGGTGGGAAGCGCAAGAAAAGAAGCTGTTGGAGTAGAATTTACGGTTACATCTTATCTGTTTAACTGTAAAAGGGTGGGACCTAGTTGCTAATCTAGTATCTCGTGTAAATTCGTGCTTAGGCAGCACTAGTGATCTAAGTTCATTGGAGCAGAAGCCATATATACAGGCATATATCTCAAATAGATAGCAAATTTCAACCACAATTTCCTCAATATGCAAAAATTACCAAAGAATGATCAACACAAAATGAATGTGTACCCACAAGTGAAGTAAGCGTAAAATTTTGTTGAACAGATAACTTAAATTTATTTTTATGACAGCATGTAAAGCTGATTTCATTTCTCTGATTTAATAGTTGGTTAGTTTTTCTGAATTTGATTATTCTAATTTTTTTCATCTAAGCATAAATTACATTTATTTCTGAACCTATTAGGGGTTAGAGATTTACCTATAATCTTCCATTCAATCTGTGGAGAGATTACTGTTTTTTCATTCCAAGAAATACTTAGAAGGAGCGGTTGAGAGAGAGAGAGTGTGTGTGTGTGTGTGTACATACCAAACAGAGAGGTAGTTCATTAGACTCTTTTGGTAGTGTATCTTTCTATATTCAGTTCATGGTCATTTGATTGGGTTACCTCAGAATACAATGAAGCTCACCAACAGGTGTGACAACTTTTTTCTTCTCTCTCTCTCTCTCTCTCTCTCTCTCTCTCCTCTTCACTTCTACTTAATATAACTCTCTAATTTGTTTTATGGCTTGGAAATTTTTCTCTTTCTGTTTTCAAATAAACTAAATATATAAAATTCATTTTGTTTCCTTGCATGAAAGATTTAGAATCATGCAATATTATATTTAACCTATTTATGTATGATTTTTATTCATTTGAAAAGATTAGCTCAATTTCGTATCACCTAAATAAACTCAATTTTGCAAATTCACTTCTTTTTTTAAGCACTTTTCTCCATTAAAGATTACTTTAAGCATGAACTTTTCAATGTTGTATTTGTCATTTATATATATATATATATATATATATATATATATATAAACTTTTTTTTTCTGTTTATTCACAATTTCAAGAATGTTTTATTTTAAAAATTGTAGCACTGGTTATTTTACTTATTTTCATCAGTATTTATTCTGTGAAGAATTCCATTTGAGTGCAGAAGACAAATGTTTAAGAGTTGAATCTCATCCAAAATATGAAATTTCCTCATTAAATTGTAAACTCATAAATTTCTACCTTGCTAACATTTATCTTGCACCACGGTCCAATGGCTTTTATTAAAAATAAAAAAGAATGTTTGAACTTGTCTCAGTATTAGTGAAAATAAATTTATTTTTAATGTTGATGTTTTAAAATTTGTTTTAAGTAGTATAATATAAAATTTTTTGAATTAATAACATCAATTAATATCACCTCAAGTTATCCAATTTAAAAGCTTTATGAATAATATATACTAAATCATCTGTTAACAACCAACATCAAATGTTACCTACCTTATCCCTTTTTGTAACATTAATGCTAAATAAATGAATGAAAAAAGTTTTAAAAAGTATGGGTGTATTTAGCCTGTTTATTAAAGAATATCAATAAAAAATAATAATCCTTGTTGATTTTTACATGAATAAAATCAGCTTTTGAAGTCAGGATTGAACTGTTGAGATTTTATGACTTCAGCTCTATTTTTCATTTTGTGGTGAAAATTATTTTCAGGGTTCAGCACCAACTTTCTTAACCTTACTGCAAATATTTGATTAAATCTTTAATATACTTGTCATTTCTTAGTTAACAATATTATACAAAAAACCTTTACAGCAATAAAAACTTGAAGTCAGAAAGTAAAATCTGGTTAGTCAAGATCTCCTTATTTGTTTTCTTCAACCAAGGTTTCTAAATCGCCTAAATCTATGAACATTTTAATCTGAAAAAGACTAGTAATCTTATAAAATATTGTGATTCTATATTTACTGAATAGTCAACTAAAATTCCAGCTATCCCAAAATGATTGTATTGATAATTTATCCCTTTAACATACAGCAGTTTCACCTTAGTTTTAGAGATTCTGTTATATATCTGCAGCCATTTCGAACTTATCTCCTGGAATATATCTGTGCTCAGTTCTTTAAATTTGTAATTTATCTAATTGAAAAAAATACTTAATTTCTTGTGTGTGCAGTTCTACAGAAATTTTTACACATTTTTTTGTTTCTTTAAGTGTCACCTATGAAAAAGTTTAAATTTACATTTTACAATAAAAGTAATGTTAAGACTATTGAGAAGTAATTTTACTGAAAGATTAGTTTGCTTTATTTTCTTTTTCTCCTGTCATATACTGACAGCTTCAACTTGAGGCTTTACAGGGTGCAAAGGATCAGTCAGTCAGTTAAAGTTCCATACGTGATACATGCTTTGGGCGATCATGTCTCGAAAGAGACATAACTGACTGGGCAGAAGATTATCCCGTTGCCATTGCTTTCTGTGGTAGACTGGTTGCCGACCAAGGCTATAGAACCCAATCTGTCCTGCTATTTAACCCATAACTGGAAGGAAGAGACGGATTAATACCTTTCCCAAGGGTATTTGTGCGTAAGTGAATACAATGGATTCAACTGGAATTCAAACTCGGCTCCCCGGTTTCTCGTTCCGAGCCGATATCCACTGTACCACAAAGGATAAATTGTCTAAATTGTGCAAAAATGAAAATAACACTGACATCTCATTTTAATGATATATTTACCAAAATTACACAAAAATATCTTGAAATGTTAATGAATAAATTTATTCAATAAAATTGCCATTGGCTTCAACTACAGTCTCTAGGTGATTTTGGAATCTCCTGCAACTCTTCTGGACAGTCTCCTTGTTTAAGTTGGTAAATGCTGCCATAATCCTTGCCTTCAGTTCATCTTTGGTGTTCCAGGGAGTTTTGTTGGTCTCTTGCTCAACTGCATCCCACACATAATAATCAAGGGGGTTGCAGTCTGGAGAGTTAGGTAGCCAGTTGTAAGGGGTGATATCATTGCAAAAATTGTTTGACAGCTATGACTGGGTTCTTCTGCTTGTGTGACATGGTGCAGAGTCCTGTCACCAGCGGCCACTCTCTTGACACAGGGCAACACTATCTTCTCAAGGCACTTGATGTAGCACTCTGTCTTCAGTCTAAGGCCCTCATCAGCAAATTCAGGAGTTATTTTCTTATGAGAATGATCAGAATTAGTTTTCCAAGCTGCTGTACCTTTGTAATTTCCATTAGACTCATCCAACTTTCTCTGAATCTTCTGCAAACGCTCTAAAATGTTCATATTAGAGCTTATGGCATAAATGCCAAACAGTATAACATGTCATTTCAAAATTTTTTTGGTGGGAGTAAATTGCATTATAGTGCTCTTTTTCTCACAGATAGTGCCTTACTGATCCTACTGTACTGTACAGTCAACAAAAAAAAAATGGCGACAATTTATCCATTGCACTTTGTGTGTGTGTGTGTATTTCTTTTTCTTTTTTTAGTCGTGAATTTATACATTTTAACATTTTTTTTTGTGTTTATTCACTCTTTTGATTATAATTGACTGAATTTGAGAATTTGTCAATTTTTAAATATCCTTTATCTTTTTACAAAGAAGAAAAGGTTTTTAATATCTTTGTATAAATAGCCAATGACAAATTTTTGATAAAATATGAATAAACTTTATAATTTTCAAATTTTCATTCAGTAGATTTATTCCTTTTTTTTAGTTTACGTACACAAACAATATATTTTTATACTGCTAACAACTTTATTCAAAACTATAAAAGAAATGACAGGATTCAGTTTCTAAACATTTATCATATTGTAAATGTTTTTTCTATTTTTCTGTATTCTTTTGCATTTATAGTAATTTCTCTTAGTTCTCAACATATATTCTTTGCAATATTTTCAACAGTTCTGCTTGATTAGCAACAGTGAGATAGAAACTTAAAATGAGAGGATCAAGCTAAAATTATTTCTATATTAAATATATATATATATATATCTATATATATATATATGTGTGTGTGTGTTTGTATGTGTTCTTTATTTTATGCTGGTTGCTACGAAAGCAAACATTGAGTGCATGGAAACATTTGATTTGTTTGAGAATAGTTTCTTTAATTTGCATTTGAAATTTGGAAAACCAAAAACAAAAATCAAAGATTTTTATCTTGTTAACCAGGAAGAAAAAAGAGCTTTCAATGTATGTTATTCTATTGTTGAAATATATATCCTAGATTATTTCATTGATGTACCCATCGACTGCAATTGCAAGCTCTTTTACAAAAGCCAGTTGTTATTCACTTTGAATGAGAAAATATAACACTTATTCGATTTGCTTAATTCCAAGTAGGTCATACTAATGACTCATAAAATATCAAATTTAGTACTTAACATATTTTATATAAACATAAATGCTAAATAAATTTTTAAAAATGCATTTTTTCTTTTGCTTTATATTATGAATGTCTTTGCTCATAATTATTATTTATTTTATGAAATCAGGATTTGGACTTATTACTTTCTGAGATTTTTCCCTCCTTCCTTTTTACTATGTAGTGGTCATTTGCATGTATTTGACCTCTGGTTCATACTGTTGTATAATTGAGGGATTTTGTCTATCTTCATTGGACTGTAATATAATCAGTCTGTAAACGACAATCTCTATGTATACTTGTATATTCTTGTGGATAAATGGAGATCCTCTTATTTTTAGGTTGATTGCACATACATCCCTGACTCTTTAGCCATCAGATCTTCCTCACCAGTCTTATCTGATTCAATGTGGCCATTCAGATCCCATTACAATAATCATGTCATATGCATGTTGTTGTATTCATTTGATTATATTTTATGGAGTAATACAGACCACTGCTAAGGCAAGCTTTATGATCACTATACTGGAACCACTGTGCTCAACATATCTTTTTGGCTTATCTCACTTTGGCATCTCACTGATTATTGTCCAATCCACTTTTTTCTTTTTACAAAAAAAAATGAATTGTTGATTTCTTTACAAGTGAGAGTACATGCGTACAATTCTGTATATATTTACTTATCCATTTATGCCTCTACATATATATTATGCAGGCACATTTTTTTCATGTCCTTGTTAGCAGTACTAAACAGATTATATAAATTATTAAATGTAACAGACTGAAGTCTTTGCTTATTTGACAAAAATAAACCATTTAATTTAATGGTTTCTGGATGCAAATACTGATTTCTGAAGATACAGTTCATGCTTTTCCATTCAATGACCTTTCTTACTCTTTGATAGATAATTCAGTTTGCTTTATATACTTGTCTCTTTTTCCAAAGTTTGAACAATGGTTCATTGTTGAGCTTTGGAGGTCACTTGGAAAAACCTGTACTTTAGTTATTCTCCATATTACAGTATAACCATACTGGGCTAATTGTATTAAATTAAAAATACTTTTATGAAATTACCAGAAGGATACCTTCTCGTTAAAGTGTCAAACACAATGTTAAATTTTATCACTGAATTTGTAGAATCACAGTAGCATAAGTTAGCCTGGCAAATTACAAAATCCACAGGGCAGAAAAATTTAACCCATATGGTATTTTTTCTCCCTCTCTATCTCTTTGTTTTTGTATAACACTTGACTTTTACAGATAATTTTTTATATATTATCTGACACCAGAATAAAGGAGGAGAAATGAATTGATGGGAAGATTATGCTGCACCAATTTTCCAAGTGAAGAAAGTGTTCCAATATACCTTAGAAATCAGCATTCACAATGCTGTTCTATTTTTTTTTTATTTCAGTTCGAGCCCCAATAAGAAATACTTTCCTGTTTCAGCTACAAAACAAAATGTATTCAGCTTTTAGCTTTTACAAATGTATAGAGCTGTAACTATGAGGAAATTAAATATTTCTTGCTCTGAATTGACAAAAAAAGATAAAGCAGACAAAGATTTACTTTGGAAGAAGTCATTCTAATTAATGAAAAGACTCATTGGTTGTTTTTGTTGCCTTTAATGTTTTGAATATATCCCATGTTAACTATATATATATATACACACAAGTATATATTTTAAGTATATAATAGTTTTATCATCTTTATTCATTAAAATGGAATCTAATTGAACAGCTCACTTCCATTCTTAATAGTTTTTGAAAATCCAATGTCAGTTTTTTTTTAATATCTGTATTGATTTTGCCTTACTGAATTTATCAAATGCTCAACATTTATGTTATATTGTGTCATGATATAATTCCTTCTGCATATTTACTTCCACCTTTGTTGATCTAATCATTTTAAAATTGACAAATAGACTATTTAATAAATATAAGTAGAGGTTTTTTTGTTTTTTTTACTAAGAAAACCTTAACAAAAATTTTATTGAATGATAGTGTCCATTTTTGCTACTTTAATTCGGTCCCAAAGTCTGAATATTTGCTCCAATTATTTTGAACATAAAAGCACATGTTTTTACATATTAGATGTAAAAATTGGACATATGATTTAACAAATTTCTATATCCTCCTCTGAAGTGAAACATTTTTGAGTCTCATTCACTGATTTGTGATAAAATTTTAGTCTATCCATTTTTTAGTCTGCTTATTGCCTATTTCACACTACTTGGTATGTGCACATATACAATATTGTTTGTTGTTTTGTTTTTTTTTCTATGTTTTGCATAATTAAATTATTTGTTCCTTGTGATGAAAATCTGATTAGATGAATTAGTGCTATCCATCATTTTGCATGGCAAAGATTATTGCAATAAGTGAATTATACAACAGTTGAAACTAAAAAGGAATCAGCTGTAGTGAAGGTGCAAGAACAAAAAATACTGTATAATTGTGCTTTATATCTTTGTGCACAATGTCTGCCTTTGTTGGTGGGTTGATTTTATAATTAGTTTTATCCAATAAGAAAGTATTTTTTTCCCCCAATGACTTTCCCTTTTCTCTTAAAACTGAAAGACATCATTTAGTAAAAAAATAGTATTTCTTTATTCCGGAAAGAGTTTCTTTTAGCAACTTGAGTTTTCACATTTCAAAATTTCATTTCCTTTGTATAGAGGCTCTTGCAGCATTTTTTTTGTTTTTTTTTTTTTGTTTTTTTTGTTTAAGCCATTCATTGTTGAAATGTCAAATGAATTTATAAAACATGCAAATATACTTTGGCAACAGTATAAATGAACAATCTCAAAATGTTTTCTCCAAAACTTGTCTTAACCAAAGTTGATATAACTTTATGATAATTTGATGAAATAATGATTCTGAAATGATCTTTTATTAGATCATCATTGTATCTCTAATGCTAAAATTAGTTTTATATAATTTTATACTTTGAAATGTAGTTTATTATTGGATTGTGCTCATTTTGTAGTACAATTTCAATTCCATTAGATCCAATGCTTCATTCCCAGTTATCAGTATATATGCTGAATATTTTCTACTTTTTTGAGTCTATTTTTTACTTCACTAACTTGTTATTACTAAGGTATGAGAAAAAGATTTTTTCTTTTTCATGATTCCTCAGTGAAAATTTAGCATTGATTCCCATTTTTGAACAAAATGGGATTGTAGTTGCTATATTAATATATTAGTAACTGGAATTTGAACCAAAAATCCTAATATCTGACATTTCATGCAGAATGCCTTTTACAAATAATATTTGTATGGAAGAATGAATTTAGATAATCTCTGATACTAATTTCCAGAGAATGAAAGAGTGTGTGTGTGTGTGTGTCCTTACACACACCTTGTTCATGTTTGTCAAAGACATGAAAAAGTATCTGTTTCCTATTGATATGAAAAACCTGAAGCAATGCTTAATTTTACTGTAAAATTTGTGTTTTTCTTTTTATCTATCTTCCAATGTGACATGCAAGATGAGTCTTGTCCAACCTATAGGATTTGCTGATTAAATGTTTGCCTAATTGTTTACACCAAGCAGCCAGGCTTGTTGAACCAAATTGAATGATGTCATTTTTTCGTTTTTGTTTTTTAAGATTTTACTTATTATTCATACAAAACAAGTTAATTTTGTGATCTAAATAACTAAGCTGCTGATTATTTGAATATAACTTTATCATGAAGAAAACCTCTGTTAGGGCTAATTGATTTACACAGATGGTAGGTTTCCAAGAATACATTTGATTTGATTTCTTCAGTAAAGGAAGAGATAGATTTAAAAATAACAAGCGAAAAATTTCTGAATTCTTCATATTTTTTTTTAGTTTTCTCTAATTTTACAGTAGTCTTCTTTTTTTTTTCTTTTTTTTTAATGAAAAATGGGATTTTTCATAAAATGATTAAACACTGGTTTTGGGGAGCTGAATTATAGTTTTTATAGTGTTTGTAGAAATGGTAATAATATTATTTCCAGTAAATGTAATAGAGAAAATAGAATCCTTTTCTAAAATCTGGACTTTTTTGTGATTGGGATGTTGCTTTAAATTCATTCAGTTTTTGTTACCTCTTAGGGATTATTAAAAAAAATATTGTTTTGTCAAATCTGTAGTTTATAAAATAACTGCAAATATTAATCTTTTTAATTATTGTTCCTTAAATACTGCTTGATAGTGGTTCGTGTGAATGTCAGTGTGACAGAAATACATCTAAAGTGTCATTTTTAACAACCAGAAATAAAAGCTGAAAAATTATTACTTCTGACTATGAACTTTCTTTTTAATAAAAATTACATTGAACCAGTTTTCTGATTTATCTCAAACTTGTTTTGAAATAAGATTTTGAAAACTTACTCTAACTTCACTTTAATATCTTTGTGGCTTACTATGTTAAAAATCTGTAAACCTACAAGGGGGTGCTGAAAAGTTCTTAGTCTAACCCATTTCCCAATATTTTTTTAGTTGGGCTGAAAACTTTTCAGCACCTCATTGACATATCTCAAAAATATTAATTTTTGTCAGTGATAATTTTACTAATCTATATTTGATCTGAAAATGTAACAATCCAGAAAATATTAATGACCAAAATTAATATAAAAAGTTATTAAAACTTATGTAGCAATGCAGTTATAGTGGAGGACCCATTTATTTTTACTAAAATGAAAAATAAAAATTTTCATACCTAATGGAACTGATAAAATTAAACTCACCCTATTGACATGTTGCCCTGTTGTTACTGGAAGTATATAAGAGATTAGACTAAAATTAACATTGAAATGTGAACATTTGTTGTTTTCTTTGCCATTTTAATGCCAAGAGATATTTGTTTATCATGCCGCTTGTTATCTCTTGGACAACAATCAGTTATTCTTCCACAGACATTACTTTAGGAAATATTTAATCAATACTAGATATCCAGTCAAATAATAGTTTAATGCTATCAGGTGAAAATGAAATGAACAATGATAACAAAGGCATTCTGAAACAGTGATACCATCAAGAATAGAAGGCAAAACCTAGCAAACATTTTGAGATAAAGTTACCCTCAGGATACAAAATGCTTCCCAATCTTTTTACAATTCTTAAGCAACAGGTCAGCTTATCTTAGCAAATAGAATCCATACAAGGGGGTGCTGAAAAGTTCCTAGCCTAACCCATTTCCCATAATCAGTATTTTAATGAGAAAGTGGATCAATTCAAGAATTTTTCTGCACCCTCTCAAAATATTTTGAAATGTACAAATTTTTTTCAACCCTTTTTTTGTTTTTTATTTTTATTTTTTTTTCATAGATAAACTTACATGAGAATATTAGTTACGAAAATGTCATTGTTTTGAATTGTCAGATTCACATCTTTGTGAACTTGATTATTGCCTTCTTGAAATCATCAAGCTTGTTTTTTGGAGTTCTTGTAAATTTATTTAGTGGCAATAATATTAAAATTTTGTTTAGGAGCAAAAGAAAGAATCAAATGTTCTGATTTGTTTATGAAGCAACACCCTTTTTTAAGAGATGGCTTTTCCATGAATTCATATCTTTTAGATTAACTAAAACTATTGAATTTGATATCTAAACCAGCTAAGCAGCCTAATGTTTGTTGAGATATATTATGTTCTTTTTTGTTTCTTCTTCTTTTTTATTTTCACAATGTTAAACTGACTGATTCTCTTTCATGTTTGCCTTAAACTTTTTTTAATAAAATGCAAAATTAATTTGAGAAAATTTCAGGTTACATAGATATTATTCTACTTGGAAAAGGAAAAAAAACATCTTTTTCTTTCTTTTTTTTTATTTTCTCCCATTTTGCCCCACCAAACTTTTCTTTTTTTCTTTGAATTCCCCACTCCACCCCATTTTTCTTAAATCTTTTTCCGCCTTCTCATTTGTTCTGCGAGGCTGATTATCCTCTCCGCCTGCCAACGTGGGTTTGTGTTGTAATAGCTATAGATGTCTTTCATCCTCTCTTCTCTCTGTTAACATTCTCAATCTCATCTGATTCCTCATTAGATCTGAGAGAGGTAACAGCTGTGACTAGGGCTGGTCCTGCCTCTGACTGCCTCTAAGTACTCAGCCACTTTCTTTTTGGGAATATTTCATTATGTTCTTTTTGGCTCAAGTGTTTTTCGAGGGAGGAACAGACATGGCTTGGCATTACTTGCTGTGAAGTAAGTCTATGCTTTTCAAGCAATTTTGGATCCTCAAGAAACAAGATACAATGATCAGATGCTCTTAAGAGCAGGATTGTATCACTCTTATAGCCAACTCTTGAATTTTTTTCTTTTTACTATCATCTGAAACTGGTAGCTTCATTTCAAGAATTGGTTGTTTTTTTTTTGTTTTTTTTGTTTTTTTTTCTAAAAAAAAAAAAATTCAACCTCAGAACTTGTATTGGATTGATAATGTTTTTCATATTCTCTTTCTGGGTCTTGTAGAACTGGAAAATGACCCAAGTGTGCTCTACCTTATAAATAACAGTATATCCCAGTCTATGGACTTTATGCAAAGTGGATTTCATTTGTCAAATTCAATACTTACAAAATCAATAAAAATTTGACCCCCCCACACACACACCTATCAGTGCTTGAATTCATCTCCGTTCTTGCTTTGATTTCAAACTCAAACTATTTTTCTTCTTTTTTTTTTTTTTATCTCTGTACACATTAAAAGATCTAAGGTTGTCATTTTGCCCTCTTCCTTAATAAAATATTTTAATATTCTTCCATGTATTTTGATAAATTGTGTATTTCAATATATTTTTATTTATGAACTAATATTCGTGAATCCCAATATTATTCCAAGTTCTAATGGAAGAAAAATGAAATTTTCTTTCACCTTAAATTAGCACTTGTAATAATTACTTTTTCTTTTTCATCATCATCCTTGCTTTCAAATTAATTCTGTGTAAATTTCTTGGTTATTTCTAGCCTGCCACGCCTCAATATATCTTTTATGAGAGAAAAATTGTGAATTACCTGAAGCAAAATTAATTTTTTAATGAATAATAATGACATCTATTGTTTCTTGTGAACTTGTTTCAATAAATGCAATCTTGACTTCTCACTTGTATGCTTCGCTTTTGACTTGCTGCTCATTATTCTATGATAGAACCAAGAATGGGTCACATTTGCAGAAAAAAAAAGTTGATCTGCCAACACAGAGAATCTAATCAATGTCTCTTCATTTGCTTTATCAATTTCAGAAAGTGACAACATTCACATTTTCAACAAGCCCATCCTTTCAAGTATTTTGGCTTTTGTGTGTAAGGATGGAACCATTATATTTTTAAAATATTCTTCTCTTCCTCACACTTGCTCATATGTTCCTGCGGGAGTATACCAATTCATATTCCATAAATTAGTTAAGTATAAAAGTATGAGATAGTTACTACTTGTTTGTAAAAGGCTGCAAATCTTGTCTTTGACGAATTATTAAGTTTCCAAGTAATTTATGTAACGACTAGTTTAAGCATATAAGTTTTTGATGTTATTTTAAGTAAATATTAATTATGCTTTTTCTGTGCATGCATAATAATATTAATAATGTTTTAATATTAAGATATATTTTTCTAATATTGACCTATATTTTCACTTTTATTTTAATTAAATGCTACAAAATTGTCACAAATAATTTAAAGGAGTAAAATTTATTAATATGAATTGACTTTGTACATTATAAAAAATAAAGTCTTTATTTCTGTTATTAATCATTGTATTTTCAGTTGTAATAAAAATTAAATTATTTCATTACTTCTATGATTTTTAGCAGTATAAATAGTAAGAGTTAAATATGATTCAACTCTGGATCTGTAAATCTTGTATCAGATATATAGGTAATGTCTCTTATCTTTACTTTTCTAATGTAGAAAAACAAAAAAAATGTGCATATGTTATTTAATGTTGGTCGTTAAATTGATCAGTAAAAAAAGCAGAAACAGTCTTTGTCAATGTTATTCTCTTTAATTATCTTAAACATGAATTGGCTAACAAACATTTGTCTTCTCAGCTTTAGACTTTATTCTTCAATTACAAAGGTTACAAAACAAAACTCATCCTTGTTTTAAAATGTTGGTGTGCTTTTAAATTTAAACTGTTTTCAATCTCCATCCATTTTCATTGTTGATATGTTTATTCCATTCTATCAGCAGAGCATTTTTGGTGCATTTTGTATGTTAAATTAATTATTGAAGTAAGTTTCAATAAATATTTACCATTGAATAGCATTTTATTCCTTCGGAGAGCTGTCTCAAAAATATACCTAAAGCTGTTACTTTGAAGAAGTCAAATTGACAGTATGGTTATAGCAGTATAGGTCATTAAGAATTAAAACCCAACCTATTTACCTGATGAGCTATCATATCTACTCTTCAAGTTGAATATTTTAGTCTTAGGCAAAAAGACAAGCATTTAATATCATAACCAAACATTTTCATTATCTACTTGTACAAAGAGTTTGAGAATCTGGTGGAACACCTCCTTGAATAGAGTATCCAAATCATTAGATTGTCTCTTTGATATGTGAATTACTTATTCACTATAGACAGATTAAACAACAAAAAAAAACACTATCTGTAATAATCTTTGGCCTGATCTGTTTGGGCCTTGCTTATCTTTTTTTCTAGCTTTTAGTAACAGACGGAAACAGTTTGTTTTATCTCTGGCTACACTTCACTTCAATTTACATGAAACAAGATGAATTGACTGGAGCTTACTTACCTTTTTAATGTCGTATAATATATGGAAGTGATGTTATATATAAAGTTCACATCTTAGACATGCAGCTGTCTATACATTGGTATAATGCTGACAGCTGTCAGCACTTAGTGTTTGCGGCAGAACATATTCACATAGGCAACTATCTGTCAGTTAACATTATATATATATATATATATATATATATATATATATATATATTTACGTAAGGAACTTCTCAACCTTTTATGTATATGTTCATGTACACATGATTACAAATAAATTACCATCTACATACACACAAAAAAAACATTCACAATTTCATACTTCTCACTTGTGTGTTTAAAAATTCATATCTAATAATTGTAATTTTATATATATATATATATATATATATATATATATATAAAATTTCTAATTTTTTTGTCATTTTTAAATCTTTTATGCTGTCAATTTTAAGATGTATCTGTTAAAGTATAAAGTTACATAATTCTCTCTAAATTTTGCAGTATCTCACAAACTTGTTGATAACAGACTGTGTAACCAAGGATATAAATTTGGAGGAAACTAAAAAAAGGAGAATGTAAAACTATGTTAAAAATGGGACTTTGTATCAAGTGAACATTTCTATATTGATCAAAATAACTAATGCTGAATATCATTGATCAGAGTAAATATTTCTTATAATTCCTGGCTATGCAAACAAATATTCCTCCCCCCCACACACACAAATGTAGGTACATTAATAAGTTTGTAAACTAATGATTAAAAAAAAGAATTATACACAAAAATATTTTTTTATTAATGCAATGAATGTATTTATAATATAGATCGAACATTATACAGTGAAATTTTCAGATCAAAATTTAGCTATGTGCCAGACTACAGATTCATTGAGCACACTTGTACAATATCTAATTGTGCATAAGTGAATGTTTTGGGCATAAATTGTTTTAATAGAATGATATAAATATATTTGCTAAGTATCTTAACATTTTAGATGGCTGCATTTGGTTTGGTCAGTAAATACAAGTTCCCACAATAAACAAAAGAGAAAGTAACTGAAATCTGTTAAAACAGATTCAATCTGATTTTCAGGACACCTAATTTGTATATGTGAGTTTGGTATAGCAGAAACAGCAATACCATAATATTTTCACTTTATAATCTGTCATTCAAGCAAGCCTGGTAAAAGTGGTTATGTACTGAATCAATTGAAGACTTTCAATCAGATATTGACTACCACTAGTGAATGTCTGTCTTGAATTTGAATAACTGCAGTCTTTTCAGATGTAATAATGAAAAATGTATGTGTCACTTAGAAATATTCTCTTTTTTAAAGAAAGTTTTTTGGATAAGAAAATGTTCCCTCAAGAATAACTGTTCAATGAATAAATGGCTAAGTAAGTAGCCAGTTGAAGGAAGTGATTAGCCAATAGAAAGAGGTTGTCCACTTGATAAATTACCTATTGTAAACAGACACATCTAATGATATGTTTTTTCCTAATGTTATCTGATAAGTATTGTCTATCATATTGCACAGGCATAAGTTTTTGTTTTTTTATTTTTTGTTTCTTTTTCACTTTTTTTTTAACTGCTTACCAGAATGACACCCTCATGGTGATTTCTAAAGTGTTTTTTGTTTTTTTTTTTGTTTGTTTGGTGATGGAAAATAGGGTGTGAAGAGACTAGCAGGTTTTACTTTCTTTCTTTGCCAAAATGCTAACTGTACACTGAAATTCTGTATTGCATTTTTTATTTTTTTTATTTTTAATATTTTATCTATTGTAGTGATTAGGTAAATGTTTTCAAGGCTTTTCTTTTAAGATCAAATTATCTATATTGTCAGGAACTATCTATTTGTTAAGTTTATCATGATAGAACTAATTCTTTCTATATTTTTGTTTTATAATTTCAGTGTTCCAGTTTTCATATAGTTTCGAATTTGCCTCAATATTTCAGCTCTATCTATGCAAATTTCTTAATTGGACACAAATTTAATAACTAATTATGAAGAACAATTAATTAATTACTCTGCAAAAATTATTTTTTTTATCTAAATCTCATTTAAGGAAGGGTGTTTTTTTTTATGAAACTCAATCTATAATAAGTGACAAATTTTTATAAACAAAAGATTTTTATTGTTCATTTTTATTAGCCAGGTTTTAATTTTTTTTCTTTTCTATGCTTTTTCATTTATGAGTATTTTTTTAAACTGATATTTCTGCTTTTCTCATTGCTCGTTAATCTAACATTTAAGTTAATGAAACATTTTGACAAAAATAGGTGATATATAAGCTAAAAACATTAAAATAGATGAATTTGACTCTATTTTTTACTTTTCAATTCTAAAGTGGTTTGTGCTGCAATGCAGAATCTTGGCTGTTTAAAAATAAATGAGTGTCAAAATATATTAAGGCTGCTGCAAAAATAATGTCTGCAATTTATTTTCATGAAACTACAACAAATACAGAGAGCACAGCAAGACAGATGGATAGAGCAAGTTTTCTGCTACAAAATGTATTTTCACCAGCCATTAACATTTTGTGGGCTTGATAGCTGTATAGGACTGCCTAGAACTTGGATTATTATATACCACACTGTTACCATTACAGAAATGCATTATTCACTCTCTGCTGTTTGGCCTCTGTATGCACTGATCAATGTCAACGGGTGCAATTTTTTTTCTGAATGAAACTATTCAGTGACATACCTTTGCTTCATATTCACTTTCATGTCAGATGTCATTTTATCAAACTTTTTCTTTGCTGCTATCAGTAATGAAGTAAAAATAAATTAAGCCTACTAACACCTACAGCTATACTAATGTTTGCTTCTGACCTTGTAGACCAACATAATAGAAAACATTACTTTCAGAACTCTAAAATATGTTTTAGTCATATTCTTGCCTCATGCAAAACAATGTAAACTCCTTTTTAGTTAACCATTTTGATTTAATTGTTGAAGAAAAGATGTAATATCATTTGCACCTCTGCAAATACTTCATTATCATGTCTGTAAGGTTTCTTCACGAGTTACTTTAGTTAGAAATCAAACTATTGATTTTTCTCCTTTAATAAGAACTCATTTCCTGAACAATTCTAAGTTTTGCACTGGTTAATTAAAGGTTGTATCCAGGTTGTCTAATTCACTCAAAATTGTGTAGCCTTAATAATATGTAATAATAACTTTGTACATAGGTTTAGATATTCAAATTTAAGAACCAAAACTGGTTTCAGTGGTTTAAAATATATATCTCAGTAAGTTTATAGTAAATATTATCTACTGTAAATTTTTGATTTACTGATGCTTTCAAATATACTTAATATTCTTTATCTACAGCAATGAAGATCGAATTTACACTGACATTAAAAAAAGTGATCTTTGTTTACATTTGGTTTTTATTTTGACAAAATCTTGAAGAAATTATATTTTCATGCAAAAATGAAATCTTGTATATTGTGAACAGTTTTCAAAGTGTTATCCCTTTTGGTAAATTGTGGAAGTGTATGCAACGTGAACTGCTTAATGAGGTGAGATCACTGTGTTGTCAGTGTTTCAGGAAACTTCACCCTTCAGGAAAAATTTACAATTATATATTATTTTGAAAAAAATTTTCTCTCTCTCTCTCTCTCACATATATTCTTTTTTTTTTTTAATTTATTTATTTTTTAACTAAAATTATGATCGGGAAACCTGACCATTTACTAACCAGCTAAACATAAGTTCAGATTATTTCCTTTACTCAAGCTTTCATTTTAATCCTGGTCTCACCTTTTGGTATAAGTGTGAATAAATTTTTAATTACATCATCATTAATATACTTTTTAATGCAAAATCTATTCTAAATTTTGAGCAACACCCTTCTCCTGGAAATAACTTTTGTAAGCACAAAATGAAAAGGCATTGCTTTTAGATTTTTTTTTATTTTTTATTTTTTATTTTTTAAAGCAATCAGTTCTTCATTTTGATTATCACGTCTCTTGTTTCAAGTTTCCAAATGATTTCCTATTGTGGTGTGACTGTTTTATTATAAAGAGAAAAGAATGTCACTGATGTAAATTTCCTTCTTGTTGAGAAAAAAGTTTCTCCCACACCCTGCTACCAAGTTTTAGAAGGATATCCTCAGGTTTTAGCTGCCTCTGCTTGAAACTAAAGTGGCCAGTGATTAGCTGCTTCTCTATGTAGATGCAGACAAACATCTCTGATGAATCAGCACACAACAATACAACTCAATCACTCTCTAATCAGAACATTTTGTCTTTTTTTTTTCTTTAGTATTCTTTTTACTATTTTCTCCATTCAGATCCTTCTGTCAGTAGATAGAAGCAATTTATAATTTCTTCTTTTTTTCTTCTTCCTAACCATTTACATAATCTTTTTTTAAACACTGAAATTCAGACTCTGTTATTTTTCCTTAAAATGTAGAAAACAAGTATAAGTGTGAAAAGAAAGAAAATGAAAAAACAGAGATAAGGCTTGAATCAAATTTAGCAATAAATTTAAATGAAATAAGTGATGATCAAGGAAATAACCTTTATGAAAGGAGCAGAGGTGAGGCATATTGAAATGAACTCTTCTATAAGGGTTGCTTTTCCTGTCCACAATAAAAACATTAGAGTAACAAAAAAAAAAAAATAAAATAAAATTATTCAGGTAAAATAACTTTTCTCAAAATCTTTCTCTATCAGTTGCTAAAGTTCTTTTTTTTTTCCTTTCTCAGTCTTTCCTAACTCTGCAAGCGATTCCTAATGTTTTGCTTTATTCTGATATTCTTTATATTATTTTCTTGTTCAATTTTTATTCTTTGTATTCTATTAGTTTTGTTTTCCTTGCTTATGTAATTCTGTGTATCCTCCATTTTGTATCTTTTTTTTTTTCTGTACTCCTTTCTTTCTTATTACTCTCTCTCTCTCTCTCTCATATTTTCACATACTATTTACTTTTATCTTTTACATGTTTTCCTTGATCATCCATGTTTTGTTTCCCTTTGCCACTGGTCCGTTTCTTGTTACTCAATGTCTCTTGTTAACATTTCTTGTTATTGGTTCCTTGTCAGCTCTTCTGTCTTTGTAATACTTGCATTCATCTTTGTTATTACTTTCCTCTGCATTTACATGAGGTTTGATACTATTTGAATGTATTGCAAGTTTTCCAATACCACATGTACACTTGTGCCACCCTCCTCTAAACATTATCATTAAAAATGGATGTTTCCCTATGAACATGTCCTTATGTGCGGTTCTATCTCTTAGCTATGAGTGCATTTGTCACAAGACTAGCTGACTTGTTAAAGTGATTGTATATTGTGTTTCTTCTGTTTATCATTCGATATCATCCTCTGTGTATACCTGTGTGTTTAGATATTTTGTACAATTACTTTTGTGTATTGATCTGTATGTAATGTGTGCATGGCACCATCATATACTGCTGTGCTGTTACACAACTGCTAACTTATGTACAAAGGGCTGCTGAAAAGTTCCCAGCCTGATCTATTGTCAATGCCTAATTATCAGAACATTTTTTAAAGTAGTTAAAGAAACTTGAGAAACAATGTGCTAAGTATGTTGAACTGCACAGAAGACTTTATGGCTTCAGATCAATCCTTCTTGGTCAGGCTTAGAACTTTTTTGCATCCCTTTTTATATATGTATCAGTCACTTCCAGAAATATACTAGTTGGTATAATTATTTGAAAGAAATTTGGCTAATTTGTTTAATATAATTTCCTGGGCATTAATAACATTTTCATTATGCATGCATGTTTTCATGAATTTTATCTTTCAGGCTTAACATTGACAAATTGTGTGTGTGTGTGTGTGTGTGAGAGAGAGAGAGAGAAAAGAAAGTTATCACTGGTACTAGTGAACTTACTTTTGATTTGTATGTGTATGAGTACATTTTTGTCTATCACAGCATTTTTTATTGGTGATTTGTTTCATGCCATTTGTATAATTATGTTATTGTCAATTATTTGCGTACTCGTGTGTGTGCGTGTGTAAGAGACCTAGTCAACTGTCCATGTCACCCATCAGTTGTGTGAATATGTATATCCACCTGGGTCCTACTTGTGTTCATGCGTTGCA
Source organism: Ascarosepion bandense (assembly GCA_037127315.1). Lineage (NCBI taxonomy): Eukaryota > Metazoa > Mollusca > Cephalopoda > Sepiida > Sepiidae > Ascarosepion > Ascarosepion bandense. Next base: position 2,863,990 of record JBBBDQ010002261.1, on the reverse strand, counting down.
ATTATTGAGATCTTTTTCTGCCATTAGTCATATGGGGTGGTAAATGCTTCTCTCATTTATGTTAACTTCTCTATCACTTTAAAATCTTTCTCAATTAGTTTTTTTCATTCACTATTTCTTTCTTTTGTTCTATTTTTATCAGTATCTCTGTCTGTCTCTTTCTCTGCTTGTTTCCCTTCCAAATGTCTGTTCCTGCAACTCTCTACACTTCTCTCCCTATCAGCAATCTCTCTCAGTCTTGACAGTCTTATTGTGAATCTTAATGTGATGACTACAACCTTTTTATTTGATGCTTTTTTTTTATTATTATTAGTTTTTTTTTTTTTTTTTTTTTCCTTTCTCTCTACTGATTTTTTTTTTCTATTTTCATCTTTGGACATGAGCCAACTGTGTTCATTCATGTGTATAGTACACCCCCCTCCCACTGCAGAGATATACAATTTGTTATAACAACAACAATAACAGAGGTAAAAGAAGAGTTTTCATGCACCTCTACCCCAACATCTAACCTACTCTCCATTCACCATTCCCAACTCTACTGTTTGGCCCCTGACAAGATAACATCTGAATTATCATCATGACATGATGCTTGGTGGAGCAGTTGTGTTCACAAGTGGCTTGGCAAACTTATCATTGGCTACAAAACCCAACCGAAATCAAGAGTCAGATTGAATCTTATACATTCTAACTTTCAACAGCTTACGACTAAAAAATCCCAACAGATCCCCAGTAAATGAGGCCCATGCAAAAATGTCTCCCTAATACCTCAATTATGCTATCTAATCTGCAACATTTTCAAATACTTTCGCTCACTGATCCTGTTTAAGTCGAGGACTTTGTTTCTCATTTGACACAGATTTGAAAGTTTGGTCTCTGATTAAATGTCAATATTTGACTGAACAGAAACACTTTTCATAAACAATTGATGACCGAAGCGGATTTAAGGCTTGTTTCAAAAATAAAACTAATCTTGAATTTACACAAATGCTAATGCAGTTGAATTACTGATCTTTTATGTGACATGAAGTGGTTTGGGCTGTTTTCACTAAATACTCACTCGGCAGACGAGCCTTTTTGCCTAATTAACATTAGAAACAATTAACAAAGCAACAGTTACAAAGTTTGAAAATTTAAATTTTACTCTCAGAATTAACATTCCCTAAAATGTAGTGTCATTTTTCATTTGAATCTTAATATTGAATTAATAAGTGTGTGTGTGTGTGTGTGTGTGTGTGTGTGTGTGTGTGTGTGTCTATTCACAAACACAATATTGATATCTATATAAATATTGGCAATTGTTTTTTTAATTGGTTAAAAAAAATAGAATTATTGGTGAAAAAAAACTTTTAAAAACTTTATTAAGTGTGTTATTATAATCTAGATTTACACACGAGAAAGAATTGTAATACAAGCTTGATAATAATGATATTAAAAATTGCTATAATACCAAATTAATTTAATTTCTAATAAGGAAACTTTTTTTTATTAAGATGTATTCCAGTACAATTGTTATAACAATAATAATTTCACTTTTCATATCATAAAAATAATTTTGATTTCAATTTAGTCCTCATGTTTTATAGATTATTTTAATCTTATTTATACTCTGTGAATTTCAACTTTTATCTAAAGATTGGATATGGAAGGCAACACAAGAAAGTTTTGTTTTGCTTTAGTTTTGTTTGGGCAAATAATCTAATTTCATATACATGAATATGAAGTAGCATACTGAAAAATATTAGTTCATCTGGTGGGCATGAGTTCAATTTCTGAGTCAAGCAGTGAAATCTATATACTCTATTTCATTGTAATAAGTAGAAACATCTTTACAAAGACAAATAACAAAGGATGATCTCACAGAATTACCTGATATGAACTAGATCTACTTGCATCGTAGCCAAATGAGAACAATTGCTATCCTTACAAAGGGAATAAGAAATTTGATCTGAAATTCTGCGAAAGTTGTTAAACAGAAGAAGGTGTAAGTGTCAAAAACTTCATAAATAAAACAAGAAACAAAGTGAAGAGAAATGTTCAAACGAATGCATGTATAATAATGATTATTTCCCATTTAAAAAATTAGCATTGGTATATCTCTACAAATCAGAGCTTGAAATTAAATTCAAGCCATTGGTTTAGTATAAAAGCTGTTTATTTGAAATTGCTGCCAGTTAATATTATTTATTAGAATAATTGCAGGTAGTTATGAATATTCAGAATGTTAAGAACTAAAAGTAAATCATGAATATGAGGTAGGGTAAATCATGAATATGACACACTTCTTCTCAGAATACAACTAAATGTCAATGTTGTTTTGTTTTGTTTTTTTTTTGTTGTGGTTGTGTGTGTTTTAAAGGTTACTTAATCCAGCCTGTCATGTTATTCCAAACAATTACATATATATATAAAATTGTTGTTTTGATTATGACTCTTATATATTTATTTTAACTTATTATTTTGTTGTCTGCTGAAAAAGATTTAACCATCATATCACTTAATCAAATAAGAATGATAAAATCAATTAATCAAGTTATTTAAAAAATTATAGGTTGAAATATTTTAAATTAATTTAAATCAGTTCTTAAAGTTAATTCTTAATTTTGCATTTTTAGTTTTTAATCTTTCAGTTTATTGCATCTACAAACAAGATGAATCGTGCAATTCTATGACTGACCAAATTTAGTACTTTTGAATTTTAACACTATATATCCAAATTTTTAAACTAATGTTTTAAAAATATATCTATAAAAATATCTAGCAATAAATGCCTTAAAGTGAATTTGCTTTAAAAAATTATATATATTGTTTGTTTCAAATACTTTTCAAAATAGTGAAGCATGCATTGCTTTGTTTCATTGCTTCATTGCATTAAATATCCAGAAGTTGTTTTCTCTTACCTTTTCAATCCATATCAGGCATCACAGGGAATACAATTTTTAAAAAATGTACAATGAACATGATGTTAATATGTTATTTAAAAATTAATGAATGCTTGTCTTTTATATGTGAAAGGTTAAATTATTGTAGCAGTGATAATTTCTGTACATTCTTCAGTCATGACCTTTTGGTATTCAGTTTTCTTGTTGAAATATATTTTTATTAGCATTAAATACTTCTAATGTTACTGGCATTGTTAATGTATTTTAAAAAAGGTGTAAAATTATGTTGAGCAAATAAATCTTTAACAATTACTTATGTATAACTTTCAGTTGAGTACTAATTTTTAAATATCATTATTAAAGTTCATATCATTACTGTCCTAAAAATTCTGCTAATAGTCATTATTATCAAAATAACAGTTGTCATGTTAGTTCAATAAGTTATCAAACCCACTTTTTTGACTCCTTTTCAATGTACATTTAACCAGTGTTCATAGTTCCTGTTACAATAGCAATAAGGTTGTTTGTTCCTTCTCTTTCTTTTCACAAATAAGTTTAAAAAAAAATATATACTATAAATAATTATAAACTTTTCTGCTTCATCTGCTTTGTTCAAATCTATTCAGATGATTCTTGTATATGTTTGGGATGATTGTGAATACTCAGTCAACAAAATAGCATTGAATTTAAATCAGACTAAAAAACAATTTTTAAAATTCTATGTATCACTCACAGCACAATTCATAAATATACTCTTCAGATGTTTTTATTTTTTGAGTTCAAGCTTTTTTTCATTGATTTACTTTTGTTAGTGTTGAGGGTGGGTACTTAAGATTTGTGTTTATAGCTAATTGGTGAATAATAAAAGTTGAGTTATGAAGTTTTGAGTTTCACATCCTCTGGCTTTCTTCCTTTTAACAATCATGAAGTGCCCAATGACTTTCCAAAATAAGAAATAATAAAAAAGTACAATTTGTATTAATTTTTTTTCCTTCTCAGAAAACAGATTGATGCGGACAAACCTTGTCTTGAATTTTTGTAGGTAAATAACTAACAATTGAGCACTCTTTATTTTTGAGCTTCAACAATTCTAAACTAATAGATTTACTGGATATAATAAATTATTCTCTGCCAAATTCACTTTTGAAACTCATTTAAATAACAAATTGTATGGATTTATAGATTTTAAAGAAATATAACCAGCTGATTTCACAAATTAAATAAGGATTAGTTTTGTATTTGCAGACAAAACTGATAAAAATATCAGGTAAAACAAGATTGTGGAATTCATTATGATTACATCTTTTTACCACATTTTCAATTTCTCTCTATTCCCTCTTGTTAGCAGCAAGTTATATCTATCTTAAATAATCCAAATTATGTATAGTTACATGGAAAAGGTTAACTATATAAAACTTCCAAGAAAGAGATAAATTTTGAGATTGTTATTTACTTATGAATGGGTGAAAAAAAATGTCTAGCTTTTTAAAAAGAGATGGTAAAAAAAGTGAATATGGCAGTGACAATTACCCTCTCTATAAAGAAAAAGAAAAACTGAAATTTATTTCAAAGTAGATCACTTGAAGCCTAAAAGAAGGTGCTAAAAAAATCCTCTGCCCAATTTACTTAAGATCAGTATTTTGCTGACCAAACAGTAGAATACTAAATTTGGGAACTGGGTCAGACCTGAGAATTTTTGACACGCCCTTCTTGGTACATGGATTAAAAACTGAAATTTTTTACAAAATTGTTTTTAATTTTTTAAAATCTTTTTAACATATAAAGTGGCTATGGTATTACTCAAAGTATTAACCAGAAATTGATGCTGCCATGTGCACTAGATAATTTGAAAGAAAAGAACATAAAAAATTAATTTGTAAAGGTATAATGTTCAGAATTACAGTATATACCAGTTTGTTTTTTTTTATTTGTACCTAAATCCAGAATATAATTAAATATAATGTTATTAGATTGTATTTCATATGCTGGACAGATTTCTCCATAGAATCACTTAAAAAAAGTTAGGCTCATTTCTGTTCAGTTTATTGAGTTTTTCTTTTGTTTAAATTTTTATGCTTATTATTTAGATTAAACAACAAAATAGTGTTTTTTTTTGTTAATGCTATGAGATGTTAATTTTCTTTTTCTTAATGAATATTTGTTTTATTAATTTGAAATGTTTGTTGGCATGCATTGAATTGTTTTATTTCTAACATGATAAACATAACTTTTGTAAAAAACAAATTTTACCAGATGAACTTCTTTGAAAGCAGAAAATATGGACAGAATGTAAAAATCTTCTGTGGGGACTGAGAAAAGATTCCATGAAGAAAATCTCTTCTTGATTAGGTAGCTGATGAACTGATATCATCAAAGAAAAAATAAAAAAAATTGCTTCTATCTTTTGGTCATTGAATTTTTAAAAAAAATTTTAACGATGATACTTTGATCTGGCTTTGTTGTTACTTTTTGACTTGGCATCTCAAAGGAACCATGTTGATTTTCTTGATGACAATTTCTTTCTTGCTACTTTTCTTGCCAATTAACCTCTGAATTAATGAAAACATTGTATTCTAATAGTGTTTGTTTTTGAACAAAACTGCAAATTCTCATGTATTTTGCCCTCTTTTTTTTTTTCTTCTTTTAATTTTTTCTTTTCTATTAATCAAAAGAACAAATGTTTCCAATGTCTGAAACTATGAGGATTAGTTTACAATTTCATTTGTTAGTAAAACTATCAAAAATGAAGATGAAAAGTTTCAAAACATATTCAATAACCGATGTACATTAATCAGAAGTTTTTTGTGAATTTATTTTACCTAATTTTGTATATAAGGAGTGCTGAAAAGTTATTCAGCCAAACCCAAATCTGACAAATCATCAGATTTTATTGTAAAGGTTATTGGTCAGTGTAAGAACTTTTTGGCACCCTCTCATATAATTAGATAATTATTAACCTGTTAACCTTACTTAGGGTTAATGAAAGTGTCTTACATTATTATACTACCTTTGTCTTGTAATAGTTAGGTATGGATTCATATCTCAAACACTAAAAAGTAACAACTATTATGAAACAGAAGTAGGATTTTTTCAAAATTTCTTCAAGGTTGAATCAAATTTAAAAAATATATTGTGTATAATTTATAAAGATTTAAAAACTTTTCTGTCTCTCTCCCTACCTCTTTCTTGGAATATTTCATTTTAGAAAGATGCCTTCTATTATATTACAAAGGGTCACATATATACATGAGTAGCTTTACTGTTTCAAAATAGCTAAGGTATTGCTAATGCTCTTCTAGTTCAGTCTTTAATATGGAAAGGTTGTCATTTGGTTTCAAATCCAACTTAGTGAATATACAATTGTTAAAGTGTTGTTTATATTCTTGGTAATATCTGATAAAGAAATCATATTGAGAAGGTACATATGGTTTGACAGTATCAGTTATATATTAGTGCTATATTAAAAGATCCATGCATGAAGATAAACAAGAAAAATAACAGTATTTACATTATTCGGACTATTGTCCTCAGGAATATAGACAAATACTAAAGAAAAAATAATTCACATCTCTCAATAGGTTTTCTTTTACATTATCATTAAATACCCAAAATACAAATTGTAGATCTAAAATGTAGAGATGAAAATTATTTCAATTTATAGTATAATCTTTTTTCTTTGAAATACCTAAAAAAAAAAACCCATTTTTTATGTATTAACCTTTTTACAACTAATAATTCTTTCCATGAATCTGAAGTAAAAATTAAGATATGGATTCCCACATCCTCAAGGTATTATAAAGTCTTTAACATTTGTTTTAAGTGAAAATAAGTCTTATAAATAAAATAGTGGCATTTGTAGTAATCAAACAAAAAGTTTTTTGTTTTTTTTATCTTTTTTCTTTCTTTCTTCAACCTTTTATAACTGCACAGTGGGGAAATTCATACAAATATTTTCGATCTTGAAAAGCTGATTCTATTTCAGTTTTGCATTTTGGGAGAGAGCAAGTGGATATTTCATTGAATTTTCTCATTAGATGTTCTGTCATGTGTGCAATTTGCATGACTGTACTCTTGTTTCTATCCTAGTGTGAAATATGTCACAATACCATTTTATGATTGGTGAGATCACACACACACACACACTGTAACTTAGCCTGACCAAGAAAGGATTGAAAAAAATCTGATGCTTGATCAGATTTCAGGAAGTGGGTTGAGCTGAGAATTTTTCATCACCCATCTATTTGTGTGTCTACAATTTTTTTTTTTAATTCATTCTTTGCTAGGTAAAGTATTTTTCAACACAACCTTGTATATTGAAGTTAATTCTTTGAATATCATCTTTTTCTCCCTCTGTAATTAATCTTTTAATGAATTTTTAAACCATAATTGAAATTAGTAGTTTTCCTCCACTGGACTATGTTAATTCTTCTATTTATTTGTAGCAATCACTTGTCAATTACAACATTTTTCTATCTAATATATGTTAAACGTTTAAACACATTTCTGAGAATTTGGCAATATCTTGATTAATGTAAAAAGGTAGCTTTAAAATTAAATTATCCATATTGGCCTTCTTGATAATGATGGTCACTATTTTTTAGAGAATAGACTTTCTCAATGCAAGGAAATGGATTAACTTTAAGGACTAATCATTTTACTTAGAGCATTTAATCAAGCAATTACCATGTTAAACTTTTATTTTCACAATTGTTCACTTTGTAGTGCATTAATTGATAAACTATTTTTCATTTTCTTTCTCAATGATAAGGCTTAATTAAATATGGGGAAGCATATTTTTTTATATTAGTTACTGGAGTACTATTTTGCCAATAAAGATTTTCTTAGTAGAAACAATACAAGGCATTTCAATACTTTACCTTATGTTTTTATATATATATATATATATATATATTCAGCTTTGTTCTTCCTTTAAAACTTTTTATCATTTCATATTATTGAGTGATTTGTTAAAATTGATGAAAATAACAGGGTTAATATAAATGGGGGGTGGTCTATCTGTCAACCTATATATGTGTGTGTGTGTGCTGCATCCATCAGCCTCAAGAAACTTTGAATCGGCACCTGAAGAGTTATGTTTCAGCTGCTAATGCTGGCACTGCATCTGTTAGACTGTAGAGGCCCACACGAGAGTGACAGTCTCAATTGCAATGAATTCCTCTGAAAATGCTCTCTCCCATTGTTGCTTTGTTGTTTTCTTTGTTGAACACAATTCTCCTCTCCTCATTCCAATCCTCAGTGTAAATTGTGTCTCCAGTGTAAGCAATTGTTGGCAACATCTTTCCACCTCTCAACATCAATGTCCATCGCACTCATGTTTATTTTGTAGACATCCTTAAAGCGAAGATCAGGTTTCCCTCTTGCCAGTTGTTTATTCCCTATATAGAAGAGCTTTCAGAATATGTATAATTCACTGAAGGTCACACAATACAAGGCTAAAAAGCCACTCAAAGAAGAGGGTGATTGTTAAATGGTGTGTATGATATGAATAGAAGCAGAAGTGGTAGGAAGTGAAGATTATGAGAATAACAGGGGATAGATAGCAAATGACCTTTGACTTGAAAATGTTAAGTTTGTACTGTTCAGGGAATCATCCATGGAACAGTTTTTTTTTCTACAAAGAAAAAACTGAGAGGGAACTTTAAATGGTCATTTGGAATACAGTGGAAATGAGGCTGCTTTGACATTGTAGAAGTAACAATGCATGTCTTAGTATTAAAGACCTGAACTGGTAGAACTAAAGAATATATTTGTCATGGAAGTAGTGATAAAGTTACCATCAACATGCAACATAGTGTCTGTAGGAAAGAAGCAGCAGCATGAAGAATACAGTTTCCACATAAGACCACATAAGCATTTTTGAACTCTGTCAAAATTAGAAAGTGGGTTGGTCAAATCTGATTCTTGTAAATATATAGTCATCAAATTAACAGAAGAAAAACCTAATCTTTATTGGATGCTCAGTTTAAAATACAATTTTACTCTATTTCATTGTTTCTGTATAGTTTGCAAGTGACAATTTTAATTAATTCTGCAAATAATTCATATTTTCATATTTGGAAAAAATAATTTATAGCTTTTTTTCTATTTCTCCGTAATAATTTTTTTTTCAAAGGACAAGCAACCTCGGCATGATTTTTGTTAATGTTATAAAAATAAAGAAAATGTTGAATAAGAGAGCTCTATGTATGCCTCAGGTATCTGTTTCAGTAGTTAGTTAACAAAAACATTTCTGATACTTCTGATATCCAGGAGGCATAAATTTTTACTTATGGATACAGTATAAATGTCATCTTAAAAAATATTAAAAAGTTAACACTTATTTTTCATTTTTTCATTTTTTTATTTTTATAAAAGATAAAAAAAATTGTTATTTATTTTGGTATGTTATTTTATTTTTTAAAATTACCTGTGCTTGTAGAAGAAAATGACAAAACATTATTGTGATACATTAATTTCAAATTTCAGAAAATTTTTCTCTTATCAATTTGGTCAATAAAGAAAGGGTTAGTGTTTTAGTTTTGTTTTTTTATTTTTTTTTTTTGTTTTTTTTTTCTTCAAGAAAGAAATACAAGAGAAAATGATGATAGAAGAAGCCAAACTTGACTACAAGGCATAGCAGCAGGCAAGAAAACATTGTTCTATCTTCAAGATTTTCTTATGAGACAATGACATGTAAGATTAAAACATTAACTAGTGAATTTGGTAGCACTGTAATTGTGAGTCTGATCTCTGGGCCAAGTAGATCAGATAGACAAGTTGGAATGAGTACCAGTATACCAAGATGAAGTATCCTTAGACATGGACAATGGAATGGGAGTGATCTACATCTGTAGATTGAATAAAGGGTTCAGTTCAAAATTCCTAGAAGGTTACATGTATGAGCAGATACTTGAAAAAGCCTGGAGACCACAACTGCTAAAACATTGTAATAAACAAATGTCCTTATATTTGTTGTTACTAACTGTAAATGATGTAATTATAATAATAATCCCACAGAAATTAAGATAGAAATTAAAGTGTGCCTTTACCATTGTTCAACTGTTTCAATTTTTTGTTAATCTAACCATTTTGTATGAATGATTCAATCTAAGTTGATGATTTATATTTTGAAAACTAATATTTCACTAAGCAAAATCATTTAGTTGTAAGACAATTTCTTACTCCAAGTTATTTACCTTTTTGATGGTTGTACCAAAAAGTAATTTTATTCTTCCACGTCATGTTAGATATGCCAAAATGAAAAGTTTGTTAGCATTAATAGCATTGTTGTAATAAAAGAAAACATTCTCAAAAATTAAACATTTTTATGATTAGTGTCATGAGAGATTTTTATAAATCTATTAATTCTTTAAATATATCCTGTCCATGTAATGGTATAAAATCTACTTTGGCAAACATAAAGAAACTATTTTAGTTCATATGCAGAATTTTTACATTTCTTAAAATTTATCCCAGTGATTTTTTTTTTTTTTCTTATTTTGAAACTTATTCTACTATCTTAAAAACATGAATGCAAACGAAACCTACAATTTTAAAATAAAACTTCTATATAAATGCTTAACTTTTTTTTTTATCTGTTTGCATTCAAAGGATCTATTTTTATCTTCTTTCATTAGCCTTTGTTGGAGAAAAAAAAAATGGTTTTGTCAATTTTTTTCTCTTGTTCTTTTCTTTAAAGATAATTCTCATTTGTACCCTTTATGTTTCAATCTCACTTTTTGCGTTAACTCAGGTGATATTCACAAACTTGGCTAGTTCAGTGTATTATGTTTTTAAGCTCTTTAAATATACTTAAATTTAGATCAAAATATGTGAGCACTTAGACTACAATAACACAAGTTTGTCTTGTGGAACCTGTTTGTTTTGCAACTTCTAATTGTGGAAACAAATATCTTGTTAATGGTAGAATACAACAATTTGATTTCTTTTTAATATGAGATCAAAGCATTTTTATTTTTAAATTGGAAAACTTTTAAAAATGAATTTAATAAAAAGTTTAATCATTAATTATGAGGTTATATTATACAAAAATCTTTTAACATTGCAGAAGATAAATTTGAAATAAACAGTGTGAAATTGAATGTAAAAGAATATAACTTAAATTTAATGTTGAAATGACAAGATTGGTTTGTAGCATTTTTTAAAATAGCAGCTGTATGGTATGTAGACAATGTTTATGTGACCTTTCTTGATGGCCTATTTTAATTTGACTTATTTACTTAGTTACTTATTTCATATTTAGTTCTGTAATACTAAGTATTTTAATTAAAAAAAAAAAACACCCTTCTTTGAAATTCTTTTCTCAGATGGCTGATTTTATATTTGTGAAAATAAAACATAAATACTACCTAAATTATGGCTTTATACAAGGGTGTGCAAAAAACCCCTTTCCAAAATCTAACCAAATCATAAAATAAGAATTTTTTTTTTTTTTAAATGAAGGCTTTTTGGATGTATCAATAATTTTTCAGTATCTACTAGTGGTGTAAATGTTTGCATTTTGAGAATTGAAATTCTGAAATAAGCTTTCTGTAACTTTACATTTTTCTTCAGGCTGCTTTAAAAATGTCTTATTAATATAAATGTCTAAAATTATGAAGAAGTTTTGATTGCTTCTTATAAAACTAATTGAATGAGATTGTTCATGCTCAAAGTCAATGTTTTGTTCAGTGTGGTTATATTTTGAAAGGTTTCTTTACCTGCCATCATCTTCATCCATATTTGAACAGATGGCTTGTCTCCTGTCAGAGATATGCATCGGAGCTATTACCAAAAAGGGTTTAAAAAATGGTGGCTATGCCAATGTGAAATTAAACAACTGAATCTTTTTAGACAGCTGTCTGTCAAAGATCATGTATGCTTTTTGACTGCATAGCACTAAATCCAACAATATCCTTTGTAATTATCTTTTCAGATAAACTTTTCAGCATATTTAAAGATGTATGATGTATTCTGTACAGGAAATGTTTAGTTTGGAAGTTGAGTGATGAATAATGGGTATGATGAGGAATAAAGTGAATATCATTTTTTTTTTTTTAAATGCACCTACCTATTTGTTTCTGTTTTGTTTGAGGACACTTTTGGCTGGGTGGCATATTCTGTGGTTATTGATAACATTTCAGTAAAATAAGAAGACAAAAATCTTTTTCTTTCATACTGTCTCATTGTTCCCCCCCACCACAATTTTCTCATTTTTTATATTTTCACTTGTGTCCTCATATACTTCCTCTTCTGTTTCTCCTGCCTTCCTCTCCTTCTCTCTCTTGCTTTGTTCTCTGTCTCGCTCCATTCTCTTTCTATCTTTGGCTTCATTCGTTCCTTCTCTCTTCTCTTTCTTTCTTTGGTCCTACTCCTCTCTTCTCTCTTCTTGGTCCTCTTCCTCTTCTCTCTCTCTTGCCTTCCCTCCTCATTTGCTGCCCGCTCTCTCTTTCCTCCTTCTCCTCCATCTGTCACTTTCTCTCCTCTCTCTCTCTTTTGCTGCTCTCCTCCTTATTTCTCTTTCTCTCTTACCATCCTGCTCTTCTTTTTTCTCTCTCTCTCACCATCCTGCTCTTCTTTTTTCTCTCTCTCTCTCACCATCCTGCTCTTCTTTTTTCTCTCTCTCTCACCATCCTGCTCTTCTTTTCTCTCTCTCTCACCATCCTGCTCTTCTTTTCTCTCTCTCTCTCACCATCCTGCTCTTCTTTTCTCTCTCTCTCTCACCATCCTGCTCTTCTTTTCTCTCTCTCTCTCTCACCATATTGCTCTTCTTTTCTCTCTCTCTCACCATATTGCTCTTCTTTTCTCTCTCTCTCTCATTCTCTCACCATATTGCTCTTCTTTTCTCTCTCTCTCTCATTCTCTCACCATATTGCTCTTCTTTTCTCTCTCTCTCTCATTCTCTCACCATATTGCTCTTCTTTTCTCTCTCTCTCTCATTCTCTCACCATATTGCTCTTCTTTTCTCTCTCTCTTACCGTTTTTTGTCATTTTTCTTTTTTCTTAAATTTAAATTCTTTATTTTTTTTACCTTGAAAAAATTAAAAATAGTGAAAAATAAATCTAAAAAAGGACATGGTCATCCTAGGCTTTTGATTTTTACACTAATTGCTTCTCTCTATAAATGATAAAAAGTGTCTCATAACCTATCATAATGTAACTTTTCTATAAGTACTTGAGGTGACATCTAGCCGAAGGCCATGATGGGCCAGCTACTGATGAAATGATTGAAAAGAAAGATCACTTCATATTCTGCTTGGAGCTCCGATGACATTCCTCTCTGTCTCTCTCTCTCTCTCTCTACTTTTCCAACCTCTCTATCAGCTACAGTTGGTTAATTCCATGACAAGCTGACTGACATGGAAATATGCAGAAAATGGTAGATTTAAGGCTAGCATGACTTCATTCTTTGCTATTAAGAAACAGTTGAATAAATAAAGAACATAGATTGGAATGTTGGAAATAATTCTATTGATCTGCACCATGCTCACAATCCTTCCATAATCACTAACTAATTATTCTGTATAAACAGCAAATATGAATGCAAATTTAGTTGAGAGCTCTTTTAAAGTCAGTTTTCTTGGGATTTACAAGAGCATTGATAACAAGTAGTGGAGTGCTGAACTCATTTTTGAAAGTCAATTATAGATGCCACCTTATTTTGTCTCTTTACTGACAACTTGACGTAACAAGATCAACAGGCTTCATAAGCCTTTTTCCATTGCATAGTGCATACTTAATTTCTCACTATATACTTAATTCTGATCTTGTAACCTTTTAAAATGTTAACAGCTGTTCATTGGTTCTTCATCAATATACTCAACTGCAGAGAGCATCTGACTAAAATACTATCATCTTTGCTAACATTATCAATACAGACCAAAGCACTCAAAATAACAATGCTCTTAATAGATATAAGAATAAATGTACATTTGTACTTTGTGACAAAAGGATAGTTGTCATGGTGGCATCACCCATAATGGAATGAACTCTTCCCAACCATTACACATACCTCCCCTCACAAGAGGTGAGAGGAGATAGTCAGGTAGATAGCCCAAGTATCCTGGAAGTAGCCCTGAACATAGCCGAGCGTCGTCTACGAACACTGCTACCGTAACGACCATTACGAGTCCCAGTTCGAGGGTCGAATTATAGTATTACACACTAACCTGTATTATCGTTCTACTGACAAAATTCCAAGTGTTGTCTTTTGCCATGTTTAATATATATTCGTTATTTCCTATTTTGGTTGTTTTTGTATTATTCTTGCTGGATCTTTATCTGGGTCCACGACAGTTTGTTCAATATGCTGTGCTCTCAAACTATTTTACTGTTTTGTAATTAGATTAACTTTACTGGTTAGTATATTTATCGATGACAACATTTCATCTGATTTTTCATTTAAAGCTATATCTCTTTTCCTCTATAATATTAAATTGCATGCTCTTTCTTTAAGCTACATCTACAGCTAATCATAGGGCGAACTTAGAATGAGAATTGATTTGTAATAATTGAAAAATTGATGGAACCTTATGCTAATGAACATTAAAATGAATGTTCTTCTATCACACTTGAGGTGGTGCTGAAAAGTTCTGTTCATTCCACTTCCCAAAACCTCATTAATTATTAAATTTTTAAAGTGCTTTTTGGTTAGGTCAAGAATTTTTCAGTACCTACCTCTCACATTTATACTCCTATATTTTCATGTTGTCTACATTTTCCTGATGCAATTCTCTTTGTAACAATAAATGAGATTTATTTCATCTTTTACAACAAATATCATTTCTCAATTAGACATATTTTTATTGAGGAGTTTTGACTTTCATTCAGATTGTAAAAGTAAAATAAAAGAATTTTTGTAACAATTCTTTTTATGATTATATACATCATAAAATGCTATTAAAAATGAAGTATTTTAAAATTTCTGCTTTCTAAAATACTTAATTGTCTATATTGTTTCATTATTTGGTGTACATATCTTTTTCTTTCTCACTTTTTATTTATTTCCTTCGTTAATATTTTGTTAAGATTAACTATATTTACTATCACTTTTTAAAAAAATATATTTAACTTCTATTATTAGTCTAAAGATAATAGCTGTAATCTTGTATTAGTGAAGGTTTTAGATCCAATTTGATTTGTTTGGAGCAACAAAAGCCAGATGAATAAAAGATTTAAGCATTTTTTTTTTTTTTTTCCCCCCAAAGTGCATATTGGTAGACTGGAGATTTTATCCACTACACAGGCCTTGTGAATCTATTAAGCCACTCATCCTGTCTGTTAAATCTCTGTTCATTGAATATGTATCTGACTTTTGCATCACATAAACATCGAGTCAATGCTTGCTTGATAAAAACACTGATAGAATAAAAACAACTACAGGATTATGAGGCTGCTTATCAAACTTTTCCTATTTTGTTAGTCTATGACTGGTTGAGATAAAAATGGATCTTCACTCAGTTAATAAGCAGTGTGTAACTAAATTTCTCTCTCCAGTTCATGTTGCTATGTAAATTTTTTTATTATCAACTTCATTATGCATGCTTACTGCAAAAGCTCACAGATCAAAGTAGGGATGAGATTCTTGTTTTATTTTCAACTTTCTCTCTTTCTCCTACCACCATAGATTTACTTTTTCTTTTTACATCACTCTGTTTGGCCATCTTTTGTATACGTCATTTTTTAACATTATCCTCAAGTGATAACATTGCTTGATATTCTTCTTTGCCTCTACTCTGCTGCTACTTAGTTTGTTGGGTTTTTTGTTTTGTTTTATGTTTTCTAAAAAATTCTTGTTGACCCTTTCATTTTTTTTATTTTTTTTATTAAATACTGGAATTTTTGTTTCAGACATATTCCAGCAAGTATCCTAATTTTAGTTGCTTTTATTTACTTGTTTCAAATTGTGTGTCCTTTGATTATCAATAATAATATACTGTGTATCTTTCCTTCTGTGTTTTTGGTGTGTATGCTTTGAATATTAGGTAAGAGTATTATGTATATCAAACCTTGCTATATTTTGACCACTGAGTTTGAAACTCTGACACACTACAGCAACCAGAGATGATATTTGAAAATAAAATAAAAACATAAAAATGTACCTCTGTTCTTGAGTGGTCACCTTGGATATGGACAGAATTGTTAAACTTTGGTCTTCAATTGAAAACTAGTATCAGAACCATACACAATTATTTATCCTGAAATTATTCAAGATCATGCACAGTTACTTTTTCCAATATAATACTCTAGATTTTATCTCTAAAAGAAATATTTTTATAATAGCCTTATTGTTTGCTTTTAGACTTACTTCTTTACTTGTTGGTTCTTGTTTGTTTTTTTCCTTGTCTATTAGAAGTGGTGTCCATTATATATCAGTCATGGAAACTTTTTGACTGTGTACTCAGCTGCCCCACTTGTAAACAACTTTTGGCTTGTGTTTCTTCAGATATCTAAGTTTTTTAGCTTTTAATTCTGCATAAATGGGAGATTTTTTGCTATCTAAATCCAAACTTGCTAAATCTTATCCTTTGCTTGCTAAATGTGTTATATCTTTCTGTGGATCTGGCTGCTCTCACTTTTTCCTCTCCTTGATCTGATTAGAAAGTCTACAGCTGTTACAAATCACTGGGTTGTGAAAGGGTAAGGGTGTGTCTCTATCAAGCCTTATTGATCAGCTTCACTTGTAACATTGACCTCAGAATGAGTATCTAGTTTGGGTTAAGGGTGTGATATACACATTCTCTCTGACACGGAAGAGATTGTATTTAAGAATCAGAAAAAAAAATTGTAGCAGACAAAAGAGCAGTCTTGTTTGTAATAATCCTTATTTATTCTTTTACAATTTTTTGCTAATATGAAAAGTATAATTTCAGAAATTGGTTCAGATCATTACAAAGGGTTTTACTGCTCATTTAAGGTGTTGATATGCTAGAATAATATATAATTTATGCTCTTTTCTTGAGTTCAAGTGAGTTCTGTGCTACTTAACTGAATTTAGAGTGAGATCTTAAACAAACAAAAATGTCATATCATATTGGCTAACACTCTTGACTATTTGACCTCTGATGCTAAACAACCATTTTTTTTCTGTTTGTGTATTTCCATTAATTTCTGTTCATGTTTGCCAAATGTTTCCATGCCATAATTAATAGATTGATCAACACTTTTTTTATATAATAAACATTTGGTATGAAAAGGAAGAAATAAATGCAACTTTTTATGAGGTGGGTGGTGACTCACTTTTACAGGGGGTGTAGTACTCCAAGGAGGATTGAAATGCAATAAGACTCTTTTTTTGGTTTGTTTTACCAGCATATCAATTCTCTTGGGTCATTTGCCATTTTCTGGAATAGAAGGAATATGAGACAAGGCTTGTGTGTTAATGATTATTAAAATTAAATCAGAAAAAATAAATAATTAAGTTAGTTTTTAAGGAATTGAGCCTGAATATTAACATTGAGATAACTGAGTATGAAACAATTCCTACCTGCTACATTTGCCAAGTCAGGAAAAATGATGACTACGTATTATTTACCTTTTTGGCTGAAATAAAAAAAAATATCTTGAAAAATCCTTGAAATTAAATTGTTTATATAAAGACTTATCTAGCCAACCATTGGGATATGTGATTTGTTTACATTAATACATATTTGCTGGTACTTACTGGAAGAACAATTTTCAGGAAGTAGCTTATTAGAACTCCATCAATTGATTAGCTGGAAACCCTCTTTATGTAGATTAATGGTCAAATTATATCAATACATCATTGGCTATATATATATATATATATATATATATATATATATATAGTGTGTGTGTTACCAAGACCACTAGAGAGAAGAGACACATAGGCATTGCAAGAGAAACTAGAAGAACGAATCTTAGAAACAACTGTATGAGACGACTATTAGAAAAAACTGGAGACTGAACACGTGTATAATCAGTTGTTGTCCTATCATCTTAATTGTAAACATGTAATCTGTGTACTTTTGTCAACCATTAAAATTGAGGAAAGGAATAAACACATAGGTAAACAACTACTAAAACAAACTTTTATTAAAATCTTGTTAAAGTATACCTGTCTTTGTCATTATTAATTTAAGACTTTAATCAATCTCAGGAATCTGCCCACTTTAATTTTGTGTTGCATGTGCCTGTTAATGTTTCAATTCTGAGTTTGGGACTTCTTCAGATCTCTATCCAGGACATCACCATCCAGTAATCCAGATAATTGGCTGATGCTCTCAATCATAGTAATGTCAGAAATGAAAAGCAAATGAAAAACACTAAAGTAGCAATGAGATGTGCATCACCACATCTCCACTTAGGCATATTGTTACATCTGGTATTGTGACTAAATTTTTTTTGACTCTGAGTTTACCATGAAAAGATGCACAATATCTTGTGCTATCATTAGTGACCTGAACCATGAGTCTGTACATGGCATAGGGTTTCATTAAAAAAAAAAATCACCATTTTTATCTATTCATAATGAAATAGATTAAATTTGTCATCCCTTTTATTTCTTTAAGTTTTATTTTATATTTTTCTTTCTTCTAGGTGACAAGCCATTGCCAATTCATTGTATTGTTGAACAGATGACAGGGGCACCTACATTTGATACTAGCAGTCCTGGCCATACCACTGTAGATATGGACAGCTATGCCATCCTACCTGGCAGTACCCCAATGAATGAGTTGGTTCGAGCTGCTCTAGTAAAACTAGGATATAGTCCTGCAGAGGCCATGGGAGCAAAAGGTAAATGAATAAAGCTTTGATTCATATAGATTAATATATATTAATATATATGTTAATCCATTCACATGTTCATAACAGTGGTAAGAAAGACTTAATTTTTATTGTTAAAAGTACAAACAAGATAAAAAAAACTTGCAGATTAATTTTTTTTCCAAAATATTCCTTAATTTTGTTATCTTTTTTTTCTTCCTACAAGTTCATAAAAGGTGAGAAAGTAAACTTGATTTTCGTTTTTTTTTTTCTTTTCAAAATCCTCTGCAATTAAAAACAAAATAAAACAAAACCCATCTCATTATGAAGAGACTGATAGACTTTAAGAATCAAACAAATTTTGATGCACCAAAAATGTTATTTATATCAAGGTAGTTTTAAAGGTAATAATATGACAAGCTTAACAGCTGATTTTTCATTTGTTTGATTTTGATCCATGTCACTGCAAAATAACTTTTACATTTGTTAGTGACTGATGTTTATATAGGCTTTTAGAATAATTCTATTCTTTGTGAGCCATTGCCAGTAGGAGGAGAAAAGAAATCAAATTGTTTTGTTTTATTTTTTAGATACTCAGTCCTGTTAAGAATTGATCTGACTTAGCATTTCTTGTATCGAACATATTGTTTAGTATACATCTTTTTTAAAATATTATCTTTGATACTTTATCTTGTTTTGTGTTATCTAAAATTTTAATTCTAAATGATACCACATAGACTATCTCTTTAGGTTAGTGTATATTTAATGTGTAATTACTTTCAACTACTTTCTAACCTTATTCTATTACTCATGGGAAAATGTTTGCCAAATTTCCCTTAAGTAGACACCAACTACAAAGGTTGTAATGAAGAATTCAGATCAGCTTTGAATTACAATAATTTTTTTCCTTTTTCCTATTTTTCTATCAGTTACCTAAGCTACATTACATTGTTTGTTTTTTTTTCTCTATTAACCCTTTATATTCTTCAAGCTTTTTAAATTCTCTACTTTTGTCCCAGAGTTTTTTTAAAGGAATTGGATATTAAAATTAAAAATCATTTTTTTTTATTTTAAAGAACTTTCTTCAATTAAGCTGAGTGACTTATTACTTAATCTTATTGAATTCTTTCAAAATAAATATGATTGAAATAGAAAGACTAATCAGTGAAAGTTAATGTATAATTTATTCAAGATATTAATATGGTATATAAATGTTAGGGAAGAGCTGCTCTTACAGCTTGACTCATTTCAAACTTGCCTATTTTCTGTATTAATTTGATATTCTGCAATGTGTCAAAATAACTATTTAAAACCCTTGCATTACATGTCAAAATATACATAATGTTAAACCAATAGCTGCATTTCAAAAGAGCCCTCACCCTTTTTTTTTTTTTTTTTATCTATGGCATGAAAGTCTGGTCTAAACTAAAAATATTTTATTGAATGCTTTTCCTTACCATGAATTCTAACATAATGACCAAACAGTGTGATAAAGTGCAGTCATGAACAGCTAGATAGATTTTTGTTTCACTTACTGAATTGAGATGTAAGGCTTTTGTATAGATTCAACTGTTTCTGATATTTTTCTATTATTAATTATTTTCAAGCCTTGATTAAATTAATGTTGCTGCTTTTTTTATTTCTATAAAAGGAGTGATACAACTGAAGAACTGGAAAGCATTGCCATTTGAGAGCATTACAGATAATTTGCAATCTACAATTGATCACATCCTAGGAGACTTGACTTCAGTTGCAGTTCTACGCATTCGGCTATCCAGGTAGGATACCTTTGCTTTTCTTTTCTTTTTCTTTTTTTTCTGATTTAAAATCCAATATGAATGACTGATTTTAATCAAAAGATATCCAAGTACTCATCTTCAAATAACATGTAATTGTTATCAATATTTACTGAAAATATTTTTTACAACTAATCTTTTGTGGTAGTAAATACAAAAAATGTTGAATGAAAACAAACTTTTTCTGCATCTGTAACTTAATTGAAGATATTTTCCAAAGTGTATTGTGCAAATAGCAATTCACCCTTTTTGATTGTTAAAGAATGAGTGATATTTATTGACTTCACTTTAAAAGATTACTACACAATTTTAAAATTTATCAACTGCAGTGTCATCAAATTAATTTAAAAAATTGAAGAAAATAATGATAATTGACAATTGTACCCACTACTGGAATAATCATAACAATCCTTTGAAGGGAACTGCAAGAATTGGAAATTTGAAGAGAAATTGCTATCAGTCAGACAATAGTAGCATTATTAAAATCAGTTAAAATATTGAGAAGAATGCTGAAGCATTGGTAAGATTTGCTACCACTTGATCTTGCAAGAAAGTTATAGACTATGAGTAAATTGCAAGATAATAATATTATTATTAATATAGAAGACATGACAATAAACATGGTTATAGCTATAAGTCAAGCACAGAAAAATCAGAACTACTATAGTTGATAAGAAACTGGAAACACAAAAAGTAAGGAAAAGAGAAAATAGAAAAAGCTAACAGGTTTCATGCTTCATTCTTCATATCTTGATCAAGGTAAATAAATGGGCACAGTGTTTTTTTTTATATTTTTTTTTATTTTTTTAAACATCAAAGACAAGCAAAAAATACATCCTCCTCAATAATATATTTTGATGAGTACATTTTTCATAGGCAGATTATGTTCACACAACCACTCCTTCTGTTTACATATACATAGCTGTTTATTTTAATAAAGATTGTTTCTAGGACTTTCAGATGGAAACTAGCTTGTGATAGGACCAAAAACATGTCCATACTGAAGGATGCGGCACAAATAAGATGTTCATCAATTACAGACCCAGAAGTATCAGCAGATCAATGTAAATCATTAAGTTGACCCATTCTAATATATGATAGTATATTGTTTAATTCTCTTCTCTAAGAATTGTCATCCTAGTTATATAGTCAACATCACACTAATATTTTAATTCATATATAATGGGACTAGTTTTAAAGATAGGCAAGGCCATATTTTTATTTGATCTCAAAATAGAACAAGAAGAGAACATAATACATGAATTAACTGATAAAAAGCAATTTCTGACATTGTTTAGCAAATCAGAGATATATCAAACAGTTATTGGTACCAAATATTTTAGCCTTATGGTACTATGCAATCTTTGCATTAATGCAGGATTGCACAACATAAGATGATAGCCATTACAGCAAAATGTTTTTTCTAATGGTTTCTAATTACTACTCTAATTTTTTTGTAGAGCAGATCAACAAAGCCCAGTGAATTAAAGTCTTCACAAGATTAATTTTATATCATCTAAGACAAAATGAATCCCAACGAGCATACAATTCCGTGAACATGGGTTTTCCATAAACAAATCTAACAATAGTAGAATCTTGGCTTTGTACTCTAACATTTAAGAACAATAATGTACCATCACCTTTTTTCACAAAAGAAACAGAGGCCTGAAAAGCAAATGATTCAGAACTTCACACTCCAGCTTCCATCTGAAAGTCCTAGAAACAAGATTTACTAAAACAAAACAGCTCTTCCTGTGTAAACAGAAAGAGTGGTTGTGTGAACATAACGAGAGATATCTATGAAAAGCTATACTTGTCTAAATATATTAATGAGGCCGGTGTGTTTTCTGTCCTTTTTTTTTTTTAATTACTGTGCATATTAATTTTCACTACCCTGATTGAACTCAGAAAAGTGAGGCATG
The DNA here is from genome assembly GCA_037127315.1 of Ascarosepion bandense. Lineage (NCBI taxonomy): Eukaryota > Metazoa > Mollusca > Cephalopoda > Sepiida > Sepiidae > Ascarosepion > Ascarosepion bandense. The sequence continues at coordinate 2,841,667 of JBBBDQ010002261.1, read as the reverse complement.
AAACTGGTTACCTTTTTTTTTTTTTTAAATTTTTCTTTTTAATCCCTCCTTCTTTTTCTTTACAGTTTCATAATAGCGATTATGTTTCTGTGCTTGACTTTCTAATGACAACTCTTCCAAATTTTTGATGATTATGAAATTGTTTTGGCAATTTTTTAAATGATATACACTTCATTAATATTAATCATGTTCCTTGTGAGAAAAGATTCCAAATTTTTATAACTGCTTTATAAAAGCATGTTTCTGAAAAATGTAGTTTTTATCCCCATTGATTATTTTAGTTCAATACATTAACTAATTTATTCATCTTTTTTTTTCATTTACTTTTCCGTTTAAGAAGAATGCATTATTTTAATTAATACTCAAGATTTAAACAGATTATTATATATATATATATATATATATATATATATATATATATATATATATATATAATAGTGTGTGTGTGTGTGTATGCCACTTCACCCGTGTATATTATGCCCTAATAATATTGACAATATTGTTTGTCTCTCATCTATTCCAATTTCTATATTCTAATGTTTCATCCCAAGGTTCAGAAATCTTAATTAGATTTGGTTTCATTTTTTTTTTTTTTTTTCTGTAACCTTTAGTTTACTGGTAGAAATAAAAAACTGGACAATATTTACTTAAACTTTTTACAGCAAAAAATAAAGCAAACAAAATCTGCATTTCATTTCAACTTGTTTTTCATATCAAATAAAATTTTTCTTTTCTCCGCTTCATAATTCATTAAGTTTATGTTGTCTTTAACTGGCCTAAATCATGCTATCAAAGCTTACAAATCTGAATTTGAAAACTTTAAACGTGTAATCTTTTTTATCTTATGAAGAGAGCCTGATATTGAAAGTTGTGAAAGGAAGCATCAGTGACTATTAAGATGCCAAAATATATTTTCAAAAGGGTCATTACTTTTATTGCGCTAGTCAGGAAGTGTTTGTCTGTGTAATTAACTAAAATAAACACAGTAAACTCTTAATGACTACATGACTTGAATATATGCATACCAGAAAATGTTAAATCCTTCCTTGATTAATTACCTGTACTAACTAAATTTACTTAGGATCTATTGGATGATGGCTATCTTGCTATATTGTAGAGTTGCTTGGTTGAGTTGTATGTATTAGGAAAAGGAACAGTAATTTACTAGCCCTATTTAAATCTCGCTTTGGAATCAAGTATCTTTCATTTATTCCCTTACCAATACTCTTGGATATTTTTTTTTATATAACTACAATATGTGCAAAGACCAAAATGAAACTTGTTAACTGAAACATAGTAAGGAAAACAATAATATAATTCTTAATCTGAAATAAATATAATTAAAAAAAAAATTTTTTGTTTCATACTATCATGTAACTTTTCATCATTTCTTGAATTAGGATGTTCTTCTGCCATTATCAGCCATTATTGTTGCATTTACCTTATTCCAAAATTCATCGAACCATTTTTTTAAAATTCTTTCTCATCTTTGGATTTCTCTCAATTTATAAACTCTTCTTACCTCAGATCTCCAGGTAAAAAAAAAAATCTTAAAAATTCTTCATTTGTAGATTGCCCTTTCAGCAGATTTTCAGAATACACTGACTGCACCTCTGCAGAGAGCAAAAGTTTTCCAAGAGGTCCATTTTTAAGAGTTGGGCTATATATAAACTCCAACATTCAAACACACCCCTTTGGCCCGTACTTGAGCTAAACAGGTGATTGGAGAGGTCCAATCCCAATCAACCAGCTGGTCACATCAAGCCCTAAGTCAGACTAACAAAACAAACAAAATGTGTCCACATTTACCATATTAAATATTGAACTCTGAGAAAAGTTCATACTTCCCGAATATAACAGGTGCTTGGAACCCTCCCCATGTTTAAGAATACCAGTCATGTAACCTTGGTGGAATGAGGCGAATGGGATTCCCCCTCCCCCTCATCATCTCCTCCATATGGGGCACCGAGGTGGGTAATGAATAATAATAATAAAGTATGAGCACAAAAAAAAAAAACTACCTCCATTACATAACAAAAAATCTAGCATAGTATTATTTTAAAAGGTTCAAAACTTAATAAAACAAACTTTTTCTATCAAAATGTTTATGTTATGAAGAGGAAAGATCAAAGTAAATTTTATTTATTTTATAAAATTTTTTAATCCCTTTTAACATGTTCGAAATTTTGGCAGAAAATTTTGTTTTGATTTGGAGTTAGCGTGGCCGCAGATAATTACGTAATTTTTTACATAACTCACTTTTTAATTTGACAAACACATTAATTTGGAAAATCTCGCAAAAATCAAATAATTGTCGGATTTTAATGAAACTTTCAGTACTCATTCACAAATGAATAAAATTATTTTTGAAATTATTACTTTTTTAAAATATTGATGAAAAAAATATTTTTTTTAACTCTTTTACCCCACCTTCAAGTAAATTCATGAAATTTTAATAAATTTTAATTTTCTGGTATTTTCTGTTCTCTTAGTAAAACGCAGAACTCATGGGGAAATATAAATCATGTATTTTTTTTATTTAAAATTATGATTCACTCTACAAAAATCTGCTTCAAAGAGAAATATAAAAATAAAACTTTGATATAATTTAATTTGATAAGCTTTTAATTGCTGGAATAAATAATAAAAATTAAGGACATTATAGTCTGAAGAAAAAAAATTTTTTTGATTACTAATAAAATTTTAAAACAATTGTTTTCATTTTTTTTATTTTTTATTATAAATAATTCATAAAGTTTTAAAAATATTTTTAAAATCTTTTAAAGAACTGAATTGTTTTTTTTTGTGTTTTTTTTAGTTAAGAATTGATGATTATACTGCCTATAAAAAAAAAAAATTAATAAAAAATTTTTACCAGAATATTTTTAAAAAGAAAAAAAGTAAATTAAATTATTTGTGCAAATACGGTCAAAGTTATAAAGTACAATGTTCAAATTTATAAAGTACGGTGTTCCATATGGGTCAAAATGATTTTATAAGTTAACAAGCGTTCTGGGTTATTACCCATTAGCAAAAACATAGAAGAATGCAATTTTAATCTTATGATATTTTATGATCTACATTACTAAAATTTTTATTTATTCAGAAAGCATATTCAAATGTCTGGCTATAAATCTAAACTAAAATTCTATAAAATATTATATAAGTGCTGAAATTATTATGTTAAATTTTTAATTTCACTATTTAGTTACCCCCCACACACACACCACCACCACCACCACCACCAAAAAAAAATTAAAATTTTTTATCACGATTGGTCACCAGACATTGCATGTCTGTCAACATCCAGTAGTAGTCATCTGTTAATACCTCTGTGACTTGCATAACAAAAAAAGTGGCTACCGTATTTAATTTTTTTTTATTCTAAATTTCTGGCAGTAAGCAATTATTAATTGATTGAAAATAGATAAAGGTAAGTTTTAATATTAAAATTTGACTTAAATAATGTGCCAGCGCGGTATATTTTATTTTTTCAAGATTTTTAAAAACAGAAATTTGGCTACTTTTTACGTAATGAGTCAATCAATCAACAATGGTGGTATTTTTTTTTTAAATTTAAAATTTTAGATTTCAATCAATATAATTTTGGTTAAAAATACACCAGTATGTTTTGCTTACTAGAATTATTAAATTTAATCTCTTGGCTTTCAATTAAAGCTAATTTTAAAGCTTGAAGATAACTTATTTAATTTTAAAATTTCAATTTCAATTTCAATTTCGGTATAGAAAAATGACTGGACTCCAGTGGAGGTACCTAAACTACACATTGATGTAGATGCAGAAAGTGATACAGAAAATCAATCAAAAGGATAACTTTTTGAAATTCATAGTAATAGAATCAATAGAAAACAAATTAATAACAAAGTTGTCAACTTTGTAATAGAAAAAAGTCTTAGCATCTCCAGATAAATTCAAAAACACTAAAAAAGAAAAAAAAGGAAAAAGAAATAATATGTTAATGATAGAATTCAAAGGAAAACATGATGTCAAAATTGTATTAAAGATGAACAAATTTCATGATATAATGGTAAGAGTCTACACACACTAATTTTTAAATTCCCTCAGAGGCATGATAAGAAACACTGAACTATTACCGTGTACACTATAAGAAATTAAGAACAAAAAATTCTATCGAAAACAAAACATAGCAAACATAAAACGAATATCCATTAAAAAAAATTTTAGAATTGTCGATATCAACACTTATGTTATTACTTTTGATGCACCAAAACTACAACAGGAAATAAAACAATTGGCTATACAGTTTCCAAGGTAGAAACATATTCCAAACCCATTAAAATGCTTCACTGCCAAAGAGATGAACATGGTAAGAATAAATGTACAAGGAAGTCAGTCTGGAGAAAATGTGGCAGAGAATGGTTGTAAACACACAGAGATCACATGCCCAAATGAAACCAAATGCCCTAATTGTAAAAACAATCATAGGGCAACTTCCAAGGACTTGAAAAATCAAAACCTGGAAAAAAGTAAAAGGTATATTAAAAATTACATATCGCGAAAGAATTCCCTCATCAAAAGTAAGGAAAAACATCACAAACTGCAACAGTTCACTTCACCAAAACAAATGGAGATAAATGCCATGGAAATAAAGAAATAGCTAACCTAATAGCATCAAAATTTCAAAGAAACTCCTCAACAAATCACCACACTCTCAAATTTCAAAAATATAAAAACATTATGAAACAAGAAAAACTTGCATTCACTTCAAATAATAAAGAAGAATACAATATTCTCTTTACTATGACAGAACGAAAAGACTTTATAAACAAAAGTAAAAACTCTGCAACTGGTCCAGATGAAATTTTTAATACTTTTCCAGATCTTCAATGATATATGAGGTTCAGAGACATTTCAAAACTGTGGCTTGAGTCTGTCATCATTCCAATTCCTAAACCCAGCAATGACCATTTCATCCCAACAAACTACTGACCCATTGCACTAACAAGTTGCATTTGCAAGCCAATGGAGGGGATGGCAAATGCTTGACTTATGTGGTACTTGGAGAAAAAAAAATCTCTTATCTACCTAATAAAGTGGATTCCTGAACAACCAAGGAACCAATGATTAACTTGTACAGGTAGAATCCTTTATTTGTGATCATCGTGTGGTATCAATATTCTTTGATCTTGAAAAAACCTATAACACCATGTGTTAATATGGTACCCTAAAAGACACTCATAAACAGGAGACAGGAGCATCTCAGGGTAGCATTTTATCGGTTATTCTAAAAATGAATAGTATTATTAAAACCGTTAATATAGCAATTGAAAAATCTGTATATGTAGATGATCTCCCAATATCATACTCATCACTAAATATGCTTTACTTTGAAAGATATGTATAAATATGTTTAAACATGAGAAAAATAGATAAATGAAAATAGATTTAATTTCTCCAAAACAAAAACTGTTTGCATGCATTTCTACAAAAAACGGGCCTTCCACCTCAATCCAAAATTGAAATTAAATAGACACTTAATTCCAAAAGTCCAACAAAATATCTGGGAATCAGATAGCAAACTGAACTTCAACACACACATTGATTACCTTTTAACAAAAATGCCAAAAGGCTTTGAAGCTTCTAAAAGTAATATCAAAACTGTATTGGGGTGCAGACCAAAAAGTTATGCTCAGAATATTTGTCACATATCAGATGAGAATTAGACTATACATGCATTATTTACAGTGCCACACATAAATCCTATCTTAAAAAACTACAAATGATACAAAATCAAAGACTGGGATTAATTCTCAGAGCATTCCAGTCCTCACCCATGCAAAGCCTCGGGTTTTCTCTTTTCCAATCTTCTCACTTTTTTTTTTCAATTGGAGTAGATAGACCAAACTACCGCCCGGTTCACACTCCACCCACGTCTATTGAACAGTTTCCGGTTTTCTCTTTTCCAATCTTTTCACTCCTATGTAGCCCCCTGCACATCAGTGGCGTTACCGCCTTGCTCGGGGTGATATGATTAAAAAGAAATATCTTTGAGATGGAAAAAATTATCCTTTTAATATGCACTAAAACTACAATCTAACCCAAATAATTTAGCATACCAAAAAACATATGAACTTCAATACATCCAATTCTATAGAAACAACAGTCATTCTATCATTTTGGACTTCAAATTAACAAAGCACTAGAACAAATAAACAAAGATCCTGATAGTGTAACACCAGTCACAATAAATAAGGTTACTCTTTGGACAATCTCCAAACCTCACATAGAACTAACATTCGCATAAAAAAAAAAGATTATGTACGGAGAAATAAGACAAATAGTGTGACTCTAAGCCATTCTACACAGATGGACCAAAAATCTTGGATAGAATAGGTGCAACAAATTCATAAACAAATTGAGCTACCAAATAATGCATTCATCTATACAGCTGAACTACAAGCTATTAAAATGACACTTAAAATGATAAAAAATCCAAAAGATAGAAAGTTTACAATATAACCAGCATCAAACTCCCATATGCAGATTACAAAAACAAAAATTATCCAACACATAAAAAAAAATATTAAACTATATGAACGTCAGCTGACAATAAGAAAGAAGAATATAGAGCCATTGGCTGACCATAGACAAGACATTGTGCTCAACAGTATAAGAATTGAACACATTCACCTCATGCTCAAGACAGAAACTACACCTCAGTGTACCCACTGCGATCAATTTCTCACCATCATGCGTGTCTTGATAGAATGCAAGAAGCAAAAAAAAATACATAGCAACTATTACCAAGCAAAAAATCTTAATATGCTCTTCAAAAATGTACCTTCTGCTCAAATAATAGGATATCTGAAGAAAATAAAATACTTCCAACTTCTATATAAAATAGAGCTTGGATTTTGAACCATACAATTTAAGTTTTGAAATACTCCTGAACTACAAAACTTGTGATATTTTGAAAATCATTTTAAAAAAAACCTCACAACCACTTGAAACATTTTGAAATATTCCTTAATAAAAAAAAAATTCAGTTTTAGCATTAAATGAGCCACAAGGGGTTGATATGCTGCTAAAACAATCAATCAATCAATCTTCATTTGTCGTCACTTCTCTTCCATAAAAATCATCTTTCTTAAAAATGATTTTTTTTCTCTCTCTATTTTTCTACTCTTCTATCACACTCTCAACTCACAAATACTTACAGTCTTCCTGTAACTGTTCACTTTCTTCACACGCCTTCTCAAATTAGAAGCCCTGATGTTTAATTTACTCCTTAATCCCTAACCAATAATCTGAATAAAATATCCCTGGGGAGCATGTGATCATTTGTAACAGTTCTTTGAATTTGCTTTACATCATTTTTTTTTCTCTTTCTCATTTTCTTTATATTTCTGTCATCATCATCAGATTCTGGAATTTATTGTTCCTATCATAAAAGAAATTATTTCAGCCTTTTGAAATCAGTAACTGTTGAATTGCTGCAAAAAAAGATATATATATATATATATATATATATATATATATATAATATATATAGATACTTTAATCCAAGGGAAAAAAGCAGGATGGTAAATTCCAAAAACCCGATCCTAATTAATATTAAAAAATGATACATGTCAACATGTGTGTGTATATATATATATATATATATATATATATATATATTAATGCAGGTTTCATTGAATAATATAGACAAGTTTTGTCTATTAATTTTGTGTAGGATCCGTTCATACCGTCTGATATACTTGATGGTGATGTCGTTAAAAGACAACAAAAAATCACAGTATTTGTTGAATTTTTTATCGGGTCTAAGCTTTCGGCTCACATAAGCCATTATCAAAGAGTAAATATTAACACACAGTAAACATAGAACATTTAAGCTATTAATAATAAAGATAATTGAATTGAAAATATAAGTCCATCCCTACCGTGGCGGATGGTCGAAGACAGTGACAAAATAGTGGTGTTGTGGTCCCTGGTCTGATTACAGACATTTGAGTACGTTGTTGGAAATATCGAAATTGATTGTATTCAAACCAGGTTTAAATTGTTTAATGTAGAGTGCTTCGAGGATTTTTAGTTTCTGCTTATTATTTTCTTGTTTGAGTATGTACGTGTTATCAACAAGCGTTTTTCTCAGAAGTGTGCGTTGATAACCGTGTTGTTCTAAATGACGGAATATATTTGAATTTTTATTTAAGTGCAACGTCAGACGCTGTGAGAGCGAATTTGTGGTGTGGCCGATGTAGATATTATTGAGGTTGTTAGAGATACATTCTCTAAATGGACATATGAATTTATATACTACATTGGTATATATGTACTCAAATGTCTGTAATCAGACCAGGGACCACAACACCACTATTTTGTCACTGTCTTCGGCCATCCGCCACGGTAGGGATGGACTTATATTTTCAATTCAATTATCTTTATTATTAATAGCTTAAATGTTCTATGTTTACTGTGTGTTAATATTTACTCTTTGATAATGGCTTATGTGAGCCGAAAGCTTAGACCCGATAAAAAATTCAACAAATACTGTGATTTTTTGTTGTCTTTTAACGACATCACCATCAAGTATATCAGACAGTATGAACGGATCCTACACAAAATTAATAGACAAAACTTGTCTATATTATTCAATGAAACCTGCATTAATGAAAAAATGCTGCCAAAATACACACAATATATATATATATATATATATATGTTGACAAATTGCAATCTATTTATTATCCTACTCTTGCTCTTTCACTGTTTATGCAACACTCATTCCTTCATTCAATTAGTCTTTTTCTTTGTATAGAGCTTTACTCAGTTTATACATGTATCTTTTTCTCTCTATCTATCTATTTATCTATATATGTATAGAGAGTGAGAGAAATTTATTCGCCTGAAGAGTCAATTTTGGACTCAAAATACGTGTAGCAACACAAATACCATTATGGACATTTAATGTATTATACAAAAGGCAAGTAATATTAATAATAATGATAATAAATCTACACTTTAAACAAAATGTTCACGGCTTCTCAGACTTTTGTCACATACTCATTCTCACAAAAAAAAAATATGTATTTTAATTTTGTGATTAAATATAGGTTTTTTTTAAAAAAATACTACCAGGTTATAATTTATTTTTTTAAAAATAAAATCAGTTTCTGTTTAAAGCAAAATAAAATCCAATTTGTCATAACTGTGTAAATGGCATGCAAAACAATTTAACTCTGAATAGGAATAAAAATGTCATTCATGAGAATGTGGACAAAATCGTTGATACCAATGCTCACATTGTAGTTAGGTTAGCCATGTGACTAACATTGATTCAATCCTACTTAGCTCTGTTATCCAATTGTGAATATGATATTATCCACCTAATCCAATATGTCATTCTTTTGTCAAATTTTCATATCTCTTCTTGCCAGATATCCCATGTCTGTCTATCTACAAATTCTGGCTTTTCGATTCATTATCTGCAATATAATCCTAAATCCTTGATAGTGTATTGGTTTTTATACAAAGCAAGCCTTGTTCCACCTCTCTGCAGCTTTCTGACTTGGTGAATGCTAAACCCAGTGGATTTTGCTTGAGAATAAGATTGGAACAAGTAATGACAAGTAAAAAAAGTAATAATGATAATATTAATAGAATGGCTAGCATTAAAGTAATGAATGATGTTTGAATAACCTACACTTATGTTGGTTCATTTCTCTTAAAGGTAGAGATCTATGAATCTCTGAGGAAGCATCTGGTTGGTTTTGAGAGTAAATATCTTGATGTGAATACACATTCTTGAAAATGCACCATACAGGCAGATAAAAGATTACATATCTGCAGCTCTGGTGCTTAGATTTTGCCTCAGACTGGATAAAACGTCAATCCATAAAGATGATATCCTGGATCACCTAATTATTTTTTCTCATAATTCATTATTAGATGTTGACATAGGAAAGGTTTGTACTAGCATTAAAGATGCTCATCATTGGCAATGTGGTAGTAAAGTGTTTATTTTTCTTTATAGAGTTAAATATTTCTCTCCCATATCACCATAACTTTCTTTTCTTTTTTATCACTATGGCTTCAAACTGAATATCATCTGCATCAAATATGATGGGACAGTTTCTTTTTTATTATTTTTTTTTTTCACATTAAATTCCTGAAAACCTGGCATATTTCAAGCAATATCAAGCCTCCAGCCATTTAAGTCATTTAACATTTGACATGTGTTTATTGTGCTACTAAATGTGTGAAGTGAAGTGCATGAATTTTACTCCATAAAAAGTTATTGAAGCAATACAAAAAAAAGAAAATACAAACTCACTTTATTTTTCATTCATCATAAACAAGGTATAAGTCACATCTTAAATGAGAATCTACCATTTTGAGATAATTGAAGTAAAAATCTGGATCAGTTGCATTATAAACAAAAAAAAAAATCATTCAAACCAACAGGGTTACCACACTGAATTTAAAGTATTTGTTTTTTGTACAAAACATTGCCATTTTCAGAAGTTTAATTAGCTTATGGTGCCAAATAATTCCAGATAAACTATAAGTTTTGTGAAACAAAATTAAAATCCTCTACCTAGTATAATAAATACTTTAAAATATGAGAACTTTTTATTCACTTTTAATCATTTCACCCCAAAGGACACAAAAGGTTACTGTGTGAGAGAATGAGGAAAAACTACTATTAAAGAGAGAGGACAATATTCTCCATTATAATAGTGTGTGTGTATTTCCCTCCTGTCATGCTTATAAAGAGAGAGAAAGAGAAACAATGGCAAAGTAGCATCAGCTCAGTTCATTCTCTTTACTTACGCTTATGAAAGCTCTTGCTGCAGGTTTACACTTTAACAGTGGCTTACTATTTTTTTGCAATAATTATGTCGTCGAGTAGTGAAGAATATATATATCCATCCTCTATATTATAATAAAGACTGCTGTGTATTTGTGAGAAGTGCAATAGAAGAAATTGTTAGCATAGAACTTACACTTACATCAAGCCATTTCAACTATAGAATGATGCCCCCCCTTGTTGCCATTCTAGTACTGCACTTAAATTTAGAAAGCCTAGGTACCATAGAAGAAAGTTCATCAGAACAATTACGATGAAAGTATTTATAGAAAAGGCAAAAAGAAAGCTACGTTACAGCAGTGGGAAAGGGACTGAAGCCAAACCCTATCAATCCTCTTCCTTGAACAATTATAGGAATTTTTCAGTTTGCATATGTCTGTGTGCATGTGTGTTTGTATTTGCATACAGAGTTTATGATTGACTCTGTGTACTGTGTGAAGTACTCTTTGAGAGGAAAGGAAAAAAAGAAATTCAACTTTTGAAACTTCAATGATCTAACCTTTGATTTTGAAGTGTTGTATAACATGCATTGTTATGTCTGAACAGAAAAGAAAATTAAAAACACAGTTCATGAATAATACGTCTTAAAAAGGAAATGCTGAATGGATTTGTAGTTTGATAATGACTATAACTTTATTAGGGGAAAATAGCTACTCACAACTGAATGTTTTTCTTTTTCAAGAATTTCTTTTTCTGCTATTATATTAGCAGCATAGGATATTTTCTTTCACTGTATCTTCTAGCAAAATAAAAAATAGAACTCTTCTCAGTTTGATTCAAAGCATATTAATTTCATCATCAAAATTTCTTGCTGTAGATTATAACATTGACTGTCTGAGATTTTACAACAGTGGTTCCCCAAACTTTTTTCTGTCATTTCCCCTACACCCAGTTTAACCATCCAGATTTCCCCTTCATGTATATGAGAGAAAGAGCAGTTAAAACTGAGACTATTTACTAATTTATTTTTCAAATGTACAAATATACTGATAAACTTATAGTTACAGGGTAAAGTGGATAGAGAGCAGTTAGTAACAACTAAGCATAGCCATAGAGAGCAGTTAGTAACAAATAAAAGGACTTTTGTTTGCTCTTCTACTTCAGAATTAAATTAGTGAGAAGGGTGATGTTGCTTCTCGTGTATCAATATCAGGGTTAATTTTGGCAAGCGCGCAATGCATGAGAGTTTTTATTTAGTAGGTAGTGTAATTATTTCCCCCCTGGTAGCTTCAAATTTCCCCCAGGGGAAAATTTTCCCCAGTTTGGGAATCACTGTTTTACAAGATCAACTTTTTCTTCTTTTTGTGTGTATAGAAATTTTTTGCAAACTCTTTTCATCTAAAGTTTCTGTCAAGCTCTAAACAATGTTTTTTCTTAAAAAAAAAATTTTCTTTTGTCTAGAGAAATGAATTTCAGAAGACATTCTATCTACATGAGCAGGAATGTATCTGTTTATAAATATCTAATCAATACAAAACATAAGTTATCAGCATTTTCTCGTCTTTGTTTTTGTAGTACAGATTTAAAATGAAAAGTTGAAAAATGTAAAGAACTGTTTTTTAATTCAGTTGTAAAAAGAGGTAAAAGTAAATTTCTGCTTATACAATTTAAGTCACAAAATACTTACTGTTTAGTTTTTCTCTTTGATTCTCATTAGGAAGATATCTTCTATTAAAATTGAAATATAATCTAATCTCTCAACATTTCCCATACATATAACAGATTTTTCCAAGTTAGTTCTGTCTCTGTGTTGGAATAAAAATTGATGGTTCTTGAATGAACAGAAATATATACAAAATTTACAATCAGATATTTTAAATTTTTTACATACTAAATCATATAAATCAACTTTTATGGAATAATTTTGTTTAATTTAGTAGAAAAAGGTAGAACTGCATAGATACTTCTTTTTTTCATTATCACTATTATTTTTGTTCAATTTCACAAAAGTGTTTCTAGTTCTGAATGTATATTGGCCTTCACTTTAACTACTGTAAAATATTTAGGCAAAGAAATAGCAAATACACATTTAAAATTGTATTTTCCATTCAAACAAATTAGTGATTCTTTACCTCTTTCTCATGTGCACACAGACACACAGCTTTCTGTCACATTTATGTGCAGTTTTCTCCCAACAGCTTTTTAGAATAGTTTGGTACGTTCACAACAATCCGCTGAGCAAAATGTGTTTTAATTTTCCTTCTATTTGTGATATGATACACTTGATTAATGATCTAATCCACTGATGCCGGCATAGGTATATGTCCCTCCTATTGATCCACTTCATTTACATTGATATTAATCTTTCAAATCAGTTTCACCCTCTACCATCCTCTTTTTCACCTTTCCATGTTACAGTTGTTGTTATGTGTAATTCAAGGGATTTTTTTTTCTCTTATCTCTCAAATCCTCTCCCCTGAACAATTATAGGCATTTTTCAGCCTGGATTTATTTGTGTGCATGTGTGTTTGTATTTACATGCAATGTTTATGATTGACTCCATGTATTCTGTGAGGTACTTTTTAAGAGGAAAGATAAAAAGAAAGGATTAATGAAAAGAAAATGAAGTGCATTTAAGGGTAAAGGGGAGCATGGGAAAGAAAGTGTTCACAATAAGCAGAGAAAAAGACGCTTGTCAGTGAGAAATAAGAGAAATCCTGTTAAAGAACAAAAAAGAAGAATAGAGTGGGAAAAGGAACAATGTAAATGATTGATTTCTGAAAAAATATGGTACACCACCAAGTCAGTTTTTATGTGCAAATGCTTGAAAAAGAAACAGTGTGTACAGGTACAAGATACATGCCTATTTATCTACCTGCTAACATTTACAGGTAGCCTACCATATTCGTTAAATTAAAGACAATATTTTTTGGTGGTCAACATTTGTAAAGATGGATGCACTTTTATCAAATCTCATATTTCAGTATGTTTCTAAAATACATACAAAGTGGTTGAATGGTTAAAACTTTTGCTTTCTGGCCATGAGACCCTGGTTCGAATCTCACCAAGGTCGATTTGTCACCTCCAAATAAAGCAATAAAGTCACTAAGATGCAAGGGGTTACTTAGTGTGAAAGAATACGAACAGAAATTCAGAAGACAAAAGATAACAAGTGATAATACATTTAAAATTTTGATGATCAGTAAGTAAGAACCTGGAAGAGAGTCCCACAAGCAAGAGAAGAAACTGTTAGTATAGAACTTAAGGTTAAATATAGCCATTTCAACTGTAAAATGATGAGACCTTATTACTAATCTACTACTTTGCTTAAATTCATGAAATCAAAGTGTGAAGGAGAAACAAATTCTTTGAAAATATTTATAGAAAAGGCACCAAGAAGGTATATGTTACAAGAGTGGGCAAATAACTGATGCCATGTCAGGACTGCTAACATTGCAACTTCTTCTTTGTATTTTATCAAAAATCTGTGAATACATAGAAGCACCAAACCAGGTGTGAAAGCAATAATCAATGTATGGATGAATAGTAGACTTATAATTGTGTAAGATAGATTCTGAGATATCCAAGTCAACAACCTAAGCTTCACCATTTTTATCTCTAGCTTGGTTGACTCTTTCAACAATAATCATCAATGTATCAGCATTTGACCTAGAGAAGCAAAAGCCATATTACTTATCTGAAAGTAAACCCTGCTATGTCTGATGCTTAACCAATTCATAGTTAATTAGAGCCTCCTGTACTTTGCCAAAAAGTGATAGAAGACTAATAGGTCAATGGTTCTCCTGTGTTCATAAAGACTGGAACAACAAAAGAGCATTTACAACAAGCAGGGAAACAAGAAGAAGCAATTCCTTTATTGTAGTGTTTAGAGAAAATAGGAGCCAGTTCATGAGCACATTTCTTAAGTTCTATTGCAGCAATGCAATCGAGTGCAGTGTTTTGTGAGGATCCAGTTCAGAGATGATAGCAGAAACCATGGATAGAGTTATATGTATATCACTCAATAGAGACACAGTTCTAAATGGAAAGTCAGGCAAAGATACTCCAGGTGTGTCAAGAGTAGAATATGAAGAGAATTTACAGGCAAGACATTCTGCTTTGTCAGCAGAAGATGATAACATCTCAAAATTGAGTGAAAAGAAGAGGGATAGAAAATTATTCTTATTTTATACACTGTTACAGAGTCACAAGAACCAAACTTGTTTGAGATTATACAGTGCCTCATTCAGTGTGCAAAGCAAAATTTAGCATTTTTGAGGTCTCAGTTACTATTTTTACAAGCAGGCACAAAGAGGTGTTGGTTGTGATCAGAACTATCATGTTAGTAAATCCAGAAGAAAAAGTGATTCTTATAGGCTATTGGAGCTGAACAAGTGTGGACCTAGAAGATTGTGGATTCACTTGGTATTTCTGAGAAGGCACACAAATATTGATGCCAGGTTTTACCCAAGAAGAAACCTTGTTGGCACCATTCTCATTAGGAATGGTAAAACCAAGTGGTGTCGCAAAGAATATCAAAATATAAATTCCAGTCAGTACATTGGTAAAAGAAAGAAGTCTTACGAATAAGGGATTCATATCTAATAAACAAATCCAAAGAAGTATTAGAAGATACTACAACATGATCTGAATTGCCAAGATGACAGAGTTGCAATGCTTGACAAGAGCCAGATAAGAAATCAAGTAAAGAAATGTGTTAATTTTCAGTGAAATGAGTAACGAAATCTATTTGACCAAGAGACTGATCAGTGGAAAAATTGAAAGTCTAAATATGGGCAACATCAGCAACATTAGAATGATTAAGCCATTTGACATGATAACAATTAAAATCACCAAACACAAAGATGTTTGCAGATGAATGGAGAAAAAAAGTGTTTCTGTACTGTCAGATGATACAGTCCTAAGAAGAAGGATAGAGATAAAGGAAAATGAAATTGCTAATAGAGTACAATAAAGAAAGTAGAAAGCACATGATAAAATAATTGCCATTAGAAAACATTTCCAGATGTAAACACCAAGGCTCTGTATATGTATCCTAGAATCTTTTTGACAACGCAGAAGATTACCAATGAATTCTCTTTTGCAGGCTGTGATAGAAGAGTTTAAATTAGTTTTGCAAAATATCAAGATACCTGGAGAATATTTCATGAGAAAAGATTTTATACTACAGAAATTGGTATGAATACCATTAATATTGGAGAAAGAAAGGATTAGGGGAATAGGTGTTGTTTCACTTACTGGTTCACTTGTATTTCTTTTATTTATAACTGTCTTGAAATGATTATTTTCATTTTTAAACAGAAAAAGCCAAAACAATTATCTCTGTCTATTATCTATAGTAATACAAACTGGCCGAGGTGACTGAGACATAAAATGGCCTCAGGGTTGCCCACTGGAAGTACATGCAGAGACATGCAACAAGCCACTACAAATAGCCTAATATCATACGACTGTTAACCAGAACGACCTCTCTAAGCATTAGTTTCAGTTAGTAGCTACCAGTCGAGATGCAGCAACCAGAAAACTGCTAACCTAGTACCCTCAAAATGAAGAGTTACTGCCACTGATCAGTCAAATCACCAAAAAGTTGACAGTTAAATCTTTAAGGTCATGCAAGAAAGTAAGTGGTAAACCATATCCTTAACAGGAAACAAGGGATAAACCTCTTCTCCTGTTCAATAAACACAGGACTATGGGCCAGAGTATTGGTGAACTTATCTATTGCTATTATTTAATGTTGGGAAAATGTATTATGCATTTCAAAAGCTGTTAATCAATATATAAATAAATATATAATCGTATAGTCATTGACATTATTTATTTATTTATTTATTTATTTTTTTTCAGAGATAGACAAATTGCCATTGGTTGTAAGAAAGATATTACTTTAAAAAAATAATCAAGATATAGTTCTTGAGTGATGGGAATACAGTGTTGGAAATTATGAAAACATTGGACAAAGATCAGAGAAAAATAAGAAAGTAAAAATTGAAAATATCAATAAAATAAGAAAAACAAAACTGGCTTTAAGAATGTCGCAAAAAGAGATTTGAGAATAATCAAACAAAAAAACTGAATTGACCAGCAAGAAATTATTCAAACAAACAGAGAAAACATGCAGAATTTTAAGAACTTTGGCTAGAGACATAAAAAGAAAAAAACTATCACTTTTAAATAAACATCACAAAGAGAAATGTGTAGGTTAAGCAAAGTACGAGAATAAATTTCTGAATAGTAATTTTTAGTGATGAATGTAGAGCTACATTAGATGTACCTAGTGGTTGGGCTAGAGGCTGGGAACTTCTTGGAAATAATCAACCAACATGATTTAGAAGATAAAAGAGGAGGGGTAATGTATTTGGGTCTGTATTATAGGTAAATTTATTGGTTCCTGTAAAGTGAATGATGACAGTTCAAGATAAATACAGAGAATTTATCATATGAAATATTTTTGAGAAGTTATAATATAGAGATTTGAAGCTAAAGAGCATATTCATGCAAAATATTTTTTGTATTCTGAAAACTGACTTATTGCGCACTTTGCTACGAAAAAAGGATTCAAAGACACAAAATTAATGGAATAGTTCAAGTCTCTCCAGATATTACGCTAATCAAAAAATTGTTTTTCATCATTAGAAGATATGTATGTGTACATGGAAAGTAATATTCAACTTGGGGGAAACAATACAAACTTTGAAAAGTTATGTTAGGCCTGAAATAGAAGAAAAGTTAAAATCAATGAATGAAAGAAAAACTGATGAAGACTATTATAGAAAGTCAAATAGATTATATTATGTAAACAAAAAAATAATTTATTCAGGTTCCAGATATTGTGTCAAAATGTTTCTATTGTGTGTGTGTGTGTGTGTGTGTGTGTAGGAATGACATTTTACTCATGAATACATTGTAAAAATGTTGCAAAATCTGACAGTATATTTAATAATTATAAATAACTAGTAAACTTATCGTAGACTCCTTTTAATTTTTTCTGATATAAAAGTAAAAGTAGAAAACCCAAAGAAATGTGAATTTTATAAAGCTTAACTCTATTTCCAAACTCATTTGAAAACTTTGATTTTCATATGTTGTGGCTGCAGGACAATATTTGAAAAGTTTTACAGTTGTTTTTTTTTATGCTGCTGCATTTTATTTTATTTTTTTTTAAGAATTTTACTACAGATATAAATAAAAAATATTTTATTTTAATCAACTTTTAGTCTTTTTTTTTCTTCAAGACATATGATTCATTAAATTCTCAAGTGAAATTTAATACTGATTAAAATTGTAGAATTCCAAAATGATATTGGAAATGCAATTTACAGTTAAAATCTCTCGAGTTTATTTCACTTAGATTATGCAACTCTACTAATGTCTGAAAAAAAAGGTTTTATATGCTGAAAGCAGAGAATAAGTAATATGTTCATGCACACACACACAATATGGGTGTGGGGGAGCTCTTGGCTAAACCCACTGACCAAAATGTAACCAAACATCAGTTTTCCTTCCTTTCTTTCTTTCTTTTTTTTTTTTTTAATCTTTTCTCAGTTACCAGACCAAAAGCTTCTTAGCACCCTGTTGTGTGTGTGTGTGTGTGTAAAAAATAATATGATATTGATAAATGTAAAATGATGTAATTTAACATATGTCAAGGTCAGCAGAATTTTGACAATAAGAAGTCTCAATAGATAATTAGAGCAATAATTATTATCAATATTGTTCACAATACTGGCCAACTAAGTTTAACAATGTTGTTGTTCATCAAGGCGTATAATAATATTGTTATAATACAATAATTATATATAATAACAATATATTATTATCATAACACATTATTATCTGACCCTGATGAACAACATTACAAAACTTTTAGTATTGTAAACATGTGTGTGTGGGGGGTGTATTCTTATTTTTGATCTTTTGTCTTTATCTTGTGGATACATCTATGGAATCATACTCATCAATTATAGTCTTTTATTTTCTTAATCAAGGATTCCCCTTGCGCGCACATACACACACGCTAAAAACTGGCAATGCTTCTAAATATTAAAAGACTCAACATAGCTGAATATATTTCTAAATTCCTTTTTAACTAAAACTGCCATAAAAAAAATATTTCTTCAGTCTCTTTTCTCATAACAGAAGACAAAAAAAATTATTTAATTTCTATTTCTTTTGGAGTCATTTGACTTTTTGTAGGAAATTTAGAATTTCGTCTTTAATTTGTAATGTTTGACAGAAAAGCAACCACAAAAAATGTTGCAACTTATTCATCGAAAATCTTATTCACTTCAATTGTTCTCTTACTTTGCTTTGGTTATGAAAACAAAATTTCTATGGGCAAATTACGAGGGGTCTATCCTAAAAGCATAAAATCAATTTTTCTCTCCTATTACAAAAAATAATTTTTTAAAAAATACTTGCTTCTTTGTTCTGAAATTTCAAAGATCTTTAACAAATACATTTTTGTTGAAATGCTTTATTTTTATTTTTATTTATTTTTTGTTATTGAACTTGATTTTCTACTTAAATTATGTGGCAATGTCTTTTATTCAAATTTTCTCCCCTGTACATATGAGAATTAACAGCTTTATTTCACTGCCACTGATTAGTAAAAAAAAAAAAAATTAATTGGAAAGCCCACCAGTTTTATTTCTTTTTTGCAAATGTATAATGTCATCCTAAAGATCTCCAATTTTTGTAACTTTATGCACATTAGATTTTAAATTAATTTTTTTTTACTGATAGATTTGCATAGAAAGGAGCAGACTTCTCAACTAGGAGAGATCTATCAATGATAAGCTCTTATATCTGTGATAAAAATTGTTATTTTACATTCCTCCTTGTTGAGTCTTCTCTGTTTTGCTTCTAGCCTTGAGCTATAAAATGAGTGTCATGTTTTATTGATTTTGTCACTTTGCCTCATTTCCAACTTGTGTTCTTATTCACATACATACAGACATGCTTATATACACAACTATTAGCATAACGGAAAATCTTTAATTGTCCTAGGTTTAGAAGAACCTGTAAGAACATCTTTGTAATACTAGATTTTAATAATTCTTGCAGGTTAATTTGGTCTTTTATATTCATCTTGGTCTTTTTTTTATCTGGTTTGAGAGAGTCATGGAAACGTAATAAAAAAAATATAAAACACTTTATTTTTGCTGCTGTTTAATATAGTTTTAAAGAATTTTGACTACTTTAAAGTATATTTTTTAACCTGGTGGGCAGATATAATTTTTATAGATTTGTCTACAAATTGACCTCAAAAGGTATGCTAACACAATGTTGATAATATCTGGTTTTGAATGCCAAAGTTTTTCCTTGCAGCTAGTCTGATGCCATCTGAATATTATGTCTCAAGCTTAGCCCTATATCTTACTTAAAAAATTCATTAGTTCATAATTTAATCTTTAGTTATTCTTTAATTATTATAAAATAACTTGGTATTTATTTTTGTCATAAATAATGTGATTATGATTAAAACACTTGTAAAGTATTGTGAACATCATAGAAAACAAATTTCGAACTCCTCCATAATATTTGTTTATATTTTGAGATAAGGTAGTATTTATAGTATTTACATTATTCGAACTATTG
This sequence comes from Ascarosepion bandense, assembly GCA_037127315.1. NCBI lineage: Eukaryota > Metazoa > Mollusca > Cephalopoda > Sepiida > Sepiidae > Ascarosepion > Ascarosepion bandense. The sequence goes on along the minus strand of JBBBDQ010002261.1, from coordinate 2,821,251 downwards.
TGTTCATCTTTGTTGCCATTTGTATGATGTTTCGGCTGTTGTACACTCTGGCCTTCTTCAGGTGCTAGGAATTTTGAACAACTACTGGTGTATATCATTCTCATCCCTTGCATACTAGTGCCTCTTTTGGAAGTCATGAGTTATCTCCCTCTAACCCTGTAAGTTATTTGTTCACCACTGCTGTAGCCTGGTATTGAACTCACATCTCTTTGGGCCAAGTCACAGGAACTAATCAAGTTAGTTGAAGAATGAGATATTATCCGGTGAATGTTGGCTTGCTGTATATGGATGTCTTGAACCCCACCTTTGTTCGAGTTATTAACACATCCAGGAATGCCAGATTGTTGTCACTTTCTTTTTCCACAGTGAACTGTATGGATGGTCTTATTGAGTTCACATGGTCAAGTAGCATCTGGACCTCCTCCTGGTGTGGCCAGAGTATGAAGGTGTCATTAACGTATCTCAGCAATATGAACTCTGGTAAAAAAGGTTTACTGGACATTAGGTTTATAAGTTCAAAAATTTCAGTTGTTCTTGTCCTTAAGGACACATAGCCCAGTGGATATAGATATTGGTTAGTTCCTGTAACTTGACCCAAAAAGTTGTGAGTTCAATACCAGGCTTAGTGAGCAAGTAACTTACAGGGTTAGAAGGAAATAACTCATGGCTTCCAAAAGAGGCCCTACTATGCAAGAGTGGAGACTGATATACCCCGGTGATCGTACTATAGGGTTTCGTTCGAAATTCCTTGCACCTGAAGAAGGCCTGAGTGTACAACAGCTGAAACATTATACAAATGGCAAGAATAATGAGGACAATAGTCCGAATAATGTAAATACTGTCCGCCATAATACGTAATAAAACCTAAAATATAAAGAGAAACTTCTACACTATTACAGAACCTGGTGAGTAGCCATCAAAAGTAAATGTCGGAACCATCTACCTGTCTACTTTCATTTTTAGTGACTGCAGAATACAGTAGTTAGTTTTTTGTAGTAGAAGGGGCTGTCACCTCACTGTTTTGATTTCTGAGTTTTTTTATTTAAAAAATTCTCAATGAATTTGTGATATAAGTTTAATTTAATTTTAATAATTGTAATAGTAATTTACTTTTGCTTTTACAATACTCCATTGGAATATTAAATGTAAAAACAAATGTTGCATTCATCCATTGTCTTCAGTCAATTGTGTGTATGTATGCATGTATGCATGCATACACACACACACACACACACACACACACACACACACACTGAGGGGTTATATTGCAGCCTCAGGTGAAATGAGTGCTGATAAATAAACTGATTAAAAACATGTCCTGCTCAATGTTAATGTTGAATGCTGCAAGTTATGTAAAGCAGTTACACTTTCTGGTTTTGTACTTTGCTGTTTCATTTCAACAACAATTTTTCTGACATTGTTATTGTGCCATACTAATACATTGCAAACTGACCTCAACAAACATCATCTTGTCAAATGGCCTGAGAATGAAACAGTCTTCAGGTTTTAAAATTTAAAAAAAAATCTTCTAACAGATTTTGACATGTTTCATTGCATTAACAGTTATATTTCCTTGTCAGTAGATTAATGTCATTGCCTTAATTAGCTGGTATCAAATGACCCATTATGATACTTTCTTTCCTATCACTGTAAGATGCCATAAAGTCTGCATTATTGTATGTTCATTTCTGCAAGTTTGAGGACATATAATTGACCTGCTTGGTTATATTAAACTGAATAAATTTCAGGTTTGTATAGCTACAGTAACAGATAGATGACACAAACTTCTGTGATTGCAGTTCTATGCTTCCACTGTAAATGACAAACTTTTCTCAACTTCTGGAGAATTCAAATCAAGTGTTAGTCTTATTCACTTTATACATCAGCAAACGAAAGATCTATATGTAATTTTTGTAACAGTGATTTCTCATTTCTGAAATTGGGTGAGTGATGCATGCTACTATTCATAAAAAAGGAAGTTCTTATTAAAGGGAATTTTTATTTCATTAGGCACTATAAACCTTATAAAATCAGTTATACTTCTAATCTGCATATAAGCAGAATAAATACTTGGTATTTCAATTAACCTGAATAAATCCTTATTTCATGTCCCTCATCATAAAGAATTCAATATACAAAAACTAAGAAAAGGTATCAATATTCTCACTATTATACTATTTGCTTTCATTTGAGAATTAATATGCAGCTCATGATAAATCTTAGTTTTAAGACAGTATTATGTGAATATCTTCTCTTTATCTTAATACGAAATGTATTCTTTTACTTTCATATACTCGTTTTGTTTCTCTTTCCGTCTTTAAATATTTTGTTTTCTGAATTGATCACGAGCCTTGTAATAGTTTTAAATCCTTTTTGGTAATAAACAGAGATTCGTTAGCTTTTTGTTTCTCACAAGAACACAAAAAATTGGTCTTTATTCAAACATTTGAACAAATATTCTTGATTAAAGTTGTCATTTTTTGTGACTGCCTGAAATTGTTGGGTTCATTCCAACTGGTAAATTCACTCTACCAGTTTTGATGAGTTGATTTTGCTCAGCAAATATTCATTTTTAGTTTCCTGCATTTTGGCACAGGTCTATTTAATTATAACCTGAATGGGTGCTGTTGTTATTGGTAAGATAAAATTGGATTAGTTCTAAAGAATAAATTGTTTGTGATAAAGATTTTTTTTTTCTATTTGCAGTTTCAGATATTATTGCTTTATCTTGTTTTACTATTGTTAGATCCCTTTTGTCTCAGGCAAGTCATTTTACTTTGATTTCTGATGTCCATGTATTATATACGTTTGTAGGAGTATACATTCACACACCACATAATTTATTTAATACATTATAAATGTAGATAGTATATCCATTATGTGTGTGTTTCCAATATAACTTTTTTTTTCTCAACAATCTACTCTGCATGCCATATTCTATTGCTTTTAGGAAAGTTAGTACTGGGTTAATGGGATTGCTTTTCTATAGGAATTAGTCTAGCATTTGTACAACTTACACTATTCAAGTAATATTATGTATGCTTTACTTGAATAACACTTGGAAAGATAATTAAATTGTTTATAATCTGGCTCCTCAACTAAAGTTTTTTTTTTCATTTTACACACATTTCTTTATATCAAGGATTCATTCTTTAGTCTTTAGTTAATAAAATGTGTTAACTATTATAAATATAGAAGAGAAAATTGAACTGGAGTGTAGCATTTTTTCTGCCCACAGTTACTATTTAAACTGTGATGTGGTCAGAACATTAAACCTTTACTGATAGCTTTTATTATTTGGTTTTACCTCTCTCTATAGTGTTCTCTTTACCTTGTAATAAAGAGTCATCATGTGATTGGAACCGTAAATACTGCTCTGTTCGATGATAATAACAATATAGTTAATGAACCTGTTCTAATATGATGGCATCATGTTAGCACTGGCAGTTGAAATGATTAAATGTTATCTCCTTATTCCTCATCTTGTATTTGCTGCCATTTGTATTTTTTTTTTTAGTTTTTAAAAAAAAAGTCTACTTTCTTAACTGAAAAGAAGTCTGACATCATAAACATACTCCAGATTTTACCTATCTACTTTAACCATTTATTTTTCTGAAAAAATACTTAGAAATGTCAAAATGAATGTACACAGTTTATAGTTATGAAAGTGTTTTATTCATTTTTGTAATTCTTTCTAAGTGGCTTTCAATTAACTTCTTAAAAACACCTGCATTTTTATATACTTTTTAAAAGCGTGCAGTGTAAAGTTGAAGATGTCTTTGGTGACTGTTAAAAACCCAAATACTATTTGTTTTCATTGTATTAAATTTTTTTTTTAATACATGAATTTTAAGAAGAAATTTTGAAAGGGTGTTTTTCTTTTCCCTTGGGAAGGGAAGGTGTCCAATTTTGGCACTTATTGCTGAAATGATAGATATGCAACCAGCAGGAAAAACTTCACTTGATTATTCAAATCCCTCTTGATTGCTAGAGATATCATTATTATTTATATTGTTTTATTAGGTTAGATTTTTTGAGGACGTATTATTTTCTTATATTTTTCTCTCTCCTCTCAGATGATTTTTAATTGTTAATGATTCCTCACATTTTATTGAGATATTAGCAACTTTGTAAATTAATTTAGATTGTTCTCGTTAGAATAGCGTACATTCAATGTAAGCCTTTTCTGTATCTTCCCATTAGTGGCATTATTTTTAATTAATTTTTTTCCTTAAAGCACACAAACACACACATACATATATATATATATAACACTATAATTTAGGTTTGTTCTCTTTATCTGCACCTTCTGTACAGCATTTCTCTCTCTCTTTCCAAGTCTGAACATTGGTGAGCACCAGTACTTTTCTTTACATTTTTCTGCTATACATTGTTTCACCATTTGCTTTCATCAGAGACTCCACTGCAACCTGGTTTATTTGCTAGTCCCTCACCCACAGCAGGACTGGCAATTAAATAAAAATACTTCTCCATCAAAACACTTTCATATTAATTGAATGCTGTCCTCGTAATGCGCTAGTGAATTCAGCTCTTTTCTTCAGTGGCTATCATTTCACACCTTACCACCAACATTGTTTTATGTATTATGGGCCTTATTCCTTTATTCCTTCCTACCCCTGACTCCAGTTTTATTATTGAATATATTTAACAAATTAGAAAACTTCTGCTTGAGAATCTTATTTTCAGTTTGGGGAAAACTTTATCATTTCACTAACTCATTATTATTGCCAGATTTTTCTGAGTTCTTTTCTACATTTTGAGTTTAGTAAGTGTTTATTTAAAAATAGGTAGAATATTAGTAGGTGTTTCAGCAAGAAAATAAATCCACTCTAGATCTCAGCAGCTATTTAATTATCCCTGATCTATAATTGTTGATTTCATTTTATTCTAATATTACTTTGATTATTTACATTTGCATGTTTGCTCATTTGACATTTTTAAGACATTTGTTTTCGAAAGATAACTATTCATCAGAAAATTATTTTCAATGTTTGTTATAATTCAGCCCATTCTACTACAATTTGTTTTCTTTTTTGTCTTTGAGAGCAACATTTATTCTTTTACTTACATTTCTCTACTTTCTGTTGTCTATTTAATGTTATTACCTCATAAAACAACTATTATCATGTTGCGTACATCTACTGTTTTGTTTTAATGCCATCAAATATAGTTTTATGAATAAAAATGTTTGAAATAGATTTTTAGTAAGGTCTCTACTTGCTAAATGATCTAAAATAACCAATGATTTTTTCAACATTTCCATCATAAAGAGGTTTTCTAATTGCTACCCATTTGGAAGAGCAACCTTTTCCTTGTTTTGTATTTTTATTATGGTGATTTTAAAGCTTGATAATGTTTTTGAGAATACATATAAAAATTGTAACATTTGCTTTTTCATCTTAATTTAATAATTTTGATACATGATAATTTTTCAAATCTTGACTACATTGTAGCTTGTTTTTGAAATTTAGGTATGATTTCTGAAAATAAATTTACTTATTGCTTAGAGTCAGCAAAATATTTCTCATGTTTTGAAATTAGAAAAACACTTATTTATCTGGCTTTCCTGAGTTTAATTTGAAAATGTTCATTATTTCAATCATGAACTTTAATACATCTTTGCCACATATACAACTCTGGTCTTATCTAGTATCATTTGGCAGCATTATTCACATTTTATACAGTTTGGGAATTGGCAATAAACGAGATTGATTCAAATGATTTCAACTTAGTAGGTTTGAACTTGGATCATTTCAAATAAAAATGAAAGAAAACAGCTGAAATACTCTTTGTTTTTATTGCAAGTAATATCAAATCTTTACATTTTTAACTCTGGCATGGTGACTGAAATAAATGTTTTGTAAAGAAATGAACAGGATAATTTTCAGTTTGCAAAATTGCTCTCACTCAGCATGTTTAAAGTTTTTTTTTTCTCACACATTCATATTTCAATATGAATTGATGAAATTGATTTATTGTTATTTGATATCATGGCTATTCATATTTTTTTATCCAAAATACTGCTTGTCCATTCTTTTCTTCTCTGAAATCATAATGTATAGTTTCAGCAAATATTTTGCTAACTTTTGTTCATATTATTGATGTTTTAAGAAAGTACCAAATTAAATCTTTATTATCCACATTCTCTTTCTGAAATAATTCTTCTTGGTGCTCATGTAAACAACGACAAAAGAAAAAAGATCACCAGTTTTTCTAAATGAAATTCAATAGTTGTTTTTCAACTGCTGCTATTGCTACTAATGGCAACTGATCTCCATAAGTTCTTATAGACTTATCGAGGATCAGTATGATGAATTGGAATTGGGCTGAGGATGAGAGATAAATGCCCAGTTCATTGATTAGCTTTTATGCCCAGCCATAACTGAATTGGACTTGAGTTGGGAGACATATAGACCTATACTATTTAAAATGATTCAAGGATTTTATTATTCTTTTCACAACACTTAATTTCTGCAATAAAAACTAAAATAATTTAAAAAACTTCAATTGACTTATCGAAGAGCAGAAAGGCTTGACTGCAAAAAGTAAACATTTTTAGAATATATAAATAAAATCATTAAAAAGTTAAAATGCCAAAATTGAATATTTATCTTTTTGTGCATTGTATAGGGTAACTTTTTTTTTTTTAATTTTAAATCATGTGTCTGTCCAAAGAAAATTTTCACCCCTGTTTCCAATGTCCCCTCCCCTTCCAATTGTTGAGTGTAGAATATATGGTGAGTGTGACTTGTCACATCTGTCAGTCGTCGCTTTCCGCCATTTCTGAATTTCCATTCTTCTAGCCAACCCAAACTGAATTCCACTGATGATGTGAAGGACAAGCTTCTCCAACTCCTCATCAGTCAGTCCCATGGGATGCTGCTCAACTCAGGATGCCCCATTGAAAAGGTAAGTTTCTTTTTCTACCATTATTTATTTTTTCTTTCTTTCTTATACCCCATTATTGTAATGTTTGTTTGTTTGTTTGTTTTTTATTGTTTTGTGTTTTTTTCATTGTCTTTATTTTATTTTATTTTATTTTTTTGCGGGGAGAGGGGTGTTTTTTTATGTTCTTAATTCTACAGTTTTAAAGCACAACTTTAAACATGTTTTTATTTGGATAGATGTGAATATCCTTGGGATGTTATGACTTCCAAGTTATATACTATATAAATTTGGGAATATAACATTTCAATTATTTTTACTTGTTTGAAGGAATTGAAAAATCAACAAACCTGACTATTAGCCAACAATTTCAATTTGTCATGCAAATGTATTGTCATTTTAATGAATGCATGATGAGTTTTGAGTTTGCAATTATAATTGGGTTGTTTCTCAGCAAATTTCATCTGAAGATAGGATCACATAGTGAATATCATAAAATAAATGGAAATATTAAACAAGAGACTAAAACAAATGAAGTGTTCAATTGACCAAGCTTCTTAATTTAACAAAAAAGAAAAACTTGGTTGATGTTAGTTGAAAATAAATAAATAATAGAGATTATAAGAAGTAACTGTAAAATAAACCAAGTGAAGATTCTGTCATAGAAGTGCAAAAATAAAGGCTACAGTATGAGAGTACCTAAAAATTATAAAATTCTTGCAGGAGGAGGTAGATATACAAAGATAAAATTACTTTTTCTTTGTAAGCTTTCACTCACACTCTTATAATGTTACATATTATTTTTGAATATGTTACAAAATATATCTCCTTATTTTTCAATTCATGTAAATAGTGGTTATCATTTCTCCTCAACCTGAAGTAAAATATTGACCCATTTGCTTGATGACTGATCAGAACTGGAATAATCTGGAAAATCTTTTTAGACATAATACTACATTTCTCAGTTTTACGTGTTTATACATTAATAGTAATGTACATACAATTATATTTGTAAAATCCAACATTATATGTTGTGCATCTCATGTTGTTGCTTCAGCAGTTACTGAAATTAATATATTTTGTGTAATTGAAGATGCTTTCCTTCAAGAAAAATATTAACTGTATATAACTGATATATATTGGTCTGTGCAACGTTCATATGCTCTGAGATCTTATTATTAAGATAAAATCATTTTAGTATTATTCTTTGACTTTGTTTACTACTAATTCAGTCCTCCTTCAAGGTCAAAGTTGAAAAGCACTTCTAAAGAAGTGAATGATTTCTTTAATTTGACTGTGTGTTGTGTTGATTCTACAAATATTAACTGTTATCTCAGTCAGGTGAAAGTGAGTTGCAATGTTAGAGACTATCATTCAGTTCCTTTTCTGGATAGTATAATGCATAGTTTGTCATTCTTTTAGCATTAAGTTCTGGATAGAAATACTTGAAAGAAAGGGTTAGCAAGCATGCAAGAGATTTGTATTCTTAGAAAAATGTTCATTCCTTGTTATACATTTTTATCTTATTAATTAGAAAGCATAATTTTGTGTTTGAAAAAAGTGCTTATCCTTTGTTAACTTTTTCTCTTAATCCTTGTGTGCATCTATTCTGCAACTAAAATTGTTCAGTTCATATCAAATTGATCACTTGAATGCTTTTTACCTTGGTTTTGAGGTCTGCAATTTTGATAGCTAAAGTGCCACTTGACTTCTCTCTTGTAACGCTTATGAGCTGGAGTTAAATCTCTTATAAAAATCATGAATAATACTTAATTTATGATAATGATTCTCATTAGCCCAGGACTTGAACATTATTTGTCATTATTTAATTTGTTACTTATTACATTTGGGTATTGTAGATTTTACACACAGAAAACAAAAAAGGGTTTTTCCCCCATTTTAGTTTTCCTTCTTGGTGAGTCTGATACATTTCTTGATAAAACAAAATGATTTAGTGTTTGTTTCTCCCTTTGTTTGAAAAATGTTCCTCAATTGCTTATGCTGCTTTTATCTTGTTAGCAAATAGAGGCAGACAATGCCAGTTTCCATTAAAGCAGTTTTGCAAAAACATAAATCTATAGGCAGGATTAAAATTAAGCAGATTACACTTACTCTTCAATTTTCTTAATCTATTTTGAATAAAGCTTTCTTTAGTCTCAGATTGCCTTTCTAAAGTGGAATAAACAGCCTTGCTCATGGATAAATGAGAAAATATAGAATCATATTTTCTTTTTTCTTTGGCCTGTAATGTCATAATTATTCTCATTGCTGGAAAAGAAAATTTGTGTGTGTGTATCACAGCATCCCAAGATTATATCCAACATTGCATAGCTAATGGGATGGGAAAAATCTTCCGGCATCACTCCACATTGCTTTTGTCCAATACAAGGCTTTCAATACTATAAATCTAAAGAAAGACATTAAACAAAGTTCTATACTTAATTACATTGGTTACAAGATTAATTATTAAACTGTAATGATGAGTTTTCAGATTCTATAAAGCAACTGGCATGATTAGTATTCTCTAAAGATTGGGAGGTATTAAATAGTTTAATAAACTCTATATTACTATATCTAATGATATGAACACAAGTTTCAATTGTCATTAAAATCTATATTTAAATTTTTAATTATAAAGTGTCCAATTTTATTTACATTATGTCTTTCTATTGTCTTTTGGGGGGATTTTTTTAAATTGAAATTCTATTTTAAGGATACTATATGTGTGGGTAAAAGTTCTCTTTAATCTCCCTCTCATATATACATACATACACACCAATTGTAAAAATTTGTTTAGTTAATGAACATCAATTAACACAACACCCATTTAAGCTCCTGTTGCAGATGAATTTTTCATGTAATGTTTTTATAATAAATCTAACATGTCATAGAAATCAGGAAATTTTTTTAATAACTGCCATCTCCTTGATAAAATTGAGGTCACTTACAGCAAAAATATATGCAGCATGTAAAAAATAAAAAAAAAATGAGAAACATCCATAATTTCCAATTATTTCATCCCTAAAGTGCAAATGCTATTTGAAAATAGATATAGAGTATATATTTTTTATTTATTTAGTGAAAAATATTCCCTAAGTAAAGAACAATGTTCCTGCTTTATAGCAACCATAACTTCATGTTTATCTCAGTTATAACCCTGGGTTTAAAAATGGTTTTGCAAAATTAATGCTGGCTTGAGAAGTCACAGGATGCCCAAATATTTTGGGCTCAGTTCAAAATAAAATTTTTTTTTTCATTAGTTAACAAACAACTCCATGTTCTGAAAAGAATAAAGTACAAAAATAACTCTACTTGGGACAATCCATTAATATGTAAGAATTTGAAGAAAGCCTCTGTGTGTGTGTGTTTTTTTTTTCATCATCTCTGATAGCTTATTAAATAATATTATTATTGTTTTCATCCGGTATTTAGTATTATTTTAATCTTTCCAATATAAACACAGATATTTTTTATCTATTTATATAAATGGTAAAACAAGTATTATAAAGAAAGTCAAAGGATCATGTATTACTGAAAGCAACAATTGTCATAGTTATATTCTGAAGGGATATAGGACATAGATATATAAACTTGCATTGTTTATAAGTTTTCTGTTGATTTTTCTTTGCTGGCCTGTTTAATTTGGTATTTGTTTTTTATTACAAGATGTTAGAATATTCTAAAAATGATTGAAAAAAATAGTGAGGTTGATTTTCACAATAAATGTATATTGGGGAACAAAAAAAACGTATTAAATTTTATTCAGTTTTTGAATAATAACAAAGATATTAGTGCTCAAAAAAAAATGATAGAAGTATTTCATTTTCTCTTTTACTCTTCTTGAATAATTAAATAAATTTTTGTAAAGTTTTGAATTCACTTCAATGTGTTTTTTTTTTTGTTTTTTTTTTTAATGATCATATTCTTTTTACTTATCCTTTTAAGTCTAAATATCTCATTGTAATCAATTTTCCATAATGCACACAAAACACTCTGAAATAGCTGAGTATCTTCCCTAAACTTATCTCCTCCTCAGTTTCTCTCTCTTTACTAAACTCTGTACATGTTGGGAAGGTGGTGGATAAACAAAAAAAAATAAAATAAAACCTAAATGTTATTTGAAATATCCATTGGATTAATTTTCCTTTTATTTTAGTAGCTAATGAGGTATTTTAGTTTGCCTATTAAACAATCTACAAACAGTTTTATCAATAGTTGTTCAAAGACTGACAACACAGATATTCAATTAGAATGAGAAATTGAGTATCAGGACACAACCCTCATGTAAATCTTGCCTATTTTGAATTTCTACCACCTCTATCCACCTCCAAAATTTTACAAAGAGCTAAAATTCTTCCTCACTTGGAATAATGACAATATGATATACTTTCAAAAGAAGGTCACTAATAATTTCCAGATTAAATAATCAAAGATGATGTTTATACATGAAAACACATCATTTCAATGCCTTAGAACTGATATTTGACAGTTAAGCAAAGAGTGTTATTATTAACAGTATTTATCAAATGCTACATTATCAATGAAATATAGGATAAGAAATTTTGATGAGTTAATTTTAAATATTCTTTAATTTTTATAAAAAATATTATCACCTTGCTATTGTTTTTGTTTTCCCACAATTTCAAGTGTTGTGCCATTTACTAATTCTAATATTTGAGAATATTGGAAAGGAAAACTATGGCACTGGTTTATGAAAAGGAGCAAATGAATATCTGAAGTATAATCAGTATTTTACTGAATTTAGAATATTACAAATGTTCTTAAATACATTACAGTTTAAACAAACAACACAGAACAGGCAACCAAAGTTCTTCTTTTTAATCATAAAATAATCCTGAATCTATTAGTACTTGACATGTATAGGTTTTTACAAATTGCATTGACAATGGTAGTTTTAATTTAATAAAACCCTTTTAAAAACATTCTAAAATTGAAGTACATAATCAAAAAAAGTTTTAAAATATTAATTTATTCTTTATAATAACCTGCCTATCATCTGGTTCACACTCCTCCCAGGTCTTCTGAACAGGAGTAGCATTTTATACCTTGTTTCCTGTTTAGAAGGAACTGGAAACCTAATCCTAGTAAGTTTTTTTCATTCATTTTCACTACCAGTAACCCCTTGCATATTGATGGCATTATCTTTTTTCTTGGGGAAGAATTGATTAAAAAAAAAAATAATGGCAATATAGGTAAGAGTAGAGAAGTCAACTTGCTAGCTTTATAAAGGGATAAAATTATTTTGGTTTATTTATAAGCTTGTTATTCTTTAATTATACTATTGTAAGCAAAACCAAATTGTTAAAAAGTAATACTTGACATTATACATATAAACCAAATAGATATCCTAGTTAAAAGAAAAAAATGTATAGAGCTATAATTATATGTGTGTATGTCCCTGTGTGTTTTATTTATACAATATTTATGGCATCACATATTAAAAAAGTAAAAGAAAAAAAATCTACATTTGATTCAGCCAAACCATTGCACAATTCTATAAATTCATAAAACATTTGCAAACTTACAAAAATTGTTTTCAATGAAAAAAAAGTGAAATAAGATAACAAATAAAAATGAAATGTGTAAATTGTTAACAGACTTGAATGAATTGAAAGTGAATTATTAATTGGTACTTAAATTTTGGTGTTAAAATTTTCCTGTGGACATGTGCTGCTTCTGTGAAAATGGAAGTTCTGTCACCAATTGGGACTGCTGAAGTATCGGTGTATACATGAGGGAAATGAAATCAATTGGCCACTCTCCTCTTGCCTCTACACTAATAATGCTGGTTTGATGATTTTCTCTTTTATTTATTTAACATTTTATAATAACATTGGAGGAAAACAAAAACCAAAAATACACCACAGAGACAGTATTATCAGAATGAGATGGCTTGAATATCTTCAGAAGGGTTTAATTAAATTTGTATTATTGAACACTTATGATCATCATTATCTGTATTAAATTTTAAACATTCAGGTGTGTGTGTGCGCGCATTTCCTCAAATGCAAAGCACTATCTTCTCATTCTAAGTGACTGATTTTATTCTATATGTATGTACGTATGCATGCTTGTATGTGTGTGTCTAATTAATAGTCATTCAATTGTCTTCTGTTTATTATACCAAATGTATTGCTGCTGGAATTGGTTCTGTTTTTTGAACTATTACAAGCTGGAAAAAAATTCATATTCCCAAAGAAGGAACTGCTAAACTTTTAACAGATTTTTTTTTTCCTCACAACAAATCTCACTTATTCTGTCTGAATAAAGATACATTGTAGATGATTTTATGTAAGTAACTACAAAAATATGCTAAAAAAGAGGATACATTTTTTTTCTGGTGACAGTGTGGGACCATAAATTTGTACAAGTAATTTGAGTTTTTTCAGTGAAAAACACATTGATTTGGAAATTCTTGCAAAAATCAGAAAATTGTCAGATTTTAGTGAAACTTTCAGAACTTATTCACAAATGAATGAAATTATTTTTGAAAGGCTTCTCCATTTTTTTTTTTTTTTTTTAACCTCTAATACATCCCCACTCATCTGATCTTATATAATTTGGAGAAATTCTTTTTTCTATCACTTAATGTTTGTTTGTTTTGTTGTCAAACAAGAGCTTCAGTTACAGAAATTCTGGTAGAAATCTTGGAATAAAATATGCAGTCACACTAAGTCATTATTTCATCAGAAAAGACTTTGTTTTTATGTATAAAACCTATTATGGTAACTATTGTTTTAAGGGACCTTTTTGAATGAGTAAAAAATTTTTGCAAGAATAGTTATTTCTTCTCTTTTTTTAAATTAGAACAATTTATAAAATTTTTCAAATTCTGCATTAATTTGTATTAGTCACTTGATATTGTTATTAAATTAAAACTATATTTACTCATCATAAATAAAAAGGCTCATTACAATTCAACAACTTCCAGTATTTTAAAAATAATTTATTTTATGCATGTATAAATGGGTCAATTTTAAAAATATAGACTTCCGTACATGACATTATCAGAAAACAAGAGTGGTAACTATAGTAAGTTTAATACTCTTTTTGATAATTTTCTAACATTTTCTCAACAAGCCTCTTCATAAAAATATAAAGCCAAAGTGCTTAAAATATTTAAGATTACTGGGCAGTTAAAAAAAAAATATAAGTGTATATATATATATAAAAAAAAGTATTCATGTAATTTTATTTCAATTATCTTCTTAAATTTCTCAAACATCAGGCTGTCAATAGAGCTGTTAAAACCTCATAAAAGCATCTACCTCCACGTTAAAAAATGCTTTTCTGCAATATTTTAAACTAAAAATAATGTTTCAATTCAGATGAATTAAACTTTAAATCAGCTAATTTTTATCAATGTTTCAGAAAAGTCTACTTTATTTTTTAAAAAGTTTTAATAAAGAGAATTGTGTTGTGTTGACAGATTTGTCAATCTGAATAACTTTTAAGATTTTACTGATAAAAAAAATCATTCAAGTTTGAAATACAACAAAGTATATTGCTTACTGTAAACATTAAATTTAATTCATTAACTTGGAATTAAAACAAATAAAGGCATCCAATAAAAAAAAAATTGATTTTTTAAAATGCATTATAAGCATTAGGTATTTTTTTTTAAGGTACCTAGTTTTACTTAATCTTTCATGCTGAAAGGTATTGGAAAAAATTTTACAGCTTATTATAAAAAAAATATTTTCTTTTTGATCTTAAGAAATGCAGATTCTCATTAAACCAAAAAAAAATGAAGAGAAGATTTTTTTTTCTTTTAAAATGTATTCTGAAAAAATACTTTTCCTTGCTTATTGCTATGATTTAACAGCGGATTTCAAGAACATATTTTTACGGCTAGGTACATTCTCACAATGAAGTGATCTCTTCTCCATTATGACTTCAATATTTACCTCTGACTAAACTTTTTTTTCTCCATTATCTTTTGTTTTTGCTATTTCCCACCTTAAAAATGTTAAATTAAATTTTATTGCTTAGAAATACTGGATTAATTACACAAAATAAATGTAATATTTATATGCATGATTAAGTCATAAGCATGAATTTTTTGTTACAAAAACATTGGGGTAGGACTGTCCTTTTTGTTACTTTTTATAATTCTGTAGAATAGAGAGCAAAATGTATTTATTCCACCAAGTGTTCTGGTGAAGAGCAAAAAAGAAAGGAAATAATTGTAAGCCAGCTGTTTTAAGAAATAAATTTTTCTCATCTCCTATTCCATTTTTGATTTGAAATATTTTAAAATATAACTGATTACTTTTAGATCAGAGAGATCACCCTTGTCCTATGAATAATGCAACAGATAGAAACTCTTTATGAGAAACTAATGTCTTCATAGTAAACTTTTTTCTTTCCTTTGAAAGATTGATATATAAAGACCAGACTTAGATGATCTGAGTTGACTGCTGATGGCAGGGGCTGGGGAGACAGCTACTGTAAATATTTGAGCAGCAAATTTTCAAATCTATCAACGTACACCATTTATATGAATGAGATTTACATAATTTGAATGGATCTACAAGGAAAAAATAAATATTGTGTAGTGCATGAATTTTTTTAAAGTATCTTTAGTGTATGACTTTTTCTCATCAAAATCTAAGAAAAAGCATAAAACAATGAGAAAAAAACAAAATCATGTAGAAAATACAGAAAAGGTAAAGTTGATTTCCATAAAGAAATGATTCTATTTTCTGATCCTCCTTTGTACTGAAAACATATGGCCATATTTTAAGACTTTCAGATACTAATCAAAATTTAAATCTGGTCTCCCTCTCTCTTTACTATCTAGACTAGTGCTTGATCAGTTGCCAACCTGCAGTCTTGAAAATGTATTTCTTCATATCTTGCTCCAAGCCATGTGTTGAATTATACATGGGTTGTTATCTATCTTTAGTTTTCAGCAATAGTTGATCATGACCTTTTCAAGTCATCTATATGGGTAGGGGAGCGTTTTTAAAGATAGTTTTCTCAATGGCTGTCAGTAATATCAATAATTAGACTTAAATCTTGATGTCCTCTTTTTCAAGACCTAGGCTGTACAAATGAGATCAAAAACCAACAAAGACAAATTTCCAAATAATTCCCAAATATTTTCTCATATTTAATCAAGAATCTCAAATATTGTAAACTTTTTTGATAATAAGCTTTCATTTTGGTATTTTAGAAATTTTACATTTATCTTGGTTTCAAGATCATTTTTAGCAGTTAATGATAAAATTGCTAAGATTGAAAAGTTCAATATGAAGGCATGCTGAAAAAGTTATTGGCTTCGAAATCTGAACGAACATCAAAAATTCTTTTGTGGGCTCTTTTTGGTTGTGCTGAAAAACTTTTCAGTATACTTATATATATATATATATATATATATATATATATATATATGTCATCCACATACAAGCCTGTTTTGCTGTATCACAGCTCATCAGTGTGGCTAGAAATATATATTTCTTTTCATGACTAAAGCTCAGAATTATTCTTGCCCTTTCTATGGCGTATGAATTTTAACTTATTGATAATATTGTCCTTCTAACAGGTCAACTTTTGCCTCAAAATTTTCTCTTGAAAGCCCAACTCATATACAAATAAAAGCTATCTTTTATCAATGTACACTTTTATGGCCTTGCCAGTTTTAATTCTTGTCTGAACTGGCCATTCAAGTAATTTTTTCTCTCCTTTTTGCTTTGTTTTCTCCCAGAAGTTCTTACTCCATGTATTCTTCACTCAAATTTTCTTTTTTTCTTTTTCTTTAATTTATTTTCTAATTGATGTTCTCTATGGTATTTGAGTGCTTAAATTTTGTTAAGATTTTCTTGTTTGAAATCACATTTTTTTTTTTTTTTTTTGGTTATTCTGCTTCTGTACTAACTGGTTCATTCATGCTTGCTTCTTAGGATTGACCTGTCCCCTTCCTACTTCCCTATTTAATATATTAGAATGTTAGTTAAACATCACATGGTCAAAAAGCTTTGTTAGCTGATTCTGCTGGGAAAATAAGTTATTCTGATCAAAAAATTCAAAGAAATTAACTGGTGTTGAAAAATGATTGAGTTTTTTTGTCTTTTAAAGTTATAGACAAAGCCATTTTCCTACATTCGTTTGCAAATATATTTGTGTTCAGAGACTTTGATACCCATCAGGCAAAGTGTCTTAAGCACTCTGTCACTTGCTGGTATCCAAATCCTGAACTTCTCAATCTCTCACATAAGTGGTGGACTTCCCCATGCATTTCCCCAGTAACCCTGAAGGACACGCTTCTAGATCACTTCTTTATCTCTGACTCATGTTATGCTATGCAGCTCTACTCTCTTGGCAACTCTGATCATGCGAATAATATCTTTCTGTTCTCAACATGCGATTTGGGAATTGTTCCTTGATTTCTTTCATGATGTACTTTGGAACAAAGTTTTTAGTCTCCTTGTTTGAAAATGTTCCTCTAGGATCTTGTCCTGGGTATAAGCTGGTATTGATGTTTTTATTTCAGCAAAGAAATTCCAAGTTAAATCTCATTCATCTCCTTGGTTCTAACCAGCATGCTCAGCCACTATTTCTCACAGGAATTACTTCTGGCTGTAATAGAGTGACATGTCTGATTACAAGAGATGCCTCTTTGTTTCTGCTTTAAATGAGGGCAAGTGTGTCATAGAAGCAAAGTTATTGTCTGCTGATAAAATGAAAAAAATGTATAGCATCTTGCAAGTTTGGTCCTAGAGATTACTAGTAGTTCTGCAACAGTCTGCTGAACAACAGCAAACTCTCGATCAATTCAAAGTTCTTACTTTTTGAAGCAGACAAGGTTGAATGCTTTGCTCACAAACTCTCTTCAAACTTAACACTTGACTGGTCTGGAGTATCCACACCAAATTTCACACCTAGAACAGAGGCTCTCCTGAGTAATATGTTCACAACTTCATCTCTGGTATCTGACATCAATTCTAAATTAGACTCCCATAATGCAAGCAGAGTTGATGGTATCCCAGCCATTGTCCTAAAGAAATGTGCCACCTGAGCTGGCTCCAGTCCTCTCCAAACTCTACAACCTATTGCCTCACTTCTTCCTGCTTTCCAGATTATTGGAAGTCTTCATCTGTAGTTCCTGTTTTTAAGAACTCTGGGGAACCCTCTGACTATCGCCCTATTAGCCCCTTACCATTTTACGGCAAAGTATTTGAGGTTCTAATCAAATTTGAGTTGGTTAAGCATCTCACCTATCACAGTCTATTCTCTGATAAAGAAAATGGCTTCTGCTGATGTGCTAACAACTATCACTGAATAATAATTGCAAAGTTCAAGTTGTGGCTCTAAATATTTCAAAAATGCTTGACAGGTTTTGGTATGCTGGCCTTCTATACAAGTTACGGAGCTAAAGTATTACTGGATGATTGTTTGATTTAATCCAATCATTCCTATCAAATCATGAAATAATGGTTGAATTGAATGGGCAAACTTCCAGATTTCTTCACACAAATGTAGATGTCCCTCAAGGCTCTGTTATGTCTTACACTGTTTATGACCTTCATCAATGACCTTCAATCAGTGGTTAACTGGTGCAGGAAATGGTTTGTAAATTTTAATTCCTCCAAAACCGTTGTGGAGTAGTTTTTGCACTAAAGGTTATAATCGTGCTATGTAGGTTGCTAATCGATTTAATGTACCCAAACTGTTAGGAACTTGGTTATCTTCCACTGAAAGCTGACCCCTTAGTATTCAGCTAACTGCCGACTATTATCAACTACCTTAGTCCAACTATCTCCAAACTGGAACTAACTAGTTTTACAGAACTCTAAAGAACTCTCTAGAACTTCTAAGAACTTCCTGTTAACTCTTATTAATATAGGAGGGAGAGTTCATTATCTGAACAATAGGTGTGTTTCACCATAACAAAAACAAAACTATCTGCAAAACTACCTGCCATCAGCTGATGCTTGTCTCCTGCCTCACTTTTTCAACCAACATTAAGTAGAATGACTATATTGAATTAATAGCCATATCTACTGCTAGGAAAGTTTGGTCACTGTGTCATGTCAGAAAGTTTATTTAAAATCTATCATTTGTCTATGCACCGAATACTGTTGGTGCTCTTGCTATTCATCTTGAGTTTCTTGACAAAATCTAAAGAAGGATCTGCAATTGATCCTGGCATCATGTCACTTTCTCACCAACGTGACATGGATTCCCTCTGTCTTTTCCACAAATATTTTCATTTCTCTGACAAGCTTTTTCCCCCAACCACATGAATTTAAGCATTAACATTCCATTGAAATCCTGTTAAAATAGTTTAATGTAACCGTCACTTCCCACCTCTCTTCTGTTTACTTGCTTCCTTGATAACTACAATCTCGAAGATATAAATCGCCATCTTCTAAATCCTGTTTCTCAATATATATATATATATATATATATATATATATATATATATATGTATATATAATATGTACGCTTCAACTTTCTTCCTTCGGGTGACTGGAATTTTGAACCAAACCTTTTATCTTGATCACTGGGGTTCGTTATTCTTTTTCAATGAGTCATGCCACTTCCAAATGTCTTAGTTATCTCCTTTTAGCTCAACTCCAAGTTTTTGTTAACCAGCTATTGAACTCAAAACT
Organism: Ascarosepion bandense; assembly: GCA_037127315.1. Taxonomy (NCBI): domain Eukaryota; kingdom Metazoa; phylum Mollusca; class Cephalopoda; order Sepiida; family Sepiidae; genus Ascarosepion; species Ascarosepion bandense. The sequence continues at coordinate 2,801,707 of JBBBDQ010002261.1, read as the reverse complement.
CTCTGGATCAAATTACTGTATCTAATTAATGCTTTTATCCACTGGGCCATGAGGACATCAGTGTATGAATTTTCGTGACTTATAAACCTAATGTCTCAGTAAGCATGTTTTACTAGACCTCATATTACAATTTTGGTGTTTGTAATTGGTTTTCTCTAGAAATTGTATTCATATCTATTCTTGGCCGGCTTAGGGGATTTTTGAGGCCCTAGCATATGCATTAATTCCTAACTTTTCGTAATTTCCAGTGGTGTTCTCTATTATTTCAATTTCACCCCAGGGAATAATCATCTCCTTTTTTTCCCTCCATATTTGGTTAGCTATGCCTAATTTTTCTATTTCTTCTCGTGTTATGGTCCTGCAGTGTTCTTTTAGCCTTATCTTAGTGGGTGGCCTGTTTCTCTTTTATATTTCTTACTACAGCAGCATGGGACAACATACAGTCCTTAGTCATGTTCTCAGCTATTGGAGGTCTTACTCAGGAGAAGTATCTGCAGTGTGTTGAACTACTTCTGAAGGTGTCATATGGCCTACAGACCTCTTGTATTCTTTCCGATAATCCCTTTACATAGCGTAGGCAGATGAAGGGTGTTTTCTGGGTGTTGTTATCCTCTTGCACCCTTACCTCTATATGTGTTGGAGCTGCTGTCATGTACCAAGGTTAGTTAATTTGTTAAAGGGTACTGCTTATACTGTCCATTTCTTCTTCATATGTTTCTGGGTCGCCACTTCTGACTTTTGCTTGATGTTGTAAGCAGTGGATGATCCCTTTCTTTACACTGTATAGATGGTGGGAGTTGAAGTTGAGGTATTGTCCAGTGAATGTTGGCTTGCAATATACAGACGTTTTGAACCCATGCTCTGTTTGAGATATTAGTACATCCAGGAATCCTAGTTTGTTGTTGTTTTCTTTCTCCATTGTGAACTGTATCAATGTTCTTATTTAGTTCACATGGTCCTATAGTAGCTGGACCTCTTGCTGGTGTGGCCAGTGTATGAAGTTGTCATCTATGTATTTCAGCCATGGAGTTGGCTTTAGTTATGTGGATTCTAATGCCACCTCTTTGAAGTATTCCTTTTATATAGTAGCCATTGCTGGTAATAATGGCAAACCCATTACTAAGCCTTCGTTCTGCTGATATATGTCTGATCCCATTCTGAAGTGTATTGTCTGTGTGCAGAAAGTCAGCATCTACATCAGGTTATCTATTAGTATACTAGTAAGTTCTCCTAAGAATGAGTCCAAAGACAGTCTGTACCTGATTACTGATAGTGCCTCCACTGTCAGTACCTCGGTGAACAAACTCACCACATCCAGGATTGGATGGGGGCGTTTTTGATTAATTCAATGAAGTGAGTAGAGTTTTGGACATATAATGATGACTTACCTATTAATTGGTCAGTTATATCCACAAGGAAGCGACTCAGAGGGTGGCACACAGAACCTTGGCAGCTAGCAATTAGGCTGAGTGGAATGCTATCTTTTGGGAAGACCATATACATGAGGTAGCTTACTGTAATGTTGGGACAAATGTTTTGATTAGAATTTGCGACAGTTGTCGTTCTGTTTTCAACATTGGATTTTTTTTTTACTTTACTATAGCTATTATTTTTAATGAGGCCTTCCAGTTTCTCGGTATATTCTGTTTGTCCATCAAAACAGTGGCATTGCTTTTATCAATTGGTAGTATGATGATGTTGTTATTCTATTGTAGGGTTTTTATTGCCAGCCCCTTCTCTTTTGTGATGTTTTATTTGGGTGGCTTGACTTTCTCTAATGTCTGTCTTACTTTCCATCTTAGCTCATCTGGCTGAGCCTGAGGAATGTTAGGGCTAGCTCTTTGATTCAGATATGGTATTTACTTGATGGCTGTTGCAAAGTTGAGACCCTTGTTCAGCGTTGACTCTTCAGAGGCACTCAGCTGATGTTGACTAATATTTATATCTGCCTTCTAGTCGGGGTGGGGGGAAATGGACCTTGTGTGATGCCTTCTGATCTTTTAACCTATCCAATTTTCATACTTGGCAGACATTGATTGTACCGAATTCTTGTCTGAAGGATTTTTCCAGCTCGTGCCGGATCCTCTTTCAGTCTTTTCCGTCAGTTATTTTGTTGTGGAAGACTTCGAGCCTTTGGGGAGATATCAGATAGTAATTTCTGTTTTTTCCAGCAGTTGTGCTGGATTCTTTCTCGGACAAGGGCATATCCTGCTTTTTTGCAACCAGATAGGCTGTCCTTGTCCTGCTTGTTACAACTTGCTGTTTATACATACCATCAAAATCCTGAATTTCAACTTGCTTCCTTTGGTGTAAGAAATTTGGATTATTCACAGAATGGCTGATTCAGTTTGTGATAAAGAAACTGATGATTGTATATTAGAGCCAAATATGTTCTTTTAAGAATTAGAAGGGATGAACACTCTCACCAAATATTTGTTATAAGCAATGGGTAATATTGGAGTGCAATTCACTGACTGAATTTTTTTTTTCTTTTCAAATCACATGAAAAAAATATATGTGTTGAAATTGCAGGCATTGTTGATAGAGCCTACAAAGATTTCTTGCACAACACATTTTAGCATCTGATGATATGTACCACTTTTGTTTCAATACACTGCAGTATTAAATGATTTTTTTTTTCATACAAATTCTATAAAGAGTAAAGAGACCGAAAAGAAATTGGAGAAATTCTCCAACCCACCAATGAAGTCTATTGCAGTTACTCCCAAACATCTCAGGTTTATACCGATATTAATAGACAGCTTAATGATTTACCCCCCCCCTCCCGAAGACACACACACCCATTATTATTGAAAGAGAGTTAAAAATACTACAGAAGAAACAATCTTGAACAAGAAGTATTCAGAGAAAACATTCTTTGACCTCAAAGTTGTATTTTCTTGAATGTATATATGGACAAAATCCATGTTTTGGGCTCATTAAAAACTATGATAGTAAACCTGAAGATTACATTATCAGTTTTCTGCAACCCTTTTGACATTGCCTCATTTTGTATCTTTCCTAGCAAAGAAGATACCTGGCCAGTGCCAGCAAACAATATACTTCAAACTGTACAGAACAGACTTAGAGGAGGAAAATGTCATCAGTGCATTTTTCCTACGGGATAACATTGCAAAAGAACATATTAGAAGATGTAGATAATTTATTGATTAAAATATTGATATATACTAATATGAAAGAAAATTTACACACTGATTTTAGAGTGACTTTGATCAAATTTTTAAAGATTTTATGAAACAAAAAATAAAGTTTAAAATAATAAAAAAATTGACAAGTTAGTCTGTTATATAGATTGCTACATAAGTTTAAATCAAATTTCAGGAAAATTTGAATTTTTACTGATAATTTTAAATAGGATTATACTACATTTGACATTACATTACACTGACATTTATGATTTGAAAGAAATTTAGTTGATACTACTAAAATCATTTTTGACCTTCATACTGATCGATAGTCGAAAGTTTTAAAAGTTGATTATAAACTAATTTTAACCACAAGTTTTTTTGTTTGTTTGTTTTTTTTAACCTACAAAATTAGAAGCATTTTCTGAAAGTTTCAGTTCATTCTTATTGAAAATATGTATACTTTCGATACTGCTACACCCAAAAGAAAAAAGTTACAAAGATTTAAATAAAAGAAATGATGGAAACAATAGAAAAAGAAAAAAAAACTATTTGATCACAAGATTGAAGTGACCATAACATTTGACCCATTGATCAAATTGAGCTAAAACTTTAGAACTCACTTTTTTCTTCATATAATCAATGTATATATTAAATTTCATCAAAATCTAAGAGCTGAGGATATTGTCCATGGAATGATAGAATTGCCCTTGTGTAATATTGACCTTTTTTCTTTTCTTTTTTTCAGTAAAATCAAATTTGATTCAATAATATTTTTAACAGTTGAAGTCGGTCTACTTTTCAGTTGACTTGAATTTACATGTTTATGTGACATTTTGATGAAACTTGATTATAAACTATGGTCAGTATGTCAAACATTTGTAATTACTCTAGTGACCTAAGTACATATTCCTTGAGTTCATGGGAGGAAAGGTTACAAACTTGGCTGGTTTTAATGAAAGTAAAATAATGATAAAGTTATAGTGGATATCTCATATTTTCAAATCTATGAAAAAAAAAACTGATATAGATTATTTTTTGTCTTTACAAATGAACTACACTTGCAACTGATAAGCTACACTTACAAGTGTGACCCTACCCATATCAGAAGTTTCTCTGTATAAAAAGATGCTAAATTGAGTTTTTGTGACTATATCTTTGTGTGTATATACATGCATATATATATATATATATATATATATATACACACACACACACACACACACACACACAGAGTTGCTTTTTATCTTTTGATTTTGTTATGTTGTATGATTGGTGTGGCTGACTACCAACTCTGCAAAACGTCTGCAGGGCAAGTATTTCAGTAACGTACATATGGAGCTTTTCCTGATCCAACACTGAATTTTACTGTAAGCATTATTCTTCTGGCAACATTTAGTGCCTTCTTACAATGTTGAGTGCATAGATCCTCAAGTGTCTGAGCTAATGCTTAAAGCATTAGAACATAGAAGGCTCTCCATGAATTATACATGGCTCCTAGTTGTACAAACATTGTGTTCTTCCTCTACCTGTTTACCATCTTGCAGACAGTGCTAATCCATTTCACATATCCCCAACCTAATGACTGGAATTTACATTGTGGATGAACCGTTTACCTTTCTTCTGATGAAATGCTTACTGAACTGTAAGGCTGTTTAGCCATTTGCTTCAGCAACAATACTTCCATAAAAACCACTGCAGCTAGAAAGAAAAACAACCATAGCTTTCTTTTATTCTCTCCTCTCTCTCGTCTCGATCTCAACATTTTGTGAATATATTGCCTTTATCATAAATACTTATGTCTCTGTTTAAATCTTTACTAGAGTCTTTCAAAAGAAAGAACAAAATGCCAAATGATGATGCAAAAGTTTGTTTCAAAACTTTTGGCAAATTCATTAACTTTCTTCACAATCTCAAAACCTATAAATTTTCTAACTTTCAATCCATGGGAGATAACCTTTCAGTTGCTTTAAATATTTTTGATAGCATTTAGTTCATAAATGACACACTGGTATTGGTTTGGAATCTTCATTCACTAATAGTGTACACAGTCTAATATAGTGATCTTTCAAGAATTTGTTTTTTCCTCTCTTGTTAGAGTTGCATGTTTTTAACAACTCTAGAAACAAACTATATATTAATTACATCTTAGTTCTTAGAGATAAGAGTATTAAATAATCTGATCATATAGATTGTATGTGTATAGTTTTAGGTGATAAATCCCTAATCCTCTTTAGCTCATTAAACTAACATAAAACTATGAGAAAGTGCTGAAAAGTTCTTGACTCACTTCCAAAATTCTAACCAAATAATTAAACATCAGACTTTTGAAATATCTTTTTGGTCTAGCCAAGAACTTTTTAAAATTCCTTCATTTAAGTTTTTCCACCCTGTTCATTTATTCTTCATCCCAAAATTTATTTTCAAATATTCCCTCTTTTTGCTTCAAAAAGGACCCAAGAAATAATCTTTTCATGCAATTTTAGCCGTTACTAGTGTTAATTGGATAAGTACTCATATTCTGAGTTGAATTTATTTTCTTGTTTCTACGACTTGTACTTTGATAAGTACTTCAGTATTTTTTTTTCTTGATTAAAATAAGAATAAAATTTTAATTTCTTATATGCAAAAGAACTAATATGCATGTTTCTCAATTAGGCTTTGTCCAAGCTAATCTTTGTATCAAGAGAAAATACCTTTCATTGCTTCTTTTCTGGTAGAAAGAAATGTTGATTTTTCTGTTTACTTAAGATTCATATTTTTCATAAATAATAAATGCAAAAAGCTTCTATTCATCAGAAAAGAAAAAAAAATCTTTTTGTTTGTTCATAAATGTATGAATTCTCTCTTTATCTTTTTCATAGATTCTCTCTCTGAAATTGAAATCCTTTTATTTATTTATTGTCTGTTTAAAAAAAATATTTACTTGCATTTTAGTGCAATGACTTTTTTTTTTATTGGGCCAATTATGTTAGTGAATAAAAGCAAATTACAAAACTGCAACTTTTCCAACTACCCCCCCTATCCATTGCTGCTTATGATCATCGTCATTCCTCTCTCACCAACCACAGCACCAACTACTTCTCACCCACCCTAAACTTGCTGCCTACTACCCTGTTTCTTTTTGCTATATTAATTAAGAAAAATTTAGATTTGTCCTCCCTCTCCCTTGCACCATGGTTACAATAACCACCTTCCCCCCTATCCTCCTCATCAGCCGACCTATATTATTTGAACATCTAATCAACACATCCCATTCTTTCAAAACCCCATCTTTTCTGGATGCCTGATTGCAACAGAACACCCCTCCAACACTTCTCTTCACACTCTTTTCCTCCACCTCCAGCAACTTCCTCCCTTTCCAACCTCTTCTCACCTCACTTCCTAAACCAGTGGCTGCCTCACATTCTAGAATCATTTCCAACAATGGACTCATTTCTCTGAAAAAGTCTTCAAGTTAGTATTCATCTCTCTCTTCTTCATCATCTTGCCTGCTCACAGTATCAGATAGATTTCAAGATAGGTAAACCTTTAATGAACTCATTCATGTCTTTGCTAGAGATGGGAAACTTGAATGAAACAAATTGCTTGTATTGACTGCTAATGCTTCTATGCCAAACTTGTGTGTTTTTATTGCTCAATAACAACCACTTTGTGCCTTGTCACTTTGTTTTTGGACACTTTCATTGTTGTGCTGCAAAAGTATGATGGCTCCCTATATTCTAGTTCAGTTAATCTCTTTTGTAAGGCTGGGGAGATCCTCCTCTTTAGATATATTGAGTGTTTGTTCTCACAAAACCCCTCCCACTCAACATCACTTTGCTTATCTTGTCTGTTTACCTACTTTGTCACTTATTTATTTTTGAATTTAGTATGGCCAATAATGTTCAAGTTAATGTGTCTGTGTGCAATATAATATTTTTGCCTATATTTTGTAATGTGATCACTCAGCTCCAAGTTTATATACTCCTGTAAATAAACGAAAGTTTTTCTATGTAAAAAGAAAAAAGTCGTTCTTGAAATAACCTGGATGTGAATATATGTGTGTGTATCTCTCTTTCTCGATCAATTATATATATTTTATTCTTGTGATTTGACTGCAGAAATATTTCCCAATTCTTTTACTACAGAAATATTTCTTTCATCTTGTTTTTTGATTAACTCTTTTTATTATTAAGATGGAGGCCCTGATCAAGTAACTATTGACAAATACATTTATCAGTAACATTGTGATGATAAGTTATGTATTATATTTCTAGTGACAATCTTTTGATTAAATATTTTGTTTATGTATACCATCAAAAAGCAGTGAAATTGATTTTTATTTTTGAACTTTATAGGTTTCAATAATATTTTTTTTTAATGTAATTCAAAATTAAAGTCAATGCATGTTTCAAGAAAATGGAATAAAAACATAAAAAGTTGTCAAAAATGTTTGGAAATATTGAAAACTTGGGAGATTCTTTATCTGTGTAGAGCGAACTTAGTAACAGAAAATGAACCACTTGATAAACTGAAAATCACTGCTACTGAACTTGTTATTCCTTCAAAATTACAACTGAGCAAAACAGTACATTCCTGACTATTTGTTTAGGAAAGCCAAGATAGATTAAGTGTGTGTTTGTATTATTAAATAATGCTACTTTTGTTTTTCTCATATTGGCATCTTTTGTATCATTCATCTTCCTCTTGACTATCTTCTCGTAGATTATTGCATTCTATCTCTGTTCAGCATCATTTATTGATTCTCTCAATACAAGACACACCAAATGTATGTTGCTACTCTCTATATTCAATTCTAATTAATTTGCTTTCAGATAATTTAAAGATTTAAACCATCAAAATAATCCATGTAGGACTAGAAATGAAATTGCTTCCTTCAGCACTGGAGCCATTGGCATTACCAAAACCAGTACTTTGATCATTGTTAGAATGTCTGTTACCAGGAAATCTTGGACTATTCATTATAAGCAATAATAAAAGTCTCTATTCTTTTCCCTCTCTCAAGATTTGAATATGTCTATAGTATATGTTCAGTAGTTATTTATTCACAAAACTGACCTGGATGTAAGAGAAGAAAAAATAAGGATATTCAATCCTTGAGATTTATTTAAATAATGTGGCAACTGTCAACTTTATAAAACTGATTGGTAATGAAATAGTTTTGCTTTCATTTCAAATTTATATTATTTTTATATTAGGACCATGAATAAGATTTTGCTGATTTTTCATGAAAACTGATGTTTTATTTACAAAAATTAGTAAAGAACATGTCACTGAAAGTATTTGTCCATCACTAGCCACTACTTTTTCCCATTTTTCTGGCAGCATTGGTAAAACAACTTATCTTTTGAGGCTAACCTTGAGTCAACTTTTTTTTTCTTTTTTTTGCATTTTCATAAGAATGAAAGTGCTGCTCAGCCATGGGTCATCAATTAGAACACGTGATAATCAGACAGGGCAATGTCTGGTGAATACAGTGGGTGGGGTAGGACTTCCCATTTAAGTGTTTTTAAGTAGGTTTTCATCCTTTGCAATATGTGGCCTGGCATTGTCATGTTGCAAAATTAATTTGTCATATCTCTACTTGTATAGTGGCCATTTTTTTTTTCATCAATGTTCTGCCCAAACACATCAATTGTAATTGATAGCAGTCTCTTGTGATAGTTTTGGTTAGTTTGAGCAGCTCAAAATAAACTACACCCAGCTGATCCCACCAAATGCAGAGCAAAAGCATTGAGCCATGGATATTCAGCTTTTCTGTTGATGTTGATGCATGGCTGGGCTTAGCCACAATCTTCTATGCTTAGGGTTATCGTAGTGTATCTACTTTTCATTGCCGGCTACAATACAATACAAAAAAATTTCCTTTTCTGCTGTTGAAATATCTGTTCACATGTGACAAGACGCCATTTGACGTCTCATAGCTTCAACTTGTACGACGCACAATACCTTTACTTTTGAATCAATCCTAATGTTTTCAAAACTGTTGTGTGATCAGCTAATGATTCTGCAATTTCAGCTTGCACCTGACATGAGTCTTCATGAAGTCAGTCAAGTGCTATACGTGATACATGCTTTGGGCGATCATGTCTTGAAAGAAGCATGACTGACTGAGCAGAATGTTATCCCGCAGTAGGTTGCCATTGCTTTCTGCGATAGACTGGTTGCCAGCCAGGGCTATAAAACCCAATCTGTCCTATTATTTAGCTCATAGCTAGAGGGGAAAGAGATGGATTAATACCTTTCCCAAGGGTATTTGCATGTGAGTGAATGCAAAGAATTCAACTGGAATTCGAACTTGGCTCCCCAATTTGTCAAAGTAATGCCTCCAATTCTTCGTCTTCAAATTTTTACAGTGTGCCAGAGCATTCTTTATCTTCAACATCACAATCATTATTTTTGAAGCATTTAAACCAATCTCTGTATGTTGTTTCCAACAGAGCATGGTTGCCATAAGTCTCAACAAGAATTCTGTGTTGCTTCAGCTACAGATTTCTTTTGAATAAAGTAGTGCAGCAACATTCCTCGTAAATACACTTTCTTTGGTACAAAATCTGACATGTTTAGCACTATGAAAAACAAAGTTGTTTTCACTTCAGTGAAATGACAAACACTGAATTTCAAGCTTGCTTATAGTACTTCCTTATAGATACATTATCATCTAAAACTGCATGCACACAGTTCTGCGAATGCCATCTGTTGGAAAACAGCGAGAACTTATTCATGCTCCTAATATTTTTATTTGTAGGAATGTTATTCACCAGCTCAGCCTCTTTATTCAAACTTGCAACCATAGGTTACCTTTTTTTCTTTTCTTCTTTTATTATGAAAAAATAAGGATATTCAATCTTACGTTTTGAAAATATTTACTGGTAACATTGCATCTCTATCCTTGTTAAATTAATTGGCCAAAGTTTTTCAAGAATATCATTTTGTGAAAACATCTTTTGCAAAAGAATTTAGCTTCTTAACCTTGAAATTAGTCTATTCTTTAATATTTTAAGGCTTTTAATTTTTTTTATTTATTTTTTTTTATTTTTTTGTCATAACTCATGACTTTAAAAATGAACATTATTTGTGTTTGTCTGTTCTACTTAAAACATTTTTTTCTTTGTTTATTGGGAAATCTATTTGGATTTCACTTTTTTCCACATTAGTGGTTGGATTTTACTACCTTGGTCGATTATTTCAACAGAGGATTGTAGGATTTAGTGTGATTATCTTAGTTTGCACTTCTTGATTTTAAACCTTTTAATTCATAACCCCCTCCTTCTTGAGAACTTAATCTGAATTTTTTCCTCAGGTTTGTGTTCGGATTTTTGATTCCTGTCAACATCACTGTCAAGAGAATTAAGCCTTCAAATAATTCACTTCATATTGTGGATATTTTGCATGTATTGAAGTTTCTAAGCTATTTTCTGTATGTTTTTTTTTTCCCCTTAAAATTTTTGATATGGTCACATTAAGATAAATTAGCATACATCATCGGGAGGTTAATTTTGTTTTTGAATATAAATACTAATTATTGAACAAAGAAATTTGCCATCTTAGAGAAAAGTCTAAGAATTCTAAATTATGATTTACATTAACTAAAATGCTTTCAGTTTTCAAAAAAACGAAAACAAAAGAATCAATTTTTAATAGGGGAAAATGTTAAATTTTATTATTTTTTGCTTTAATTCTACACAAAATAGTTTCTTTTCTCTAAAATCAAAAAAATAAAGTGTAATAAGTAAATATAGTAGAACCTGTTCATTTGCCTGGAACATGTTTAATCTTGATTGAAATTGGTAATTTTATGTAAATCAAATAAATTGAATAAGAGTTAATAAAAAAAAAAAGCCAAAACAATTATTCATTGAAAATAGTACCCCGTTGCTGCTAAACATTTTTTCCACTTTGACAGCAAGATGTTAGTTTTCTTTGATTTGATTTTCATTAGAATAATTCTTGCCATAAGGAAATAATAAAATAAACCTATATATCAGGTCTTTTTAGCAGTACACTATTACAATCTGCTCTACATATCTATATTCATTGTTTAGACTCTTTGAATAAATCTATGATATATCAAATTATTCTTCCTCTCTCAAAAGTGATTTCCATGCCATTGAACATGGCAAATATTGGCTTTCATACACCTGGTTTCTTTCATATCTTATTTAATTCATAGGGAATTAATTTTTCAAGCATTTTTTTCTTTGCCAATCTCTATTATATTGAAGTTTGCTGTAACTTAAATGAGGTTTTGAGACCATTTTCCATCACAGCCTCTAAATCTTCATCATTGACTTCTCTTTGAGTTTTATGTATTGAAATTGTCAATTTTTTAAATAGTAATTTTATAGCTTGTTTACTAACTACATTTTCTAAATATTCTCTCAATAGTATTATCTTTCTGGTTATATTATGAAAAATATTATAGCAAGTGGTGGTGGGGGGATGTTTTTATATATTCCCCACCTCCCAAGCAAGGCAATGATTGTGAAAGAATGAGAAAAAGAGAAACTATTAAATTTTTGCCTATCCAGAGCGTTCGGGGGTGGAAATCACGCGTTCTGTGAATCATATATGATCCAATTGATGAAAAACCTTTCCAAAGTTCATAATGTCTTTGTAGTCATTATCATGAATGTTTATATTATCAGCACTCTGGAGAAAAGATTTTATTAACTTCATCCTGACATTTTTAGAAATGCCTCATTTGTAAATTCTCAATACATTTGGGTTTTTTTTTTAAGTGGGTGAGGGTATCATTGATGTTTGTGATAGAAGGCCTAGTTTGAGTACCATTTCTGAAGTCCTGTGTAAATAATCCTTATCAAAGGGTACTAGCCACTGTTCTAATAAATATTTAAGATATCACTGTTACTATTAATCTGACATGAGGTGAGAAGCGATTGATATTATTTAAGTCTTTAAAGAAACTTTGATTTGTTGAAATCTTTCTCACACACCTTGATATTAATTTAAGCATTTGCAAAATAGTGGATTATCAGTAGTTTCATTTAGATTCATTGAAAATCTGGTTTTATTTCTCTTCATTTCTTTTTCTTTAAATTTCAGAAATGGTGTATTTTTGTATCATCCTCAAATTTTCCATTATATCTCAAAATTAATGGTTTGTTTTTCTTAGTGTTTGGAAAAAAAATTACAAACATTTTTCTACCATTTTTTAAAATTAATTTTTAAAGTAAATTGATAACATAATTTTTCTTTGCTATTTTCCCTTAAGTTAGCATCTTCATTTTTTTGTTATGTTGTCATATTTTCTAACCTCAGGTTTTTCTTATCCTCTTCCTACTTGTAACTTTCATGTTTCAATTTATTCCACAAGAAATGTTATGGACTACTTCATTCCCCATCCTTACACCTCTCCTGTCCATCCGCAATGGCATCCATCTGTACACTTACTACTGTGTACTTAGTGAGCACAAAACTTGTCAGTTTAGATCCCCTTGCAACTTTAACAGGGATAATGGCTACCTTTCGAACATGAGAATAATAAAAGCAACAACGTCAATAATCATCATCTTCATCCTCATCAATAATATGAGAGTGAGTGCACACAGCTTCTGAGTTTTGGTATATTGTGGAGGCCAAAATCTTTCTACATCTCGCGATTCATCAAACCAAAGGCCAATGCTTCCATGGCTCACTCACTATCAATTGCTTTGCTCCCCTCCACCCTTTCAAAAGCACTGTTTTCCCCAAGATGAGATTACAGAGTCGTGGCATCTGCCATCATCTATGATCATGATTCAGCTTTGAGTTGCCAGATCAACGCTACATGGACGCACACACAACTAGTGGGGCTGACAGCTTGACTTATTGGTTTGGAAAGTGTGGAAAAGTTGACATCACTACCATGTCTCTCCCTCTCCCTCTCTCTCTCTCTCTCTCTCTCTCAAAACCAATGGCAGAAAGATTGAGTGGGAGGAACACTATCATTATACCATTGCTACTTGCTATCAAGTCTCTCTCTCTCTCTCTCCTCCAACACCAGTGGCTATGCTTGTAAAGAAGTGGGAGGGTCAGTATTACCTTACCTTTTGCCCTTTGCTATCCATGTTTGTGTTACATGCTTTACTACATTTCTCTAGTGGTGGGGGTTGGCTCACATCACTTTGCAACATCCCATACTGCAAATTTGCCAGCTCCCAGATTAGGCTGATAGGAGTTCATTTGATCAAAGCTGACAGGGTTTTTATTTGAAGTGCCCTCATGAACAGGGTAGACTCTGCTTGGGGGTGGATAGAGGAAGAGGGCAATAGACTCATTTCCTCAACTAAACAATACTTTGACATCTCTCTACTCTTTCACTATATCCCCCCCCTTGTTGTATCTTTGGGCCATAAACTTATAGAAAGGCTCACTCACTGCCATACAACATACAAACTACTTAAAGTGCATTGTTTAGTCTTTTACCAGAAAATGCCTTGTTGACCAACAACATAGGATTTATGTCATTTAGATCAACTTTTAGATAACCTCTTCTGACTGATTCACTTTATTTTTCTTTATATCACTATCGTTATCACTCATATATTTTATTTAAGTGTATGTAATGTGTGCATCGCATCAGTTTTTCTTTAATATTCTTTCTTTTCATATTTATTTTTTAAGACTGATAACTTTCTTTGTGCAACTCTTAAAGCAATGCTAGTTAGAAAAATGTTCTGCCTGGTTGTTGCTTTTCTCTGAATGTTCTAATTATGTATTAACCAGTGAGAATCACTGCCATTTATAGAAAACAGTTGTTTCTGTTCAAGACTTGCTTTAATTTTTTAAATGACATTATGACTGCTTGTAAAATGTTAGCTGATTTTATTTGAAACCTGTTAGCTATTTACTTGTCTGATCATTTCTTTAGTCATTTAAAAGAAACCTTTTTATTTCAGCTTTGTGCAAATAAAATGGACAAACTGCTCACATTTTTGTTCTTGCTTTATCCACATAGATATCGATGGGCTATAAATTTGTTTCTCTTTAGGTTGCACAAATAAAGGTAATTATTTCACAAATAGTTGACCTCACATGATTCTTTGATTTAATGTTCTTTTATCTATGTTCTAATAGACTTTTACTTCTATGGAACTGAATAAGCAGTCTTTTTAAGAATTCCTTCTATTGCATAACATTAAAAAAAAACTAAAAAGAATTATCCCTATTTAAAAGAAACATTCTTTATGTGCAATACCATTTCCTCTAGTTATCAGTGCTTTGTTAGTTAATACTAAAGAATAGATATGACCTATCGCATATCATTTTACCATATTTGACTGCTAAAAATCAATTGATTACAAACTGACACAACAAGCAGGCACAGAAATAACAAAACATGAGTAGAAAACTTTTAAAAATATCATTTAAGCAGAATTAAGTTATCTTGTAAATTCTAGATTTTTTTAGGGGGCAATATTTTTTGTTTTTCCTTTAGATGGTGTTAAAAATCACCTAAAATCCATTTCTTTTATCTCTATCTCTTTTTCACCTCCATTAACAAAAAAAAAAGCTTAAAAATATACCCTCATTTTTCATGTTTTATTGAAAAGTTATTTGACTAAATTGCAACATCAAGGTGCGATTTTTATAACCTGATGCTCTTATTTAAGAGGAATATTTAATTTCTTTTGTGTATGAATTACCCTCAGATGAGGCATAATTTCCAGAATTGTTTCTTATTTTGGGGATTATTAGCATTTTTTCCTTAAAACTACACGGGTCATGATAATTATTTTTTGGTAGGAAATGTTGCATCTAAGCAACTGCTTTCCTTATACTCCCTTACTTCTAAAATCATAAGACCTTTTATTTTTTAGTCCATAAAAATTATGAAATAATTTTTTTTTTTTTAATCATATCACCCCAAGCAAGGTGATAACGTCACTGATGCGCAGGGGGCTACGTAAGAGTAACAAGATTGGAAAAGAGAAAACCGGAAACTGCATCCTAAACAGGAAACAAGGGATGAGCCTCTTCACCTGTTCAATAGATGTGGGTGGAGTGTGAACCGGGCGATAGTTTAGTTCTTCATATTGTGGTTTTTTTTTCTCTCATTTGCTGCTGATTACTATTGTTTCATTTAATTCCTTTCTTTAGTTACATTATAGTAAGATTTGTTGCTGTTGTTATTGTTATTAATAGTTTGTATCATTTTAATAATCCGTGTGATTAAAATAGAAATTGATTTCTGAGGCTTCAGTATTTTTAGCAACAGAAAAGAATATGATTCTAAGCTATAACATAAATACGTACATTTGCTTTTGTAAAACCTAACAATAAGAAAACTTAATAAATCTTTAAAAAAATATAGAATCATGTAGGTTCAAAGTTTCAATACTTCTTAAATATGCAAATACTTAGAACAATAATTTTATTGCTTATAAAATGCATACTTAAAATTAAATATATTTAGTTAATATTTTTGGAAAATAAAAATTGTTTCATCAATAAATAATGTCTTCAAATCTTATGAACACGTTTATTTTAACCATATGTGCATACGTGCATGTACTGAGTGCCTTGTTGCCCAGGAATGGTAGCTAAGTAGACCAATTAGTTCAATCTTCACTAGGTACTGCATACTAATGGCAGAAGTGCCAGACTGTTCAGACTGTTGTTTTTATATATATATATATATATATACACCCTAGAAAAACATTTTAGATATTCTACAATTTCATGGGTAATATATATTTCACAGCCAAAAACTTGCTGCTCGTCAGACCCAAATGATACAACAGCTAATATTCAAAATCATCCAGAAAAGAATCACTTACATCATCTGTATGTCATTCTTTTCTGGATTGTAGAATATCTAAAAACATTTTCTAGATTATATTACTCTGTTAAATTAAAAAATAAATTTTACATTGAGTTCTTTTAAGTTTGTCTCTATCAGAATTTGCCTGACTTAAATACCAAATATTCTATATATATATATATATATATATATATATATATATATATTGAGCACTTTATTGTTATGGTTTTGTCTTGGGTTTTTTTTTTTTTCTTTCTAACGGGCACTAGACGTATTGTTCTTGTGCGCTGTTTGTTTCTCTTTTTTTTCTTCTCCCCCCATTATTTAACGCACGAAGTAGTTCATGCTGGGTTACAAGACAGTTTAAATTACTGTTAAGTTAGCACTATTTTTGGAAGTTTAGTGTGTTATTATTAGTGTTGCCTTACTGTGATTAGGTTCATTACTATATATATATATATATATATATATATATATAGTGCCACAGATCAGTTGTTAACAAGTTAATCTTCTTGGCGGCCAGGTATCAGTGAGTTCAATTCTCACTGCATCGTGTACTGTACAGCTTTTCTTTATTTTTATGTGTGTATACACAAACCAAATAATTAATTCAAATTTCTATAAAAAGTTTTTCTCATCAGCACTTCTTTGATTTTCTCCACAGTGTTGTATACATTTTAAGAAATTTCTTGATGAGAAAAATTATATTTTCTTGTCCTGGCTATTTTTTTTCTTATTCATTTGGTCCAGTATTAAATTTACTTTGACACTAAATGACTGCATGCAACAAGTATATCCTCTTTTAACACGCACCATCTGCTCTATCTTTCTTGTCTCTTTATAATTGCTGAAATACTAATACAGACCTAAAAGCAGTCAATTCTACTGGATAGATTTCTTTCAGTTATCTACACATTAACCATCCTACCTCAGTCTCCACCATTATTGCAGTATTTTTAATATATATTTGTTGAATCAAACTACAAACTACTCTGGCATTGGCAACTTAAAGCTGTATCAGACGCTTTATGTTGATATCGCTCTCTCACATCACAAGCTAATAGCATGGATCCAATTATAGTCCTTTTAATTTCCATATTCTAATATCATTTTATATGTTGTTTTTTTTTTCTGTTTACTCAGTCTGTAGGAATAGAAATGGGGTGGAGGTAATGTTTACCTTTATTTTCCTGTATTTTTTCCCACATATTAGTATGACTTCAAAGTCATACTAATTCTGACTTTTATTAGATCCAATTTAGTTAACTTTTGATCTCTTAACTTTGGCCACTTGTTCTCCATTCATTTTAAATTTATCATTTCAACCTAATCACAAATCACATGACCATTAAATGTCTATCCATTCACGATATTTTCTAGCTGGACTTTGATTCCCCTGTCTAGATGCACGTCTAGAGACTGCATTTGCTCACTTGCAGCCTGCATATTTAGATACGTTTTTGTTGTGTTCATATTTATATATCTAATGAATGTACCTCTATGTATATAATACAACTGGAGTATGTATATATTTATTTGTACAGACATAAAGTTGATATAGTATTTCTCCATTAAGTTTTGTCTTTCATTAATTCCTTTCTTCCTCTCTTTCTTGTCTCAATCAGTGTGGAGCTAGTTTTTCTCTGAACATATTAGAGTTACAGAAGATTGCACTTGTCTGCATTATTCCACTTGTCTACATTTTTCTTCATTGCTGTTCAATATTCTTCAATCAATTGCTGATTATTCCACTGACATATCTCCTCATAGAAATTTTGAAAACTTCTGACTGCTGCACAGCCTTCCTTAAGAATCCCTCGTCTTTGCCTGACTTAACTTTTTCTGCAGTTCACTCCCCCCCCCACATCTTTTAACTCGTCAAATCTGACATCACTTCTCTTTAACTTTTAACTAAAAACTTTTTTACCTGACCTCATTATTTGAGAAATTAATTTTTAAACTTCCCAAATCACTGGAAAATATCTATACAATAATTATATTCTAAGCATGTTAGTTTTCCCTATGCCACTCCATATTAAGACATTTCAAACTTTGACAAATTTAACCATTCTCTAATAACTTTCAGCAATTACATATCATTTTTTTTCTGAAATTTATATCCTGAAGATAGATTTTTTTCTCTATTTTTTGATAAAGAAACTACAAATGACAGAAAAATTACAGAGAACCTAGATCACCAATGTTCTAAAGGGACATGGTTTCATAGAAAGTTTACACTGTTTATATAGTGATGACAAGTTCTGTATCATGAGTTTGAAATGAAATTTTACTTTCACTATATCTTGAAATAATCCAATAATGTTTATTTTTACTTATTTTTTGTATACCCTTAATACTTTCATCATTATTAACCACCCAAGAATAAATGTTATTGTACTATGGATTCTGTTAGTAGTCTACCTCAGGTTTTATTTATATATGTTTTCTAAAGGATGGCTCTGCTGCTTTATGTGAATTCAAATATTTTAATAACTTTTTAGGACTCTTGATAATCTACTCAAGTTATCTATACCACTTTTTGTGTAACTGAAATTTATCCCACACCAAATAACTGCTTCTATTGCTCCAGTTAATAAATTTAATCATTGTGTGTGTGTGTGTGCGCACATGTACTGAAGCATTGTTTTCTTATTATTTGAAATAAATGTACATGAAAACACACACACATATGTATATATAAAAAAGAATGTGTGTGTGTGGGGGGGGGGGCAGCATAATTCCATATTTTGTGATTGCCTTCTCCACGTTTTATGGCAAAATTAAAAGTAATCAGAATTACTTCTCTGTAAAACTACTCAACTTAGTTTCTTGTCTGTTAGTAAAAATTTCTTTGATGTCCAAAATTGAAATTTCAACTCTTGCAGTAATTAAGCTCTAATTGCTCAATGATTTAAAATGAAATCTGACATCTTTTAATCCCCAAGATCAAAAGACCTGATCTGTTTCAGATGATTATCAAGCCTTCATTAGCTAAATTTGTGAATTTTTCATTTCACTAGCATTGATGGTTGGCCATCATCATCATTGTCATCATTATCCATCTCTGCAGTGGCGCTGGTTGGCAGCAGCCTGTACTACTTGACCTTTCCCCGCTCCAGCAACCTGGACAGCACATCTAGTCCATCTGTCTGTCTGTCGGTCTCTCTCTCTCTCTCTCTCTCTCTCTCTCTCTCTCTCTCAGTATGCAACAGAATAGAATTAAAAAGTTTACCTCTTAGATTTTTGATTCTCACTGTTAAAAAAAAAAGGAAAAATAAGCGGTTTTTATTTCTGTTTTATATTAAATGCTTTGTTGCATCTGTAAAATATAATTATTTGGTGGGGGTGGGGAGATTAATTTTAAGTATTTATTTGTTGAATAGTATTTTAATATTAATCATATCCTTGTAGAAATATTTCCTCTTTTTAGATTTCCATCTAATGTTGCACATTAATCTTAACTTTCCATCCTCCTTTCTTTTTACTAAACGCTTTCATGTCTGAAACATTAAACATATAATACAGTAACTTTAAAAATTCAGATTCTTCAACTATGAATTAAATTTCTGTACATCATGAAGCAATATATCTTTTCTAACATTAAGAATAAACAAATCTTTTTACTTAAAATGTAATTTTTATTTTTTATATATATAATTTAACAATATTCTTTATAAAATATCAGTACTTTGTAATATAATAGTTATTACATTCACATACACATTATATACCAAAAATAGCAACTGTTATGGGAGAGTTAAGATGATTTTTTTCCTAATAGAAGTTGCAGTCAAATTTTCCTGTTGTCTATTTTTCTTGTAATGTCCATTATAATTTCAAATTTTGCAATAATTGCAAGATTAAAAAGTTACTCAAGGTCATAGGATGTCATCTAAAATTAATTATTGAAATTATCTTTGATCAGATTCTATGCTTGAAAAGTTTTTCTTTAACTCTTTGCCTACAAATGTAATATAATGAACTCAACATTTTGAGAACTGAAAATTTCTTGAGTGTTGCTAAAAATGATTTAAATTAAGTCCTTTAAAATTCATATCTCATCTTTCTACAATCAACATAAACTGTTATTTTTAAAATATTGCAATTGGTAAAAAGTTTTTCATTTTTCTTATTGTACAATATTACTGTTGGTTTTAGATTTACACCAAGGTAGTTTTTTTATATATATATATTATACAAGTTACCTTTTGAAATATTAGATGGAAAGTTGAATTTGCATAAAATGGAAATCTTTTTTTGTGTTCAGTTTTCATTTCAAATATAGATTCTTTGTCTTTTTATGATATAATCACTGAAATAAATTGGCTAAAAATTGATATTACTATTAAAAAATTTGATGATAATGTATTACTGTCAGATTTTTCAAATTTGTATTTCTTTAGCAAATGATGAATTGCTAAACTAATTGCTAAACTAATTGTTCAAATGGTCATATTGTAAATCTTAGTTTACATGACTTGTCTTACTAAATAGAAAAACTTAAGTCTCTCTTACAAAAGTGAAAAGCCAACTTTAGTAAACTTTAACATTCACAGGAACTAAAGGGAAACTTTTAGTGAAATAGAAATTTATTAGTTTACATTTAAAAATGAACTATTTCTTTTTTCCTAACAGGACTTAAACATTCACTCCACCACAATGACCCTGTCCCCACCCATCAAGTCATCAAAAATAGGATGAAAAATGTGAATGAATTTATCCTACTAGCATTGACAAAAAACAAAGAAATAGTGTTTAGGGCTAAGGTTAAAAGAAGAGCAGAATTTTTTCTAAGTCAGTGCTGAATGAGGAAAATATGTATATTTTTATAGGTAAATATATACACTTTTCTTTGGATCTTGTATCTCGGGGTGTTCTGTGAACTTTATATTGTCAATTTTGTGTTTATTTTTTGTAAAAATAAACTTTGAAACTTTCTCCTACTATTCAACATCATTCATTTATTCTTTTTCAACACATCACCATTTGACCTTTCTTCTACTAAATCAGCATACATAAGAATTTCCATAATTGTTTTTTGAAAAGAGCAAATGAAATAATTATGTTGATTTATTTTACTAGTTTTTACTTAAAAATAATAAATGGTTAATTAAAAGAATTTTCACTTCCTACTTGTTAGGATATAGAAATACCCTTTTTTTTAAACTGTCATAACAGGAATAGGTTCTAAACTTGTTTAAAAATAATGCTAGATTTTAAAAAATAAATGAAAGAAAAACTTTTGATAATCAGTCCAAAATAGCCAAAAATAGTCTCACTGATCTGATTACTCATTTTCTCTTTCTGGAAATCTAACACATTTGTTTTGCCTTTACTATTATGATAGCAATTCTTTTTTTCTGTGATAGGAGTGATAGGAGGTTTAAAATTTTAGACTGATGTATCAGTCTAAAATTTTAAACTTCCTATCACTCTCCCAAGACTATATATATATATATATATACTTACACTGTAAGTTGTTGATAAGCAAAAGCTGCAGATGATTAATCACGACCCACTGTCTGTAGGAAGTCTTCAACTTGAAGTGACTGATTTATTTAAATGAAATAAACTGGACATGCATAAGAAAAAAATGTTATTCAATTCAAATATTCTCCCATCAATTGCTTAGCAGCAGTTGCCGTTTTAAAAAATTCTTTATTCAAAAAAAAAAAAACAAAAAAAAAATGAGATGGAAATAATGAATTCATGAAAGTTTTCTTAGAGTTGATCCTGAATAGAACATTTCATGACTGTAAGGAAGTTTCAATACTTGGAAAACTGTTAATTAATAGGAGTGTGGTTGTGTGAAGGTCATCTGTTTCTATTTCCATATCAGGATCAGTTTAGTCTTCTATGATTCTTTGTTATTTATTCAATTTACTTATAACTCATTTATCTAGTTATTTTTTCCTAATCATTATTGAATGATTTGAAGGTTTATATTGTGGCTTCTCTGATTGAAATTTTTAATTCTTTTCAATCATAACATCCAAATCATAAATGATTGGTTTTGGACTATCCATCTCCTCAAAACTATAACTTCCTCTTGCAGGCATTAAAAAAAAAAAAAGTCTTGCTCTATTACTAAAATCATTTTGAAGACTTTCTATTTCCTTGTAGTTTCAGCTTCACTATTGCCTAAAATGTTTTGATAATTTGGTAAAATTTAATTTCACTTTTACACAGTAATGTTATTGTGTTAAAAAATTTTAATGTCAGTCTAAAATTTTCAATTTCTTTTTAAAAAATAAAAAAACAAAAACAAACTGATAACTTAAAGGAAGCAGCATTGATGATGTTTATAGAAAATCAATTGGCAAATATCTACAAATATCCAACTTTATACTCTCCTGCATCTTTCTCATTGCACAAACTTTGCTCTGTATTTATCAGCCTTGTTCGTTAAGAAAGTCTACTGAGGGCGGAAAATAGGAAAAAAATATTACCAAGACGTACACACATAATTGTGGTTGAGTTTTGCTAAGACACTCGTGTGCATAAACGCACAAAAATATACACTGTGTGTATGCAAAACTTATGAGACATTTTATAATGACATCATTCAACCTTTCCAAATTTCAAACATTTTTCTTTTCATTCTGTTTCTCTTCCAATCAATTCAACACATTTGCAAATACATTTTTGGTTTTTGTTAAATGATTTTGTAACAGAGATTTTCTTCTTTTTTTTTTACATGAGTAACCTGCATACATCTCCATTTATTAAATTAGTTGTTTTCTGTACACTTAAAAGGTTTTCATTTTATTTTTTTTTTCTGTCCAGTAAAATGTTGATAGCTCTGTTGGAGGCTGGTTTATGTTGTCACTTTCATTTGAAAAAAAAATTTTATTTTCAAATGTTTCAAGTTAATACTATTAGAGTGCGTATGAAGAGACACACTGTTAGAATATCTTATTTTTCTAGTAAGAGATGTCATTTTAAAATTTTCTCACATAAAAAGCTTATACGATAAAAAATATAGTTTTGAGGTACGTTATATTTATGGATAAAAGTTATCAATATTAAGGAAAGAGCTTATGTAAATATAAGAGTGGAAACTGAAGTCAACACTGAGTGCCTACAGTTTGTATATGGCCTGAAGAAGGAAATTATAATTCTGTTTTGACTTCAGTGTTCACTATTATATATATATATTTATGTGATCTCTTATATACAAGAATTAGATGTGCATGTATATTTTAATTTGGATTTAGTCTTGCTTTGAGTTAGCTTTATTTTTCAAAGAAATTGGAAAGTGGTTTTAAAGATACAATTCACTCACATCCTTAACCAAAGATATCATGCAGTTTTGAAAATTTGTATCTTCTCAACATATACAGCACTAAAGATTCAAAGTACTTCCTTTCTGACACCAACCTTTATTCTTCATTAAAGATTTACTTATAAAAGAAATTAGTATGCTTTTGTACTTTTATTATAAGTAGCTAACATTTTCTGTTCTGTGTGGATCATATTATCTCTTGATAATTTGATACCATTTTGGTTAAAACATCCCTCTAGTATACACTTGTTCATGTTTGCTACAGATTTTAAATATATTCTCAAAGTTAAGAAAGAAGCAATCATTGTGGTATATGCAAACCAAACTGTCCTTTTGTTATCTATTAAACTCTACCTACAAAACAGATTTCTTCCTGTTTCTTGAGAGAATAAATAAAAAGCAATCACTGACATTTGTTGTTTTTATGTGATTGTTTAGCACTTTTCATTTCTGAGCTTATTGAAGCCTGAAGCACTAAAATAGATTAGAGTTGATGTCACTCGGCTCTTGTAGTAACAATTGTATTCTGCTCTTTTATAAATCAAGTTGTATTTAGTACCCAGCAAACAGCTGTCTAATCTTAATTAAGGATATAATCTTCTCTTGTTGAAATGGTAGAAAGTAAAGAAAGAAGGAAACAAGTTAAATCGGTTTTTACGTTAATACAAAAGTGAGAGGGATGTTCTTAGGCTTATGTTTTCAGTTGCTTCGTCTTCTCATTGGCTCATAATAAAGGTAGCTGAGGAAAAAGAAATGGAATTGAGCTTCGTAATTCTGTTTGCTCACAGAACTAAAAAGGAATAGATAATCTTGAGCTGTTTATGAATATTTTTTTTTAATTTTCTACTTCCAGTCCTCTTACTGCCACTATCTAACCACTCAAAACCGAACACCTTAAAAGTTTTGTCTGTCCAAAGTTTTTTCAATATGATCTGCACCTTGCTTCTTTGCACTGATTCGTTCATCGTCTTAAATGAATAAGTGCAAAGAATTTCAATGTGAAATTTTCAAAATTCACCTTCTTATCATCCTCTAAGCCTGAATAAGCTCACATCAAATCGCTTGTCGTCAGAATTTTTCTGTCGCTTACCTTTTTACAGCATGCCTGTGAAAAGCAAAGTGCTGCATCGTGCCACCACCTAAAGGTCTATTAATACTGCCAGCTTAGCCTCTTGACTTAGAAAATGGTTTTATACATAGCTTAGATTTTGTTGTATTTCTAAGTTTTCAGCTGTCGTAATAGGATCTTCTTGCTGCTAGCTACAAAACGTGGGTAAGGGGAAGTAGTTATGTGGTGGGGAGTCAAGTAAAGAAATCTC
This sequence comes from Ascarosepion bandense, assembly GCA_037127315.1. Classification (NCBI taxonomy): domain Eukaryota; kingdom Metazoa; phylum Mollusca; class Cephalopoda; order Sepiida; family Sepiidae; genus Ascarosepion; species Ascarosepion bandense. The sequence goes on along the minus strand of JBBBDQ010002261.1, from coordinate 2,777,188 downwards.
AAAGAACGTCTATCAATGCATCCAGATTTTTGGTTTATGAGAAAAAGAGAGAAGAGTTTTCGTATTAGTCTTTTCACCATAATCTTTTTCTGCTGGGAAATAGCACTTCTTTAGTTTGAAATAGTGGATACAGAAATCACTTTATTGTATTCAACCTCTGGGCGTAATACACCTGGAAATTATCCAAAGAATATTTTCTGCAGCTTATGATATGATCCTTATTGAGATAGAAATTGTTGTGAGAAAGGAGGGGGAAAATAGTTGAGGTGGTGGGGTTACTGTCATAAAATTCTGTTGGTTTATACGATTTATATGATTCCTGCTTAGAATCTCTTTTCAAGTTTTCAAGCCATTTTTATTGTTGCTATTACAATCTCTTAACAATTTCTCTCTTTTTTTTTTTTAAGTATATTGTTGCTTTTAAAAAAATCTTTTAATACGTAATTCTCTTTGTATTTTACTTTGTAATGTTTTTGTTTTGTTTATTTCCAGTCACCTCATCCTCCATATTAAACACACATATCCTTAAACTTTAGTAACATTGTCTTTATATCTCCTTTCTAACTTGCTCTTCACACTTTTTCCTTAGATCATTATTTAGAAATAAAGCTTATCTTCTACAAAACAATTATCTCTCTCTCTCTCTCTGCTTTTCATTCTCCCTTTACATCTACTTTTTAACCTTATCTCTCTCTCTCTCAGCTTTTTTACTTCATTCTTTTTTTTTCTCTTACTTCTTATTAGTTTTCTCAATCTCCCTTTCCCTTTCTTTATTCTTTTTGCTTTCTCTCTCTGTTCACAATTCTTTCTTCATTTCTCTATTTTTTAATCCACACCCCCACTCCTAACTTGAACTCTACCTGTTTTTCATGCTTATAGATCAGAGAGAAGTGTTTTCTTTCTCACACTCTCCTTCTCCTCATCCTATCCATACCCCACCATCTCAATTCTGATCTTTTTCTTTTTGAAAACTAAATGTGCATTCAGGTGAGCAGCTTAGGCAGAATCATCCAGCATTGTAGTTTCATCCTCTTTCATAGGATTTTTTTTCTTTTTTGGCTTATTCAGTCTTTTGTTGTTGTCATTTTCTTCTCTTAACCCTCTGTTTGTTGTTGTTATTAACAGTTTTTTGCGAGATTTTTACTTTTTCACTCCCAATAGATTGGTTTGTCTTTCTTTCTAGTGATTACAGCTTCCAACACAGTCTAGCGTGAAACGGATTCAGGGGAGTTAAATGTGTTATTTTTGTATCTGACGTTTTAACAGTTTATCTGCTTGCCCTTCTCTTGATCTCTTCTTTTTGTCAAGTGATTTGTTCACAAACAAACTTGCCTGGTGGTGACTGTTCATAAGCATCACTATTGTTATTTACTTTCTCGTTTCATACAGCAATTGTGATGATGGCCCATACTTTAAAGCTTCTTTGTTTTTCTTACAAATTATCATTGTACCAATCAGTTTTCTGTTCTCTTCTTAACATCATCATAAAGTGTTTACTTATTCAAATTTTACAAGTGACTCTCTCTTTAGTCTATCACCAAATAGTATAAGATCTGTACAAGTGTGTTTTATCATATTATAAAAAAATGTTTTCTTTTTTCATTATATATATATATATATATATATATATATATATATATATATATATATATATAGTTTATGAAATGAACAGTTATTCTGGACATTGTATATCAATTTTTTGCTTTTACTTCTAAACTATCATTTTATACCATTCAATAATGAATGAAGCTTTGCCAGCCAAAATGTCATCAGTTTCTTTCACAATATTTTGGCTTATAGTTAAAAGAAAATCTGATATTCCAATTATAATAGGGTAACTATTAGAAAAAATAATCCTGCTCATTTCCATAAACTTCGAGATTTGCTTAGAAGAATCACTCAAATAAAAAAAGCCACCCTCCTTTGCCAGTCCACTTTTTTTATATAGTGTCACTGGTCAGTTACATATTGATAGGATCTTTGCAACAATTAAATGCATTATTACTGTGAGAATATCTTGATATGAATTTTTTTCTTTATTCCCATTAGATTCTAAGTGTAAATGTTGGATTTGCAAATTTCCTGAAATATCTTTGAAAGTTGTTCAATATTTGATCTTTGGGAACTGCAAATCTTCAGTATATTTTTTATTTGTTGATGATTATTTTTAGTTCTCATGTAAATTTGTACATAAAAAAAAAAAAGAAATTATCAATGAATCTTAGAAACTTTCAATATAACTCTTCCCTTACCAATTCAACTGCTTCACCTATAATTATCAAACTTCTTTTCCATCTAATTTTATAAACACAAATTGGTTTTATATTTCCATAAAAATTAAACTTTCCTATTTTTATTGTCATTGTACACAATGTTTAAAATGATCAGTAAATAGTAACCAATGTTAATAGTGAAAGTTCAGCAAGGGGTTAATAGATGACAAAATGATAGCCTTGCTAGCTATATTAGCATAGTAAATGTAAAGAAATGAGTTCTTGATATGTGATAACTAAAGATATTGATATATGTGAAATCTTATTGAGAGCATAATTAAATAGTCTAGATTATTATGAAATGGTTTCTGTTGTTTGCCATGACTTTGAATATATGCAAGATTATCTGAATAGAAATTTTGCACACATATGCTCTTGACAATACGAAATTATTTGTTTGGGATTGTAAGGTAACTCTGACATAAAGCCTTTTGTTTTTTTAATAATCATTTTATCCCAAGCAAGGCAGTTTTACTGCAACTGTTGTGCAGGGGGTTACATAGGAGGAAAGTGATGAGAAAGAGGGGTAGGTTACAGGGGATATCAGGAGGAGGGTAATAGACAGATGAGAATACTGGTGTAATGGGGGTGGAGTGGACGGAAAAAAAAGCTTGAGAGAAAGGATGCGAGTTAGTGAGATAGGAGATGTCTATTGACTTTACAGTTAAATTCCTGGAGATTGTAGCTGTTGGGGAAGCAAGTATATGGAAGGGAATTCCGAGAAAAGAAGCTGTTAGAGTAGTAATTGCAGTTACATTTTATTGGTTTCACTGTAAAAGGGTGGGACCTAGTTGCTAATCTAGTAGCTTGTATAAATTCATACTTAGGGAGCACCAGGGAGCTAAGTTCATTGGAGCAGAAGCCGTAAAAGTATTTGTAGAAGAGGCACAGACAAGCCACATCATGTCGGTGAGAGAGCGACTGCAGCCGAGCTGACAAGTCAGTATTGATCACATTATAAATTCTTCATTAGAACCCCAAGGTGAATAGCAGTGGCAGCAGTATTCAATACACGGGCGGATGGTAGATCTCTTTTAATTGATATTATAATTTACAGCAAAAAGTTTTCCAACACTAAACTTTCAAAACCTGGTCAAATTCATTTGCTTAATATGACTAACTATATGTTCTCTTGGCACAAACTGTGGTTGCATAGAACCCATTCTGAAGCTGAATTTTTTTTTTTAAAGATCCAAGTGAAAATCTATTGCATCATTTTAACCATGAAAGTTTCTCTGTAGTTGAATATTTTGTAGGCTTTGTTAATATTTTGATTAACTGTCAAGTTTAGTACCAGCCACAAATGCACTGCACAAAAGTCAAATATGAGTTTAGTGAGAACTAGAGCATAAAGAAGTAGATTTGTTAGGTTTGTTGTTTGCTTGCCCATGTATATAGGCATCTTCACATATGTGCGTCCATATTTAAGCATATTTATCATGTAATCATACTCAAACTTGTACACACATGACAAGACATGTGAATGCTGGTTGAAATGAAGTGGGAAGAATAAATAGCTGCACTGATGTTTTGACAAGAAATAGTTAATATAGACAAGAGTGAATTCATCTGTAAGAATGGGGCTATAATAGGCAGTGTGATTGTACAGGAAAGACAGACATATTCTGATAATGATTAATAAGTTTGCTATGCATTTTGTTTAAAAAAAAAAAAAAAAAAATCATCATCCTCAAAAGCACCACCACCTCCAAGCCAGTGAAAGAACCTTGTTGTTTAATCCTCATATATCTTGCAATACTGGTTGTTTATATATGCAATTCATGAATATATCTAGTGTTGATTTTATCCTGTACTGTTATCACATCTTAAGTACAATCCATAGACAATACATTCCACCCAAATTTTGTTATTGGCAATGATGGCCTCTATTAAATATCCACAGAAAAGACTTCTATCAAGCCACTTCCCTATTTCTGTGTGTGTGTGTGTGTGTACCTATTGTGTAATCAAACTCAAAGGGTTAAGATGTCATGTCAGTTGATGATTATTGACCAAGTTTTTTCTTTATGTCTCTCGTGTGTGTGTGTATGTACTCAGGATGCTAAAAGATCTGCCTGGCCAAGAAAAGATTTTTTTTTTTTGTTGTTTGTTTATATTTTTATTCTTTTTTTAATTTTAATGTTTAGTTATTTGGTCAGGTTAGGTTGAGAACTTTTTTGTACTCACACACAACAAAGTACGTTACTTTACTACCCTCACTTCCACTGCTTTTTTGAATTGACAATAATTTTATGAAATTTTACTAATAATCCCATTAGTTTATTTCACTGTGCCATGGCTGAACAAGTGTCTGCTGTGTGTCTGCTCACTGTCTTGGCCCTTCCTGGCTCTTCTGTGGCTACTGCTACATTCCCAATGGTTTTGTGCAGGGATTCTTTTCTCTTCACTCTCCCCTCCACATCATACTTTCTGAGCAACAGGGCAGACGGGCAGTTTTACAGGGGAATTGATGCCTATCTTCATCTTGACACCTAGCCATAATGAAGGGGGGGGGCTGTTAAGTAATTTGATTATTCCAGCCAATATCATCACCAGTCATCAGCCCTAACCCTCTTGTCCCAGCATTTCTCCACTGGTCAGCTACCTATTGAACCAAATCATTCACAAAGCCTCCTGCTTCTGCCACTTGTTTATTCTGGATTTATTTACTCACTCATGCATTTTCTCATTGGTCTTTTTTTTTTTCTTGTCCACACTGTTTCACCCCCTTTTCTTCTACTGAGACAGCCATCTTTTTTCTGTCTTTGGTGCCACAATGGAGTCACCTCCCTTAAAATGTCATATTCTTTATTTTATGTTTATTACTTTTTGACCATATTAATTGAACCCTTAATAATTTTCTATAAATACTAAATGCGTTCATTTCAAATTAAGGTTTCTTAGTGTTAGGCCCTTTATTCTAGTTATGTCTATAGCTGATTGTGTGTATAAACTTAATAATAGACACTAAAGAACAATTGGTAAACAAATTAAGTTTTATTTACATATTTTCATTCATTTATTTCTTTTTATGAAATTGTTCTGCTTTCTTGAGCTTAGAAAACAGGGGAAATGCAATTTCTTTGGTACTAGAACATTTTGACTTATTTCAAATTATAAATAAATGTAATAAGTTTCATTATAAATGTAATTTAATTGAATGTGTTCCATAAGACATTATTTGTAGCTATTTAATGATAGAATGGAACTTAATGTTTTGGTAATAGAAATATACTTTGTAGTAGTGTTAGCTCTTTGCACTTACAACAAAGAAGCAAAGACATGCCTTTGGCAAATTCTTACTATAAAAAATACATTTATTTTTGCAAAACTACTGCATATTTCTGCTACTAAGTTCTTTACTAAAAAAAATACAATTCTGTCAAATCTTATTCCTAATCACACCGATAGGCATTTCTTGTCCTTAATACATCTATTTTTAAAAAGCAACAGAAATGTTTCTTGCCTACGAAAGGGATAAAAAATTGTCATGAATTTTTAAAGTAATTTTTAGGTGAAGAGATTATTTTAATCACTACTTACTACTATATAGCCAATGTACTTTAATTGTTTTTTTTTCTTTTAATCTGTTTTATTTAATATGTTTATAAAGTTGTTTTTAAACTGATTCAAAAGCCTGGAGACTTTTTGTGGGAATTTACGAATTTTTCCTTACTTTTAAAACAAATATAATGCTTTTTTTTTATTTTTTTTATTTTTAGAAAAATTCTTTACAGACTGGATAAGAATTATGGTCAGTGAGTGGGTTGGCAACATTGAGGAATTGCTAATCCGAGAATTAGAGAAAAGATTATGGCTTGCTACAGTTCTTGGAGCATTTAAAGAATAAAAATATTTTCCTATAAGCAACTGCTTACAATGATGATTGATAAGCTATTAAAGATAATGGAAATTGGTATGGGGGTGTGGGTGGCTAGATCAGAAATCTTGAATGAATTTGTTACTAAAAGAAAAGGCTAAATCATGATGATAGTCTGGAATACATGTTTTTATTTGTAAATAAGATTGTATATAGTTATAATTATTTAATGCAAAAAAGTAAATAAATAAATAAAGCTTTCAAAAATATTAATCTTGACTGTCAAAAGTTTAAAGGTTATTCAGAAGTAACGATTCCTTATAGCTAGTCACTGTTGACCACTTATACAACTTTGAATAAAGTTTACTTTAAATTTCTCCAAGGATTTATTTGGTATAGATTTTTATATATATATATATATATATATATATATATATATATATAGGGGATGAGCAGTTTTCATCAACTTAAAGTCTCTCTTCAGCTATAACTTGGCAATGTATTTCAAACTTTTATATATTGTCAGGGTTGCAATTTTGATCAGAGTCCCTGTTTGTTGCTTGTTAGTGTGCACACACACACACACACACACACACACACACAGTCATATTGTTTTGAAATAATTGTATTTTTTGCAGTATTTAATAAAAATTTGTATTGGAAAAACAAAACATAATTGCAAAAGAAAAAATAATTTCTTTATAGAGGTGAAAGAAATTCCCACATGATGAACTGGCACAAATAAACATTTCACATGTTCTTTGATTTGAACTTATTTTACCATAAACTATTTCGCCAATTCAACATTTCATAGACATTTTGTTCCTTTATATATAATTTTTTAGCCAAAATTTAGTACCTTTTAATCTTATTAGCTATTCAAGTTTGAGGGATTTTTATAATGCATCCATTCCTTTTTGATACATTGTCTACTTGAAACCCATCCAGTGGGAGCTTTAAAAAGTGATACAGATATTCAAGCAATCCAAATCTTTTAAGCCTATTAATTGCTACAATTTTTGTCTTTGGATTTAATGATTCTCTGCTAGTTTTTCAAATAGTATTTGGTTTTTTCTCTGTGTGTGTGTGTGTGTTTTTTTTTTGTTTGTTTTTTTTTTAAACTATTACTTTGAAAAAAAAAATTATTTTCGAAACACTTTTTTGAGCAACATAAAATAAACCTTTAAAACTTGTTAAAGGAACTTTTTGTTTCTCTTATCATTTAATCTTTATTACAGATTTTTTTATTTTTTTTTAGGTTAGAACTTTTAAGTTCTAACCTAATGTTTCTTAGATTGGCTTGGTATTGATTTCACAAATGTGTAATTGACATTTTTTGACCTGCCAACATTTTTTCTACTAATTGTTTGGATATGATTTATAGTTTTTTTTTAATCTGAAGGCAGCATAAGTTATCAGCATGGGCAGTGAAATTAGTAAGCCAAGTTAGCATCACAGTCTAATCTCTTCTGTTCACTCTTGCACTGATACCATTGAGAAAAGTATGAATCCATATCTTCTCCCCATATCTAGCTATAGGTTAAATAGCAGAGTAGATTAGGTTGCTGCTTAGGATTACTCTGTATTCCAAATTATTGGAGGGAGTAAATGGAAACCATTCCACTATCTTTTTCACCTTTTCAATAAGAATATCTCTGATTATGATTGCATGCCTCCTGCTTATTCCTAGAAAACTACAGGAAACAATAACTTGGATAGGGCAAGTTTTCTACATCACCACCACCACTGGTGATATATTTTTTGTCAGTGATGTACAAGAGCCTGCATCATGCTAAGCTCATAAAATGTGGCTTGTTACTGACATAATTGGGCATTGCTAAAACAAATGATCTGCTATGCTCATAATCCACTGTTTGATTTTTCATAAACATTGAGTAAGTATAAATGAACATCAATGAAAATTATTTGGCATGAAAATGCATGCAGACTATATCATTTTGCCAGACTGTTACTTAGTTGCTATCCGTAAAAAAGCAAAGAAGAAAATTAGATTATTAGTGAAAAGATTCAACTTCTACTGCCATGCCTCCATCATAAATAATATGATGCATTACTTTCAGAGCACTACAGTGAACAAGAAAAAGCATTTGATTCTAATTTTCAATTTTTTTTTTTTTATCAATGATTAAAAAATTATGTGTTAATTATCAGGTATTATCAAGTATGAATGCATTTGTTAAATTTTCTTTGTCCTTGATACCTTTTATTGCCACTAGCTATATTGATCTAATTCCTTTCTCTTATTTTTTTTTTCCCCTATTTTTCAGAATTTTCTGCTTTCTTTATCCAAGGGAGAAAAACTGACCACCATATCTGAAGAAAGACGTCAGGCATTCAACAATTGGTACAAGGAACAAATTCGTAGATCCTCCATGGCTTTACGTGAGAATCAGCTGAAATTAGTCTCCCCTGTGTCGATCAACTCATCTTTAGTTGATGGCCATGGACCACGGCTTGGTCCATTACCTCCTAACTCTGTCCTCAAACCTCCTCAATGCATTTCTCCATCAAACAACTCAGCAGTTGTATCAACAACAGCTACAACATGTGGCACAACCACAATCACCACACCTTCACCTGCACAATCACCTCCTTATGCCCTGTCTCATGGAAGGACACGGATGCGCACATCCTTTGACCCCGAACATGAGATCCCCAGGCTTCAACGATGGTTTCAGCAGAATCAGCACCCAACACGAGAGCAAATGGTGCACTATCTCAATGAGCTTAATTCCTTGGAATCCCGCAAAGGGCGCAAACAGTTAGATTTGACCAACATTATTTACTGGTTCAAGAATGCTCGTGCTGCTTTGCGCCGGGCTAGTAAAAACATTGAAGACAGCCTTGAAGGTGTTGAAGAAAATGCAAATGGTGACACGTATGGGAACACAACAGATTCTTTACCTTATCTCCCTAACCGCAATGCAATTTACATTGTGCCTCACCCTCTCCACACAACTTATACTAAAGACTGTGGCAATGCTATGGATATGACCACAGGTCATCATCAGGATGATGGTAAGCCATTAGATGTGAGTCAAAAAAAGATGGATTCCCTAAAGGCATCTGAACCATCTTCCCCACCCATCCCGCTCCCTCGTACCTCATCTGATGATAATATGAAAGACAAATTGGACAATAACAAGTCTTATCCGCCATCAGATGAGAGTGGCGTAAATCTAGCTCCTCCTCGGGATAACCTGGAGAACCTTGGCCCCAAGGAAGACAACACATATAACAATACAAGGTTCCGTGATAGCCTTGAGAGCACCAGCTCCAAAGAAGAGAGCGCCTCCTACAACCACTCAGGTGTAAAAGATGACCTCCCTTACAACCACACAAGTAGTTCAAAAGAGAATGATGAAGGTGTTATTCACAACCACAAAAAGTTTAAGGATGAGGAAATGGACTGCGATGATGGTGACTCATCTATTGATGATAACCGTTCATTAGACATCAACTCTATGTCTAGTCAAGATGTTGATCAGTTTAACATAGTGGTCAAGCAAGAGATTGATGACAGTAAGTCACCAGACAGTGTGAACATGAAGCCAATGTCCGGTAGTGGCCTTGCACAGACCCTGCAGGTCCCTGGCCACATGACGCACAGCGGACTGCCCATGCATTACCTCCCTTACAACGCCCAGTATTACAGCCAGTTACAAGAGAAATCGCACTCGAAATCTCACAGCCATAGCCTGGAGAAGAAACGACGCACTCGTGTGTTTATTGACCCACTAACAGAAATTCCAAAACTTGAAAAGTGGTTTGCTGAAGAAACACACCCATCGGCTTACATGATTGATAAGTATTGTGAAGAACTTAACCAGTCGGAATATCGACAAAAATTTCCCAAACTCGAATCTAAGAATGTTCAGCTGTGGTTCAAAAACCACCGTGCAAAAATTAAGCGAATACGCTTGGATTTTGGTGACAAACAGTCAGGTGTGTGTCGTGACAACTCTTTAGAGCTTACAGAAGTTTCAGATATGGGCTGAGCTTTTTTTTTCTTTTTTCTTTTCATAATTTTTGGAAATTTTCTTTGACGAAGGCCCAGTGCATATTTACAACTGCCACTTTAAGTTTTAGTATTATGTATAGATCTCAAGGTTTTTTTTTTTTTAAGAAGAAATAAATAATGACACTCCCTTTCCAATTGTCATGAGGGTTTGGAAATTTAATATATACACAAATCACACACAGATACATATTTACAATAATGTTTGAAAAAGAATGGACAGCAACAATATCTCCCCTACTCCCATTTCTTCATGGCTTATAGAATCAAAAATTTATTTTATTTCTTAACATTGGCATAATTTTTTTTTTTTTCTTCTTGCAAAGTGATTTATTTTGTCTGTTTATTTGTGGACTATCACAGAATGTTGTTATTTACTTTTTAATTGATCCACTTGTGTCATTTTGCTATAAACAAAAACTTTCATTTCTCAAGTTGGAAAAGGTTCCAAAAATATTCACTTTGTCTGGTGTATGTAAATTGTTAGGGTTTAGGGTCGAGCTGAAACCTTTAATTCACTGCTATTTTCAATCAAGCATGAAGGAAAAACAAAAAACAAAAAGAGAGAGAAAATATAATGCATGGTAATTTTTTTTTTAAACCTTTTTATTTGAACTGAAATATTTTTTCTACTATGTGGAATTGATATATCTATTACCATTTTTATCTACATTCGATAATCTATATGTTCACATGATTGTGTGTATGTTTGCATGTCTGTGCGTGCATATGTGTATATGTATGTATATATTTATATATGTATAAATGCACATCTTCAGCATATAATTTTTTTTTAATTCCCCTTTTTTTTTTTAAATTGTTGATAATTCTGCCTCTTCACCCAGTCTGTCTGTTGCTTGTGTGTATTCAACAGTCTCTTGTTGAAGTGCTTTGTTCAACTGGGCTCTTTTTGAGATTTGTTAATACACATCAACAAGCAAAATTTCTATTGCGCACAACAGACTGACTTCATAACTCTTAACAATACTGCTGCAAAAATTCTGTTCAAGCTTTCACACATTGTCACCATCAAAATCTAAAATAAATTTAAAAAATCTATCCATGTAAATGCCCTGATAGTGTTGGACACTTTACATGCAATTTGAATCTATTAAAGTGACAGGTGTATATTTTTCTGATCCTGTCCCTCTGAATAATTTTATTCATGTAGAAACAACAAAGTAGAAATTGATATAAGAAAGTTTTAAGGGGTGGGGACATTGATGAAAGTATAAAAAGAAAATAATTGAATCTTTTTTTTTTTTAAGACATTAGGAGTAAAATGATTGGTTGAGTTCTGGTCTTTGTAGACTTTCTTCACTCAGTGAATCATGATAATCAAGAGAGATTTCTGTAGAAGGCAGGGGTTTTTTTTCTCCATTATCAAATGAGTATATGTTGGCAATTTGTATTGAAAAAGAAATATCTTGAATTGTAAGTCTTCAAGTCTATGCCAAATGTTTTCTTATCACAAACAGTATATATATATATATATATATATATATATATATATATATATAAAATTTATATCATTTTTAAAGTCTGAAATGTTTTAAAAATCATGTCTTAAGTTTCTGTTATTTTCGAATATGCAATTTTTTTCATCATGGACACATTACAGTAGTGATTAGCAGTTGCCCATTGTTAAGGGATAAAAAGCTCCATGTGCCATAAATCAAAGGTACTTTTAAAACTACAAATTCAGTCCTGTATTTGATCTAAAAGGTTTGTTTTTCTTTGAGAGTGCTTCTTTACTATCATGTCCCTTTTAAACATTAATCTAGCATGAAGCAGCAAGAAAGGTTAGAAATTAATTCTTGACTGATAACAAATGCTTATATTTGACTTAAGATATAGTTTTTGTCCTCCATTAAACACATTCATCTCCCAAAAACGAAGGTGTTCAATAGTTTTAAAGCTCATTAAAGTTTAAAAGGAAACACTCTTTTAATTAGATACATAACCCTCTTTGTCTTTCAGTTTTAAAACTAAATTCTTCTTCTTCTAGAGAATGAATTTCTTCTAATCAACAACAATCTCTCATAGAACTTGTCCATCTGCAATTGATTATTGTTATACATTCCTTCTTTATATAAACAATTGATTATTGACAACAAGCAAGTGGAAATCAATATTTACCCTTCATAAAATCCTCAAAGACCCATTTTAATGTCATTTAGAAGATTTCCTACCTCCACTTGTTTTTTTTTTTATTATCTTTTCTGCCAAAGCTTAAAATCAGTTTGAACATTTTCTTAAATTTTGTAACTAATATAATAACGCTCGTTCTATTCTAAATGCATAGAATACAGCCACATCATGCTGAAACACTGGTTCTCATACAATTACTGGAGTTAGGTGATATTGAGCCTGGTCAGTACCTGGATGGGTGACCATTTGGGAAATACCAGGTGCTGTAAGCTTGGATGTATGGTCAGTGTAATAGATAACAGCTTGGAATTGGACATGAGTAAACAGTTTCAATTCCATTCAAGTTTGTTATATTCATTTACACACAAATACCCAAGGTATAAATCGACTGCTTCTTCCCCTCGCTATGAGTTAATTAGTAAGACTTGTATCAATAAATCATTATCACTAAAAAAATTCTTACAATTGAAAAATATTTTCTGACTTTAAATAACAAGAAAAAGTTAAGCCATAAAAAAGCAAACAAATCAATCTATTCTTAAAAATTGAGCCACATACCCCATTAACAATCATAACTTAAAAATAAGATTTTTTTCTGCTTGTGGCGTAGGAATATTTACTTTTTACATCCCTACTAGGTCACAGCATCCTTCTAGCCAAATATTTGACAACTGCTCATATATATATATATATATATATATATATATATAAAATTTGTTTACATCTTTTCTCTTCTCAGAATTATACAAAACCTTCCCTACCCACACCTCCTTTGATGGTAGATATACATTTTTATCTATTTAACTGACACATTGACTTATTTTTGCTGTTCAGAAATAGGAAAATTTAGCTATTTAAATTCTTCACATTCTTTGATTTTCCTATTCTTATTATTGGTGATTGAGAGAAGCAATTTGCTCTCCTTATTTCTTAAAGAAATTGCTGACATCATCGGTCAAGCAAGTTTCATTTAAGTTTAACTTTCTTCCCCATCCAAAATTTTATCAATCCCGGTCAGCCATCATCTTCCTCTTTTACCATTTTTATGCAACCAATATTTGTTTCTCTTTGTTAAACAAATGTCCTAAAATAACTGCTGCTGAGCCTTCTAAATGATCCAATCTTCTTTTAAAAAGAAAATAAACTTTTGGACTGCATTTTCTTATGTTTCACTGAAATTTGTCCCTTAAAAGTTAGCATAACAATTCCACAACAATTTGAATTCTTAAAAAAACCATAATAATCACATAATTTTATCTTTTGTTTTTTGTTTTTTAAATATTCTTAATTTTTGCAGAAGTTAAAACAGTGTGATCTTAGCAGGCATTAAATTTGGTGAGCTTCAGTGCCATAAAGATGCTTACATGTTACTACAAAGATGGAAATGATGAGAAGAAAAATAATCATTTTTAGAGCCAAGTTTGATATTTATCTTGTCATTGAGGCATTCAAGTTGTTCTTGAAGATTTATTGAAGCAAATCTAAGCTGCTGCATATAAAAGGGAAATATGTGTTGATGATTAAGTTGTCATATGAACTGCTGAACCCATAACCACTTTTAGATGGTGGTTGCTATTGAAAAAAGGAAAGGGTATTTTCATTCAAATATCATTCAGGTATTTTAGAGAGCAAGGAATTATGACAAAGTGGCACTAATGTCTACTTCATTTTTTCATTTAAAAAAAAAAAGAATAACCTTTATTTTTATGGTTTCTTTGTTTAGACATTTTTCTTATCTGCTGGTTAGGCTCTGTATTGCAATGGATTTTATAAATATAGCAATTTTTTGTTTTCTTTTTCTTTTCTTTTTTTCATGGAAAATTTTTCTTTATTTTTTTGGAATAACTGACTGCTGATTTTATATCTGTCAATGCTGTTCAACCAGACGACTGAATGATATAACACAGGGCAAGGCAAAGAAAAATCTATGCCTATTTGCATATACAGATTTACAAAAAATACGCTTGAAAATATGTTGTTCATTCCATGTTGGCATCAATCTTTTGACAAAGATTCTTATTTCAATTGGTTTATTGAAACCAATTGACAGTAATGATGAGTTTTAATGCACATACTGAATGGTGGCAAAATAATTGACATCAGTAGGTCTTAAAGTACAACAGAATAAGCACTTCAAAATGTTTGTGATCTTTTGTACACAGATTATATGCTGAGAAAAATCTTTCAAAACCAATACATGTTATATATGCTTTTCTTATTTATTAAACTCCTGAATTTTTAGTTACCTGCTGCAATCATTTCTACAGCTGAGTTGAATATTATTATCATCATCATCATCATCATCAATAAAGTAATGACACTGCTGCTTTTCATAAAAAGTGCACACCCTTATTAATATAGGTGTGTATTAGATACTAAAATTAAAACATTCCTATATTGTTAGGAAAAGAAAAAAAAAGACCAAAAACCTCTTCCTTACAGCAATAGTGGTTAATCTGGATCTATCAACTAAAAAGGTATATAACTTTAGTAAAATGTATTTCACACCTGTCACTCCATAGAAATTGTCATGATTTTATTTATTTGTTTATTAAGAAATAAAACAATCTCATTTGTACATTTCTTTAAGTTTTTTTTCTTATGTTCTTTCTCAACAATATTTCTGAATTCTTTGAAGCTTTCTTCTACATGAATTGTATTTCTGCTGTCCACTGATTATATATTTTATTCTACATTCAGTTATATTGAGAAAATGAGTGGTACAACAATTTTATTCTTACCTTTTTTTTTTTTATTATTTCAATAAAAAATATCATTTTAAATTATTAGTAGATTACTTATTTTCAAAAATACACATGTACATGCTACTAAAACCAGCAATAGGATTTTTTAACAAACCCTTCATTTGTTGATAACCCTGTGCTTAGGCATGATTTGAAAGATGTGTGTGTGTGTGTGTGTATATATATATATATATATATATATATATATATATATATATATATATACTATTTGGGGATCATTGGATTTCAGTGCCATTCACAGGGATTATCTCATTCCAAGTCTTTTAGGGGATATTTGACTAGTCGTCATCTCCTATAAATCTGGTTTATCATCTCCTGCCATTCTTGATTCATCACCACTGCATTCTGATGCATCTCTCTCCCTCTTCATTTCATTTTCCATCTCTCTCTCGATTTAAATCTTTAAGTACAGTACAGGTACATTGGTAGCAGTGATCAGTTTTACTTATTTCTTTGTTTTTCTTCGCTGCTGCTGCGTGCTGTGGTGATTCGCCTACAATATTGACAGATGTGTGCCTCTGTGATGTGCATTCGTAGAGAGATACTATCAGGCCATGTGCCATCTCCCAATGTAGATTTATCAACGAAGGAGAATCATTTTTACTTGATGCCAGTTGTCGTCTATCATCAATGCATCTTAAGTTATTGATCTCTCCCTTTGCTTCCTTTTCCCCTTCCTTACCCTGCAGTTCAGTTCTCAACTTGTCGTCCTCTCCCAACCCAATCATCAAACAGGGCTAAGACCTAAACTCTGAGTTCCTCTCTTAATTACTCCTCTAATGGTCAGTATATTCAGTACCATTTCAACAGGCTTACCATATTTTGACTTGCCCGGTTCTTTTTCCTCTTCCTCTCTCTCTCCTATTTTTCCTTGTCTTATCCCTGCCTGTCATTTTCATCTAACTCTGAGACTAAGCTTAAAGTTCATCTCTTCCCACCCTACCTCACTGCCAAAATGGACAGAGATCAGCCAAGGTCTGAGAACTACAAATACCTTATCTAATAGGATTCAACATAGTTTTTGAATTGGTTCAACAACTAGTCATGAAACCATAATGCTTGAGAAAATAGCTAACACTTGATTGATGATGAGCAGCTATTAAGACTGTCTCTCCCAAAATGGGGTCTCTGCAGTTTCCTTAGCTTCTTGGGATTGTTTCTCTCTGTTTATGTTTCTATAGAAGAAAGAGAATAGAATCCATAGTTTGACCCAACATAATTATAAGTAGCTTTGTTGAATTGGTTAATGTATAATTCATCCTGCAGAGACATCTGATCAAGATTTTTCTTGATAGACGAGGAAATGTACTGGAAGCACATTCTGCAATTTACCTAAAGTCTACTTAACATTCAGAGAAAAAAGTCAGGAACTTTTTTTTTTTTTTAAAGACTTATTTCGTCAAGTTTTTGACAACAGTTTCCTTCTTTTTTTCTTTGTGTATGTGTTTGTAAAAGCCTAAATGGTAGTAATCTCATCAAAAGATAAGACTATTATTATTATGGTGGTAGATATATTAAGACTAGAACATTTTACTCTATTTTGTTTAATTAAAATATAAATTATTTATAGAATAAAGGTATTTTCCAATTAACTTCAAATATATATTTAAGATTAACAATGTTTAAGGATCATTGGTTCACAGGTTTGATAGTTGCAGTTATGTAAATATTTAAATAAATCCCTAATAACCTACTTTGGTACACTCAGTATAATTTAGGGGGATAAATTTACCGAATCAATATAAGTTTGGAATATTCTCTTGATAAATTGAAATTGACAGGGCATTGTTCATAATTATGAAAAGAAAAATCTGGCTAAAGATGACATTTTTAACATCGCATGTATAGAATGAGGAAATGGTAAATAAGGAGCAAACCAGTAATTCTCTTAACATCAAATTCTTGGAATATAAGAACATTATAACCTAGAAAAAAGTTGAAAAATTTGGTATTGCATACCATGTCTTGAGGGAGATAAGTACACATTACTCTTCTTGGACATGGTCCACATTTTTGACAGAAGCATAATTGAGGAATTAAAAGAGGGAGTCTGATCTTGTCAGTCATGTGCCTCTCAGACTAGTTATGGATTTTTCTACACTATATGCTTTTCATTGCTTGGTAAAGTAGGTATTGAGAAACTTTGTCATGTTTATATCCTTAGCGCTGCTGTAATTGATTGACTAGACTGTCCCTTAAGTAAAAGAAAAAAAGAAAATCTACACCTGATGAGGATTGAAGAATGGATCAACTCAAATATTATGTTAACAACATCAATTATTTTTCAAGAAATTAATGGGTTTTTAATCCAATATTTCTATAAATATTATCTTCAGTAAACATGTTTCTTTTTCTTTTTTTATAACTAAAATTAATGTCTATTGGCCTAAAGATTGAAAATCTTAAAAATTTCTTCTCAACAGTAATCAAACATGTATTCTCTTTTTTAATCTGAGAAAGTACTTTCAAGCTCAAAATGTTTTATCATTAAGCTCCGTTAGACATTAATTCCCTATTTCAAAAGAACATTTACTTGAACACATTTGCCCATCATAAAAACCATGGTATACAAACGATATCTGAAATCAGTAAGGCATATTTATAAATAGTTTCAAAATGGTCTTAATTTATTTCAATTTTTAAAAGTTTATGGAACTTCTTTAACAGAGATTTTCAGAGTTTATAAACTAAAAACAACTTCTGCTCAGTCCCTCATCTATTTTTTTTCTTTTTAACAAAATATCTATCGATATAAAAATGATTAATACAATTGCGTAAAATAAAATGATTACCACAATAGTTCATAGTCTCTGTGAACTTTAATCAGCTTAGATGTTTATCAAAATAATAAGAAAAATGATCCAGATTTTAACAGTTCAAAGTAGAAATAAAAACTGATCTTGACAAACATTAATCTATTTTATGAGAAAATAAAAATGACTCATAAACTTTGTTATTTTGTGTTTGTATTGTGAAAGAATGACAATGTTATCAGGTGAAGATAGAAGAGTTTAGGAACCAGATACAACAGGCACCAAAATTAGAATGACAAGACTAAGAAACTTATTCTGTTTGTTAGATCCTAAAATCATTGCTTTATTAGAAGTGAAGTTTTACTCTGGTTCTTCCATTTGAAGACTTTCTCTTGAAGAAATCATCAGCTTTTAATTTTTCATTAGAAAGAAAAGTTTGGTCACAATTCCTCCCACATATATTTTTGCTGTTTAAATTTTCCAACATTAATAAAATATTGCTTGCCACTGTCAGTGTCAATATGCCCCTAATATGAGCCATATTCATAAGATCATTTCTTTCTTTCTTTTTGTCAAATCTTTAATCCTTTTTCTTTGGCCATAAATTACTACAAGCATTTGATTACATAATATTGGTCATTTTCTTTGCATTCCCTGTTGGAATTGGTTTAGATTTCTCCAAAGCAAAAAGTAATAACATACTTTTTCTGCAGTGATGGATCTGTCAAATGTTTTTCTTCATTTCACATCTACAATTTTTAATTGATATCTTTTGTTCATTGCTTTATTACTTAGACAATTCTCAAGTTACAAATATATTAAAAATGTACTTTTACATTCAATAGCAACTGTACAAATGCATCTTTGAACCTTATAAGGTTATTTTCTATAAATTTGTTCCCCACTTTCTCTCTACTTTCTTCATAAATCGCATAATTTTGTATTCCTTTTATAAATACTATAAGATAACTGGTGAAATTCATTTTTAACAATTCAAAACTCACAGGATTTGCAGGTTCAGGCTAACACTGCTACACAAGATTTTGAGCAATCAATTTTGGGAAGAAAATGATTAACATATTGTTTTTATATATATATATATATAGAGAGAGAGAGAGAGAGAGTTAAGTATTAAAAGAAATAAAATTATTTTTCCATATTCCAATCCAAATAAAAATGAAAAGAAATTAATTCCTCATTTTGAATCTTTCAATGACTTCTAAATCTTTTATTTGCTTACAACTTAAGATTTTTTCATGTAATTTTGTTTTGAACTGATGTCAAAAAACATATTTAGTTTATATTCATTAAAAATGAACCCACAAACATTTCAGTTCAGAACATTGATTTATATTAATATTCTAAAAAAAAAAAAAAAAAAAAAGATTATAATTGTTTTTACTTGGAGTGTATTTTTAAAATGTGTAATTTTTAAAAATTTTAAAATATGGATAAATTTTCATGAAAGTCTTTTTTTTTTTTTTTTTGCATTCAGCGCCTTTATTTTTTAATGATTTGTTTTATTCTTTTATGACTATTTTAATCTATTTTATGAGCAGAAAAGATTCTTTCCATGCTTTCTGTTTTAAGTTGGCTGTTTTGGCAAAAGACAATTCTGTTTTCTTGCTGACCATATCAAGAATAAACCAACCTGCTGTTATTTGATCATTATTATTGCTATTGCATGAGAGAGAATACGCTTTCAATTTCATACAGAATTCAGCTGAAACCAAAATTTGTCTTAAAAACTAAAAATGCTTTTTAAAAATCTCAAATCAAAATTCCAATTACTAAAAGCTCATGAATGCATAAAAACTGCAAGTGATTATTTAATTTTCTCTATAAACATGCATAAATAATAAAGTTTTTGCTTTCATGATTCTTGTAATATTCTGTATAACCTGGATATAAGAGAGATTTTCTCTGGTCCCAAATTAGAGCCTGTGGTAATGTATATAAAATAGACCAAACCCAGATATAAGAGAATGTTTATCTGGTCCCGACAACTCTCTTATATCAGGGTTACACCGTAATTGAAAATCAGCTGAAGAATTCTTTTGTGCGTTGCAATCACAAATCCCGATAAGATTAAAACTGATTTGAATGCTTTAAGCCACTCCCAGTCACGACAGATTAATAACGGCACATACAAGATTTCTCTATTTTGTCTTCCTTAAGTTGCTTTTAATAAATCCTAAACTGCTGATAGTAATAAACTCTCTTTATTGTATGTAGGGGACTGAAGAAAAGTTTAATAAAGTTAGCCTTTCGGATAAGAACAATTTATGAATTCATTTCTTAGCAGGTTCACGGCCTTTATAATGGAATCTCTTTTTCCTTGTTGATTCACTATGGTGAAAAATCTTTGCTCACACATCGGCTCATAACATTTTTCATGAATAAATGAAATTATATTTCTACTTATTGATCAGATGTTATATGCTTTTTATTCTGTCAATCCTTTGAATTATAATCACCTCTCATGCAAAGAACTTATTTATACATGACACTTTGAACTGAACATTAAACAAACTAAAAGTTACAATATTTAGATAGTTGGTTGTGCATGTGGCTGGATAGATAATCAGAGAATGTTCACTCTCTATACTTGAGTAAAGAAATCAACCCTTTTTCAAGCAGCTAAATTCCTTGCGGGATTCATATCCATATTCTTTAAGAAGTACTTCTTTCAAAGAGATATTACTTTTGGTTTTTGCCTACTAAATCTTCTTTCATAGCGTTTTACGAATTAAATCTTTTGGCTTATAGAATAAAATTAATTTTCTCAAAAACTGAAGCAATTAATTTCAACGTGTCGCAGACACAGTAAACGTGTGTATTTTATACTGCCCCAATCCATGTGTAACACTTTTAGGCAGTTTCACACACATTTTTAGTAAACTGTCACTAATTCATCTCCATAGCCTCAATTTTGCAGCTGTGACCAGTTGAAGCCATGAAATATCTTAACAAACGTACCACACGAATCATAGGTTACTCTGTTTTTATGCTCAACGGTAACTTGCACAAGTTTTCCTCGTTTAGAAGATTAGCCATGATTCTATTTTGTTTCCATGTCTTATATCAGTCTAATCGGTATTAATTCATTAAAAAAATGATTTGATTTTCAAGCCTCGTCATCACTTGAAGAGAGAAAAATATCCAATTTAATTAACGCCATTTTCTATCGTCGGAGCACTCCTGATGAACGAGGATCGATGTGTCATGTTTACTTTCTGTAATTTTCTCATCTTTCCTATCACATCTATTGGGATCCAAGTCTTGGCACTTGTTGAAGGTTAGATTAAAAATTAGGGTAAATATAGGATCAGTAAGAATTATTGAACGACAATATTTATATGAGAATGGCTTCATTGATCTGCTTAGTATCATGAACTTGGGCAAGTCTCTCATTTTCCATACCTACTTTTGTAAAACCCAGAATATCCAAATTAACTAATTATTGTCATTTCTATAAAGAACATCTGATATTTGTCATCTTTTAAAGATATTAGTTCTTTAAAGAATCTATTGCAAAACTGATGTGAATTTAGTTACATATACCTAAGTTTCCAGAAAGTCTTTCTTATATCCTTATTTGCTCAGTCCTTGTAAAAGCACAGTGTATTCATCTTGACTGAGTAGGTGTGGCTATAAGAGTAAACTAGATCTCAACTCTGTATTCCCTCTCTAATTAAAAAAAAAGCAGTACTGGTTATTTTTGTACACCTCTTAATTTTTATGTAATAGAGGATTGTCAGTTAGGGCTTAAAATTTCATACTAATTCCAGACTTGCTTACTTCAACCTAACCAAAAAGTACATCTAAAATCCATATTCCTCTGGCCGTAAATATTTCTGTAAAAGAAAACCAACAACTCTAACTGCAAGTAATTAGTTTATTCATTGTAATTATAAAGTGATAGATTTGATTTCTAACTAACCTGACTCATATTTGTAAACAGTGTAAAAATCTTCTTCACTCAATGACAATTAGGATTTTCAGTACAGTGGCTTCTGTTAAATGTTTTTCTTTTCTAACTGCTGTAAGTTTCTTCATAATTAAGCCCGTATTTCTTGAATAATTCTGGATTTATTCCTTTGCTATTCACACTGCATAATGTTTTTCAAAATAGAAAACTTTTTCTTTAGGCTTTCTAAAATAATTTCATATTTAATAAGCTTGACTGCAAATTGATCAAACCTTCAGTCATCTTGCTTCTTTGATTTCTTTAACAACAAATAAGATTTTGTTTCTCCGTTTTTAAAAAATTAATTTCTAATTTGATAGTACACTGATGCAACTGTCACAAGGTTAAGAAAGTTAAGCGATTTTTCTGGAAATTATCTGATGAGGGACTAACTGAAAATTTCCGCTGTTGACTTTGTTTTAGAATCCTTCAAGTTTATCATTTTAACAGCTAAACAACAGTTGCAACTTTTATCCTAAATAATTATTTTCACTATTGATTTCAATGTTATGTTCCATCTCATTTTTTTTTCTTCTGTCTTTACAACAAGCAGCAAAGAAAGAAAAAATTCCTAAGATTTGAACTCCTATCCTGTATGATGATTTGGTCTAAATGAAGGAAACTTCTCTTGGCTTTGTTTACGATTCTTTCTTTACTTCACTTTCAAGCAATTAAACTTTATAAGTTGGCTTGTAATTCATTAGTAAAACAACTAAATAGCAGCCAGCGATGAATAAAGAATTCATTTCTGACAAAGGTCATTAAAATATTTACAGAAGTCAATGAGAATTAAACACCTCATTACATTACACCATTGCTGCAATGTATCAACTTTGTAAAGCTAACTTAAATGATAGGCAAACATTCTTAGAGGCACGACAAATATCAATAACAACATTATCTTTCTTTTCTCCTACGTCTGCTTAGCAATTTCTATTTCCTCGATATTCAAAATCTATTTGGTATAAATGTGTAGGCAAGTGAGTGAATGCTTCTCTACTTCTCTAACCTATTACTGTCTTTTTGCATGTGCACACGTATATTTAGACATGTGTGTATATTAGTATGTACGAAGTGGATTAAAATGTACTTGTGTTTAATATCTTGTTATTTTGTTTTTTTGCAATCTTCTTCATGCTGCTGACTTTTATTTTAAAGTTTTTTATGTTTTTTTTTTTGTTTTTTTTTTTTCAAAATAATTACAACTTCATCAAACTTCTGATTGTAAAATTTTCTCATAAAATCAACATGAAAGAAACTAAATGGACAGGTAGGGGAGGGGGTATTATTTTGGAGGTTAAAAATTTATTTCCTACCTGTTGCATGATGGCTGTCTTTGTTCTCCTTTTCCAAAGCAGACTCCCCCCCACTCTCTCTCTCTCTCTCTCTCTCTTGATTCATACACACTAAGAAAAATCACCAATTTTACAGCCCTTTTTTTGAAAATGTATTTTATGTTGTGTAGAATAATCACCCATCTTTGTAATGCCTCACTTGTTCACAACTATTGACTAATTCAAAATTTGGGTGTATCTTGCTGTCAAGGGAAGCTAGAAATATATGTATATATAAATGAAAACTAAATTTGAAAAAAATTGTTAAAAAAGAATTCAACAAAAAAAAAATTCCCACCCAAAATGCCACTCCCCATTCTCTACTTGACCCCTATCAGCTTGTGTGGGTGCACTCATCATATCTCTGAAAGGTGTGGAGAAAGAATTAAAAATAATGGGAACTTGTTTTGTATCAGGAGGAAAGAATATTCTTTTTATTTATACACATATATGTAACATGTCATGATTAACACACTACACAAAAATAAATTTTTATTTATTTATTGTTTTTTAATTTCTGTCAATCATTTCAAACTTTTGTTGTTTTTAGTTTCTTTTGTTAATTATTGATATTTTGTGATATTCTAATCATTTCCAATACTTTTGAAACGTGGTTGGAGTAAAAAGAATTAATTTTAAAATAAGTTTCTGAAGTGAACAAAAATGCAAAACGAATTGCTGTTTTAGACATGCATTTAGATCCATGCATACACATTTTCTTGTATGCTCAAATGTTTATTCGACTTTCTTTAATGACATTACAATAGACTCTCCCCCCCACCCACACACATTCAGAGAACTGGACTTACAAGGTCCATATTTTCATTACTGCAAGCACACATTTTAGGATCATATGAATACATTTGTATCCATTTTATATTTTACAGATAAATAATCCCCCCCCCAAATATAGATGTTCTTTTTGAGTGCATGCTAATCAGTGGCAGTAGCAGAATGACATACTTATTGCAAGAGAACCAGAAAGTGTCCCTGAATGTTGCATCAAATAGGAGCCACATTTAATGACAGAATTGATACTCACTTCTAAGTGGGAATAAATATGTTTGATTTTATTTTCAATCCTCTAAACATAACAGTTTTACAGAATAAAAAACAAAATATATTCATTAATCTGTCCAGCATAGTGCAAAATAGGTTTTCATTTGCTATTATCACAATAAATTCTTAATTCTGTGGAAATAACGTTTCTGTCATTAGAAATGCACATTGAAAAAAGCCACATCATAAAGTTTGAAATACAGCATTACTTTTGCTTCTAACCACTGTTGAGACTTTTACAATTCCTGGTATTTTTCTAAATGGAAGTGCCAGTGTTTATAATTGTCTCTCTTTCTCACACACACACACACATTGATACAGTTTTACTGTCTTCATCAAATTGAATTTGTTTATATACATATTTTATCAATGAAAACAAATGATTGCATTCCATAATGCACAAATTTTTTTGTGTTCTATTTCCAAACAGTCATAGAAAAACAAGTATCTTGACTGTAAAGAATAAACATTTAATAACAAGGCCATTTCCAGTATAGCTAGCACTTCTATCCACGATTGATAATTCTTAATTTCTAGAACCCCTTTCTATATTTAGTCTTTTACAATTTTATTATTTTCTTATCAACAGGTATCATTCATATATTTTCATTTCTCTTTACATATGTGCCCTTTCCACTAATGTATATTTAAGTTTGTTCTTTTATTTTTTTAAGCAAAGCACTATCCATGAACACATGCTCCTTAACCATAATCTACATTTTTTTTTACAAACTCAATTAAAAAAATGAAAACAAGATGTCAAGTTTAAGCATTTGCTTTATAAACAGTAAGGCATGAGATGATCATAAAAGACCCACCTCACCCTGCCAAGGAAAAGAAAAATGTTGTCAATTTCTAATTGCTCTATTTGAGCAATACTATCAAACTTTGCATCAATTTTTTAGTTGATAGACAATTTCTTCATAATTATCATTTTTTTTAAAGGTATTGCATGTCTATAAATCCTCTTGGATGTCATTTGTTGGAAGTTTTAAAAGACTTGCTTAAGACCTACAAAATATTATTGCTCTCTTGACACTGGTAAAATCATAATTAATTCCTGATACATTATCAGAGGGTGACTAATTCTTGTTTCTGGAGCTCCTGCCAATCCAAGGCTTAAATGGATGAAAACCTTTATACCCCTTAGAGAACTTTCAAAAAAAATAAAATGCCTGGTGTGTCCTGAATTAGCTCTACCCAACCCTAATACATTGTCTAGTGATCAGCTGGCCCTTGTGAAGGTCACAGGATATCATTGTAAAAAGCCCCCAACTCCTTTTGACTGTTGGCTTTCCTCTCTTCTTGCCAAAATGCCCACTTCCAGGCCATTTTCCTTATTATAACAAGTCTATGGAAAAAGACAAACAAAATAATTATAATATGATCTATTTTCTTTTACTTATTTTTTTCTCTCCACTTTATCACATTTCGTTTTAACCCCCAAAACTCACTTTTTTTATTTATGGCCCTCCAATTTGTTGTCATCTTGTTTCTTGTTGGTGTCAATTTTTTTTTATTTCAATATTTCTGTTTTCATTTCTTTTGTATATTTTTCCAACTGTTTTTATGGAATTTATCTGACTACACTCTTTTATATATATATATATATATATATATATATATATACAAAAAATAATAAATGGTGTGGAACCATTACATTGTAATATTTTGGTGAGATCAACATAATTATGATTTGTTTTTTTTTTTCTTCTTTTTTTTTTTAAATCCATTTTGTACAGATCACTTTCTGATCTTTCTATCTGTGATCATGAGATACAATTATTTGTAAATGTCTGGTTGGAAAATTAAAGTACATAGAACCAAACATGGTTAGAAGAGAAAAATATTGTGTCACTCACAAACCTCTTTTCAAGGGGAGACCCAGTTCTGTTTGGTAAATAAACTTGTGACACCCGAACTCTTTCTTGTATTGTTATTTTCATACCTGAAACCATTGTCTCACCTTTTCTTCTCTTTCTTTATCATAAACACCTTTCTATTGCTTTCTTCATTATTCCATTAAAAAAAGGGAAGCAGCAAAAAACTACTTTACAGTTCATCCATGTGATTGACTAATTCCCCCCCCACCTCATCTTAAGGAAATCAGAGTCCCAAGTTCCATTGTCAATATTCCATTAAGCCATACATTTTCTTATTTTGTTTCAGCTGCTTTAACTAAAAACACATTTTTTATTTTTTTTTTGTTTTTTAAGTGAGGTTTGCAAATTGTTCTTCCAAAATATCTGAACTCTAATGTCAGTTAAGTGCTATATGCGATACACACTTTGGGCGATCATGTCTCTTTCGAGACATGACTAACTGGGCAGAAGATTATCCCGCAGTAGGTTGCTATTGTTTTTTTGTGGTATACTGGTTGCCAACCAAGGCTACAGAACCCAATCTGTCCTATCATTTAACCCATAACTGGAAGGAAGAGATGGATTAATACCTTTCCCAAGGATATTTGTGCGTAAGTGAATGCTAGGAATTCATCTGTAATTTAAACTCGGCACCCCGATTTGTCGTTCTGAGTCGATATCCACTGCACCACAACGCACATCCCTAACTCTAATGTACATAGAATTTTTTTTCTTTCCCTCTCCACCTTATGATAGAAACATGGCTGTCTCTGCATTGTTATATTTGATAGCGACAGTCTCTCGTTATGTCCATCTTCATAGTAAATTATCCTCGTTTTGTTTTTCATATTGAAATCAGATTTACGTAGGAAATTAGTAAATATATCAAGACTGATGAAAATCTAATCACAGGCATAAAATTTCCCCTTCCCAAAACACAAAAATTGAGAGAGATGATGAAATTCTACCATTTAAGTTTGAAAATGCTTAATTTTTGTGCACTTTATTAAAATTCCTACACCCGTAAACTAATTTTGTGCCTCTTGCAGGAAGACGAATAACTTCGTATTACAAAATTATCCGAAATGTTAAATAACACTTGTATTATAA
The DNA here is from genome assembly GCA_037127315.1 of Ascarosepion bandense. NCBI lineage: Eukaryota > Metazoa > Mollusca > Cephalopoda > Sepiida > Sepiidae > Ascarosepion > Ascarosepion bandense. The sequence continues at coordinate 2,750,052 of JBBBDQ010002261.1, read as the reverse complement.
ATTAGAGACGTCACCATATAATAAATAAAAGTACTAAAATTCTTTTCTTCTCGACACCCATCCCTACCCACCAAGTGCCGTTGTAAAGCAAAGAGGAGGGGGTGGTTAGTCACTTAATTAATCCAGTCATTTTATTCAGACAGTCGCTCAATTCTCTTTACTTGGTTATCACATCAAACTATAAAATCTATTTACTTGACACTTGATCATTTTCATTGTCTCTTTCCCCTTTAATTATCGCAAATAGCTTTCAGAGAAAAAAATTTGAATCTAATTGCTTCAGTCATCAAAGAGATTTAGATTTTGCTATAAATTTGAGCCTCTAAGTTTTATTCATAAGTTCATAAAAATTTTAATATCGCAACCAGCCAACTGAACATCACGGCATTATGTAAGAAAACGTTACCAAAGTTAATGGTACAAAATCAACAAAAATATCTTTTATATTCAAAGAAAAAAATAAAGTTTCTTAAATTTGGATGCAAAATTAAAACAAAAACATTTTTGTCTCATAAATAAATCGAAGTGATGAAACTGATCATTTTTCATTCTGCATACAAGAGATTTTTAATTTTATCTAAAAGCGAGTTGCATTTTACATGTTTCGTTATTTGAATCGCTTCATCAATTGTGAATTGTTGTGTTAATGGGAACCAGAATGCTTTGGGCCATAAAAGACAAGAGTTTGTGGATTTTGTTAGTAGAAGGCAATTGGGTCTTTTTCAAAATCTATTTTTGAATTCTTCGGTTCATGCATTGTGTTTGAGAAATCATTAACATTCCAAGATTTGTTTAGATAATCGAGACTTTAGATGATGCGACATTTAAAACTTTGTTTTAATTCTACAATTTCAGAAATTAAACAAAGAAGCTTTTAGCATCCAAAATGTCGAAATCTGTTTTCCTTTTACAGACGCACTTTGAAGATCCATAACTTAATGAATTTGGATTTCCATTTGGACTTGAAAAATTCTTATCTGACTTAAGGACAGATTTACTTAAGTTTCCTATCATCCACTTTTAAGAATTGTAGTTATAGAATTATTACCAACAAAAAGTGCATGTTTTTTTCTCGCTTCGTTTGTTATATATATATATATATATACACACACACACACATTGTGCGATGGTTAAATTGTTGCAATTCTACATTTTTCATTTTGCACATGTGCATTGTTTTTTATTTTGTTACTGTGTAGCAGGGTCAGTTGGGCACCGACTGTGAGAAAAAGACCACCATGACTTAATTTGCTCTGACAGAAATTTGGAACTGACATGCTGTACTGCTTGGCATTCACACCAGAAGCTCAAATATTATCATTTCATAGTTAATCTGAGAAGAGTTTGATGATATATCCAGTCAACATCATGGTGTTTAGAGTAATCACTAGTGATGGCGACATTATGCCTCCATTCATCTTCCAAGAGAGCCTCAGACTCAAGATGGAGGTCTACGGCCTGTACAGTGCCTTGAGGAGGTGACTGCTGGAAGAATCAAGAAGGTGTCTACCGGCAAAAGGACTCTGCACCATGCCAAACAGGCAGAAGAAACCCAGTCATGGCTGTCAGACAATTTCTGCGACCACATCACCCCTTATATCTGGCCACCTATCTTCCCAGACTGCAACCCCCCTTCTTCATTATTATGTGTGAGGTGCTTTTGAGCAAGAGATTAACAAAACTCATTGTAGAACCAAAGATGAACTGAAAGCAAGGAATATGGCAGCATTCACCAACTTAAACAAGGAGACCGCTCAGAAGAGTTACGAAAAAGTTTGTAGTAGCCCGAAAGATGTGGTTAAAGTCAACGGCAATTTTATTGAATAAATTTTCTCTTTAGTATTTCGAGATATTTTTGTGTAATTTTGGCATATCTGTTAAAATCAGATGTCGGTGCCATTTTTCTCTATTGCATAATTTAGACGATAATTTATCCATCATTTATCATACGTTTTTTGCGGATACCTGTGTTTGAAATAGACCCACGTTGTTTTTATAATTATTTGAAACCGTTATTATGTCTTTCAACCTGTTCATTCAATAAAACTTAATAAAGCACATTTGCTCTCCAGCAGCGATCAAACCTGTGCCCCCACTTTGTAGGAGAAACCACTATTCAGCCACGTTCTCTAAATCACACTGGATCAAAAGATCGTTTTTCTTACAAAGAAGACAGTATGTTCGAACCTTGCCAGAGAGCACATTTTCTTTAAGTTGTCTCGAGTGCACCGGCTGATAGACATAATAAATGTAGTTTGAAATTAAAAGTGGGGCGTCAATTTCCAACACGGGTATTCACCAAATAAATTGAAGTAAAAAGAGTGTCAGATTAAAAATATATCTATTATTTGGAAATAGACATGCACACGATTTCGGTGGCTGTTTTTCTCTCTTATCATCCGTTCGAATTCTGCTAAAAACTAGGATTTCGAATGCTGACCTTTTTTTAAAGACAGGTCGATTCTCGTTAATCTCTGTAATTTTGTCCTTACCTATGCCGTACATTTGTATACTCATAAAATCGAGAGTCAGTTTCTCTCTCGTTGAATGCTGCATTTTCTACGTCAGTAACCAAGGTGATCTCTCTCTCTCTCTCACCTCTCCTTTCTCTCACCCCCCTCTCTCTCACCCTCACACTCATCCCCTCATCTATTGTAAATAAATGTATGCCATATAAATAAAACTGGAATCCATGATTTAAAAAATATAATCTTCCCGAACCATTTACCTTTTAAGTCTGTGGAAATGGCGCACATGCTTTCCGTTTATTCAAATTACGGAGATTTGTGTTTTTGTTGTTGATGAAGATTCTGGAACCTCTTGAGTGTTGGAATTATTCAGTTGTAACAAGAGAATTTTCATCTTTCCGTAGATGTGCGGAAACAAGAAAACAAACCCTGGTACCATCGTTAGTTGCAGAATTTAAATCCACTGACAGTTACATTTCTAAATGTTTTACATTATTAAAACTATTATAAATGTACATTTAAAAATTTAATTATTATTTCGAAACGACAGTCCTGGTCTAATTTGGCAGTAGTTTCGTGGAACCCAACGAGTGAAAATGTAATAATATTTAATTTCATTATTTGCCAACTTATAAAAGGCCTTTAAAATAGATAGGTGTCTGATTCACTAAGGTTCGAGCGACACAACAGAAGATCTGGTTAAGCTACAGTGAAGAGTAGCCAAGAAAAACTGCCCTCGTAAAACTTGCCTCGTTTAGATCGGCAAAGATTAAGCACCCCCCCCCCCCGCCTCTATCTGTTCTGCACGTGAGTCTTGGTTGAGATTAGAGGCTACCGAAAGCGCTCGATCTTTGGTAGAATTTAATAGGAACTCTGTTATGACCGTCGAAGAGTTGTTGGAGAATTTAAGATCATTATTAGGGAGTTAAGTATATTCTTTCAATATTTTCATTGACAACAATGATGATAAACTTTCGCCATAGATCCCGTAAAGAAGCACTGGCAATCGCTTCATTCCTCATCGACAATGCGTTTATATAAAACTAATGGAGTTTATAACCACTGGCGATTTGACAATGGTGACTTTAGGTATTGAAGTGTTTGAATCTCCCGCTGTGTAGAAGTTTTGAGTTAACATCCTCGTTTTGTGATCATGGCCCCTTATTTTACCATCGGTAATTTTAGGTGAAGTTAGCTGAAGCGCTTCCAGTGGTGCATTTGCGAAGAGTCCCTGGTGGTTTCGTTCCCAGGTTTACGACTTTAGTTGGAACTCAACTCCGACCAACGTTTCCTGTTTTCATTCTTTTATTCTCTTTATGGAACGGGGAGTTTGGGTTGAGAAAACACTTTCTGCATTTCAATTGCTTTGTCACTATCAATTAGACGGTCTCGATTTTTAAATCAAATTGATTTTTTTTCGTATTTTCTATTGAGTAAAAAAACGGGTGATACACTCTGATCTTGATTGAAAATGGCGAAAGATGATTTTTGCCTGATGTTATCAAGTGAACTCATTAGATTCCTCTTGAGATTAAGAAAAGAGGAACAATCGTCAGTAAAAACGTGCTTCGTTAAAAGCCTTTAGATATCCATGATGATGGACTAAAAGGAAATTTATCGGTAAGCAACGAATGCCTGTATGAGATGGAAAAGAACGAGAATTCTTTGCGCGCACATTTTCGAATTACAATCGGTCTGCCAAATATGAACAACTCTGGCCTTTAGTGCATCGACCGACGTCAAATCCCGTTGGTGGTTAATTCAATTGACAATGACTTGTTTTATTTTCTTTACTTGATCTACAAGTGAACATTAACGAAATCAAGTGATAAATATACATACATAAAAAAGAAATATACGCACATACTGAGAATCAAACATCTTTATAGACGCATGTACTTTACACTTAGACACTTTGTTGACTTAACTGGCCAATAAAATACTGGTAATTTCTTTAAAAGTATAAACATTTATTTAAAGAAGAAATATATAAACTCGTATTTCACATAAATTTACATAAAAGTAAACCCAAATAACATGTTTTGAGTTATATATAATCGAAGAATAATTATGATAGATTAAATAAATTGTAAACATTGTGTCTGCTTATTTTTAATAAAATCCGTTCATACTCACGGATAATCTTTCGCGTATTATAATTGAAAGATGTCAGAAATGAGCGGTAACGTTGACAGATGATATTATCGTTCATTTCTCAAGGTACCCAAGTGCTTTCAATCTCTTTCCGAGATCATCTTTAGGGGTATGAGTTATGGTAACAAAAAATAACCTCAAAACTGTGTTGCTAAAAATTACTGTAATTTTTTTTTTCTCTCAACGTTACAGCTCATTTCTGACATCTTTCAATTATAATACGCGAAAGATTATCCGTGAGTATGAACGGGTTTTATTAAAAATGAGCAGACAAAATGTTTGCAATTTATGTAATCTGACATGTCTAAAGGAAAATTTGCTGCTTAAATACACACACACACACACAATATATATATATATATATATATATATATATATATATATATATATATATATGAATTGCCGTGCATTCAGATTATATTTATAAAGAAACAATTCCAAGTTGTTTAAGCTTTATAATTTTAATTTAACTGAGGTCTTATGTCGAACAATATACGTACATTAAAAATATCTATAACGTTTCTCAAAAATGCCAAGATGGAAATTATTCAAACATTTTGCGAATTGATAACATTAACGTTCTTGATAATAACTAGCGATCGTTAAAAGTACGGGAGCCTAGAATATTTTAAACTTTGCATACACAACTCGAATATAGTGCAAGTTTTAGGATCAGTTTAGGGGCTCGTACTATACAAAGATTTTTTTTTTTTGAAGAAGTTAAAAATCATTTTCGGTGACAAAAATTTAAACCGTCATTTAATAATTGCTCTCAGCAAAGATTTGAGTGCCTAGAGTGTTCAAAGAAATGTTCATCATTATAACTTGAGCCGCTCCGGCAACACACGACATTTAAGTAACCTCAGTTTCAAGAAAAAAAATAAACATATGTCTATAGAGAATTTTTTTTTTTTGTTACTTAACTTGAATTCTCATAATCCGAAGTATATACTTAAACTCGTGGGACACCCCGCATTACGTACCGGTAATCATGACAAAAAAGTTTGTCATTGTAAACACTTGCGAAACAAAGATGAATGCAAATTTGAGATAAGAAAACATTTATGAGTCCTTCATTTATATAAGGTATCAGTTGATTTTAAGCGGCATTCATGATGGATAGAGGTGTTGCTCTTTACGTAGCGACAAAAAGGACGAAACGTTGGCTACCTAAGAGGCAGGCCCAGGGTAAAAGAGCTACCGTAGTCAGCCATGAACGAAGAGAAAAGTACGATGTCTAAATCTTTACGGTAGGATGTGCGTTGTAGTGCAGTGAATATCGGCTCGGGACGAGAAATCGGAGAGCCGAGTTCAAATTCCAGTTGAATTCCTTGCATTCACCTACGCGCAAATACCCTTGGGAAAGGTATTAATCCGTCTCTTCCTTCCAGTTATAGGTTAAATAACAGGATAGATTGGATTCTATAGCCTTGGCTGGCAACCAGTCTACTACAGAAAGCAATGGCAACCTACTGCGGGATAATCTTCTGCCCAGTCAGTCATGTCTCGAAAGAGACATGATCGCCCAAACGCGCTTCACGTATGGCACTTAACTGAAGTGGTTTTTCTCGCTATTTTTGTGTAGCTTCGTACGAAAAAGAATGAGGACCTTATATTTGCTATAAAATCTGTACAGGATGATGCTCACTGCTGCAATATTTGAGTACATCCACTAGTATTCGTCGGAATCTGGCGTCGCATCATACACGAACTACATGACAAAAAAAAAAACAAAACAAAAAAAACAGCAGTCACACTCTACACAAAATGGGCTTCTACGTGAGTCTATACTGTAGTTGCTTTATAAATCTTAATCTAAAGATATGGCAATACACACGCAGATCGGGGAAAAATGTAATAAAAATTGAATTGACAGGCCATGGGCGAATTCAGTAATTATATATATATATATATATATATAGTGCGCGTATGTGTATGTGTGCGTGTAAGTTATTTTTTAAAGTTTTTTTTTATTCGGCATTATTTTTAGTACTATAAACGTTATTTTTATTGGATAGAGGTGTTTGAATTGCTAACACTGCCTTTTGTTATTTTATTAAACAGTGAAATGAATAAGGACCTGCTAAGATTGAGAAGAGCTACTTTAAAAAAAAATGCCTCCGACGGGAATCGAACCAACATAAAATTTCTTTTACCTTAGAGAAACCACTTCGGCTTCAGAAGCTTATATATATATATACACACACACACACACACACACACACACACACATACATACAGTAAGAAACTCTTAAAGGTTTTTGCTACAAAGACACATCGGAGAAAGAAAAAGATCTCAATGCCAGGACATTTATAGACTTTTCATGCAATCATCAAAGTGTGTTTTTTTTTTGTGAAACTGGGCATTTTATACCCTCTCAACTAGCTCAAAATGTTACGCTGTGGCTGATGTCTACATAATATGCACACACTACCTAACCCCACTGTTTACGGCTATATCGTGTTGAATACACCGGTTCCCGTCCGATCACCGAAGTTAAGCAACATCAAGCCTGGTCAGTACTTAAATGGGTGACCATTTGGGTATACCAGGTGCTGTAAAGGTAAGGACCAAGAATGGTCCACCTAATCCTCCAGGTTTGAGGGTTGGGTGCAGTGCTAAAAACCCTGCCTCGTAAAAAAACAGTTTGTTACAGAATCAGCAACAAAAAGTTGCTGCCCTATGCACCATCTGGGTGTGACGGATAAATGATGATGATGATGACCTAAACCAACCGTGCGGGGTGGGGTGAAGGAATGCCCATATACTCAAACTGAAAATGCCCAAGACTCAGCGTTACTTGGAAGAAACAAAAAAAAGTTTTTTAAAGAAAAAAAACGCCTCCTTTTATTTTTGGAATTTTTTCTGTACCAAAGAGGATAGCAAAAAGAAGGAAGAAAGAAAGACACAGAGGAAATGAAAGAAAGAAGCGAAAGGAAAGTGCCAATGAAAACGGCTCAGAGAGAAATAAACCTCAAATTTAGGTAGGAAGTAAAATATATAGACATATACAGATATCGGTCACGAGACGTCTGGGCTTAACAAAAAGGAAAAAATGAGAAAATGCACAGTAAATTTTCTTTTCAAAAACAACGTTTATTACCATCATTATTAGCTACCTGATGAGACATTGTTCTTTCAATGTCGAAACAAAATGTACAATTTTGTAGTAGATTGTAGTTTGTACATGTTCTGAAGTATAATTTATAATAATTATTAATTTCAATATAAAAAATAGAGCACACTGTTTTAAATTAATGTTTTAAGCGTTGCAAATATCTTCTTCGTTCCTTATTCATTTGGATATTATATATATATATATATATATATATATATCTTTCAATAATGTAGGTACAAAAGAGTTGCTGATGTTATTCTCTAATCTAGGAAAGCGCCTGATTGCCGTTCTGGGCTTGTCATGACTTTTTCTAGGTAAGTTGATTAGCCATGTTTATCACCTGTCCAAGTAACTGCAGTCAAATAGTAGAGAAGAATCCCTAAACTGTCCAGAGCTCGCCTCCGTCTACCATCGTGGCATATCAGAAACGAGATCTTTGTCATGAGCATATATATATATTAAAGAATATGAAGAAGGCTCGCATTAATTCCTGACCCCTTGCAATACTAAAATATCATCCCACCCACATCTGATTTTCGTTGGTCAACATAAAAAACTAAACGAAAATTTGTTAACTTAAACATTGTAAAATTCTATCTTTTAATCAAGATTTGTTTCATATAAATATTTCTTTTAAAATAACGAAAGCGAATGTTTTCAATATAATTCAATTGCAACTATTAATCACATCGAGCGAACATTATACAATGGAAATTCCTGATCAAAATTCAGCTAATAGCAAAAACAACGATATTATTATTAACTATTATGGAAAGAAATTTTATTTTATTTAGATTTCATTGTGAAATGCCTGAAAGTGAGACATGTAGATTTTAATAATAAAAGCGAAATGGACGATAAATTATTTTTAGATTTCAGAGTCTCAATTACATATGTAATCAGCAACAACATCGGTCTCCGCTTATACCATGCGAATGTATTCATGTATGCTTAGTTTCATGCCTCTGATTATGAGTGTGTAGAGGGAGGGGATTATACTGACCGCAATAAAAAAAAAAATAGAATTTTTTTTTTTTCTCAATTCTTTCGGTAATGTTTTCTTTTCCTGTTTTTTTTTTTTTTTTTTTTTGCACTAGGTGGGGGGGGGGCTGCTTTTACTCGATGCTCTGTTCAATTCCCCAGGAAGCACAGAGTAATTCATTCAAACCTTTGCCAACCAACCATCCGCCCGCCATCTACTTTGCCATCGTCCGTAGACACAATCATCATCTGATGCCATTTTACCTTCCGACATCTTCAATTTCATTGCTGACTTCATTTAATTTAACTTTTCCATCATTATTTAGTCTTTTCTATTTTTTTCTTTCTTTCTTTTTTAAAACTTTCATCTTTTCTTTCTGTTTAATCCCTACTTCTTTTTCTTTTCTTTTCCACTCTTTTCTCGTTCCATTTATTGTTATTCTTTCTTTCTCTACTCCTAATTCTACCCCCCCCACCCCGAGTCTTCCTTAAAGCCCCTCTTTTGCAGTTCGCCACTTTCTTTCTCTTCTTTTTGAAACTAAAACCAATTTTTCAGAGATAAAATGGAAGATTTTCATCTCTGAATACATTTTCAAAAAATATATCCTAAGCCACTACAGACGTCAATATGTTAAAATATTAATGGGAAAAAAGTGGATTTTTCCTTCGATATTGACGTCAAGTGTGGCCGATTTGAAAAGTCCCTTGCATTACTCACAGAATCGATCTAAGACAGGCCTGTGTGGAACCGGTGGCAATTGCCACTGGAGTTCTTTATACATTTGGCGTCATTGGTACCAACAGATTGAATCTCTAAAAATAAAAAAGGTATAGTTTGTCCGTCCAACGAGAACAACCATATAAAACAGGAGCTCGGAGACTCGTCTCTCAATTTAATGCGACTTTATTGTTCGCTGTTAAGAAAATATCTACATATATATATATTTGCACACACAAACAAACTGGAGATGTGTTTTTTTTTCCTGCTCTTCGAGATTAAATGCGTTTAACATGCATATATATATGTATTTGTACAATCTTTTTCTGTATTCGCATTATATTTAAACTAGCTATGTATGCGACTTGTGATTTGTTCAACAAATACATTAAAGAATTATATTCACTTTAATAATTATATCTTTGGTGAGTGGAAATGCTAAAATCATTGCACCCGGTGTGATCTTATTAAAGAAAAACGCGGAGGATAGAATTCATTAAAGAAAACTAATTTATATATTTACCAACACAACAAATTCTCGAAGTAAATGGGATGAAATTAAAACTTTTTTTACTGATCACTCACTTTTTCGCTACTCCAAATCTCCTTCGCTTCACTTTCATTATTTTAAAAGAAATATGTTAATTAAAAGATAAAATTTTACAATGCTTTAGTCAACAAATTTTCGTTTAGTTTTTATGTTGACCAACGAAAATCAGGTGTGGGTGAGATGATATTTTAGTATTGCAAGGAGTCAGAAATTAATGCGAGCCTTCTTCATAAGATATATATATATATATATATATATATATATATATATATATATATATTAGTTATGAATTAATTGTACATTGCGACAGGAAAATTTCTATGTTTCGAGATAGATTATCATCATCAGGCAATGTTTGATGTTGGTTGTGCAGATTATTTACATTTAAATGTAAGCCATCTGCACAACCAACAGCAAACATTGCCTGATGATGAGAATCTATCTCGAAACATAGAAATTTTCCTGTCGCAATGTACAATTAATTCATAACTATATAATTATACTAAGCGCTATAATATTTATTTATTGAGCACTGTTCACTCAAGATGATAAAACCTTGAATCCTCTTCACCTGGAATTATATATATATATATATATATAAGGGTTACAATTTTTTGTAAAATAATTGATTTATTATATCAGAATTCCATAAACTTTTGCTTAATAATAATGAAGAAGTGTTTAGTTCAGTTATATTTTATCTTATGTCATCCCCAACACGAGGTTTCTACAAAATCGTCGTATTGTGAATTTCTAGAACTTGTTTTTGTAACTTTGTATGTTATACTATAGCTATAAACTGTTAAAGGTGTTAAAAATCCATAAGTCCAATCCAGTTTCATGAAAAATTAGCAAATGGAAAAACAAAGCTTCAGAAATATTTTCATTTTTTGCCCTTAGTGCGTATTTGGTAAAATAAAATTTCTCGTTTAGGTGACATTTTTCAAGAACTAAATCAAATTAATACTTTTTTCATTACTTTTGAACAAAAGATTGCAAAAATGTCATAACAGTCAGTCAGTCAAGTGCCATACGTGATACACGCTTGGGCGATCATGTCTCGAAAGAAACATGACTGACTGGGCAGAAGATTATCCCGCAGTAGGTTGCCATTGCTTTCTGCGGTAGACTGGTTGCCGACCAAGGCTACAGAACCCAATCTGTCCTATTATTTAACCCATAACTGGAGGGAAGAGACGGATTAATACCTTTCTCAAGGGTATTTGCGCATAAGTGAATGCAAGGAATTCGACTAGAATTCGAACTCGGCTTCCCGATTTCTCGTTCCGAGCCGATATCCACTGCACTACGACGCACATCCGTTATAACAGTAATATATATATATATATATATATATAACCGTTACAAATGTCTATTCTAATATGGACATGTGAGCGTCTACGTAAAATTAAATAAAAGAAAATAATTTTTTTTGGGGGGGGGGGGATATTTTGAGGACCAACTGTTGTACTATTTGGTCTGACGAGCCACGATAATGACATCAGGACGCGGTGAAATATGTATTATCCATTGTAATAATCTAAAATCTTTTATAAATTATATTACTCTGTTAAATTAAGTAAATGAATTTAACATCGAGTTTTCTTGAGTTCGTATCTATCGGAATTTACCTGGATTGCATACCAAGTGTGTTATTTATATATATAAGAAATAAAAGTGTAGCTTGATGTTACACATTGTAAATGATATTAAAAAGCGAAGCAACCGGTTTCGCTCCCGCTCTTCAGGCCTCTACGGGAGATTTTTAATCAAAATTAAAAAAAAACCTGCACTGTGCAAACAGCGTGAGTTGTTGGGGCTCTATATTATTGGCCTCTAGCTCCTTGTATTCACATTTTTTTTTCATCCTCCTCATTTTCATGACACACTGTTTTTTATTTTTTAAATTCTGATTAAAATCTCCCGTAGAGGCCTGAGGAGCGGGAACGAAACCGGTTGCTTCGCTTTTTCATATCATTTACAATGTGTAACATCAAGCTACACACTTTTATTTCTTTAATTAGATTCTTTACTTCCAAAAATATTTTCAAATATATATATATATATATATATATATATATATATATATCATATACTTATAAATTGAAAGTACATTGCGACACGGAAATTTTTATGTTTCGAGATTTCTATCTCGTCATCAGGCAATGTTGGGTGTTAGTTGTGAAAATGTTATGGAGAAACACACCTATTCCTCAGATAATGGAATCTCCCTCCTATATTAATAAGAGTTTACAGAAAGTTCTTGGGGAAGTTCATTAGACTTCTATTTGAGTTCAGTAGAACTACTAGGCAGTTGATATTAGTCGGCAGTTAGCCGAATACTAAGGAGTTAGCTTTCAGTGGAAGATTACCAAGTTCCTAACATTTTGGGTACGTTAAGTCGATTAGCAACCGACATAGCACGATTATAACCTTCAGTGCAAAAACTACTCCACAACAGAAAATGATTTACATTTAACAGAAAATGTAAATCATTTTCACAACCAACATCACCTGATGAAAAAAATCTCGAAACATAGAAATTTCCGTGTCGCAATGTACTTTTAATTCATAATTATATTATGCTCTACAATATTTATTGTATTGAACACTTTTTATAAAAAAGCAAATGTCAGGGAATTAAAAATCGTAAAACCTTAGGTTCTCTTTATATATATATATATATATATGTGTGTGTGTGTGTGTGTGTGTGAGAGAGAGAGAGAGAGAGAAAATTATATCTTAAACTAAGTATTTCTGTGAGATTAAAAGAGCTTTGTGAATTTTGCTTATATTTTACATACTTTTTTCCTGCCGATCTTAAAATTCAGAAACAAACTAATATTTAAGAACATTCAGTCAGTCAATTAAGTGCCATACGTGATACACGTTTGGGCGATCATGTCTCTTTCGAGACATGACTGACTGGGCAGAAGATTATCCCGCTGTAGGTTGCCATTGCTTTCTGCGGTAGACTGGTTGCCGACCAAGGCTATAGAACTCAATCTGTCCTGTTATTTAACCCATAACCGGAAGGAATAGACGGATTAATACCTTTCCCAAGGGTATTTGCGCGTAAGTGAATGCAATGAATTCAACTGGAATTCGAACTCGGCTCCCCGATTTCTCGTTCCGAGCCGATATCCAATGCACCACAACGCACGATGGTTTAATTAACCCATCCCCAAATGTCTGACTGATTTTGTATCAATGAAATAAGCCCTACGTTAGAAATGTTTATGTACGGACATTTCTGTCTTAAATCTTCTATCGAATTCTGTTGTGAAATGAATCTCCCGTGCTCTTTGCGTGTCCACCAGAATTCTTAAGGTTCACTTCTTAAAACCTATATCTTCTTTCGTCGAATTTCTACACCGAAATAATCAGCTTACAAAGAAATATCTGCTACTTGTAAATATTAATGAGTTATATTTTTGCAGTAATCACACGTATTATAGACGTGACCAATATGGACGAGGATGAAAATTTAAACGTCGATATGAAACGTTGAAATCCTCATTACTTTCCAGTTTTAGGTTTTCTTTTCTTTTTCTATCTTCAGAGAAGCAACTTTCCAAACTTGAGGTTTATAGTTTCTGTATCTCCGTCAATTCACAGATTATAAACGGAAGTGTCAAAAAAGAAGACAGATCTTCGCCTGAATAACGGTGGCAACGTGGCGTGTCATGAATTCTATTTATCAAAGTCTCGAAATTGTTGTACGGATATTTCTCTCAAGGTATGTTCCCGGGTAGGTAGTTGTACCTAACTGTTGAATTTGACGGCAAAGAATTTAGTAAAGTGGGCAAATATGTTTCGTACAATGCTCAATCGGGTGTAGATCTGGAGGGCGCAATGTCGTGCCTGGAAGAAGTCAGATCTTCTTGGAATCAGTGTCAACTGCATCCGATGAGCGGGATTTGAGATTTGGAATTAACTTGCTGAAACAAGCGATCGCCACCTGGAATCATGCTGAGCAGAGAGATGCACAAATTGCCTTAGAACGAAAGAGAAAAAAAAACATGTGCACATCTCACACGTCAAGATAAACATGTTTTTCACTCCTGAACATTCCAACTTCCAACAAAACAAACCATTAAAGAGCACCGAGCAGCTGGATCCAGCGATTCGTGTGATCTTCACACCCGAACTCTGCCGGACGGTCCAATCGCGAAGTTCTTGGGTCCATGTGAGGGCAGTAACCGGTGTCGTGCTGCATTTTGCTTGGTCGACAATTACAAACCTCCCGCAGAATGCATTATATGCAGCATGGTGTATTGCCTGATAGGTTGAGCGACACCAGCGTTGGTGCGATTTGATCCAATATTTCCATTCACTGAATTGATTACCATATTTGTAAAATTCCGTCGGCCTTATTCTTGTATCACCGATGTGCGCACGCAGTTTCCACCTGTTCTAAATTCCCATATTCCGAGCAGGCGCAGGTACCAATGGAGTACCTGGAAACCCGCCCAGTGTTCTTGGAACCAATATTTTGTTAGACAGGCACGATGAGATGGGTTCAATTATCTTTCTAAAACAGGCTATCACGAAACATGAGGAGTATATACTCCGCAATAAAATCAGTGAATATCGCACCTACTAAGAGAGAGGCCAGTTTCATTAATGGTCCTTGCGAAATCTAACAATGCACACACACACACACACACACACACACACACACACACACACACACACACCATTACAAAGCTACCAAAACAATCTGCAGATGATAGCCTCATAGGGACTTAGTCGTCTTCCCGAAAGAGCTGGGAATACGACTCGTCTGACACGGCGCCAATCCTGTACGGTTCGCTGGCAACGTGCTCAGGCCCATGCAGGGTGCAGTAACCGATGCCGTGTTATCAATAATTGAATCCTTGTTAGTCGATTATTACAAGACCCCATGGAGTGCATTTGTACGATGTACAGTAGTGTGTGGGCTGATGGGTTGTGTGTTTACCATCTTTCGCGGCCACTACCGCCCTTGCATAATCTGTGAAGCAATGTTTGCAGTTTTTCAGATTTCACTGATCGTCCGAAATCCACACGTAATAATCCGGATATATCCTCGTTACAGTAGAAGTCGGGAAACCTGCAACAGTTTTCATCACGAATAAAGTATGCACCATCTTCTTGATACCAGTTAGCGTCTCACACAGATACACTAGTTTTTACCTATTAGGGCATACATTTACACTAATCCATTCCGACGGGGAAGGGGTCATCTAGTGCATTGCTATCTTTGATTTTTGGACACTTCACTTTATATTGAAAATATTAACAAATAACAACAACAACAACAAAATCGCGAATTTACTAACTCAGCAAAACACAAGCAACACAAAGAGATAGAAACAACACTTGATTATGGCTTTGTGGATAAGACTACAGCGGGGAGTGCTATCAAAAGGCTTGCTTGCATTTCCTGGTAGGTGGGGAGAGAGAATTGTTACAAAAAAAAAATATGCGTAAACTTATGTACATACACTTGTAACATTTTCCTGAGTGGCTGAGAAGTTAGCGATCAATTTTCGAATTGAGATAACATCCAGAATTTTGAATGCTGATTTTCAAGGTAAGCAAGCAGACTTCTCATTTCAAAAGTTAGGTGCAACAGAATTTTTCATACAAGTGATTATCTTTACTAAATACTGATATTGCTGCCATCCCACCCCCAGCTCTCCCCCTGGTATGTGTGGGTTGAGCATCTAAATAGTAAAGAGGCAATGATGATCTGTTTTTGAGCACACACACACTCAGTCAGGGTAAATGTTAGAAATCTGACACTTTAAGAGAATAATTTTTTAAAAAAAAAAGGTCAATACTATCATTAGGGACATGTTTATTTCATTATAAAAATGAAAAGCATTGTCAGCCTATATGCCTAGTTCTAGACCAATGCTAAAAATGTGAAACATTTATAGATTCTTTGAAATACTGCAGGTCTTTTTTTTATTTGTATTGACAATTTATTTATATACCCATTTTTGATAAAACTTGAGAAATTTTAAGCTATATTTCGATTTCACATATGAAGACAAACTCTATATTTGTCTTCCCTCTCTTGTTCTTTCATTCAAATTGATTCTATTTCTCTCTCTCTCTCTCTCTCTCTCTCTCTCTCTCTCTCACACACACACACACACACACGTCTGCTATTGAATTAATGCTAGATTTCCTTTGCTAATTATTTAGTTTGGATATTTCAAGTTATTTTAAAAGATAAAATATCGTCAATATCCTGTTAATTACTTTTATAGTCGTTTCAGCCGATAAGCAATTTCTTATTTTAATCTTTTTTTTTTTTTTTGTCTCTTCATGAAATTCGGACATTCAGTAAAATATCGTTTTGTTTTGTTTTGAAGTTCAAGAACTGGTCTGGGCAACCTCCTCCTCCTCCTTCTCTCGCCTTGGATTATTTGTCTAAATGCCTAATCTGACCAAAGGGGAAAAAAAAAGAAAAAACTCATTTGTTGTCTCAGTCGTATTCATTTTATTTCCTTTACTTTAGACGGTGCCTCCTCATATATTTTTATGTTACCACATAATTTCACTCAACTGGTGCAAGAAGTATTAAGTATTCCCCAACTACGCCCCACCCAACACTTCTGGCAAGCCCCAATAATATCAAATTTGATTTTGTATCAATAGGCACGAAATAAGTCCACATTTCTTAAATTTGTATATCAAAATATTTAGAACCTGCATTTTGTTCAAATCTCATTAAAGATGAAAACATTTGATTTGACTGATTCTCTCTCTCTCTCTCTCTCTCTCTCTCTCTCGTTTAATTAGAGGCACGGGGATTCTTCTTTGTAAATTCACAATATCGTTTTGAGGAGAGCTGCAGAAACCTTACATTGGATAAAAAGAAACCAAAACTTTCACAAACAACGCTTAAACGTTGTCATTGGCATATAAATTACTATTTTCAACATTATCAATATTAAATAGTATTGCTGTTTTAATAATGCATAAAACACATGAAAAAAGGCAAAATGCATGACTGCGACATTACTGCACATTCATGATATCACGAAAAGACATTATACCCTTAAAAGAACTCTGGGTGTTCACCCATTATGAACATGTTCAACACTTGAAACTTATATTTTTATCTTTTTTGTAACGTTTCGACGGTGTACTTTTTAGGTTTCATCATCAGGTATACATCGTGTACGATATCGGTTAGGAGATTTTTGAATGGCAAATATTGTCTGATCTTAGTGCTTTGCTTACAGATTGAAATTAAAAACCTCAATTAAATATGAACATCAGGTGTCTGGGTAAAAAATTTTAAAAAAAGCAATAAAGTGAACTATTTTAAATGTCTTACTTTTATCTCGGTACCTCCACTTTATTTTTCGAAACCCAAGTTTTAAATTTAATTTTTAAAAATAAAAACTGTTTCTTGAAACTTTCATTTTAGCTTAATTGAAAGCTAAATTTACTATTTCCACTAAGCAAAATACTCGGGTGTATTTCGAACAGAAATTATATTCATTGGAATCTAAAATTTTGAGATTTTTTTGAATGTTTAATTTTTCGGCCATTTTTGAGTAATTGACACATTTGTAAACAAAAGTTAATTCTCGGTTTTAAAAATCTTGCAAAAATAAAATATACATCTCTCGCTTGTTATTTTTGGAAAATTATCAAATTTAACGTTAAATTAATCTGATTTGAAACAAATATAACTTGTTTATGGCATGACATTTAAAATAAAAGTATTTCTTAATCATAAAGGTCTGACTCGTTGATCTTTTAAGTAGGCCATGACAGCATCTATCAATCAATCTGGACGTATTCTGACCAAAAGTTGACCTAACCCAGTTTAATATTTCTTAAGGGGAACAACGCTTAAAACATGTGAGCTTTTAATGATAAGTCTCTTATAAGTTTCCACAGTAAAAGAAAATATGCAGTTTAACATAGTAAAAAGAAAATTATTTTAAAAAAATCTTAATTCTAAATGACTTGTGTAAATTGATGAATTTTCGATTTGTAAATAAAGTGTATTTTTAATGAATTAATAACCGAAGACATTGAGTAACTGAAAAAATTTTAAAATGTTTGAAACTTTAATCAGCAAAGAAAAAAATGGAAACAATTCTTATAAAAATTATTAATAATTCATCGAATTTTTTCTCTTCAGAATATGATATCCTAAAATTATATTATCTATAAGATCAATTAAAACTTTATCTACTATAAAAATAGCGTAGTTTTAATGAATTTTTTATTTTACTATTCGGAGAAGATTTTCAGAAAAATAGTCCCGTAATTAAAAAAAATTACATGATTTACATTCCCCAATGAGTCGTTCATTTAACTGATAAATAAATAAAAATTGGTATAGATAATGTATTTCTAGAAGTGTTATGCAATTTATTAAAATGAGGGGGGTGTAACAGATGTAAAAAATATATATATTTTTACCAAGATTTTCTAAAAATAATCATTGCATAATTTCATTCATTTGTGAATAAGTTCAAAAAGCTCCATTAAAATCAGACAATTCGTTGATTTTTGCAAAGATTTTTAAATTAAAAATTTTAATTGAAATTTCGAACGTGTTAGAAAGGATTAAAAAATTTTAAAAGTAACGACTACAAAATTTGATCTTTGCTCTTAATAATTGCACATTTTGATGATAAAACTTTTTTATTAAGTTTGAGCCCTTTTAACGTCATGATATGGTGTTTTTTTTTGTTTTGTTTTTTGTTTTGTTTTTTGGCAATTGACTTTTATCAGTCAAACATCAGTCGTGACACGTGGCTATGTTTGATGATTGTTACTTTATCAATATCCGTCATACTTACTCTACGCACCGTTCTCGCCATCTTTAGTAAGATTCACGCATTGTCAACAGCTTTTAGGATCGTCGTTCCATTTATTGACTACTTTTCAAAAGATCGATCTTGGTAATTCTATCCTGTTTGTAATTTATCTTGAATTATTTATAATCTCCATTTAACAAAGTCACGCATCAATGGAGTTTGTTTCTCTGTTTTTGTTCGTGTGACGAAAAGTTGTGATACATGTTTATATTGAAAATAGATTCCCGATGTTACCTTCTCTATGTTAATGATGTGTGTTAATTTTGTAGAAACATTTTGTGCCTTCCGTGAATTTTCTTTCCACTTGGCTGTTTAGGGGTTTTTTTCTTTCTTTTTTAATTATTTTCATCACTGAATGCCGGGTGAATAGAATTCGTCAAGAAAGGAAATTTATATTTCTCTTTGAATCAGTTTGTTTTACCAAACTGAATATGAGTTTCAAGTTATAAGTACGACAAGGAGCTTTTGCCGTTGTATCATTATTTTAAAAAAATGAGTTGTTCATAAGGTTTAATTCGTCTTGGCACCGGATAGCTGCTCACCAACAGCACAACCGCCTCGAAGTAAGACGATGAGGGCAAATCTACTGATGTCTGTGTCAAAACTACCAATGTTTTTTTAAAAAGTTTTGATTTTTTGCATCGGTGGTTCTACAAAATGAAAGCCTCTTAATTGCACTTAAAGGAGAATGTGTAGATATTAGACTAGATAATTTCGGTTAACAATGAGGCACTTTTGGTAGTTTATGGAAAACATTAAAACATTGGTTTTCATGTGTGAATACGAATAAGTCTTTAATATATTTGGGAAAGATATTAAAATAATTCAGAACCTATACTGGCAACAAACCACCTGCATATGGATAGAAAATGAATTCAGTAAATATAGAAATAAATATAGAAAGAGGGTGTAAGACAAGGATGTGTCTTCTCACCAGACTTATTCAACCTATACAGTGAGGCGATTCGCTGAAAATTAGAAGTCCTACCAGGATTCATTATTGATGGTCACAATCTTAACAACATAAGATGTGAAAATGACACAGTATTGCTAGCAGACATAGAAAGGAAAATAAAAAAAAAACACCTAAAGAAGGTAGTAATGAAAAGCAAGAAGAAAAGACTAAACATCAATTGCGAAAAGATAAAATGCATGGTTGTCAGCAAAAGGAACGACCCATACAAATTAAAAATTAGAGATACCAAAATCAAACAATTTAAATATTTGGAAAGTGTTTTAATAGAGGACAGAAAAGCGGATTGGGATCGAGAAAGTGCCTTCGAAAATCTAAGCAAAGTATTAAGAAACAGAATATTTTCGTTAGAAACCAAAAAATATGAGTACTGAACTGTTATGCAATATCAGTCCTTCTATATAATTGTAAATGCGGGACAATCTCCTCACAGATGACGAAGGGACCTGAAGCAACAGAAATGTGCCTCTACAGAAGGATGCTGAGAATACTATGGATCGAACCAAATTTTAGAGAAAATGGGAACAAAAATGATACTCATATTTAACATCAGGAAGAAACAGTTGGGCGAGCTTAAGTAAATGAATGGCGGAACAAAGTTTAGGAGAGATAACAGAAGAACAATTTATTAAGAAACTAGCAGTATAGCCCGGCGTTGCTCGGGTGTAATGAAAGCTTTAAAACTAATCCATGGTCCTGGAGCTCAGACTCTTTAGACGTTGATACGAAAGACTAAAAAGCAATCGTTGTTTCCAGTTAAAGCGAAGACTGAAAGAAAAATGAATGGATGGAAGTCAAAATTTTATTTCCTGGTATCGATATCAAATTTTCTACACTATTGTAAGAACTGCAACCTTGAAACTTCTGAATATCGTTTCTTATGTCTTTGTCTATGAGTGTATGAAATTTGATTAAAATCGGGCCACTCCTTCTATAACCCGATTTTTTCGATTATCGCTATTTATCGGGGGTACCTCGATACAAAACCCAGCTAAGAACACTCGCAGACGCTCATAGTACAACTGTGTAAATTTTCAAGAAAATCGGTTCAGCCGTTTCGGAGTCTATAGGTAACGGACACACACACACAGAGACAAAGTTCCATTTATAAATAAGTTTAGATACAAATGATAGAAAATTGTAGAGTCATAGTCGCCTACGTCCTGAATAAACAATACATAGAAGGAGGCATTTCGAATTGGACAAGCGAAGATCATTGTTAATTCGAATCTGCAGCCTAGTCAACAATCGATTATTTGTATATTTGTAGTCGGGAGTTTATATTCTGGAAGCTAAAGCTGAAGTCAGAATTAATCTATTCTCGATCCTTCTCGTTATCGATCAACTTCTGTTCCTTGCGACCAATACACTAACCATTGCTCTGCATTCTGCAGCCTTATTACATTTGCTTTCAAATTTAAATCTGATTTGTTCATCGGCAACGCCAGCCGTCAAAGATTTTCCAAATCTCGAAAGATCAAGAGAAATCGCTGGTCCGTGTCTCCGACAAGCAACAGATCGACGCATATTTCTTCAATTCTATTTCACTTCCAAATATTAACTTACACAAGTAATTTTAAAGATTTTTGCAGACTTTCTTCCAATCTGGGTAAAAATGTGGAAATTTTTTGTCGATGCTTCACACGACTTCATTTGCTATGCAAAAGAAACAACAGCTGGCCGTTTGGGCCGGGGTGGGGCGGTAAAGAGAAGAAAAAAAACACAGAACGGCATTTTTTTTTGTTGCTTGCACCGAATCTGTGAAAGTAAACAATTTCAAAATAATAAATTTTAATATCGATAATTACGATTAAATTCGCTAATTAAATTCCACATTGATTATCTTCAAATAGATTCACTAGCTTTTTTAGAACACTGAATCGATTACAATAAACTAAAGAAGGAAAAGATCAGTCATATATATATATATATATATATATATTTGAAAATTATTCTTTCATGACTTGAATTCTATTTTGATTTTGAAAAGTTGATCAGGTGAGAACTTTTCAGCACGCCTATATATTCTTTTGGCTCAGTGGATAAAAGTGTTGGTTAGATCCAATGACTTAAACCGACAAAGAGTTGTAAGTTCAATATCTGGCTACAAATAACTTTAGCTCAACCCTATAAGACATCCGGGAATGGCATAGCTCATGGAACGAGAAAATATACCACAGTGATCGAATGAAAAGGGTTTAGTTCAAAATTCGAATAATATGAAGAAGACCGGAGTGGACAACGGCCGAAACGTCGTGAATATGGCAATAAAAATGAAGACAACAGTCCGAACAATATATAATTCAACCACGGCAGTGACTGAATATTTTCTTAAGTCAGACATTGAGTGAATCTAGGCAGCTTTCAAGCTTCACCCCTAATTCATTTCTCAATCAAATTTTAAACAGTTAGAGAGGACATCTCCTTATATTAAAAAAAACTTGAATTTTGGTTTAGTATTAAAAAAAATGTTACATCAAAATATTTGAAGTTCGAAAAGGGAGACTAAGTACATAAGTACATGAGTGAGTGAATAACGCTTCTAATAGTAAATCTTATTCTCTATAACTTTTTCTGTTTAATATTTTTGCATGCAGTTTTCAACATTTAAATTCTGATGATAATGATGGGGTGTGTGTGTGTGTTAGTGTTTTCTATATATTATATAATATTAGTGCTTCTCCGGTGTCAACGTTGTACCATAAATTAGTATGGAAAACACAGTGCGTTTTTTTTTCGGTGAAAAATACGTTGATTTGGAAATTCTTTAAAAAAAAAATCAGATAATTGTTGAATTCTAATGATATTTTCAGGACTTATTTATGAATGAACGAAATTATTGTTGAAAAGTTTATTTTTAGAACGTTTTTTTTTGTTTTACATATGTTAACTCCCACTTAATTTTACGAAATTTCGAGATATTCTGTTTTGTGGGGCTGAATGCTTATATTAGTTATAAGCACAAGTCCTCAGAGAATTTAAAACATGAACCTTTTTTGTTGTTGTTAAACATAACCCCCCCCCCCCCCCCGTTAAAGAAAAACTACTCTGAATCGTAAAGTAAAAATTACAATAAAAGTAAAATATTATTATTTAATTAGGGAAGCTTTTAATTGCTTTTATACATAAAATATATTATGGACACAAGTCTTAAAAAAATTAAATGAATAATGAACTTTTACAAGTTTCATTTTTTAAATTTTAATCAGAATATATTATAGATTTTTGAAAATTCTGTATTAATTTATAATTGTCAAGTGATATTGTTGTTAAATTGAGACTGCATTTACTAATAAAAAATAGAAGAACCCACTACAATTCAATGGCGCCCAATATTTTCAAAATCATTTTTAGCTTATTTTATGTGCGTATAAACGCGTCGATTTTTGTAATTGCAGATGTTCAAATGCGACATTATCAGAAGATGAGATCGGTAGCTATAGTGAAGTTAAAATGTCCTCAGCAGACGTCTTTATAAGTTAGCCTATAAAGCCAAAGTGTCTAAAATTCAATCAAATATTAGATTGCTTAGAATATTTTCATAAATTTTTGAGATTATTGAGTAATAATAAAAAAATTTCTAAAAAGAAGCCGTTCATTCGTCAGCAGTTATCCCTCGTTAGAAAAAAGTTCCCAAATAAGTCTACCAAGAGTTGTCAACACCCCATATAAACTCTGTACTAAAAATGCTTTTTTTGCGATATTTTAAACTAAAAGTAAGTAAATATTTGTTTAGAATCAGATTAATTAAACTTTAAATCGGCTAACCTTCAAATAATGTTTCAGAAAAGTATATTTTATTCTTGAAAGATTTTTTTAATAAAAAGAATGACGTTGTGTTGACAGATTAATCAATATGACTGATTTTAGATGTGTTTTGGTGGTAATAAAATAATAATTTCAATCAATTTAAATTATATTTGAAATATTAAATTTAATCTATTAGCTTGAAGTTAAAATTAAAATAAAAGCTTCAAGAAAGAAATTTATTTTTTAAAAATACATTTTAAACCTTAGGTATGGCTTTTTTTGGGTGTACCTCTAAGCTAAATTCAACCAAGGTATTTCTGTTTGATTTTTTTATTGCATTTTCCCGATTTAATCTGTTTTAGTTCAAATATCTTTGATCATTTCAGTCATTATCAAGAACTAAATGTTATCTGTTTGGTAGACAAGATTTTGTTGACAATATGTTGACATTTTTCTTGAATTAGTCTAAAGTGATGTGTAAAGCGGACCTGGAACTCGACCGCACAAGAAAATCTGTGTAAAATATTTATACGCATTATTATTATTATTTATTTACCGTCTCTTGTGGTGAAAGTTGTTTTATTTCTTTCGGGTCGCTTCTTTTCCACAATAAAAGCTTCTACTAAAATTTGTCTTAAGTTAAAAGTTTTATTTTGGCTGTTTCTGATGCGATGATCAATATATGCACAAATTACACTAAGGTTCGACAAGTGACAAGTCAGCCTACGAGTGTGTGTGGTGCTTATGTAGCCAATGTAAAAAATTGATTTTTTTTTTTTAACACTGATATCGAAGATGCACTCCGAGGACATTAGAATTCATGAAGAAATTTTGCGCATAATTTCAATAGACCTTTTAATTTATCGATTTTAAAGATTAACATTTTTCAGGTGTATTAAGGATGAACCAAATAAATTTTGATACTTTCTTCTGATAGAATGCGCTGTTGTAAGTGAATCGTTAAAAAAAAGAGACCAAAGATTTTAATTTTTATTTATTTATACGAATTTTTTTTATTTTTGTAATTTAGTATTGTTTTTTTAATTGTTTTTTTTTTAAATTTTTTTATCCCTTCTAACACGTTCGAGATTTTTGTAAAAAGAATTTGTTTTGGTTTTAGTTTATCGAGTAACCAAATCGTTACGAGAGTTTACAATGGAAAACGTAATATTAGATAACACAGTTTTGGTTTGTTTTGTTTTTTCCGGTGACAAACACATTAAATTGGAAATCCTTGCAAAAATCAAATAATTGTCGGATTTAAATGAAACTTTTAGGACTTCATCATAAATTAATTAAATTCATTTTGAAATTATTATTTTTAAAAAATCTTGGTCAAAATATTTTTTACATCTGTTACCTCCCTCCCTCCTCCACGTAAATTCATGAAATTTTAAGAAATTAAATTTTGTTGCGATAATTGGTTTTATTAGTAAAACGCAAAACTCATTGGGGATTGTAAATCATGTATTATTTTTTGGAAAAATTTTGCCTTTATTTCCGAAAATCTGGTTCTGATAATAAAATTTAAAATGCACTATAACGATGACATCATTTAATTTGATAAGCTTTTAATTGCTAGAATAAATAATATAAATTAAGAACATTATAGTCTGAAAAAGTTTTTTTTTTCGATTAATAACGAAATTTTAAAAGAATTGTTTTCATTTTTTTAAATTATAATAATTTATAAAGTTTAAAAATGTTTTTAAAATACTTCAAAGATTTGTTGGCGTTAGTTTAAAAACTTATTCGGCGAAGATTATATTTTCTAATAGAAAATTAAAATATTTAATACAAATCGGCGTGCCTTATATTTTTAAAATAATTTGTTTCTTTTTTTGTATATTTGAACATTTTTTTTTTATTGTATGATAATTTCTATGTGTAAATTAAAAGGTCATGTATTTCAGGGTTTCTTCCTCTTACAGGGAAAAAAACTTGTACAATTATGTCACTTGTGATCGCATACACTTATCTCGCATCTTTCAACACACAGTGGAAAGGTCAGAAAGTTGAACTCTGTGTTTAAGAAACAATTTTATTCTATATTTCCTGATATAAATAAGTAATACTTGTGTAAATCAGATTAATTTAACATCAAATTTGCTAATTTTTCAAAAAATTATGTATCAGATGTATATTTTATTTTTGCAAGATTTTTAAAACCAAGAATTAACTTTTGCTTACAAATGTGTTGATCGCTTAAAAGTGGCCGAAAAATTGTAAGATTAAAAAAAAAATTGAAAAATTTTAGATTCTAATCAATATACTTCCTGTTTGAAATACACCTGAATATTTTGCTTTCTGGAAATAGTAAATTTAATCATTTAGCTTTCAATTGAAAGTAAAATAAAAGTTTCAAGAAAAGTTGTTTTTTTTAAAATTCAATTTAAAATTTAGATATAGAAAATGAGTGGAGGTACCTAGAACTTTTATTTATTTAATTCTCTTCAATTATTTATTGAAGTTGATTTAAATTAAAAAATCCTTAGTCAAATATCGATACGAAAACAAAGAAATGACACTAACATCTCATTTTAACAGACATATTTACCAAAATTACACAAATAAATCTTGAAATACTAAAGAGTAAATGTATTCAATAAAATTGCCATTAGCTTCAACTATGGCCTCTAGACGACTTCGGAATCTCCTGCATCTCTTCTGGACGGTCTCCTTGCTTAAATTGGTGAATGCTGTCATAACCCTTGCCTTCAGTTCATCTTTGGTGTTACAAGGAGTTTTTTTTTTAATTTTTGGTCTCTCACTCAACTGCGCCCCACACATAATAGATGCAATCCGGGGTGTTAGGAGGCCAGATGTGAGGAGTGATGAGGTTGCCTAAATTGTTTAACTGCCATGACTAGGATCTCCTGCTTGGGTTGCATGGTGCAGAGTCTTGTTGCCAGGCATAGGTTCTTCCAGCAGTTACCATCTTAACCCAGGACAGCCCTACCCCTCCTCATGGTACTTGATGTAGGCCTCCGTGTTGAGTCTGAAGTCCTGTGGGAAAATGAATGGAAGCACGTGATCAATCCAAACACCTTCATAATCACCATTAAACTCATCTAACTCTCTCTGAATCCTCTGCACTTTCCTCAGATTGACACCCAACCATTCTGAAGTGTTCGTATTGGAGAATCTGGTGCGAATTCCAAGCAGTACAACAGGCAGTTTCCAAATTTCCTGCTTGAGTGAACTGCGTCATGGGGCTCTATTTCTCATAAACGGTACCCAACTGACCCTACAATACTGTGCAGTCGAGAAAATAAAAAGTAACGCGCATGTGCGAAATTAAAAATATAAAATGACAATTAACTCATTACACCCTGTAGAGATTGATTTATTCGTTTTTTACGATTTCTCAATTCTTTGCAGGTTATCCAAAGTAAAAAAATAAATATATATTTGCATTGTAAGATTTTTTTTTGTTGAGATATTAATGATTTAGTTATACAAGTCTTACAAGTTTTAATCCATAGCTGGGGAGAGAAGATGTGAATTTATACCTTTAGAAAAGGTATTTACGCTTAAGTGAATATAAACGAACCCAACTGGAATTGGAACTCTGCTCTCCGATTAATAATTCCAAGGCATTAACCATTACACATAATATATAAGCGGTAACCCATCTTAGTACTAACCAGGCTCGATGTTGCTCAACTTCGATGATCGGACGGGAAACGGTGTTTTAACGTGATATGGTCGTAAGATGAGAGAGGGTGGGGCGGGGGGGATTTCTCAAAGTCGGTGTTTGTCAGAAAGATTTTAAATGATTACAGAGATTGTTAAAGGCAATAGAAAGCCTTCCAAGGTATTTTTTATTCAAAACATTTAGTTTCTCACAAACTGACTGATCCAAACGCACGCGCGCGTGAGCGTGGATCAGTCAGTACGTGTGTGTGTGTGTGTGTGTGTGTGTGTGTGTGTGTGTTAAAAAAAAACACGTTTTGCAAGTATGGTGAGTTCGATCTTGAGTGCTCTACAACTATAGTCTTGTGTCAGATTAAATTTAATTATTACCGAAAAAGAGAAGCTGTAAAAAAACAGAGAAAAAGAGATTTCATTTAATTATACAAGTTTTTTTCTTGAAAACTTTCCTCTGTGTGTGTGTGTGTCTGTCTGTCTGTCTGTCTGTCTAGAAGTGGCGATGGCGGTGACCCAAATGTTTGGAGAACTTAAAGCGGAAAGTGGTTTCTTTAAAGAAAATAAATAAAAGTGAGTGTGTAACTTCGCAGGAAAAAAAAAAAAAAAAAAAAAAAAAAGAGAGAGAGATTTTCCTCATGGAGTGATTTTGAAAGATGTGTGATTTTCCTAACCAGACAAGGTTAAATACTGGAAAAGTTGGCAGCTGAACAGATTGAATAATCAGTTCAATTTTTCTGATCTTTCAAGTCAAATGTTTATATTCTATACCACATATTATAGGAATGAAAGAAATCCTTTCCCCTGACGTTTACTGACTTTAACAAATCAAAACTAAATGATACATAATGAGACTCAAAGTTTCAGCCATGTATCAAATGAATGATACCAAATTCTTACGAGTAACATTATATATACCTTAAAAAACAAAAACAAAAAAACACATAAGATTGTCTAAAAAAACACTAATAGAATATCCGTGAGTTTATTATCTCATCTTTAGCTGACAAATAAAACTGACTTGAGGATGACCACAAAATTGTCGAAAGAACGAGAACCAATAAAAAAATATTTAAAGATTCTTGATAAACTTCAAGAAAGAATCTGCAATTTTATTGGTCCTGACCTGACCCCTTAGCTTCAGTCACTTCCCAACCGTCGTAATGTAGCTTCCCTGTGACTTATTGTCTTGATGAACTTCGCTCTATGGTACCTAGACTTTATGAATTTTAAGCGCAGTACTAGATTGGCGGCAAGGTCTCATCATTCAACAGTTGAAATGGCTAGATGTAACCGTAACTTCTATGCTGTTTCTTCTCTCGTATTTCTTGCTTTTAGAACCCACTTCCGGCTTCTTACTTCCCAGTTAAGTTTGACCCTGAAAAATTTGAATGCAATCTTTTTCATTATTTTCTTTCTTCTTAAATTCTGTTCATCTATTTTCTTCACGCTACTTAATGTTTTCCTTTTCCTTATATTATTTCATATTCAGCAAACCTCTGTATCTTAGTAGCTTTATTGCCTTGCTTGGCGTGAAATGATATATAGTGGAACATGTCGATCAAAATGTGGTCGCATACGGCAGGTGGTCGCGCACTAAAGGCTCATAGTCATGACCTATTTACGCCAGGAACGTATATTCCACTCACCAGAATGTACATATTAGAATTTTACCATGTAATCTGATAATAAATGAATGAGAACATAAGAAAATGGCCTAACTTTAAAGAAAATTATTCAGCATAATTCATTTTAAAATTTTAAAAAACGTATTTACAACGGTCAACGAGACCAAAATACTTATTCACAAAAGAAAATTATTAAGTGGGCTTAAAAAAAAGTATACGGTTTCAGTTTATTGCTTAGAAGTGAGTGATAGCAAAAGAGAATCTGCGATAATACATGAAAAAAAAAAAACTGACAGCGATCATGGGTGGGGGGTAGAGAAACAGAGAGATAGAGGTAAATGTACCCAGATAGAAATAGAGTAGATAGATACACAAAGAAAAAAATAAAGGAACGAAAGAGATAGACATTTTTTTTAATCATTTCACCCCAAGCAAGGCAGTCCACTGCCACCACTGCACGTGGGGCTACATAGGGGAAAGTGAAGAGAAAGAGTGGTTAGATATAGGAAATGTCAGAAGGAGAGTGATAGATGGGTAAGGATACCGAGGATGAAGGTTGAGTAGATGGGAAGAGTGTTTGAAAGATGGTTAGTGTGTTAGGAGGTGTCTATTGACCTTGCATTTAAACTCCTGGAGATTGTAGCCGTCAGGGAAGTAATAATGCGGAAGGGAATTCCACAGTCGGGAAGTGCGAGAAAAGAAACTGTTGGAGTAGAAATAGCGGTTGCATTTTATCGGTTTCACAGTAAAAGGGTGGGATCTAGTTGCTAATCTAGTGTCTCGTGCAAATTCATACCTAGGGGGCACCAGTGATCTAAGTTCATCGGAGCAAAAGCCGTGAAAGTATTTATAGAATAGACACAGGGAAGCCACGTCGCGCCGGTGAGAGAGAGAGACTGCAGCCGGTCTGCCAAGTCGGTATCGATCACATTACAAACTCTCCGTTGTACTTTGTCAAGAAGCCCGAGGAGAATAGCAGGGGCACCCGACCAGATGTGGCAGCAGTATTCAATGCACGGGCGGATGGTAGATTTATAAATGTGCAGGATAGTTTCAGACGGAAAAAACTCCCGGGCCTTGCACAGAGAACCGACTTTCATAGCAGCGGATTTAGCAATGGATTCGATATAGTCATTCTACTTGAGGTCCGCTGAAAGTGTGAGACCAAGGAGGCATAGTGTTTTACTCTCTGGGAGGCAAGCCTGGTCCATGCTAATGGGAGGTAGGTGCGATTGTCTATGATGGTTAAGATAATTTGAGAAAGGAAGATAATTGTGCCTTTCCTAATCCCTGAATTTATCCAAGTCTGTACAGAGACTGCGATAAATCCCTTGAACATGTCAAATGCAATACATATTGTACAAACGATGTTTGACTGTGAGGTGAACTCAGGCAATGTACATTTCAACAAGAAATAACAGGTTGATACAACACTACAATAACAAAACAATGAGGAAGTGTTTCTGGCTGAGATCAAATCAAAATGAAATAGATTACTCATTTAGTTTCTCCTAATTTAGAAGTTCGCAGTGTACGACCAAAAAGGATTTTTTTAAAGCGGTCGCTTGATCAGTGATTTTTACTCGTTGATTGTTAGTCGCTGGTCGCTTTCTGGAGGTGGTCGCTCACTAAAGGTCAGTTAACATGAACAAATCGTCCGTGCATAGAAAAACGATCGTTAACAACAGGTGACCGTTGACGAAGATGGCCGCATACAGCAGGTTCTATTGCTTATATATATATATATATATATATATATATATATATATATATATATATATTACATCGTAAGATTGTCTGAGAAACACTAATACAATGTCAGTGTGAGTTCATTATCTGATCTTCTACTGACAAATAACACTGATTTAAGGATGAGCACAGAGTGGTCAAAAGCACAGTACCTCCTCCCCCACTTTGAAAAGAAAATATGGACGATTCCTGCAGTCTTGAACGAACTGTTTATCCTCTTGCACAAGAACAAAAGAAACTACATAAAAAACAAAATATTCCCCATTCGTCATATTTAACAATACCTGTCTACATGAAAAATTGCTGTGTGCGCGCGTGGTGTCTGTCTGTCTGTCTCTCTCTCTCTCCAAAAGTAATGCTTCCGGTTCATTTCCATTGACTGTACGGCAGCAAGAGACTAAGCCATCCATTGGACTCAAATATATGCGCTTCTCTTCTATAATAACAAGAAAGGTTAAAGATGTTTGTTTTTTAAATAGCCTTGCCAATGATCTGGTAGATCTAAGTGGACAGTGAGGTCAAAACTGTTTCACACATGAACGCAATCTTCAAGCCTGAATATTGCGCTCATGCACAAAACAGACTGTCGCTACTCAGGTTTGATCCCACTGTCCATTTATATATTTACATATACTCTATTCTTTACATTCAGCAATCTATATCTACAAAAGGGACGAGGGTGGACGTTGTGTAAGTATTTGTAAATTCATCATGTTTTTTATTCATATTATTCCTTAAACTACCCGAGTAAAACCGAGATAAACTGCTAGTTTACCAACAAATATAAAACACCTTAAAGCTATTATCATTGTATATTTCTAAAGAATTAATGGATTTACTTTTAATCTGGTATTTCTTGAAACATTTTTTCAGTTTGATGCATCGTATTTTAAATAGACCTAATACATTGTTTAATAAATAAAAATGGTGCGGCTATTTCAAACACGAGGCATCTACTATAATAGCATCTATTATTCACATATTGATGTGTTAAAAGTCATAGAATAACTAATGCTAATGGTAGGTGGGGTCACGTATCGCGACCCCACCGACATTTAGATAGAATTGTCTACGAAATTAAACGGGCAAATTACACTGGCTCAAATCATATCCATCTTCGATCAAGACAGGCAAGACGGGTGATATTTGGGAGCAAAGAGACCACCAAAGCCCCTTTGTTAACAGCTCGATACCAGACGCAAGTGCTTTTTATATGGGCTCGAAACGTCGCCGAATAGAACCTGGAAGATGGAGAATGTGTTGCATGGCACTATGAGCCACGGTTCCAGTTATTTTGTGGGCAGACCTGCACGACATTACCATCACCTGTAAATTTGTTGATTATCATTTTTTTAAAATTTTTTCAGTGCAATATCATCGATTAGACCCTAAACTTTCCGATTATCAAAAAGAGATTGGAAAAAACTCATTATGTAAGATTTTTAGGGGTGCTCAGTTTCTCCTACAACTTTATAGTAAATCGATCCTCCATTTTGGAAACACTCGCGTTGGAGTCGCTTTGATGTCGCTGAGACCATGTATAAAAAATCTTACAATTTAAAGATCGACAAATCCATGGAAAATTTTTAATTATCCGTACTTCATATCAATGAAAAATAAGTTATGTAAAACATTTAAAAAAAAAAAATTGGACAGAGTTTCATTAAAATACTTCCTGAGGTAAAAAAAAAAAATGGAATGAAAAATATGACATGTAAAACAAAAAAAAATTTTTTTTTTGACAGAGAATCTTTAAAATAATTCCTATTCTAAAAAAATTTTGAATAAAAATATATTTCCGGAACGGTTTCTTTCATTAATTTCCTACAAGTTTTGAAAAGAAAAAACAAAAAGAGCAACAACTCGAAGCGAGTGTTTCCAAAATGGAGGATCGATTTACTATAACGTTGAATGAGAAACTGAGCACCCGCTAAAATTCTTTAAATATTGAAGTTTTTCCCATTTACTTTTGGAAAATCGAAATCTTTTTGTACTTATCGATAAGAATGCACTAAAAAAAAAAAAAAAAAAAAAATGATAATCAACAAATTTACAGGTGGTGGCAATGTCGTACAGGTCCGCCGTTTTGGGTTGATGGTGGAGTTTGGGTGTGGTGCAGACCGATAAAGATACGATCACTTGTTATCATACAAGATACCATATTAACGACATAATAGTATGGAATGTGTTTACATGACATGTTTCGGAGGAATAACGAAACTAATCAAAGTCGTGGATCGTGAGTGAAGTCTATCGTTACCATTTTGCACCTACTCATAGACAACAACAATGATAGGATTAGCAAGATAAGGCAACATATGATTGGGCCGAAGTTGATAAAATTGGGTTTGAGAGGCGTTCTGTAGATTTCCAGTGAATCGTGTAGCTACTAGAGTTATTCGAACGCAAGTTTCCAGCACCTACATCAAAAAGCTGTGGCCAGATATCGAAACTGCTAGGCTCAACACCTCTTCTAACTTCATTTTGTTGCAACAGTTAAATGAAAAGGACTTAATAGTATTTATTGACGCGTGCGCATATATATATATATATATATATATATATATATATATATATATATATATATATATATATGCTGAAATCCTCTGTCTATGTTTGTTATGAGATAAAGACAAAGTGTTACATTTTGCTGACATACAATCGCCATCTTTTTTTTCTTCGTCAGTTCTTGCGCTGTTAATTTCTTCGTTGTAACTTGTCGGTCGTTGTTTATTTCAACCGATCTGGACGGTATGAACTTGGTTGACATTAAGGACACCAGTTCAATTCCTCGCTCGGTGATTATAATTACATTACCTTTACCGTCCACCCAAGTAAAGAGGCGGAGAAAGGGGAAAAAACGAAAAGGAGATTTTGTGTGTGTGTGTGTGTGTGTGTGTGTGTGTATTTGTTTAAGGTGTGGTTTGTCAACCCCTTGGGGTCATTTAATGCCAAAGTATTAGTTCCTTTAAAAACGTATTTTTGTTGGTAACATTTTTCATTCAAAAATGTTTATGTTTCCATTTCATAAAAGTCTGTTTTTATACTTTCATAGTGGTTTTGACCCCCATTTGGAGGGTTAATTATTTGCTCACAGTTGGGACCCTAACAGGTGCTACCACCCCCGGGTCAGGGTGGACCTGGAAACAACAGCAATTAAGAAGTGGCTCCTCGCAATTTTGAAATCAGAAGTCTTGCTGCCGAATACAGTTTACCGTCATGCCTAGGAAGGAGAAAACACGTTATTGACGTGCATTAAAGATATTTTACTGTTGCTCAAATTTCTTTTTCTATGTGCCATGTCCCTTCAGAACGTAGGCGACAATGGCCCTCCACATCTCCCTATCCCTTGTCGCTTATTACCACCCCCTTGTCTCATTTTCCCCTCTATCTGTCCTGTGAGTATCAGGTTCTCCAAGCCCTCCTTTCTTATTACATGTCCCAAAATCTTCATCTGCCTTTTCCTGATGTTAAATAACAGTTTCCTTTTCGTGTCTATCATCTCCAAAACCTAGTCGCTGCTCATTTGTTCGGTCCATCGTATCCTCAGCATCCTTCTGTAGAACCACATTTTGGTTGCTTATCTATCCCTTGTCGATATTAACACCCCTTTCTCCTGTTATCCCACTCAATCCCCGCTCCACCATCTATTCGCTCAAGTCCATCAAGTATGTCATGCATTGCTTTCCTTTGTCTCTCTTTCCCTTTATGTCTCGTGCTCATCAGGTTCTCCAAGCCCTCCTTCCTCATTATATGTTCCCAAGACTTTAGCTGTCTTTTCCTGATGTTAAATATCAGTTCCCTTCTCGTATCCATCCACTTCAAAACCACGTCGTTTACGTCGGAACAGTTGTTTTTTTTTAAGGTAATTAATTTACATAACAAGGCATTTACACAGAAACTTGCATACAAAACATGTTCTTCTTTTTCCATTTTTATTTCTGTTTATTTTTCATTCTGTTTTTTTCTTCTTTAAATACCTGTTTCTTGAGTTCATGTTTTCTTTCTTTCTTTCTTTAATCGGGAAAGAATCATTGCTAGATTATTAGTTTCATAGATTGTTTTTGTTTAAATCGGGTAGAAATTTCCATTTCTTTTTTTTTTTTTTTAATCGCTCCACCCTAAGCAAGGCGGTAACGCCACTGATGCGCAGGGTGGCTACATAAGAGAAAAAGATTAGATAGGAGGAGAGTAAAGAGAAAGACGAACCAGTTACAGGGGGTGTCAGCGAAGGGAGAAAGAAAAGGATGGGAATACAGGTGTGATGACAGTTGCAAAGGTAGAGAGAAAGGAAAGGATATACAGGGTGATGTAGAAAGAACTTGACTCAACTGGTTAAGAGATGTAGCCGCCAGGAAATCAAGAATATTGAAGAGAGTTGCACAGGCGGGAAGTGCGAGAAAAGAAGCTGATGGAGTAGAATTGTCGTCTGCATTTGGTTGATCTGTGAATGGGTAGGACTCAGTTGCCAGTCTGGTTGCACGAGTAAACTCATGTGGCAGGGGCACCAGTGACTTGAGTACGTCGGAGCAGAAGCCATGAAAATATTTGTAGAACAGACAGAAGGAAGCCACATCCCGTCGGTGAGAAAGTGGTTGGAGTCGAACCGCAAAGTCGGTACCTATTACATTATTGATTCTCCTTTGGAGCCTGTCGAGAACACTGAGATGAACAGCGGGGGCGCCTGGTCATATATGACAGCAGTATTCCATGCACAGACGAATGGTTGATTTGTATATATGCAGGATGGATTCAGTCGAGAGAGAAAAACATCCTGGCACGACACAGGAAAGCCACAATCGGTTTAATTTAAATTCTATTCATTATTATAATTATTCTTATTCGTTATATGAGAGCCAATTGTTTTCAGTCACCGACTTGTATTCTTCTCGTAAATAAGAACATTATTCGGTGGCTGAAACGATAACGCGTTTATTTTTCCTTCTTGTAGTTGGTAAAAGCAAAGATTTAAATTTCAAATGCAGAATTGATAGGTGATCATGACACAATCCTGCAAAACTATTCCTTGCCGAGAATAACGGTCAATCCATTTCCCAAATTTGCAATAGTTATAGTTTAAATATACCTATACACTAACAAATATACCTATACACTAACAAATAGTTGTAACTCTTCCAGTCTACTCAAAATTATTATTAAAAAAAAATTATAATAATAAAAAATTGCAATAAACAAAATTTTCCAGGCAGTTCAAAACCAGTTTTAATTTAGCTAAGAAATATTTCAAATAAAAGATGACCAGTGTCACCATCGGTTACACGTCTCCAATTTCATTTTCGACCAGCTTGGATCACCCCGACGAGATACGGCTATCAGCGGATTGGATTCAAATGTCAACTGATACTGTTTCAATTGGGAAAAACTCAGTTCACATCTTCCTGCACACTGTCTCGCAGCTAGGCTGCTATCCTCATTGTAAACCTTGTCAGGAGCAATATTTCACCGAATTTCAATGAAGTCACTAGGTCAACTTGAAAAATAAACTAGAATTAACTTTTAAGAAGCAATTTTCTTTACATCTTTTGACAGCATTCACGTATAAATAAAACAACACTGAGGTCAAGCATCAGATTTGTCGTGCCATTAGCCTTGAAGAAAAACAAAAGCAAAATAAAAAAATCGACTATCTTCAAAGATAAAACGATTTTATACGGGATTTTTTTAAATGTTTATCTTTAACATCAAGTAAAACTGTCGTTTGTGCCAAATTCTAAAACTTGAAAAAAATTGATTTGATTTTCGTGCAAGTTCTGTATTTCAATGACAACGACGACGAAGTGAGTGAAAATCAACTTCGGCCTGAGTGTGTCCAACACTTATTTCGCGTTTCTCTCAAGTGAGAAGAGGAAATGGCCGCCACTTTCTCCCCCTCTTCTGATGACGTCATTAACGATTCAAATTTTGGTCTCAAGTGCACTCATGTCAACAACTATAAAGGAAACGGGAACGGGCTTTCCAGTTAAATCGCTTGAATGGCACCGACACGATTTACAGTTCAAAACCCTTTAACTGTGAAACTTGTCAATCAAAATAACTCATCAGAGAAACGGCAAGCTGTGAACTAAGCGACACACGCGATAACGTTACGAATCATTTTGTGACCGACCAAGCAATTTTCTTTTTCACAATGTGGTTTAAAAAGAAAAAGCTTTTTTAAAAATTGAGAACAATCAAACACGGATTTTCTTGTAAACAATGTTTAATGGAGAAGAAATCTGAACCGCGAGATTTTGTCGCTATCTTCTTGCTGATCGGCCGGTTATAAACTGGAAGAAAGTGTTCCTCTCTGTTTTGTTTTTTCTTTTAACAACCCATCATCATTGTCAAACGTTACAGGCAACTTTACTTGTCGAAACGTGTAAATATTTATTCTAATGATAATGACATCAATTTTAGCTGACGTCTTTTTAGAGGTACCGACATATGATGTCAAAACTGAATCCAGCACATTGATCTCTCACCGAGGAAGCTGGCGAGACAAAGAAATCTTCACCAGCAAACGCTCGATATTTTCTTATACAATTCTTAATGACCTAATAATTTTTTATTGGAGTAGATAGACTAAACTATCGCCCGGTTCACACTCCACCCACGTCTATTGAACAGGTGAAGAGGCTCATCCCTTGTTCCCTGTTTAGGATGCGGTTTCCCGCTTTCTCTTTTCCAATCTTTTCACTCCTATATAGCCCCCTGCACATCAGTGGCGTTACCGCCTTGCTCGGGGCGATAGGATTAAAAAAGAAAAGTATCATTCTTTAAGTACCGACAAAGAAAGTTTATCATTTTCTTATCTTCTCTCACACACACACACACACACACACACACACACACACACACAATGTTTGGCCGGAAATCAACTCCCTCCCCCACCTGCATTCACGCAATAAACAAGATGAAGGAATTATTCGAGACCGATGCGTACAATGCCTATAGATCAATCAGTTAAGTGTCATACGTGATACACGCCTTGGGCAATCATGTCTCGAAAGAGACACGACTGACTGGGCAGATTATTATCCTACAGTAGGTTGCCATTGCTTTCTGCGGTAGACTGGTTGCCATCCAAGGCTATAGAACCCAACCTGTCCTATTATTTAACCTATAACTGGAGGTAAGAGACGGATTAATACCTTTCCCAAGGGTATTTGTGCGTAAGTGAATGCAAGGAATTCAACTGAAATTCGAACTCGGCTCCCCGATTTGTCGTTTGTCTATAGATCAGGGTTCGTTATTTGCCATTTCACACCACTTATCTCTTGAAACCATTGCTGATCCAGAAAATCTTCAAACACTTAAGTAATCTTCTTAGTTGATTTTCGCAACAATTGTGAAAATGGCAACTTCGATTACAGATCAAGTGACAACAAATATTTCTCCTTTTTAACATTAAATATGATTTTATGTCAAAATAGTAAAACCAAAAAATAAACGTTATTTTATTGAGTACACAAGTTTGAGTAACTATCACTATTTTAATTTATTTATTTTTTTTTTTTAAACTTAAACAGCGAATAACAACCAGCCTAGATCAAGAAGCCCCACTAAAGGGAAATGCCTACCCGGCACATTTTTGTGTCGGGTAGGGACCTAAACTCATCTCTCAGTTTCGTTTCTGACCTCGAAGACAGAGTGCGGCTCAACTGTAGCTCCGTCCGTGAGGACAGGGTTGCTTCTGAGAAAAATTACACTGAGTAGATGCCCGGTCCCGTCGAACAGTATCCCGCGGCCGCGCCACCCATTGCGCAGAGGGGTGGACCAGGTGCTCGTAGCCGGGGCCAGCTCAACCGGCGGTTGAGGGGACTGGGGAATTTCTGTCCCTGTGCCCGTCCGTACGCGGTCAGGTCCCCACCTTAAAAAAAGACATTGTGTCACATCTCGCTCCAGAGTAGGGTAAATATCCTTACCTGGAATAAGCCGGAGAGGGTTTATTATCTCTCGTTTTTTTTCTTTATCCGCTGACAGAGACATAGCTAAGAAAAATAAAATACGTAGGATTGCTCGTTCCTGGGGAACAGCTGTCCAAAGCTGCACCCAGTCATTGCACTAGAAGGGAGTGGATAGGTGGTCGCCACCGTGGCCAACGCAACCGACAGTTGTAGGGGCTGGGCACTTTCGAACTCGACCATGTATTACACCCTGTTTCAGAGGGGAAACAAGACAAATAAAAAATAAAGAAATATCGTGCTTCCTGACAGGAATCAAACCTGTACTCTATTCTCCATCATTCTATCAGTTTGACCATCAGGCAGCAACTTGAGAGAGCAATAAATATATATATATATATATCCTAATGTGTAACTTAGAATTCCTACTAGTGCTACACAATACAACTTAGAACACACAGAGTATAACTTATTAACAATGACCCTAATCCCCTTGAAAAAGACCTAATGAACTGGCCGAAAGCACTTGTGACAATAAAGATTACGGACAATCTCTGTTTCTACACTCCTTTAATACCCCAACTAAAAAATAAAAAAAAATAAAATAAACTATTAGAAAATAAATTAGAAAAACAATATAAAAAACTTACATTTTTCTTGACACATTCAATTATAATCTTCATTTGTAAACGAGTTATTACGCGACCTAGGTTTCAAATTGCAAATCACCTGAAAACACCAGATGGTAGAAACCTAGGTCGCGTAATAACTCGTTTATAAATGAAGAATATTAAAAAGTTCTACAATATAATTGTATTGAACATTTTTTTAATACAAATGTGTACTGGTTTAATTTTATTATGACCAAAAACTAAGGAATTAAACAATCAATCAATTACACACACACACACACACACAACAATAAAAAAAAGGTACTGGTTAGACCAGTAGACGATTGTTTTTAAAAAGTACTTAATGCACAACCCAAAGAACCAAATATGCAAGCCAACA
The DNA here is from genome assembly GCA_037127315.1 of Ascarosepion bandense. Taxonomy (NCBI): domain Eukaryota; kingdom Metazoa; phylum Mollusca; class Cephalopoda; order Sepiida; family Sepiidae; genus Ascarosepion; species Ascarosepion bandense. The sequence continues at coordinate 2,710,556 of JBBBDQ010002261.1, read as the reverse complement.
ATATTTTAAATAAACAAATGACCAAAATGTTCACCACATACTGGGTTGAAATCTGAGTAGCAAGTAAGTGGTGAACATTTCGTTCTTTTATATATATAATTCATAATTATTAGAAACTAGTTATTGGTCAGAATTAAAGTCGACCAGTGTCTAGTTGTATTAAAAAGTGTTCAATACTCATATAATGTAGAGCTTTTGAATATTTTTAGTTGGAAATCAGTCGATTACACAAGCTTAGTTTCAATCTTTTGGTATCTTCAGGCGATTTATATCAAATGCTATTTTGATATAAAACGCCTGAAGACACCGAAACGTTAAAACCAAGGTTGCATAATCGACTGACTTCAAATGAAATTATATATATATATATATATACTGCAAAAGAACTGTGTAAAATTATATTATAATTAGACTCACCGGCAAAAACAATAACCACGTCAAATAAACAAAAAACAAAAACAAAAAAAAAAGACTACGAATCAAAACTTCTAAAAGACAAAACAAGACTAAAAGAATATATAGGACTGTATGCAGATGATATATAAGCCATACCAATAGTCTTAAAAAAACACATTAACAAATTCATCACTGTCAATAAAGCAAACATAGGGCCTTGAAACGCGGAAAAATTAACTAACTAATCCAAATCAGGATGTATCTATTGGGGTGGGGGGGAAAGAAAAACTGGAGCCCCATTAATATACCAATTATATATATATATATATATATATATATATACCTCCAAAGATTGGCTACAGTGAGTAGATATGATGAAAAAAAACTTAATAAAACAAAGTTTTAACGTGAAAACCTTTGTGCTATTAAGAGAAACGACTAAAGGATTTTTTTATGCAAAACTTATTTTTTTAATCCCTTTTAGAACCTTCGAAATTTTGGTTAAAAATCATGTTTTTTTCTTGCGTCAACTTTTGTGGTTATAAATTTGTACAGTAAAATTGAGCGTCTTTTTGCGGTGAAAAACACTGATTTTGAAATTCTTGCAAAAATCAAATAATTGTCGGATTTTAATGAAACTTTCAGGATTCATTCACAAACTAATTAAATTATTTTTCGGGTGTTTTTTTTTTTTTTTGTAGAAAATCTTTATATATAAATCTTTATATATATATATATGTTACCCCACACTTATTTAATTTTAAGAAAATTCGCGAAATATTTTTGTAGCATTTAATGTTTATATTAATTGTAAGGACAAATCCTAGAAGAAGTTAAATTTAATTTCATTAAATTATTTTGGTCAAACAGGGCCCTCATTTACAGAAAATGTGCTCTGAATCGAAATGCAATAAAACTAAGACATTATTTAATTAGAAATACTTTTTAATTGCTTTTTATGAACAACATATATTATGGATACTTTAACAAAAAAATCATTTCGATAAATAATGAATTTTTACAAGAATTGTTTTCATTTTTGTTAATAATTTTAATTAGAACTTTAAATCTTTAAAAATTTAGTATTAATTTTAGCGACCAAAGGATACCGTTAATAAATAAACTATACTTACTAATCCTAAATGGAAAGTTTGCAATTCAGCGATCCCCGATATTTTAAAAATAATTTTGAATTGTTTTATGTTTTAACGTATCAATTTTGGTAAATACGGACGTCCATACACGACATTATCAGAAAATAAGAGCAGTAACTATGGTCAATTTCAAATTTATTGGTATTTAATTTTTCTAACAGTTTCTTAACAAGAACAAGCGTCTTCGTAAGATTATAAAGACAAGTAACTGAAATTCAACTAAAATATTAGAATGTTTAAAATATTTTCATTTTTTTAAAGATTACTGGGTCGTTAAAAGAAAATATATCTGAAAAAGCTTTTACGTTGTATTCGTCATGTAATTCTCCAAGTTTTTTTCCGTTACATAAATCTTATCTGTTTATCGATATGTTGTCAACACCTCATCAAAACATCCACCTCCTTGTTAAAAATGCTTTTCTACTATATTTTAAACTAAAAGTAATATTTGTTTAAATCACTTAATATTTGTCAAATGAAGTTTCAGGATGTTAGTTTTTAAATAAAAATTTGTCAATATAGCTGATTTTAATGAATTAAAAATAAGATCATACCCATCGATTTAAATTCGGTTTGAAATACAGCAAATTTGCTCATCGGAAATATTGAAATAATTAACAAAGTAATATTTCATCAAACTCTTGTAAACTTTTCAACTGCAGACGTAAAACTTAACACTATAATAGGTTAATTCTTGCATGCTTGTCTATCGATCACAAATAACGTGTCTACAAGTTATCCTATCGTTTTTTTTTTCGCAAATGTTTGATAAGGTCATTTTTATTTGAGACATATAACAACTTCACATAGACACTAGCAAGGTTATCGAGTGTTTCTCGTCAGATATCGTAAATGGCTTCGTTGACGCTAATTAATCATGTGTACAATCCATTTTTAACATCGCTGTTTAAAATTGTATAGAAAAAAATAAATTTAATAGAGTAAGCAAAATGTTTTATTCAAAGAAATCTAAACTTCAATTGCTGCTTTTGTAACTTTGTACGAGATTCCTTTTTCCAAGAAAATTTACAATGTTTTTAAAATATTTTAGGCACCGTGGACTTCTTTGGCTTCATTTCGCAAGATTAAAAAGAAAATTTCCCGTTTAAAATCATAATACGTCTGCAAAAATAAATTCCATAAAGAATGATCAGTTGTAGTTTGATCTGTCGATAACCGTTCACAATGAACACTAAACTTAAACACGCACACGCACGTGTGTGTGTGTATGTGTGTGTGGCTTTTCTAGAAATTAATGAAATGAAATGAAACAAGAAAAAGTGCTTTTATATTTGGGTGGGGACACTGCATGGTTGAATATTTTTACCTTTAGAAGAAAGTGATCAACAAATTAATTCTCAGTTTTTACTCTGTGTGTGTGTATGGGAAATGAAAAAAAAAATTAAGATCGTTGTTTGAAAAGTCAATAAAAAAGAAAAAAGAAAAACAAGTTTTTTTTTCTTTCTAAATCCAAATGAATTTGCGGTCAGCATAGAAAACGAGGCTTGTAATTTCAGTCAGAAAAATATGGAAAGGGAAAAAATCTAATTCGTTTTTTAAAAAGTGTATACACAAGTATAAAAAGCTAAAATGCTAATTTTTTTTTTTTTTTTTTCAAAAATTAATGCTTGGCGTTAATCCATCGAATAATTCATTATTTTTTGATGGATAAAAAATAAATTAAAGAAAGGTGTATTTTTGATTTTTGAGAAATATCACAAAATAAGATGGTAATTTTAAAATTTTATTTAATATTTAACAAATTACGTTTATTCTTTTTAAATGTTATTTTCATTTTAAAAGTTATTTTTGTTATAAAACCGAGTTAAAACAAACGAAATTCTCTTTTCTCGTTCCTTAGAAACAATGCTAAAAATGAGTTCTTATAAAATATAAAGTCTCTGATAAAAATTTGAATTGCAACATCATAGATGGATGTTTAAAATGAAAAGGATAATGACGTAAAAGAGGAGAGGTTGGATTTTTAAAAAAAGAAGAAGGGAGGTGGGATTTTTTTTTAAAGATGAGGGGAGGTTGGATTTTTTAAAAAAAGAAGACGAGAGGTGGGATTTTTAAAAAAGATGAGGGGAGGTGGGGTTTTTAAAAAAGAAGAGGGGCGGTAGGATTTTTAAAAGGAGAATATCGGAAAAAAAGGAAATGTGGAAATGTATTATTCTTGTTGACAATATCTACCAAAAGCTATTTTAAATAAATAAATGATTTTGCCAGTTTTATTTAAAATTTGAAACCTCTCTTTTTTTCTTCGTTAGGGTCAAAATTTTTGTTAACAACATTAAATGTCCTGTTTCCGCCCACTTAAAAGCGTATTTGGTCGATTGTTGGAACAACTTATTAAGTTTTATTATTTCATTTATTTGGTATTGTGTAACAACAGCGTGCATACCGCTGGACTCTGGGAAATTCAGTTCTAATTATCCGAAAAGAAGAAGATAACAAAAGTCCGATGTAATTGAGTCCGAAAAATAGTGGCAGGCGCGCAGTGGGCGGGGTGAGAGGGAGTCTGAGGGGGAGGGGACTGGCTTGCTTTTGTGACAGTATTTGATGTTGTTGTTGTTGTTGTTGTTGTAGTAGTAGTTGATGGTTGAGTGTGGCACGATGCAAGAGACGACCCCGCCCCTATCAGACGTTGAAGTTTTAGTATCACCGCATTTAGCAGAAATGAAGACGACGTAAAAAAAAAAAAAAAAAAAACCCAAGATGCAGGTTTCAATTCTCGGCTTGAACAGTGTCGTGTACATTGTTCAAGTTATTTTTTTTTTATTCTTTATCCCTTTTTCTATACACTTTTTCAAAATTGAACGAACAATCGATATTGCATCAAAATCGGTAGTTTTTATTTATTTCTCCGAATTCCGGAAAAAAAAGAATAAATTTTCATTTTTTACGATGCAAAATTCTTTTTGCGAGACGTCGACATTCAGAACACACGTACTGTATGATAATGTGTGTGTATCACACAGGCACATCGTGTGGAATTTGATATCATCACTGTGTACAGTGTTTCTTTCTTTTTTGCAAATTAGAAAGATGTTGAAACTCCTTTAATTCGAGAAATAATTCGTTATGGAAATTGATTTCGTAAAAACGACAAGCGCCTCCACCCAAGAACTTAGGGGTTGCAAATGAAATCTGACTGAATCAGCTTTCACAAAATAACGTCTGAAAACTTCCTCAATACGTTTTATCATAAATTATCATGGTCTAATTTTTTTTTTTTTTGTTTCCCAACATAATCTCCTTTCTACACTGTACTCAACTGTCACACGGTAAGTACCAAAATTCAGCTAATAAGCAAATTAAATATCAAGCAACCGACATATTAATAAAGTTTTGTGTACACACAAAAGTACAAAAAAATAAAAAATGCCTCTCTTAGACTTGTTAGCATGTGCCAAATATAAAGGTCAGTCATGAATACGAACATTGTTTTTTTTTAAACATTGCCGTTTTAAATGTAACGTTAATGTAACGATTACAAGCGGCTGTTGTGCTGACCTCGAAAGCGATCTTTATTTGAGCGCAGTCTCCTTTGATAACACTTTCTCTAAAAATGTTAGCCTTGTGCCAACCTTTGCTCTTTCTACTAAAATTACAAATGCACATACATTGAAAATAGACACAGATAATTGCCCTACAGTACACACTCTCAATGGAAATCAATAGAAAAAAAACTAAAACCCGTCGTATTATGAAGCGATTCATTCATTTATATTGGAGCGGAACGCACTGGTTGACAGAAAGAGAGAGAGAGAGAGATCCGTGTATTGTGTAATGTATATTTATATACCTATATATCGTATCGTACGGACTTGAAATAACAGTTAAAAAAAGGCGTACTCTACTGTTTTACAATAAAGAGCTTCCCACCCACGAAAAAACATTTCGGTTATTTTCTTGGTTGCGTTTATTACACGTGTTCATAGGGATTTTTAGTAGAGGTGAATTTCTGAAATTTACACCTGTGTCGAAACGTTAATTATGGGTGCATTTTCTTTTCACACAGACACACATTGAAAGCGAAACAAATATGTGCGCGCTTTTGTCAAAATCATTTTTTCTCAGAACACGCTTCCGAATTTACAAAAAAAATTAATCCAATTAGCAAACTGTTGCTAAATGTTTCCCTATGATAATTAAGTTAATTTTTTTTATTTCCATGAGAAAATAATCTTACTTTTTTTTTTTTAGTTTTAAATGGCGTTGAATTCCCTCTGACCAGCTGGGACCACCTAAATCCGTGTGTGTGTGAACGCACCCCAACATCTCCCTTAATTAATTATTTGATTTACGAAAAAAAAAAAAGAAAAAAAAAAGGTCATGTTTTCTTTCCTGGCGCAGTGGAGCGTAATATCCATAGGGAGCCATCGAGCTGAGCTGAGTACTTTTTCGCCCTCGCAGTCGTGTGGGAGAGTCTGCGTAAATGTAACGATAGAGTTGGAAAGAAAGTTGAAATTGAAAACTGGGTCTCGACTCCTCGAAACGGATATTCAAATTTAAGAGGCGAATTGAAACGCTAATCCCCGTATAATCATCTAAATTGGATAATTACAATCAATAGCGTTTTTTAGAAGTTAGGCGTTTGAAAAAAAAAACTCTTTCCTGTAATCTGCGGTGGACGGGTTCGAATCGTACCGCAGGTTCGTTGTTTTTTTTTTTTAATTTTCTGCAGGGTTGGTGGTGGTGGTGGGGGGAGTTCTATCACAAAAACTAAGGATTGCTGTCAACAACGGACTATTCGAAATTTGCCGACACGATTGTCCGAGTAAAGATGCGGGAGGGTCTCCTAAGTCAAGAGTTGAAATTAACAGGAACCATGAAAATATTTAATACAGCCGAGTCGTAAGCCATAACATACGTTCATTTATGACACATGAACAAAAATATTTTCTTGTGCACTGACATCAATAGGGGTCATATGTTATATATAACCGTTGTTTCTTCCTCTCGTAATAATAAATGATATATATAAAAAAAAAACTTATTTCTCTAAGGCCTTAGTCTTGTAACTTTTACGGTTTGTGTCTTAATGTAAAAAAAATTATAAAACTTTATGATCACTAAAGACTAAAGAGATTATCAAAAAAAGGTTTCTTGTAGAAGCGGATAAAAAGTGATTAGGATTATCAGCAGGTTTTAATTCCAGTTTAAATAGAAAGAAAAATTTATTCAAAGTTCTATTTTTAAAAATTGAGTTTCCAGACTTTTATAGAAAATATATATTCTTTTTTTAATTGTTATGTCACCCGATTTCTTATATTCTGCAAGAATTTTAATTTTATTTTGTGTGTATGTGTGTTTTTTTTTGGGGGGGGGGGGGAGTAATTGAGATTAAAATTTGCTGATAATCCTTATCAATTAAACCGCTTCTGTATCAAAGCTTATTTTATAGTCTCTTAAGTATTTGCAAGTGATATAATTTAAAATAATTATTCGAGTGAATTACTTTTCTTTTTTGTCAATTAGGTAGTTTATTTTCTAAGTTTTTAACAAATAGCAACAGATTTATGTCTTTAGTCACTGGTATTTCGTCTGCCCAAAATGACAACGCTTGTTTTTAAAGCCAATCATTTTCAGACACGTTCAATAATTTTCTTTAAATGAATCGTTGACCGACGCAATTGAAATAATTAGTACAAACCACTGACTGTAGTAGTTTTGTTTTTTTTAAGGTGGGGTTCGTATTTATTTAAATTTTGTTTTATTTTCATTTTCAGTATATTTGAATTATTTTTTTTACGGCTTATCAACCCTTCTGAGGTTATTTCAAACCGGGACATATTTTGAAGAGTAGATATTGCATTAACAATTTTAAAAAGAATAAACATGGTTTTCCCAGATACAAATTCTACTATTTAACCCATACCTTTCCCAATGGTAAGTGAGTGCAACGAACCCGACTGGAATTCGAACTCGGCTCTAAGATTTCTCATTTTGAGCTGTTAAAGCATCATCCGTACCCGGTTTTAATTACAAACAAAACACGAAAGAGAAAAAAAACAAACTTATTTTCAAGTAGGGTGGGTGGGGGGACTGAAAAGTTTGGAACAATTCAAGACATTTTCACAGGACCCCAACCTTCCCAGTTATTTGAAATACATGAAATAATGGATGTTTGCTAAATTAAATTTAAAATTCTACTTTATACTAATAATTAAAAATAAAAATAAAAACATAAGTTTATTAACTATGCCCATGTTTGCTCGCTTTTATAAGTCAGTCAGTTAAGTGCCATACGTGATACATGCTTTGGGCGATCATGTCTCGAAAGAGACATGACTGACTGGGCAAAAGATTATGCCGCAGTAGGTTACCATTGTTTTAGTGGTAGACTGGTTGCCGACCAAAGCTATAGAACCCAAACTGTCCCATTATTTAACCCATATCTGGAAGGAAGAGACGGATTAATACCTTTCCCAAGGGTATTTGTGCGTAAGTGAATGCTAGGAATTCAACTGGAATTCGAACTCGGATCCCCCGATTTGTCGTTCCGAGTCGATATCCGCTGCGCTTTTAAGAGTTGTCTGAAAACTACTTTTGTAAAAACACTTCACTGCAACTCCATCTCAACCGCTAAGCTGTTCTCTTCTACGGTTGATCTCCTTGCCATAACACCAGCACTTTTGGGTACTATTTTGAAGCGCTTCCTGTAGCCCGATAAATACGGTCTTTGTATTCTGAAATCATTGTCCTGCTCTTGCTCTTGTGATATTAAGCTTAAATTTGTATAATACGGCACCAAATCCATGGGGTGATTCGAATAGACTGCTGCGTCAGTCTTTCAAGTGTGAACTTTGAAAATATGCATTCCTTTTATTTTCCCCTGATCTCACACTGTGTACACAACTAATTCAACCACCAAGAAGCCCCCCACATCTCACAGATGGAGGGAAAGCCCCAATTTCCTTAGTTTGCTAACAATTTTAAGTGTGAGAAAGACATTTTAGACATCATTACGAAAACACTAAACACATAAATTGGTTTTCTTCAATTCAATTTAAAAAAAATAATTTTCTTAAATTATTTTTTTTTAAATTTCCCGAGGAATAAAAAACTATTGTAATTATTAATGAGCTTTTTACAATTACGATATGTTCAAGTGCTAATTTTGATAAGTTTCATCGAACCATATTTAAGCATGGATTATTGAAATAGTTAATGAACTTTGTAACGGAACCTTAAGAGAAGACATATTCATGGTCATAAAATTTTACGTCAACACTTTTTTTTTTTTGATAAGCTCAAGTGCTAATTTGATAAGCTTCAAAGAAGCAAATATAGGCAATGGATGATTAATACAAGAGCTGGGTTTGCCTTGCCTATTGATTTAAGATTCTTGAAGCTTGGTAAGAAGTTCAGACTTTAAAACGGAAGGACTTTCTCTAGGCTTGGCTCCAACAAAGTAATTTGCCCACCCACCAAAAAATTATGTTAACTAATTTTAATCTACAATTTTTTACTGGCACCCCCTACCTCAAAACAGTCTGGCGACAGGCCTGAATCAATTCAAGCTTGATTATTTATTATGAAGTAAGGTTTAACATCAAAGGGGGCACAGAAAAATTATCAAACCGATTTCCTACAGAAAAATAAATATTTTGAATGAAACAAATTCTACTTCCGGTCAAAAGACTCTCCTCGATTATTCTTAGAATCCTTTTGAAAATAACGGGTCTCCCCGTCTTCTATTTATATTCAGTCAGTTCCGTTTTTAAAACAATCAACACACATACACCAACCTTATTAACGCTAATCATATTGTTTCACTGTTAGGAGCATTCTACCGACAATGACACCCGGAATATCTGCCAGAAGGCCTCTCACATTATTAAATTAGAGTGGCCATATTTCTAAGCTTAGATATGGCACAAGGTCCAAAGTATGGAGGAACCAAGCTAGGATCGAACTCGCTACTCAATTGTAAAATTGATACTAACGAAATAAGCTGGCTAACCATTCAGTCAGTTAAGTGCCATACGTGAAACACGCTTGGGCGATCATGTCTCGAAGGAGACATGACTGACTGGGCAGAAGATTATCCCGCAGTAGGTTGCCATTGCTTTCTGCGGTAGACCGGCTGCCGACCAAGGCTATAGAACCCAATCTGTCCTGCTATTTAACCCATAACTAGAGGGAAGAGACGGATTAATACCTTTCCCAAGGGTATTTGTGCGTAAGTGAATACAATGGATTCAACTGGAATTCGAACTCGGCTCCCCGGTTTCTCGTTCCGAGCCGATATCCACTGTACCACAACGCACATCCGTACGATAGAATCGAACTCATTATTAATGCGACTGGTTTGCTAAACAGAGTTTGTCATTCACAAAGAAGAACTGCGTGATTAAAATGTCTTGCGATGTGTGACCCGCCACAGTTCGTAAATAAATAAAAAAAGAAATTGAGGAAGTGTAAAGAAAAGTTAGGCGTTTTAGAGTGGCTGACGTCATTGGATGGCTAGTGGGTAAAAGAGGGGCGCTTGTTTAAGACTAGTTATACTTTTCATTGCCCCATCCCGCTTTTTAAAGAAAAATATCGAAGTAGAATGAAAAAAAAAAAAAATGTTTATTTCTTTTTAGGTGAGCCACTAGGAAAATAATTTGAGAAAAGATACACTGTAGATGTTTATTCTCCAATCTTCTTCATTGCTTTCGTTCGTTCGTCCGCCCTCCATTATTTCGTCAGATAGATGGGAAAAGGAGGAGGTTGTACTTAGACAGAGTTGCTTCCCCTTTACTTTTCCCGCCTTTATAAATCGCGCAATAATCATATTTCGCCAAGTGCCAGCAAATCGTCGGCAGTTGAATTGCCGTTGTTAAAAACTTAAGATTTATATCGCTTCTTGGAAAAGATGAAAGAACCTCTCCATGAGATCCATTCGCGCCCCCAACAAATTACTTTAAATATTACACTGTACTTGCCCCACCCATTTTTCCTCTCTCTCTCTAGTTTATTCGCAATATTGTTCAATATTTTCCTTCTAATTGTCCGTCCCCATTCAAATATATATAACTAGAGAATCAGATTTATTTATTTTTATCTGATGCAAGTTGAGACGGTTGTAAATTGTGTGTGTGTGTGTGTGTGTGTGTGTGTGTGTGTGTGTGTGTATTTTAATAATTGTCTTTAGTTCATGTAAAACGTACTTTTAATGACCGACGAAGTTCGAGGTGATATTTTCCCTGCTAGAAATAGTTGAAGCCCCGGCACAGAAAATGAGACAAAAAAAATCTTATATTTTTAGTATGCGATAAATTTATATGCATGATTACGTTGAACAGATGTGTACTCACACCAAAGTAAATAAATCTTGTAAAAGAAGGCTCACACACACACACACACACACACACACGTCCACTAAATTTTAAGATATTTCCGAGTACCAAATTGTCAACACACAAAGTTTTGTTTTACGGTATATCAACCTCTGTGGGTTATTTAATACCAAAAAGGTAGGGTTTTAAGATCTTTTTTAATATTCAGTTATAGCGAAAAGGTTGATTTAGTCAGATTTTGATGAAAAATTTTATCATTATTTTTTTTATTTTAGAAAACTGAAGATGTCTTCTAGTTTTGTATTAAAAATGTATTGCTAGTAATAATTTTGTGCCTTCAAAAATGTATTATGACAGTAATTCCTTTTCTTTTTCCTTCAAAATCTGTTATGGTAATAATTTTTTTTTTCAAAAATGTTTTGTTGGTAATATTTTTCTTTAGAAAATGTGTAGTTTTCATTCAAAAGTCTATTTTTATACTTTCATGTTGTTTTGACCCCAGTTTGGGGGTTAACTATTTGCCCATAGCTGGGACCCTAACAGGTACTACCACTCCGGGTCAGTGGGGACCTGGGAACAACAGCAATTAAGAGGTGGTTCCATGCTCCTCACAACCTCCCAATCAGAGGCATTGCTGCCGGATGCAGTTTACCGTCATACCCAGGACCACAAAGATAAAATTCGAGAAAAAATAGAATCTTTCATTTTTTAAAAATGTGTTTTTAAAGCCTCGTTCTTTCCGAGTATTCTTAAAACTGAAAAATTTTAAGTTAATGATTTCATTCTTTTGATTTTTCGGTGGTTTTTAGAATTTGAAAACGCGAAAGAGCGAAACGTTAACAAGAGAAAAAATTAAACATTCAATTGGTTTTCACGTATTTCACTTTACATAATTCGTTCTTATATATATATATATATATATGATGCCATATAGGAATTGTATCAATGGCGCAAAAATGACATCTCAATTTAATCGATATATTTTCCAAAATTACACAAAATTTTTTAAATGCTAAGGAGTAAATTTATTCAATAAAATTACCATTGGCTTCAATCACGCCCTCTATGCGATTCGGAATCTCCTGTAACTCTTCTGGATGGTCTCTTTGTTTAAGTTCGTGAATGCTGCCATACTCGTTATCTTCAGTTCACCTCTAGTGTAACAAAGAGTGTTGTTGGTCTCTCACTCAATTGTGCCTTACACATAACAATCAAAGTGGTCGCAGTCTGGAGAGTTAGGTGGTCAAATGTAACAGGTGATGTGGTCACAGAAATTGTCTGACAGCCATGGCTTGATACTGCTGCTTGTGTGACATGGTATAGACTCCTGTTGCTAGATATAAGGTCTCTCAGCAGCCACGCTCTTGGCCCAGGGCAGAACTATCTCCTAAAGACACTTGATGTAGGCCTCCGTGTTGAATCTGAGGCTCTGTGGGGAATAGAGGCATAACGCCGCCTTCACTAGTGATCACATCAAACACCTTCATAATCACCATTAGGTTCATCGAACTCTTTCCGAATCTTCTGCGCTGTCCTCAGATTAACACCCAAACAATCTGAGGTGCTCGTATTAGAGCTTCCGGTGCGAATGCCAAGCAGTACAGTATGTCGTTTCCAAATTTCTAGCGGAGTAAATTGCGTCATGGTCTTCTTTTTCTCACAGACGGTGCCCAGCTGACCCTGCTACACTGTACAATCGAAAAAATAAAATAAAATAAACACCGTGCATGCATGAAATTAAAAATATAAAATGACGACAATTTATTCATCGTATGTGTGTGCGTGTGTGTGTGAGTGTAATAATTCTGCATTATTGCCCAGTAGAGTCCATTGCTTATCAAATAAAAGATTCTATTCTTCATACATGTATATGTTTACACAGATACCTGATTGTTGTCGCTGATTATCAAACGACAGCAAGTCTCTTGATCTTCCCAGACCCAGCAATGTTGTCAATCAATTAATTTTTTTTTTTTTTTTTTCAAGTTTCTAATTTATTTTAACTCGGGTTTAGTGTTCTAAAACGGTTTCAAGTGTGTTAAATATTTTTTCTTATAATAATAGTTTAGTGACATAAGTCTTATTAATTAATCCATAGTTGGGGGAGACGAAATGGATTCAGACATTTCCCCAAAGGTATTTTACGCGTAAGTAAATATAACGACTTCAACTGGAATTAGCACCTGTCTTTCCTATTAACAATTCAGAGTCATTATTCATTACACCACCTGTACATCCTAGCTTAAAGTACCTGCTATCCGCAAGCGGTCACTCATCTAGGTACTGACTAGGCTCGACTAGGCTCGTTGATCATACGGGAACTGGTATTTCAACGTGATATGGACGTAAGCCTGCCTTCCATTATTTAACGAACGTCTTAAAGTTTTTGTTAGAAACTCGGTTTTCCTTGCAATAAAATTAATTGTTATTGTTGTGTTAAATTATTTCTCTCTCGGGGAAGGAATAAATGGTGTTGACTGATAATACAGAAAGTGTGTGTGTGGGGGGGGGGTGAACCGAATTATTCGATAATTCTGTTCCTTGTTTGATAACACTTGACTAAACTTAAAAATAATAATTTCACCCCAAACATGGCAATAAATCCATTAAGACCCAAGGGGTTACTGAATGTGAAAAAAATGTGTGAGAAACGAGTCAGAACAATAAAAGAACAGAAATTAAGATAACGGTTGACACTGCATTTAAATTTTTGAAGATCAAACTTGACTGGAAAGCGAGAAGTGCAAAAGAAGAAGCTGTTAGAATAACACTTACAGTTACATCTAGCAATTTCAGCTGAAAAATTATGAGACCTAACTGCCAATCAAGTACTGCGCTTAAATTCGTGAAATCGATGTACCAAAGAGGAAAGCTGATCAGAACAATTACCATGGAAGTATTTATAGGCAAGGCACAGAGAAATTATGTTACGGCTTTAGGAAAGTGACTGAAGCCGTGATGCCAGATTAGGACCGATAACATTGCAAATCTTTGGATTTTGCCAAGAATCTCGAAATACAAAACAGAAGCACCAGACCAAATGTGACAGCAATATTCAATGCAATGGCGAGAAGAAAATATCTCGCACGATATTAGCAGATCTAGCGATTTATACAATATTATTTTTTTAATCATTTCGCCCCAAGCAAGGCGAGACCGCCACTCGTGCGCATGGGTTTCCAATGAGAGAAAAGAGTGGTTACAAGGGGTATTGAAGAAAAGATGAAAGATGAATGGAATTCACGAAGATGGCAATTTAAATTTTTGAAGATTGTAACTATGAGGGAAACAAGTACACGGAAGGGAGTTCCACAGGTGGGAAATACGAGAATAGAAACTGTTAGAGTAAAAGTGGTGGTTACATGTAACTATTTCAACGGTTAAAGGGTGGGACCTAGATGCCAATATAGTAGCACGCTTAAATTCACATGGACAGGGCACCGTGTAAAAAAGCTGGTCAGAACGGTTGCCATGAAAATAATTGTAGAAAAGACAGAAGGAAGCCACGTCAAGTCGGTGAGAAAGTGAGAGAAGTCGAGATGCCAGATCAGGACCAATTACATTGCAGATGATCCTTTTGATTTTGGGGAGAACCTCGAGATGAATTACAGAAGCACCCGACCAGGTATGGCAACAATATTCACGATCTTTCCACTTCATGTCAGCGGAAGACCTTAGCACGAGAAGGCGCAGTAAGTCACTTTCCTGGGGGGTTAGCATCAGCCATACTGATGGTAAGCAAGAAATACGGGAACAATTTCGTCTTGAAGATGTCAGAATTAACAAACCATTTTTTACTCGAGTTAACAACAGATCGTAGTTCATTTTTTAGATCAGCCACCAACTTGACTGCATCGAACCAACCCGTCTTAGTATTAAGATGGGAATAACTAGCCATGTCATACCAAGTTGAGAACTGATGACATCAGGACGGTCGTTGATGAAAATAAACGTAGGTCGAAGGATAATGACCTGGGGGACAGGCGTATTAATGTAAAAAAAATCTAGAGGACTAGCTTCCATGAAGGACAGAGTCGGTTTTATTTTATTTTATTTTTTTTTTAGCAGCGTAATCTCTATGGGGCAGTTATTGCCGAAATCTATTTTATACGCATTTTTTTCTTTTAGATAATAGTGGTTTTAGTGACACAAGTCTTATTAATTAACCCATAGATGGGGAGAAGAGATGGGTGCATACCTTTCCCAAGTGTATTTGCATGTAAGTGAAAACGCAACTGGAATTAGAACTCTGGTCTCCGATTAAGAATTCCGTTACACCCCTCGTACATCCAAGCTTACAACAACTGGTATTCCCAAGCGGTTACCCATTTAAGTACTGACCAGGCTCGACGTTGCTTAACTTCGACAACCGGTGTTTCAACGTGAAGTGGCCGTAATCGAATCCAAACGATTGCTTCCCCGACGGCTACAATCTCCAGGAGTTTAAATGTAAGGTCAATATACACCTAACACACTAACCTGCTCCCATTCTATCAAACACTCTTCCCATCTGCCCAACCCTCATCCTCGGTATCCTTACTCATCTGTCACCTTCCTCCTGACATTCCCTATGTCTAACCACTCCTTCTCTTTACCTTCCCCTATGTAGCCCCATGCGCAATAGTGGCAGTGGAATGTCTTGCTTGGGGTGAGATGATTAAAAAAAATAAAAAATAAAAAAATGAAAAAAACAAACCTTTTAAAAATTTAAAGAAAATTACCATAGGTCAAAAGAAAAATGTCAAAAATTGCCTGTGAGGGTAAGGGTAGAATTTATACAACTCTTCAACTACCAGTGAGGAATAGAACCCTGTTCTTTAGACTCACACCCTTTCATCGGTAACTGAAATGAGATTATTTAAAGATTTTTGATTGTTGAAAAGACTGTCTAATCTCGTCTTCTCCGCTATCAACTTTGCTATGAGGTGAAGTTCAATGATTCTGCCGACAAATTCCATTCGTGTGAAATCTTTTGTTTCAACTAAATTAGAACACGTCTAAAATTCTGAGACAAACTGTTGCTATTACTCTATGAATTCTTCAGACGACTTTCTCTATCTTTGTTGTTTTTACCACAACATTTCGGTATTCATGCTATTCGCCAAGAATATATTCTAAATAAAAAGACCTGACATGTCGGCTTTAATCTCTTTAATTGGAATCTTTCACAAAATTCGTTTTTTTTTTTTTGTTTTTTTTTGCAAAAGGGATGCAATTTAAGTTTGTATGATAATTCGACTGGAATGATAAGCTAATCTTTTTTCTTTCTTTTTTTTTTTTTTCGTTTCACCCCAAGCAAGGCGGTATCGCCACTGATGCACAGGGGGCTACATAAGAGAGAAAAAGTTTAGGCAGGAGGAGAGTGACGAGAAAGACGAACGAGTTACAGAGAAAGGCCAAGAGAAGGATGGGAACACAGGTGTGAGGACAGTTGCGAAGGTAGAGAGAAAGGAAAATAACAAGATACACGGGGGGTGATGTAGAAAGGACTGGAGTAAAGTGAATAAGAGATGGAAATTGACATTGCATCTAAATTCCTGGAGGTTGTAGCCGTTAGGAAAGCAAGTATACAGAAGGGAGTTCCACAGGCGGAAAGTGCGAGAAATGGAAATGCTGGAGTAGAATTTTTGGCTGCATTTGGTTGATCTAACTGTAAATGGGTGGGACCCAGTTGCCAGTCTGGTTGCACGAGTAAATTCTTGTAGAGGGGGCAGCAGTAACCTAAGTTCGTTGAAGCAGAAGCCATGAAAATATTTATAGAATAGACAGATGGAAGCCACATCCACCAATGAGAAAGTGGTTGGAGTCGAGCTGCCAGGTCGGGACCAGTCACATTACAGATTCTCCTTTGGAGCCTGTCGAAAACACTGAGATGAATAGCTGGGGCGTCTGATCAGCTATGACAACAGTATTCCATGCACGGTTGGATAGACTCAGGCGGAAAAATCTTCCTGGCCCGACACAGTGACCCAACCTTCCTAGCAGTGGATTTAGCTATTGACTCAATGTAATGATTTCACTTGAGGTTGGAAGATAAGATCTGGAATAAAATTAATTTTGCTTTGACATGTTTCTTCTATTATTCGGTATCAAAAGAAAATGAATTTTATTATTTCATAAGAACCAATTCTACATTTGGCCAGATGAAATGTGTTTCCCTTTAAGTGGTGAGCACATGATTTTTAATTTATGACACAATAGTAATAGCAGACACGGCAAAGAAACTACGAAACCAGCTACAGGAGGCAGCGAAGGAGAGCAAAAAGAAAGAACTAAGCATAAACTAGAAAAGACAGAATGCATGGCTATCATCAAAACGGATGAGACCAAAATGCAAATTTCGGGCCGTGAATACTAAAACCAGGCAGCGACATGGATTTAAATATCTGACGGAAAATACGACACAGAGATCCGAAGATATATCGGTATGGTCAAAGAGGCATTTCAAAAGCTAAGCAGAGTATTCAGTCAGTCAGTGAAGTGCCATACGTGATACACGCTTTAGGTGATCATGTCTCTTTCGAGACATGATTGACTGGGCAGAAGATTATCCCGCAGTAGGTTGCCATTTGCTTTCTGCGGTAGATTGGTTGTCAACCAAGGCTATAGAACCCAATCTGTCCTATCATTTAACCCATAACTCGAGGGAAGGGACAGATTAATACCTTTCCCCAAGGGTATTTGTGCTGAAGTTAATGCAAGGAGTTTAACTGAAATTCGAACTCGGCTCCTCGATTTGTCGTTCAGATTATTAAAAAGAAAAAAAAACTTCGTTAGAAACAAAGAAAATAGTACTGAACTGTTACGTGATATCTGTCTTCCTGTATGGTAGCGAATACTGGACAATCTTCTCAAAAATGAAGGAAAGATAGAAGCCAACAGAAATGTGGTTCTATAGAAGGATGCGGAGGATAGAACAGAACATTTGAGCAACAACGAGGTTTTAGAGAGGATGAAAACAAGAAGGAAACTTATATTTAACACCAGGAAGTGGCAGTTGAAATTTCTGGGACACGTAATGATGAAGGAGGGTTTGGAAAATGTGATACTCACAGGAAAGTTAAAGGGAAAGATGAAGAAAGGAAAGCAGCACCTAACATACTTGAAGGTCTTGAACAATTGGACGGCAGAAGAGAGCTTGAGAGAAATAACAATATAAAACTTATTAAGAACTACAAGGACAGGAATATGTGGAGGGCCATGATCACTTAAGTCCTCAAGGGACACATAAAAGAAGACGGATATTTGGATATATTTCATCTTAAAACTCGGTTCTATTTTCATTGTTGACGTATTTTGTTATGTCGATGATAAACGGGGAAAACGTGATTGAATATTAACTGGAGGATACTCATAGATCATGGCACATTCAATAATTCTTCTGAATAAACGAGTGGGCCCGTGCCATCAAAACTAACGGCAAATATTTATTTCGATATGCCGTCTAAAATGACAGCAACATTTATATTGATATACCTACTATTTAGTATATATATATTATATGACAAAAGGGATATATATATATATATATATATATATTATATGACAAAAGGGATAAAATATATATATATATATATATACATATATATATATATATATATTATATGACAAAAGGGATATATATATATATATATATATATATATATATATATATATATAAAAGGGATATATATATATATATATATATATATATATTATATGACAAAAGGGATATATATATATATATATATATATATATATATACATACATATATATATATATATATATGATAAAATATATATATATATATATATATATATATATATATATTATATGACAAAAGGGATAGATATATATATATATATATACTGTAATGGTTGATTTTTGCTCGATACTCGTATTTAAGTAGATATTCTGTTTATAATCAAAATCAAACAGTATTATATATTTATTTCTACCGGCCTGATTATTTACGATACATTTTTATTACGAAAATGTGTATCATTCGGCAGGATATATATATATATATATATATATGTATATATATATATATATATATATATATATATATATTCACTACTCGACGACATAATAATTGCAAAAAAAAAATAAAATAATAAGGCACTGTTAAAGAGCAAATATGTGGCAAGAACTTTCATAACTGGTAGTAAAGTGAATGAACTGAGCCGATGCTGCCTCGCTATTGTCTCTCGCTATCTTTCCATGAGCGTGACAGGATGGAGGATTATATTTACACACACACACACAACGGTCATTATTATAATATAGAAATGAAAATAATGTCGTATAGATCCAAATTGGCATCACGAAGATTTCGGCAACATCCAAATTTGATCTGGAAAACACGCAGTTTTTGTTTATTATTATTAAAAAGTGAATATCATTTATTCAGGCGAAGCTCCTTTGAAACAATGTGGGAAGCAATAAAAGACTAAATTGAAATTAATTAAAATCTATTTCCTCTAATGATAGAATTCAAGTAAAATTCAAACATTCAGTTGCTTACCGTGACTCACATTTCATCTCTCTAATGGAAATTTTATCCGAAATAAAATTATTTTCTGATGATGCCGAATAATTAGCGAAACATGCCAAAATAAATGAACCTGAATTGCCATTCAATATACGACGAAATGAACATTCAATATTGACACGTTTCGTCTTCTAAAAATACTTCTTCAGAATAAATTGTGTTTTTATAGATAAAATGAAATAGAAATAAACGTCGGTTATAATTCAGTCCGTCAGTAAAGGGCCATACGTGATACACGCTTGGGCGATCATGTCTCTTTCCAGACATGACTGACTGGGCAGAAGATTATCCCGCAGTAGGTTGCCATTGCTTTCTGCGGTAGACTGGTTGACAGCCAATGTTAAAGAACCCAGAACCCAATCAGTCCTGTTATTTGACTCATAGCTAGAGAGAGAAGAGATGTATTATATTATTAAGTAGTAATTATTGGGGGATCATTTTATTAATTCATAACAATATAAAACTGATCCCCCACTTTATGACCAGTAGAAGCCTTAATCATGTTTTCAACTATTATATTCAGTCAGTCAGTTAAGTGTCATATGTGATAGACGCTTTGGGCGATCATGTCTCGAAAGAGACATGACTGACTGGGCAGAAGATTATACCGCAGTAGGTTGCCATTGCTTTCTGCAGTAGATTGGTTGCCAGCCACGGCTATAGAACCCAAATTGTTCTATTATTTAACCCATAACTGGAAGGAAGATACGGATTAATACCTTTCCCAAAGGTATTTGGTGTAAACTGAAATTCGAACTCGGCTCCCCGCTTATAATTAAACATTGAAAAATAATAATAAAAAAAAAAAAATTAAAAAAGGCTGAAAATGCAGGAACATTTTAACATTTCTAGCCGACCACATTCAGCCTCCGCTTTTTTTTTTTTCGCTGTTGTTGGGGAAAATATATGACTAAGTGGAAAACAACGTTTTAAATGTAATGCGACTCCACATACACACGAACAAGGAGTGATGAAATTATAATATTAATAATTTATATATATATATATATATATATATATAATCTATTCGATTTTATTTAGATTCTTTTTCTTTGCGCCACTTTTGTTAGCAGATCTTACACTATGATAATAGAAGATCGATATTAAAAAGAATGGCCATTTTAATTTATGATTATCGACCTTAATTTTACTGTTAATTGATGATGATCAGTTAACTAAGAATCAATGGTAATTACGAAACGCGTTGATGGTTTCAACATTTCCCATCTAAAGAAATGTA
Organism: Ascarosepion bandense; assembly: GCA_037127315.1. Taxonomy (NCBI): domain Eukaryota; kingdom Metazoa; phylum Mollusca; class Cephalopoda; order Sepiida; family Sepiidae; genus Ascarosepion; species Ascarosepion bandense. The sequence continues at coordinate 2,689,939 of JBBBDQ010002261.1, read as the reverse complement.
AAACGAAAAGGTCGATAGGTATTGAGGGTTAAGGAAGGTTGTTGAAGGGTTACAGCGTGGATGATAGATAAGTTTCACTTGTCGTATGATTTTTAAAAATTGTTTCGAAGTCTAACAAATACATCCAAAGAGCTTAAGAATTTTAAAGAAATAATAGGACAAATTGATTTATTTCAAACAATATGAAAGCATAGAAAATTTAACACTCACAAAGTATATTGAAGGAAAGAGAAGCAGGTGAATTTGCGAGTAAATTCGTTTGTGTGAATGGATGGACAAATACAAACGGATGGTAAAGGGGTCGAAAATTACTTTGAGCCATGAGCACATACACTGCCGATCATAATTATTAGGCCACCCAATTTTTTTTTAAAGAAATTATGTAATTCACACTTTTTTTTAGTATTTATTGTTAAGTGGATAATTCTAAATGAAAATAGAATGGTTCTTTTGTTCTTATTACTTTGCAACATTTTACAAGGCAAGGAAGCAAAGATGAACTCGTCCGAATCACTCTAAATTTTCTTCATTCTTTCATTGATGAAACTGCAATATAGGTAATTATTAAATATTTATAAATTCATTTGATGCACATGTTATTGTGCAGTATTAACAAAAAGAACCATTCTATTTTCATTTACAATTATTCACTTGGCAATAGATGTAAAAAAATTAGTATGAAATACATCATTGTTTTTAAAAACACTGGGGTGGCCTAATAATTATGGCCGGTAGACTTTGCAATAAAATAATACGTGTAATATTTTTCAAACAGAAGCCATGTTTTCTTTAGACAAGACTATGACACAAGGGAAAAACCAAAAAGTACGAAAAACGAATTTTGGAGAATTGTTGTTTGCAGCAATGCAGAGTTTATTGAAACTGTAAAAACGTATTCCAGTCGAACTCGTTTGATAAAAAGACCAATACAAGTGTTGCTTTTAACAAAGTGAAATTATAACAAAATTTAAAAATTTATGACCAGTGTCAATGTGTGGCTGAAATGTGTGCAGTGAATGTGGAAAGATCAAGTCTTTAAATGTCGTCTTCAGCGAAAGGTGGCGTCTCGGGAGCATTTCAGAAAATGACTCGATGAACGGAAGTGAAAAGCGACATGTTCCGGTTTGCTGGGGTTTTAAATAATCAGAACGATAACAGTAAAAAAAAGAGCATTGAACTGAAGCACCTTTTTTTCTTTTTTCTTTTTTAAATAAGACATTTTAAAAAAAAATGTTAACTAAGTTGTAAATTAACTACGAAACCAACTTGAATTTTTACAAGAACTCTCATCGTTCTCAGAAATGTAAGAATGTTAAAGGTCTTGGTTTCAGGACTAAAATATGTTATTTATAAAAATGTGCCAAAACTGTGACTGAACATAATTATCTCCGTATAAATACTGAACAGAATGAAGAAAACCGCACTGGACCAAATTTGGCACCTCTTCCAAAATTATATAAGAGAATAGTCCAAAGAATGCAATAAACAAGTCCTGACACTAAAGTTATTTGTCCATAAGTCTGTGTCATGGAGAATATCAAAAAGTACTTTTAATGTTGATGGTTCTGAATTTTTTTTTAAATTATTTAAATTGCTAGTCAGAGTAGGCTTTAGGTAAGTCCCAATAAGTAGGTTGTAGATAAGGCTTCTATCGGATAAACTGGCCCAATAAGTAGGTTGTAGATAAGGCTTCTATCGGATAAACTGGCCCAATAAGTAGGTTGTAGATAAGGCTTCTATCGGATAAACTGATACTTTTCCGAAGCGGGTCTTTTTGACTTTTACTCAGAAATGAGCCGAAGTTCTCGATTATTTGTATTCACAATCATTTGAACTGTTAAATAACTTGAAGTCTGTTGTCTTTTCTAATTGCGCAGAATTTGCAAATACTAAATGAAGAAAACAAAATTAATTTTTGAAAAGGTTTATTAATAATCAATTAGACATTAACTCATATACACGACGGGTACTACACACTTTTTCGGTCCTTCTACTAAAAGGGGACACGATTCAACTACCGGTAGATTTTGTTATGAGATGAGGGTAATATCGAAAACCTTTTCTTTTTGGGGAAAATTTAGACAACTTACTTTGAAGAAAGTCGGCTTATTCTCCGATTGTCATTAAACTTTAAAGTAGACGCTACTTTTTTGATCAGCTATTTAAATGTCAATCGTTTAGTTTTAGTGATAACCTAGGAACCTTTTTCGATCTTCATGTGTCGCTCAAAGCTAGGCGCTAAACAGTCACGATTTTCTCCACAGTTTTAAACTCCCATGGCACACAGAAGTGCCTAAGCTAGATTGGTGCTTCTTCATTTCTGTAGAAAATTTGACCCAAAGGAGCAGGATGATTTTCCGACTCGTCGGAAAAAGAAAATAATTCAAAATTTTGTTCGTAGATTTCACACACAAACCGTTAAAACGCAGCAAATATGATTAACAGTTATGAGCTTTTCATTTCTGAACTAAATTCGGGTTTTATGGGGGGGGTGCGTACAAGGAGTTAGAACGAAGATGCGATTTGGCCGGTCTGTGTTTTTTCCTGTCCAAAAGCCAAAAAAAAAAAAAAAAGAAAAAAAAAAAGAAAAGCCTATCCGATCCACAAATCACGTGATGGTGCCAGGAAATCGTAATGCATCAGACAGGATGAACCTGTTTTTGTGAGGATTTGAAGGCAAAATAAATCGAACAAATATCGTGGATGTGTGAACGTGAACGCGAATTTCATCATCGTGTATTAGACGAGAAGATAAGAAAATATAGAAATAAGAAAAAAAAGTTGCTGTTGTTGTCTGACCGGACATGAAAACTAGCGTTGTTCGTGTTTGGAAGAATGATGATAATTGTGTTTTGTCACCAGAGGACGAAACTGCTTTCATTAGAATGTATGACTATTACAGACAAAACTGGAGAAGAAAAAAGAAAAAGAAGAAAATAAAACAAGGAAGAGGAAAAGAGGAAACAAGAAAAATAACAAAGTTCGAAGCAAGTAAAAAAGAAATAAAAAAAAGAAAACTGGAAAGGAAGAAGAAAGTCGAAGAATTGAAGAAAAAAAAGAAACATGGAAAATGAAAAAAGTATGGAAGAAAAAAAGTGACATTTTATTTTAGAAGAGGAGATAAAAGCAGAGAATGTCGTCTACAAAAAAACGTTAACAGATGTTAAGAAATTCGATGATTGGCAAAAAAACTAAAAGGTCTCTCTATGGACAGGAATCTGCATTCAATTTCTCTCTCTCTCACACACACACACGCTTAAATGATGTATCATGTAGAACTTTAAAGATTATAAACTCATAGATAAAAAATGACTTATTCTATACATAGATTAACACATACGTATACGGACATTCATATGCACACACAACAAACGCAGTTATACACATGTTCACACATCTCGACACAAAAGGATTAACATGAAAATACACATTGTTAATGTTTTCTGTAACTTACTAAGAAGATATACGTCAGATTTCTCTCTACCTGAGAGATCAACCCCTACACACTTGCGCTTTGTAATTCAACGTATAATGTTACTGTTTTTACCCAATACATACGTATTGATATTTCATATAATGTATGATGGCTGCTGTAAAGTGCTCGGCCCGACCAGGAAGACTTAAAAAAATAAATAAATATATAAAAAAAATGTTTGCAGAGATTTTTCTAACTGAGCCTGGCCGGCGAGAACTTTTCAGCATCCCCTCATACACACACCCAAGAAAGAGAATTATCAGGCACACAATATATATATATATATATATATATATATATATATATATATATATGTATATATATATACTCGCAATCCAACGTACTTATAGTGGACTGACTACAAAACTCGTAAATAAGTGTCAGTTTGAATTAGAAACAAAAAAACTAAAGAAAAATAAACGCTGATGTGTTTGAACTGACAGCAAAATCCTCAAAGCTATTTGCAGACGATTAACTGCTAAAGTTGAAAGAAAAAAAAAAACTCGATCGATTCAGATTTGTTGTTTTGCTTCTATATTTCCTTAATTGGTCGATTTTTTTAAAGATTTTGTTCTTTGTCTATCTGCATTTTCATATTCTTTAGCAAAGAGATGAAAAAAAAAAAAAAGAAAAAAAAAAAAGAAGGTTTTTGATCTGTGAGCAGACGAATGATGGTCGACATTTCATTTCGTCACCGAGGAATGGATTTCTCTTCTCAAATGGTTCTTGTTTTGGGTTGGATTTTTTTTTTTTTTTTTTGCTGTTGTTTTGTTTTTTATTCAGGCCAATATTTTTTTTTAATTCCCATTCTTTCCTTGAACTTCTTTTATATTGCTGTTTTTTTAGTATTTGACCCCCACCCTCGAAACCATCTTGCATTGTTTTCTGGGGTGTGGGTGTGTGTACCCATTTACAGCGTTTCCACCCCCACCTACTCCTCAGCATTTGTGCCTTCAGCTCTCGGCACCTATTTAACCAATTGCTTTTCTCTTTCTTTTCTAGTCACCAGAATACCGTCAGTCCATTTTTCATCAATATTTTATCACTGTGCGCAAACAAACAAGCTGCTACCCAAAATTTTTGGTTTGTACACAGTATCTACCGTTCCCTTCGAAGTAGTTCTTTTTGTGAACCAGCAAACGGGCTCACAAAGTGTAACGACAAATCTTCATGCTCCATTTCGTTTACTCGGACGACTTCGGTTGTTCTTTTATTTCTCAAATATACAAATCAACGCCACCCCCACCCCCCACCACCAGGTGAACATCTCCACCGTTAGGCGCGGCCGACAACGCACCTGCATTCGCTTTTCATATTACATTTGCTGTTTCTTAAATGCTCCCCAAATCATTTTAGCTTTGGCTTTGAGCGTGTAAAATAGCGTACACACAGACACAATTACGAACTCCCTCCTCTCTCTCTCCCCCTCTCTCTCTCTCGCAGATGTTTTCCCTTTTCCCCTGTCCTCACTTATGGACGGAGACGAGTATTCTCCTGGAAATACTTAAGTAATCAAAGATTTATACACAAACATAGTAAAAGTTCATTCATAGAAACAAGAACAAACACTGATATCTGGAAGAACGCCATTCAAAGACAGATTTATGTCGTGTTTTCACTCGTCATTGATAGTGAACTTAATCTCCCGGGGATGTTTGTTGACTTTGTCATGGGAACGCATATCAACTGGGGTAAGAAAGTCGGAATTATCTACGATAAGCTACATTTTGGAAACGGAGAGTAAGCAAAAGACAAACTAAACAGTCGGAATTTTCTATTGGCCGTGACAAAGACATTTAAACTGAAATATAACTTGTACGACTAGAGTTTTTTTTGTCAATGGGAACTTAGTTTTTTCTAAGAAAATTATGAAAACAAATTTAAGAGTGAAACTTTGACGCTCAACACTTTTCCTACGTTGTAGTGCAGTGGATATCGGCTCAGAACGAGAAATCGGGGATCCAGGTTCGAATTCCAGTTGAATTCATTGCATTCACTTACGCGCAAATACCCTTGGGAAAGGTATTAATCCGTCTCTTCCCTCCAGTTATGAATTAAATAACAGGACAGATTGGGTTCTATAGCCTTGGCTGGCAACCAGTCTACTGTAGAAAGCAATGGCAAACTACTGCGGGATAAACTTCTGCCCAGTCAGTCATGTCACTTTCGAGACATGATCGCCCGAACGTGTATCGTGTATGGCACTTAACTGACTAATCTTTCCCAAACCCCGATTCGCCATCCATTTGCTCAAGCCCATCGAGCTGTTCTCCCCTATTTCTCTTTCTCCCTGTCCATCCTGTGAATATTAGATTCTCCAAACCCTCCTTCCTCATTACGTGTTTCAGAACCCTCAGTTGTCTTTTCCTGATGGTTAGTTTTTTTGTTTTTTGTTTGCATCCTCTCCGGTACCTTGTCGTTACTCACGTGTTCGATTCATCGTATCCTCAGCATCCTTCTGTAGAACCACATTTTTGTTGCTTTGAGCCTCTCCATCCTTGAGGAGATCGTTCAGCATTCGCTGCCATATAAAAGGACATATATCACACAGCAATCTAGAAATCTTTTCTGTGTTTCTAATGAGATCTTCTTTCTGTCTCTCTGTACTCTGGTTGGCTTTTGAAATGCATCCTTGGCCATGCCAAGGTGTCTTCGGATCTCAGTTTCGCACTTTCCGTCCTCTGTCAGAACGCTACACATTCTTATTAAAAGAAAAAAAATTGAGGAAAAGCATTTCAAGTGAATATGTCCGAAGTAAATCCAGCCATATCGCGTAGAAAAAAAAAAAAAAAAAAAAAAAAAACACACACCTTAGTCAACAAGGAGAGTTTATGTTAAAGAACATATGGCTTGTTATCAAACAAGTCATTTTTGGACAGGTCTTATTTACTGTGAAATATATAAAGAGGATCTACTTTGACAAGTGAACACACCGCGGGAAACTTTTTTCTTTTATATAATTGTTCAAAATCTTATTTAGTTCGTTTTGACTTGAGCGATATCCACGTTTCTTTTTGCAGCAAATACCACGCAAAAAGGGTCCCACTCAAGTTATAATGTCTTTTTTAAACGCTACAAGATTGTTTATAAATTTCATTAGGGTTTTAGTTATTTAGTTAAACATTTATTTATAACTATGCATAATATCAATTTGCAATAACATAATAAGTACGCAAATAGAGAATTGGAGAGGATCTTTATTTCTTTTGGAAGAAAGTCATTATAAATAAAATAATTACATTGTAGAAATAATTATAATACATATAACTAATTAAACCCTGTGATTATGTGAGTTTGTAAATGACATCAGCAATGAACAACTAAACCAGAGACCGATCGAAAAAAAAAAAAAAAAAAAAAAAAAAGGAAACTTTGGATGTCTTAAATAATTGTGTAGAATAATTTTGAAACCACATTTTCGACCCTTAAAAATGAATTCAAAACGAGGCTCGAAAATATCAGGAAGACAAAAAAATGTTCCAACCAAAGTTTTCATAATTCTTATGTCTCAGAGGAATTTAGTCAAACTTTCTCTTTTAGAATATTGACAATCTAAATTTATTAAATATGATAATATTTCTATTCACATGATTACACGAAGCTTAATGGTCAAAAAGGTATTTATTTGATACAAACATTTATTTTTTCAATATAATATCCTCCTTTGTCAATGAACTTAAGTCAATCACAAAGATAAAAAAAAAAAACTTGAAAAATTTACATCAGATTTCAGTGGATATAAGAAATCTACCCAAATAACTGAATATCAGAATTTGTTCTGGGGTCGCTTCTGGGTTGGACCGTGAACATTTCAGCCTTATCCCCTTGTGTTTGTGAGTATATCACCTCAAAGATATATATCTTAGAATTATCAAGAATGTGCTTAGATTTAATCAGAGTTTTGGAAGTCGGTCAGAACAGGAATTTTTCAGCACCTCACAAGTTGTGTTTGTGTGTTTGTTTGTTTGTGTAACACGAAAAAATGCTAAAAATTGCAGGTGCAAAGTGTGAAAATCGGCCTCCCCACCAAATCCCATAAATGCTCACTTCGGGTTATGTTGCTTGAATGCGATTGCCATACAATTCCTCAGAAGTTTTCAGAATACTCCTGAAGTCAATTGTTGGCATCAATTACACAGTGCTTTATCCTGTTGGAATAACTTGCCATTGTTGTTGAGGCCACGAAGTCTCTTTATGGTTGCAAATGATCAGGAAGCAAACATGTTCAGATAGACGAAAAGACACAATTCATGTTGCATGAACACGCCAAGCCTTATTATTATTACCACATCACTTTTTATCGTGTCTCGTTGACAAATGGTGTCTATGATCTTACGGGGGTGTCTTTGTGTCACATCTGAACCCTGTCATCAGCTTGAAACAACTGGAACCATGACTCATCAGATTACACCACTCGTTGCTAATTCTCCAAGATCCAAGCCCAACTGAAGTTGTATCGAGGCGCGTGGTATTAACAAAGATACGTTAAGGATTCATAATTGTTGCCAGATCCCAAATGAAGCTAAAAAGAAACTCTGAACTGGCCTGTACCTGGGACATGTTGTGAAGTAAATAAGACATCCCCCGCCGGTAAACCAAATGCATTAGGCAAGACGCTTTAAATTCAGAGAGTTCTAGGCCAGATTTTCACGGCGGAGTGTACCTCATCGTACTCTCTGTCTCCGAGCGTAGAGGAATCCAGATGAGGCTCAGCCGAAGAGCAGAATCTCGAATTGGAGAGGAAAAAGACAGGTGCACGACTCTTGTGTAGGGTCTAAAGGGTATTTTTAACCGAGCTTAAGTGCTAGGATATCCCAAAATAGAAGTGGCCTTGTGCTGCAGTCAGCCTCAGTGGGGAAGTCGGTAAATACCCAGAGTTCCGAGACAACTCGCAATTGTCAAGCTCTCTGCTTTTGGGCAGAGTTCGACTCAGTCGGGGCTCCGTCTACGAATCGGTTTCGGTCGAGAATGACAGACATGCACTCTGCCTTTGAAGCTCCATCTACGGACTGAGACTCGGCTGAAAAGAATAGACCGGTTTAGTGCCCGGTCCCTAGTATGCGGTGGGGGAGGGTGGCTGGGCAAATTTTGATTCTTGACCATAGTGTCCGCGCTCAGTTTCTCAGTGGAGACAGAGTAAATACTTAGAGTTCTGATAGAGTGTTCGTGGGAATACCGTTAGAGTGAGACGAGACAATATTATTACAAATCTGTGTTGGTGTCATTTGTCTGTTACTACAGACAATTCTCACCAAACACTTCCGATTATGGTGGGTGATAATGCCTTCCATCAGGAAGTTCCTGGTGGATTTGTAACACCATATAGTGAGGGCATGGTAAATGTTCCCAGAATTTCAGATATTAAATATACTGTCTGTCTGGCACCAATTATCACGCGCCATTTAAATTGATGTTGCTTTGTGAAGAACAGCCTCGCCAGTGTTCACACTGACTCACGAGAAAACAAAGCTGAATTGCTGTAGGTCTGGGTATTTCCATGCCATCAGGATACTGTGGTTCCATCTACCATTATCTTTACTCGTTAACCCTTGGCATGTATGCATATCAGTCAGTTAAGTGCCATACGTAATACACGCTTTGGCGATCATATCTCGAAAGAGACATGACTGACTGGGCATAAGGTTATCCCGCAGTAGGTTGACATTGCTTTTCTGTGGTTGCCAGAACCCAATCTGTCCTATTATTTAACCCATAACTGGAGGGAAGAGACGGATTAATACCTTTCCTAAGGGTATTTGCGCATAAGAGAATGCGAGGAATTCAACTGAATTTCGAACTCGGCTCCCTGATTTGTCGTTCCGAGTCGATATCCACTGCACCAGAACGCACATCCGTGCACCACAACGCACATCCTGTATGCATATACATGTTTTAAATTCTGTACCACATGTATTTTAATTCTATTTCAACCGCTGTGCGTTGATTTCGGATACTTATCACCATTTCAGTCAAATGATTATCAAGTTTTCCTGCTAAGAATGCCATAGTGAAGACGAAAAGAAAAACAGGAAAAATTGGATTCACTCCTTTATCCAAGTCATTTGTATGAAAATGACATCATCAGTTGAGAATGAAATTCTATCTGTATTTGTTTTCTGTATGGTTAACTACATCGTCTTCATCATCAATATTATATGCACTCCCGACGTCGACTTGAAGGATATTAGACTGAATGTTTGAAAATGGTAGGGTACAACTTCCACCCAGTAAAAATATTCCTCATCTACAACTTTTCCACCATCAATGGTGCTTTTTTTTTAATTCTTTCATCATTTCATCTGAAAAAAAAAATCGAGATCTAAAAGAAAGTAAAAATCCCCTGAAAATCCGTCTGGATCTCATATGACGGATTATAATTGCATTTATTTTTCCTTTTAGTAAATAATAATAAAAAATTGGTTCGATGATTCTGTCGCACAATGAGATTGGGAATTGCGCTTTGCAAATTCAATAAAATCAACCCAAGTCTTGATAGCATCTCGCAAGATAACCAATTCTCAAAGAAATGTTTTGAAAATACCATCAGAAAATAATTATTGTTTTTTTAAGTTTCAAATCAAAGATAAGCAATTATTTTACGTCATGTTATCTTTTCATTTTCCATTTTTTCGCTTTTAGATTCTGAAGAAGTGTAAATATATTATCTACATTTTAAATAACTCCAGATAAGCAATGTAGGTATAAATATGTTTGTAAAAAAAAACAAAAAAACAATGTTAATGATATAGTTTCTTGGTTAAATTTCACTGGAAACATCATCCAATCAATGTCTTCTTTGGTACTGACCTCAAATAAAAAATGTTTGATATTTAAATTTATAAGATGATCATCGACCGGTGACTCGACCGATTCATCTCTAACCATCACGATGAGAAACGACACCAAATTAGCAACTATTTTTAGCATTTCTTCTGTTAATTTCAATGTCAACATGAAAAAAACTTAGTATTTTATAGGAAGTTCTCTTATTTCTTTATTATCAAACTAAATAATACCAAATTGCTGTGTGCCATTTAAAAAAGGGAAACTGTTTTATTAAATTATCTGAAAATCCATTGCCCTTGATTCCATTTTATCAACATGTCATCAGTTTCCTTCATTCAGAAAAACAATAAATTAAACTCAAATTGGAACCATTTATCTAAATTTTTCTTCCTTGTCAATTACACTTAAATGATTTCAAATTGTTGCATTAACGTTTATTATGTGTTCTCGAACTGAGGTTTTTTAATCTTTCTCGAATTGTGGTTTTTGGGTCACTTTCTCAAATTGATATTTTTGGATCACTTTCCCTCCAAATCATCATTTATTGGTTGTTTTTTTAAACTAAAGTTTTCACCTGCCAATTTTTGAAATATTAAGAACACTTTTTGTTTTATTGGAAGAGTAAAGCAAAGTCAGGAAAACATTCCAACATCACCAAATTGAGGATTTCAAACTTGTGCTCATGAAAACTGTCAAACTAACTTTCTTTTTCTTAGTTTTTGATTACCAGATTCGGTTTTCTGGCCTGAATTGGGGGACTGTTTTAATTTTAAAGTTTCATAATTTTTGGTTATTTACAAAGACCAATTCTAGTTTTCGCATGGGTCTGACAGTTCCGAGGGGATCACCCTTCTCAACCAATTTGGTTTACTTTTCTTATCTTTTGGCCACCATATTTATTTTTTATTAGTTTCTTTCTCTCCACACTGACAAGACACACAGGAAAATAACCAATGCCGATGTTCCCAGTCTCTAGAGAACTGAATTTTATTGCTTTATTCGGAATTAATATTAATAAGTATTCAGTTTCTTCTTTCAGATGTCAACTGATGATCCTTAAATCTGTCTCTTAAAATGCTGTCTCTACTCCTTTGACATCATTTCCTCGATTTTTACATCAGCTTCCTTGTTGTCTGACCAATTTTATCAATTCTTCTCTTGTCTAGTTTAAGAAGGATCCCGAATATCTTGCAATAGAAACTGCTCACATATTTATTCCGTTGATCAAGTTGAGTTTATAATAAATTCTTTGCTCTTCATTAAATTCGCACCCAGTATTCCGAGATCGTTGGAGTTCCTTTTCTTGTTGAACAGCATCCGGATTTATGACTTTAATAAAATCTTATTTCTAAATAAAACTATTTTAAGATTAAATAGACTTTAATTAGAAAAGGAGTTTTTTTTTTACATTTATAATTGAAGTGTTGAACAAGTTTACCAGAAAATCTGGCACTATCAACTCATATTTTGCAAGAATCCATTTTTATAAAGACACTTAAAAACATTTTTAAGCTTACAATGAAATTAAAAAATCATATAAATTCTTTAAACGCTGTCATTTTTTATAAAAAAATACTTATGTAAAATACGCAGAAAACATATTGCATCCAAAACTCCAACAGTAATAAAAAAAAACCCGTAAACTAAGTAAAATAAAATGTTTATAGTTTGCATTAAAATCAAATTCCATTCAACATGTAAAATCTGCAATAGAAAAACAGGTTAAACCTTCTTATGGAAACAGTATTGAAGATACCAATTGCCGGACTTTAATTGTAAATAAAATTCCATCATCTGACTTAGATTTGAATCCAGAAATGTCTTCTCAAAGAAAATAGAGAATATCTTTAATTCAATTTTTATTCTGCAATATCAGTTTTAAAAATGTTACCCATCTTCAAACGGATTCTACCAATTTAGCATCAAATCCAAGAAAGAATTCTTCATTTTAGGGTCGAAACTTTCTATCTGGATCTGTAAAATTCTGGAGATTATTTTTCTTTGTTTCACGCTTAATTCGACTAAAGCCATCGGGTTAAGACGCTTAATGATCTTGCACTGAAGTGGCTCCTGACAATCACGTCAACATTTTAATAGACTTTTCACTTCCCAAAGCCAATCAACTGATGAATTTTTTAATCCATCATTGGCCTATATTTGCCAAAGTTTCAATTGAAAAAAAAGTGAAAGCTTTTTTACAATTTATTGAGAGAGAGAGAGAAAAGAAGAGAAAATTCCGTTTTAATAACGAATGTAGATTTAGATCAATTTGTATTCATAGGACATAGCTCAATGATTAGCACATAAAAACAAACGTAAAGTACTCTATGATGGGTTGACTTCCTTTTATGTCGATTGTAAATTTTAAACGAGACGAAAACACTCAAATAATATACATTCAACATTTTGACAACATAATTATGTTATAAAAAAATTAAAATCGTAAAAGTTAAGGTGTATTTTTAAGAACCCAAATTATTGATGGATTTTCTGATTTGTTTTTTTTTTTTTTTTTTTCAATATTTTTATGGTAAAGCAGTCATGCACCATTTATAAGACAAGATTTTGAAGGTTTCTTTAAAAGTGTCATGAAACAGGTTTTGGCAGAATTTTCAAATTTTCTATGGTTGAAAATTGGGGAAAGTGAAAATAAGGGAGATTATATTTTAGGGGGTAGGAGATTATATACCAAGATTAATCTAGACAAGTACATAACAAGGGATTAAATTTTATCATTTTTCGTTTGAGAAAAATATTAGGAAAGAAAATGAAATGAATTTTAAGAAAGTAATTAACTTATATCATTTATAGCGTATGATTTTAGGTAAAATATTTTCCTTCTTTCTTTGTGACAAAATAACAATTTAATTTTATTGATTTGTAAAGAATTTTAATGTTCATATAAATCAAATTTGTCACTTATTATGCTCACTCTTATTAGTAGTGTGTGTGTAATAATAATATGTGTGTGTGTGTGTGTGTGTGTGTATGAAAGTTCATAAACGGTCCCTGTTACCTGAGCTTGTGAAAAACGGTAAAATCAGTTATTGTAAATCGCCTGAAAATACCGAAAAGTAGAAACCTAGGTCGCGATATATATATATATATATATATATATATATATATATATATATATATATATATATACACGTCTATTGAACAGGTGAAGAGGCTCATCCCTTGTTCCCTGTTTAGGATGTGGTTTCCGGCTTTCTCTTTTCCAATCTTTTCATTCTTACGTAGCCCCCTGCGCTTCAGTGGTGTTACCGCCTTGCTCGGGGTGATATGATTGATTAATATATATATATTTGTCTATATTTTTGAGATGAGGTAGTATTTACATTATTCGGACTAATGTTCTGATCTTTGTTGCCATTTGTACGACGTTTCAGCCGTTGTAAGCCCCGGCCTTCTTCAGGTGCTAGAAATTTCGAACCGAACTCATTAGAATCACTGGGGTATATCATTCTCATTTCTTGATTCCTTGCCTAGAGCTTCTTCTGGTAGTCAAGAGTTATCTCCCTCTAACCCTGTAAGTTACTTGTTCACCACTGCTATAGCCTGGTATTGAACTCACAACTCTTTGGGTCAAGTCACAGGAATCAGCGTCTATGTGTCCTTAAGAACAACTTAATTTTTGGGACTTATAAACCTAATTTCTGAAGAAGGCCGGAACGTACAACGGTTGAAACGTCGTACAAATGGCAACAAAAATGAGTACATTTGTCCGAATAATGTAAATACTATATATATATATATATATATATATATATATATATATATATACACACACATCTATGTATATAAAAAGCAATATTTTTGTGTGTGTGTCTGTCTGTCCTTTATACAAATCCACATTTTGTATCCGATTCTCACCAAACTTCACACAAATATTCTTTAAGCTTCCGGTCAGGTCATGGGCTACTTATTTTTTCCGATTTTCCCCCGATATCCGATAAGGTCTGATCAAAATCAGGATTTCAGCCCTTTTATCGTGGTTCTTACTGCAGAATTTGCTCTAACTTGATAAAATTATAGTTTTTAGTCTCAAACATTAGTAGATCTTCTCAGACGACTCATTTTCCCCAATATCGGAAATCGATGCCCCTGATATTCTATCGAATTTGATCAAAAACCGATATTCAACCATCAATATGGCTCATTTTCCCCAATTTTACTCCCGATGGGTACGATAAGTTTTCATGGACTTACTTGGGTTAGTTTATCTTTGGATGACTTATTTGACTCCGTTATTGGAAATCGATTCAGGTTTTCAGCCATTTTATTTTGGTTTTTGCTTCGGGTTTTGCTCTAAGTAGGCATAATTTTAGTTCTTAGTCTCAGCCATGATACCATTTATTCAGAGGACTTATTTAGCCTTCAAAATTCAGTTTACGACGGAAAAGTTACTTGACATCGATACCGAAAATCAAAATTTGACTTAATCCATTATTTTTTTTTTCAATCTACGGTTTTGCTTTGACTGGAAACAACTATTGCTTTTTAGTCTTTCGTGTCGTACTTATAAAAATCGGAAGGTTTATAAACATAAAATTAAAAACATCAAAATTCTTTTAATACTGGTGCTTGATGATTTGTATTAAGCTTTTTTATTTATGATCTGTAAATATAATTTTCATTTAATCACTTCAGTTAGTTTAGTGCCATACGTGATACACGCTTTGGGCGATCATGTCTCGAAAGAGACATGTCTGACTGGGCAGAAGATTATTCCGCAGTAAGTTGCCATTGCTTTTTGCGGTAGACTGGTTGCCAACCAAGGCTATAGAACCCAATCTGTCTTATTATTTGACTCATAGCTAGAAGGGGAAAAGATGTATTATATTATTAAGTAGTAATTAGTGGGGGATTAATTTATTACTTCATAACAATATAAAACTGATCCCCCAGTTTATGACCAGGAGACGCGTTAATTATGTTTTCAACTATTATATTCAGTCAGTCAGTTTAGTGACATACATGGTACATGCTTTGGGCGATCATGTCTCAAAAGAGACACAACTGACTGGGCAGAAGATTATCCCGCAGTAGATTGCCATTGCTTTCTGCCGTAGACTGGTTGCCAGCCAATGCTATAGAACCCAATCTATCCTATTATTTAATCCGTCTCTTCCCTCCAGTTATGGGTTAACACCTTTTCCAAAGGTATTTGTGCGTAAGTGAATGCAAGGAATTCAACTAGAATTCAAACTCGGTTCCCCTATTTGTCGTTCTCAGTCGATATCCACTGCACCACAACACACATTTAATCACTTAAGAAGCTGAAAGTAATACAGAAATGCTTCTACTTATAATTAAAAAAAAAGTTAAAACAATTCTTGTAAAAACTCTTGTAAAAACCATTATACACTGAAATTCTTTTTAAGACAATAGTGTGCTTAATATATCATATTCATAAAAGCAATTAAAAGCTTAAATAATTACATAGTTTTATTGCAATTTTTGTTTTACAATTCAGATTATTTTATCAGTCAATGGTATTTCTGTTTGACAAAAATAAATTTAAATTCTCCAAGGAGTCCTGCTTTTAACTAATTCTAATATTAGTTAAAAATTAATTTAGGCTGAACTTTTTAATTTTTCGAAATTTCTTAAAATTAAGTGGGTAACAGATGTAAAAAAGAAAAAAAAATTCCAAAATAATTTCTAAATCCAAAAAGTTTCATTGAAGTCCGACAATTTGATTTTTGCAAGAATTTAAAAAATAATGTCACTTAATTAAAAAATTAAAAAAAACAAAAAACGCTAAATATCCCCATACTAATCTTTGACTCACCATTTGACACAAGAAAAACAAGCTTTTTTACCAAATTTTCAAATATATTAGAAATGATTAAAAAATTAATAAAACATAACAATTCTTTTGTACTTTCCTCTTAATAAAAAAACCTTTTGACACTAAAACCTTGTTTTTATAAAGTTTGGGCCCTTCTTTCCTCATGGTATGCTCTTTTTTATGAAGATTTTGAAGTTATCTAATAACTATATATAGGTTATCGGTTTTAGGGTCTGCAAAGCATAGACCAATGTAGGCTTCCTGGGAAATTTAAAGTTTGGTGTATTCATTTGGTGCCAAGACTAATGTGGCCACTAAGTATATATGAGAGGCACTGTCTCGAGTTGAGATAATTGAAAAGAAAATCAGTAAATGCATACGGAAGTGGCTTGGTGTTGCGAGGATTCTGTTGCCAGTTGCTTTGTATGGCAGCACGGGGAGGGGTGGCTTCGGTGACCCGTTATTTTACTTCTTTGGTGGAGGAGTATAAGGTGGCAAAGGTGGAGACTGCAGTCCATGCTGCGTGAATCGAAGGATGCTGTAATCCAGGAAAATATGCCGGGGGTAAAGACAGGAAGAAGGTAGAAGGTGTCAGACATTGATGGCGGTAGTGAAACGGATAGTGAAGCAGGTGGAGGTTTAAGACATTAAAAGGGAGGGACGTGCTGAACTTGGTCTAGTTGAGAGGGAACGATTCTAGTCAGAGGCCAGTGGACAGAAACAATGCAAATTACAGGAACAGCTCGTGGAGGGAGGGAGAGAGAGACAGACTACTTGTGCAATGTGTTCAACAGGCTCAGCAGAGTCGATGGCTCAACTGGGAAGATATTGATGGTGTTCAGATCAGTTAGTCTGATTAGTGGCGTCTCAGCGCAGGACATTTAAAGTTCCTAATTCAGGCAGCATATTATGTGGCGACATCACCGGCAACTTTGAGAAGATGGGTAGTGCAGGAGTCACTTTCCTTCCGGTTGTGTAGCGCATACGGAAACCCGAGGCACTACAGAATGGCTGATACACTTTTAGACATGACTTGGCCCTTAAGGTTGTGGCAACAGCTGCGAGAGGTGCTAATATACCATCGTCGGACATGCAAAGGATTGCCTTTTTGAAGCAAGGTGTGACTGACACAAGGCAGAAGACCAGGACGGAGGACTCAAGGAAGTGGACAGCGTTGGTTGATGCTTACCTGCCAGGGGAGATTATTGTGTTTGGACTTAGGCCAGATCTAATGATGATTGACAGTGTGAAGAAACATCTGTTGCATGGTGAGCTGATGTTAGCATGGAAAGAAGGTACTGAAGATATTCATGAAAGAAAGTTACTTAGGTATTAAAAACTAGTGGGTGAAAGCGGTGGATGGCAGTGCAAGTATTACCCAGGTTTTGTATCAAGTCGCAGTTAAGATCATAGAATAGTTGTAACGTAACATCATTTAGTTGTCGTTGACCCACTGTGTGGAGAGGTACTGGGCTTAATGGGCCGAAACTTTGAAGCACGGCACTCAGCTGAAGATTGTAGCTGGTCTGGAACACGTGATATGTACTATAAAGGCAGCATATCTGGATTAAATAATTTAGACATATGTCTATTTTATTTTAAGCCTCTCATAGTTACGAATAAGTTACTTGGTATGGTGATTAAAAAAAGCAAGAAATGCGCTGTAGGTATTTTCATTAGTTTTATTTTTATTGTCCCACGTACTTTCCATCTTGTCCAAGATCATTTTCAGGGGGCTGGTTGTTTAGACATAATGTAGTTGCCTATATGAAAAGTCCTAAGTTATATATATCTTATGCCTATCTGATCTGACAAAAAAGCAAATACTTATATTGGTCACACAAGAACAGTGCTATCTAAAAGGCTTACATTACATTTGTCCTATTAATCAATGATTGTATAACATTTAAATGAATATTCCTGTCCCCATTCAATGTTTAAATAAATATTAATTGACAATACATGCATACACCACCATGAAAATAATAAACAAAAACTTCAAATTCTTTCCTGAAGACATCTTTATCAAAACATTAAAACTGACATTAAACAAAATTCATTATGAGCATAGTGACAATGTTCTAAAATGCCAATAACAGTAAGTTTTAAAAATATCTAAGCTGTAATTTTGAAGATAAAATATATTAGTGTATATTTGGTTGGCAACCTTACTTTCATTAAATACAGCAGATAAGTAAGATTTAATTAAAATTTGGAAAACTATATATATGGTGCTTAATTATAGGCAATGCTTAGAAGATTAATTAAACATACTATGAGTACTACTGTGTAATGTGTGATCTTGCGCTCGAGTAAAATAAGCTTAGTAAATTACCTATGCATACAGTGCCACGCAAAAGTTTACAACTTGTTACAAATAATATTTCTTTTGGTATTTCTACCACAGATTAAACATTTACTGCCAACAAACAACCAGATTTTTAAAAATAATCAATAAAAAATATCCTATGAAGAAAAAACAAAATTTAGTAACGCAAAAGTTTACAATACATTTAGTAAATCGTCTATTGCTATTTTGTAACGTAACCGTTATTGCTAATTAAAGCATGGAGGCGTTTAGAGAGTAGTCCCCTACGTTGGCTAATATTTTTCCCTTCTTCACAAAAAAATTCCTTTAGTTCATGCAGGTTTTTCGGGTTCCTTTGAATTCTCAGTTTCAGCTTGTGGTGATATCGACCAAACAAAAGCGATGGACCGAATGTTTGCGCTTTCACAAACAAAAGGCAAATGACCAAAAGTCGTCGCTGCGCATCCGGGTTTGCGCAGATGTTCCGGTTGAAAAATAAAAATTAATAAAATATTAAATTTTCATTTCGCGAGCTTATGCGAATTTTATTTATCAGCCAATGGGAAGCCCAGAATCAAATACAAGTGTGAAATCCCAAACGAGCTGCTGTGATCCAAAAAGCAGATATAAAAAGCGGAGACACAAAGCATCGTCAGATAGACTGACGGTGACAGGTGAGAGTAATTAATATCTCCCTTGATCAAGTCAAGTGGCTACTATGCTCGTCCCTTCACCTCCCCTTACCTTCTTCTCTGTCTCAAAACTACTTACTGACCTAAGGAGCGACTACATCAAAGACATTCCTCTCTTACACGCTCCCCACATTCATAAGCATTGATTCTCTTTTAGCATATTATTTGCCATGAACATTTAACCTCCTTAACCTCCATTGGACATATATTCAAGTATTATTTTAATTGTAAAAACATTAATTGAGATATATATATATATATATATATATATATATATATAGAGAGAGAGAGAGAGAGAGAGATGTTATTTTCAACTCAATTTGCTTTTCTTGATTTGATAATCATTTTATAACTTATAGTAGGCTATCTACCACAAGGCCAAATTCTGTTAACCTGCAACAATATACAACTACCCTTCTCTAGAACGGACTCCCACTACTAACAGAAAAAAATAGATAAGATACCTCGCTATAAGCTCTCTCCATAAATTTTCAATCGGATTGAAATCTTGTCATTGACTTGACCATTTAAGAACATCTGTTCTATTCTATTTGAACTTAACCATGATTTTCTAAGCCTTGCAGCACGTTTAGGATCGTTGTCTTGTTGAAAGACCCAACTTGGTTTCAATTCCAGCTAATGTGCACTGACATAAATTTCTCTCCAAACATCCTCCTTTCTATTATTTCAATGTTTCCCAGACCTTTGGCACTAAATCATGATTGATCTGCCTCCAAATTTTACTGTTGGGATATTCTTCGTTGAATATTCAGTACCCTTCTTTCTCCAGACCTTTACCACAGCATTTCTGCCAAAAAGTTAAATTTTCATTTCGGCTGACCAAAGTACATTTTTCCAAAATGCTGCAAGTTTGATAGAGTGCTTGTTTACCAAACCCTGTCTAGCAAGAACGTATTTTCGCTTAATAAAGTGAATTTTCCCTTTGAGTTCTCAAAAAAAAAGTCATATCGACTGATTGTATCCGTACTCACTCTCACTCCACTTCTTGTCCTCCCCAAAGTTCTATAAGCGTAACTCGGGACTCGTTGTCAGCTTTTCTTGCTAACAATTTTGTCGTGTGTTCTGTTCCCTTTCTAGGACGACCAGAGTTTTTTAGGTGACGAATGGAATAACACCTTTTCCAGTGACGAACTATCGTACCAACTGAACTCAATGTCATATTTAACTGACTAGATATCTTCCTATAACCAAGTCCATTTAGATGAAGGTCAACAATACGTTTACGGAGGTCTTGATCAATCATTTTGCTTTTTCCCCAATTTTCCCCAATTGTAAACAATCCAATTCTCATCACTTGTGACAATTTGCTTTAAAAAGATCACATTTTTATTGTGCTTATACAGCAACTCACAGACAGAAATATGACCCGAAAGATTCTTTTCACTCAGATCATGTGATACCCAAACATCGTAGCAATTTCAGTACCCAAGCTTTACTAAGTACTTATGAATGGTGGATTTTGATAAATTTAGTGTTTCTGACATTTCCTCCATTGTGTAATGCAGGTTATTTTCAATCAATATCTTCATTTATTTGTCATCTGTAGTGAGGGCGTTTGCCTGAGTATTCTTCATCAATAAAGCTACACTCACCAACTCTAAACTAATAAATTATTTAAAAAAAAACTAAAATCCAACTTCCTGTTAAAAATTATTGTGTACCCATTTAAATAATTTATAGTCCCATCATGTATGTTATCCAGATAAAATTAGAAAGTGATATGTCTAGACAGCCAGCCACCCTGCTTCATTCCATGACCTAGATCTTCAACTCCATAGTTATCAAATTTGCATTTTTGATTGAACAATATTGACACACCTAAATAGCATATTCTACAACTATTAATCCCTCATTCTCTTAATAACCATTAATTCATCTCATATTTTCAAAATAAATAATTTTCACCATTTATTTTAACATATCACCTGAAGAAAAACAGTATTATTCTGAAACCTGAAAATTTTTGTGTAGTGATATAATGCTTTTATAAACCATTGTAATAAAATTACAATATTAAGCTCTACTCTGTATCAAGCACTCTTTATGAAAGTAAATGCTTGAACAGTGGGTTTTTAATTTCTGTGTTCTTTCACTTTTTTGCTATATATACATATCCAAAAGGAAGCAGCTTGAAGGTAAAATCTCAAAAAGATCCTGTTATTATTAATTATTAAAAATTAAATATGTAATGTAATTAAAATTATTATCTGTTCCCTTTCTAGGACGACCAGAGTTTTTTTAGGTGACGAATGGAATAACACCTTTTCCAGTGACGAACTATCGTACCAACTGAACTCAATGTCATATTTAACTGACTAGATATCTTCCTATGACCAAGTCTATTTAGATGAAGGTCAACAATACGTTTACGGAGGTCTTGATCAATCATTTTGCTTTTCCCCAATTTTATCAATGTTTAAAAGACTGGTGACAGAAAAAGAATGGCACAATACTTTTAAACATTCCTAAAAGTAATCACCAAATTAATCTGGAACATTCTAAAAAAACAACCCCATCCTAATTTGGAACATTCTAGTAAAATTTGAACACTTTATAAAAGAAGCTGTTGTAAATAAGAGTTGTAAAATTTTAAGTTACTAAATATCGGTTTTTCTTCGTGGGATACTTTTGTGAAGTTTTTTTTTTTAAATCTAATTGTTTGATTGAATACCTAAATATAGGTACCTCCACTAATTTTTGATAACTAACTTTTAAATTGAATTTTTAAAAATAAGTTTTCTTGAAACTTTTACTTTAGTTTTACTTGAAAGTTAATTATTTAACTTTATTATTTCCAGTAAGCAAAATACACTGGTGTATTTCAAACAGAAATTATATTGATTGAAATCTACATTTTTTCAATTTTATATTATTTTTTTAATCATTCAATTTTTTGGCCATTTTTTGAACGATCGATACATTTGTAAACAAAAGTTAATTCTCGGTTTTAAAAATCTTGCAAAAATAAAATATACATATGTGACACGTTATTTTTGGAAAATTAGCAAATTTAATATTAAACTAATTCGATTTACACAAGTATTAGTTATTTATAGCATGAAATTTAGAATAAAACTATTTCTTAAACACAGAGTTGAACTTTCTAATCTTTCCAATGCATTTAAGATTCGTTGACAGATTGAGAGATGCGAGATAAGTGTATGGCGATCACAAGTGACAATTGTACAATCCTTTTTTTTAGGTAAGGTGAAGAAACCCTGAAACACATGACCTTTTAATATACACATAGAAATTACCATACAAAAAAACTTCAAATACACACACAAAAAAATTGAACATTATTTTAAAAATAGGAAGGCACGACGATTTGCATTAAACTTTTCAATTTTCGATTAGTAAATATAATCTTCACTTAATAAGATAATAAACTAACTATAAATCTTTGAAGTATTTTTTTGAAACTTTATAAATTATAATAATTAAAAAAATGAAAACCATTCTTTCAAAATTAATCATTAACTGAAAAAATTCATCTTCAGATTATAATGTCCTTAATATATTTATTAAGGCAATTAAAAGCTTATCAAATTAAATAATGTCATACTTTTATTACTTTTTTTATTTTACTACTGGGAGCAGATTTTCAGAAATAAAGGCAAAACATTTTTTTAAAAATAGATGATTCAAATTTCTCAATAACTTCTGAGTTTAACTAATAAAACAAAATTTAATTTCTTAAAAGTTCATGAACTTATGAGGAGGCGAGAGGGTAAGAAATGTAAAAAAAAAAAAAAAATTTTTACCAAGATTTAAAAAAAAATAATTTCATTCATTTGTGAATAAGTCCTGAAAGTTTCATTAAAATTCGACAATTATTTGATTTTTGCAAGAATTTTTAAATTAGAGTGTTTGTCACTGGAAAAAAAAACTGAGTTATGTAATATTACGTTTTCTATTGTAAACTCCGTAACTAAAATCAAAACAAAATATTTTACCAAAATTTCGAACGTGTTAGAAAGAATTGATTTTTTTTTTAGATCATTAAAAAATACTTTGATCTTTCCTCTTAATAATAATAAACATTTTGATGGAAAAAGTTCGTTTTTATTAAATTTTGAGGCCTTCTTTCTTCATACTATCCTGTTTTTTCAGCGATTTAGTAAAGATACCTACCTAATCATATGTTCTACGGGCAGTAAAAGTTTAATTAATAGAACTCGATTAAAAATTCTGAAAAAAAAGACATTTTTGTAACGCACCGTAAACTTTTGCATAGCACTATGTATTTAGATAGAGAAGATCAATAACTCTGTAGCTTAATGATGAAATAAAGCATTTATATTTATATTTTACAAAACTTTCAATATAATCTTCTTTCTTGCTTAGCTGAACAAATATTTCTTCATTAATCATATAATCAAATTATGCAATGAAAATAAAGTTAATAATTTCTCAGTTTTCTTTTTTGTTATATATACATATCCAAAAGGAAGCAGCTTGAAGGTAAAATCTCAAAAAGATCCTATTATTATTAATTATTAAAAATTAAATATGTAATGTAATTAAAATTATTAATTTACAGAGACTATATTTATTACATATATAAAAAAAAGTAAAATTTCCCAAGATCGTATGGCTACCCCATCGTCAGCAATCATAATCATTATGGTAAAACACAATTATTTCTTTGGTGTGTGCATGTATAAAGAAAACGGAAGTAGGAGTAGCAAAAAAAAAAGGGAAAGAAAGCAAAATGAGACAAAGAAAAAGAGGAAGAGGAGGAGAGAAATTAAAAAGCATATCAGAATGGCAGACAAAATGAAAAAGCTTCAAATTTAAGGTAGGAGAAGTTAAAATAGATATAAAAGAAAATATTAAAAAAAAAAAATATATATATATATATATATATTTTAAATATTTTCTTTTATATATCTATTTTGACTTATAATAATAATAATTATATATATATATATATATATATAAAATATATAGCAATATATATAAATATATAAATATATATAGCAAAGAAAGGTGTCAGGCTTTGCCTGACCTTTTCAAATTTTTTCTGTTTCAATCCAAAGCAGGAACCAATGTTAAAAATTTACCTCAAAAGTAAAAGGAATAAAAAAAAACAGAAAGTTAATCTATATATATAAAAGGCAATCTGTGAGTGTGTGTGACTGTTCCCTATGCACGTCTACATTTTTTAAGCTATGCCATTCAAACTCTCTCGGGACACATATCTACAAGGAAGCCAAGTCAACACATACTTTTTGAGTTTAAGTTCAGCAATTTTCCCTTTTGCACTTTTTGGCCAATGGAGCTGATTGTTTACATTTTCTCTGTAAAACATCTAAGATCTAAGATGGTTGGTAAATTACGTCACAGAAATCAAATCACACGCGTCAAACACGACTAAAATATTTTTGTATTAAAAAAAAAAAAAAAAAAAGAAGCTTTTATATTTAATTTTTATTCTGACATTTTAAAAATTCATTTAATCAACAAAAAAATGTGAATATTTTTCTCCGTAATTTTGAAACAAAAGAAATATTTAAAAAAAAAGTTTTTTTTCAAACAAAAACAAAATATGTAAAAAAATGTGCCAATGGTTAATTTAATTATTTAAGTTTTTTTTTTCAGATTTAATATTTCATACTTCAGAAAATAAAATTAAAAAAAAATAAAGCTTTAACAAAATAAGTAATTTTTATTTTTATGTTAAGTTCATTTAGACAGCATCTGCTCCTACTACTAAAATGTTCTGAGTTGCACGGGCAACGCCGGGTTATGATGCTAGTCTATAATATAAGTAAATTATAAGGCTAAAGGGAAGAAAAACAACAATTTTAAGGAATATTAAAATTTAGATTAATTATAGGTAATTAAATTAGAAATAGATCCAGGGTGGCTTCAATACTTAACTAATACATGCTTTTTTCTTTTTTTCTTTTCTCTTTTCTTTCTTACTCTCCTTTTTCACGACCCTTACTTTGTTTTTCTTTACACACACGCAAATAATTATATTTTACTATAAAGATTATGATCACTGTTCATGTGAGTGTTAGTTTCACCCATTGAAATGGCCATACGATCTTGGAACGTTTGAATTATATATATATATATACACACACACACACACACACACACACACACACACAAACAGAAAAGTAAAAACACGTAGATTAAAAACCCACTGTTAAAGCATTTACTTTTATAAAGAGTGCTTGATACAGAGTAGAGCTTAATATTATAATTTTGTTATTACAATGGTTTATAAAAGCATAATATCACTACACAAAAATTCATATTGTAAAAATAAATGAAAATGATTTATTTTTGAAAATATCAAAAATATTTTCAAAAATAAATATTTTCCACAATTTATTTTTACATATCACCTGAAGAGGAACAGTTTTGTTCTGAAATATGAACATTTTTTTGAAGTGATATGCTTTTATAAACCATTGTAATATTATAATATATATATATATATATATATATATATATATATATATATAAAATGTTTTTATTATTCATTACCAAGTGTTTTTGGTTATTCTTTTAACCATTTTTGAGAATTATCTTTTATTTGTATTTTTTAACTGAATGTATGGATTTGTTTTTTTTTGTATGTATGTTTCTAGATTTAGGGATGTTATATTTTACAATCATGGTGAGAACAATGTGGCCATGTTCATAGTTATTGTTATTGGGTGTTAGTTTTTTCTTTTTATTAACAGTGCTTCCATTAGTTTTATCCCATTTTTTTTTTTAAACAGATGGATGAGCCTATTACCCTTGTATTTTCTATGAGTATGTTGTGCATGGAGTTTGGTATATTTCCGTGTTTGATTAAATGGATTTTAATTGAGCTATGGTCAGAGAAGTGTAATGTAAGTCTTCCAGAAAGGCCTGTCATTATATTGTCAATTATTCATGAATTTGGTTTGATATATACACTACCAGCCATAATTATTAGGCCATCCCAGTGTTTTAAAAAAATGATGTATTTCATACTATTTTTTAGTATTTATTGCCAAGTGAATAATTGTAAATGAAAATAGAATGGTTCTTTTGTTAATATTGCACAATAACATGTGCATCAAATGAATTTATAAATATTTAATAATTACTTACATTGCAGTTTCATCAATGAAAGAATGAAGAAAATTTAGTGTCATTCGGATGAGTTCATCTTTGCTTCCTTGCCTTGTAAAATTTTGCAAAGCAATAATAACGAAAGAACCATTCTATTTTTATTTGGCAATAAATACTAAAAATAGTATGAAATACAATTTCTTTTAAAAAAAACTGGGGTGGCCTAATAATTATGGCTGGTAGTGTGTGTGTGTGTATATATATATATATATATATATATATATATTACACTTGTTTGTAGGATATATAATAGTATCAAAAACAAAAGTGTAAATATTGAGACACATTTCACCGATGTTTTAGGCTCCTGATTTTATTTTTGGTAGTTTTTCTTTAAGTATGTTTAGTAATTTGAATCAATTTTACATATAGGCTTTTTGTTTTACCTTTTGGGGGATTACTTGTCTTTTTTTTATTTGTTTAGTCTGAAGTTTTTATATATATATATATATATATATATTTTGAATCGAAATTGTTGTCAAATTTATTTCTGTGAATCACTAATGTATTCGTTAGATTATTATTAGTGATGTCTCTTTTGTGTTCATATATATACATTTTTTTAGATTTCTACTTGTTTCTCCAATGTACATTGACAAACAATTTTGGCAATTTATTTGTATAAACCTGCTTGTTCATTATTATGATTTCGGGGTTTTTTTTTAGATCTGACAATGTCCATAATAGTTTTCAAGGTAGTTGTTACTATATGTGTGTTTTTTAGATGGGCTAAATTGTTTTGGATAGTAGATGCAATGGAGTTGGTGGGTAGTATAATGTATCTGTTATTGTTTAAACTATTATTGTTAACAGTGTTACTTTTGTTGTGATTGTATATATCACGTGCCTTTGTTTTGCATTGTGAATAAAGTGATACGAGTACTGTAAGTTTCTGAATGTGTTTTCTATATATTTTTCTTTTTTTGCTAAATATTGGGGGCTTAGTGTTCTTAAAAAGAAACCTATAATAATACCAGATTTGATTTTGGAAGAGTGGTTAGAATAGAAATTTATCAGGTCGTTTTTGTTGGTAGCTTTTCTGTAGACGTCAAAATTGAGTTTGTTGTTATTTCTGTGTAATATGATATCTAGGAAAGAAAGAGTATATATATATATATATATATATATATAAACTTAAGACTAAACATAAGTAAGACAACCAATTGCCCAAAAAGAGAAAATTAAATAAAGTCAATAAATAATAAACACGTTAACAAACTGTTATAAATGTGCACATAACCACAACTAAAGAACTTTAATAATAATAATCAACAGCAAATAATAAATAAATAGAAAAGTAATTCAATTAAAAATGTAATCAATAATAATGAATAAACAATCACAAACAATCCTATAACAACATTCTGGCCCATAATTATTTCTCAATAGTCTTTAAGACATAACCGTTAGGATAGTACGATTACCTGCCCTTGTTAAACATAATGCCCTATTGATCAGCATATATAAATCGTGAATCTAACACTTTGGTGTTGGCCTCATTTACAATACTTTATCCCTGATAGTGATCACTTTTACCTATAAATATAGCATAACTTTATAAAACTTACACACGTATAGGTATATGCATATATCTGATACAAGTTTTTCTTAAAAAAATTATTTTCCGTAAGTATGTCTGGTCTTTGTAATGTGATGTTGAGATGAAAAGCAAATTCATTAATCTATCTTGCTTGACACTCTGCTATAGTTACATAGGAAGGCAGCTGTTTAAAAAGATAATCAGGCCCTCACAAACATTTTCAAGGTTTGCAGAAATTTTTAAAAAAAGAAAAAAAAATTGGTAAGAGAAATGCAAAAACAAAATTAAAATTTCCTCAAGAGAATTGATCCCATCAGCAACATTGATATTTGTCATGAGAAGACAAGGAATTATAAAACCATTTTTTTCTGTAAAACTTTAGCTCATTAATAAATGAAGCCATTTGAAGATTTATATCTTGTTTTGTGGACTGTTAATACATGGCCATCTATGATGATAATCAGATCTTAAAATAAGATATTCAGAGATTATCTTTTTTCAGGAACCAAATGATTCAACACAGGTTTCAGCAAATCCTAGTCAAATATTAGCATTTTATTGATTTCTGATATTTTTAAAGAATGTATAAGAAATAGAAAAATACAAATCAACTATTTGACTTATTGGTAATGTGCACTATCCAAATTTTTTGAGGAATTTGAACAAAAATGGATCTGCACAAAGTGAATCTATTGTTGAAAACAATAGACATTTTTTGATTATATTTATTGATTTTTTTTTTCTAATCTATGAATATCCTTTTGAAAATGTATACACATAAAAAAAGAAAACTTATTATTCCAAACACATTAATTACACACTGGTGTTGCATGACTTGTGTGCCAAGCTGAGTTCTATTTAGTTTTCAAAATATAACAATACTTTCAAAAGAAAAACTAATGACACAATCTACTTCTTAAAACACAATTTTCCTTTCTCACTCACAAATATTTTTTGTTTCCCTGTGGTGATGAATTCTTTTCCACTATACAACCCCCTCCCTTTCCACAGACCAATCATCGTAAGCCTCTCAATGATCTCACAAGGAAAGTATTCAGTTGAACAAAATGCTATAGTACAACCAGTTCTAACCATCACAGCTATGACCTGTCATGCCAGGCTCAATGCAGTGAGCCACCCTCATTCCCACTTCTCTGTGGAAGCAACTCCCAAGTGAATGCTTCTCCAATTACTAAAATCTTAACATGTTCAAGTCTAGGGTTAACTTCTACACATAGCCAGATAAACTGCACTTCATCCTCTGTAACCCATCTACCTCGAGGGGCTCTCAGTCCTTGTACAGGGTGTATATCATTGTAAAAAGAAAAAAAAACATTGATAATGACTCATGTGAGTCAAAAATTTTAGACAACTCAAAATGAATTTTGGCCAATTTGGATTGATTTTTTTTTTCAGCTTATGAACTTGTCACAAATTATTTAAAGCCAGAAAATATTTCTAGATTTTAAGAATTTTTGGGAGATAGTGATTTTACTGGGGCACACAGTGAAGATCAAACTCACTTTTATTAATGATCTACGAGACAAGCTTGTTATTTATAATTTCTACTTAAAATATGATGTGATTTGCTGACATTATAAACAAATTTGATTTTTATGCATGCTCCAGAAAACATAGCCTTTTATCAGTTTTTGTTATGCTTGAAGAATTCTGAACAAAAACACAAAGAAAACTGCCCTAAAAATAATGGTCATGATAATTTTCTTGGCTTTCTGAGCAAGAGGAAAAATTTCAGTTTTCAATAAAAAAATAAAATTCAACAAAGCAAATTTGTTAAATTCCTTGGGACTTTTTTCACATGGCACTTTTCGTAGATGCTGCTTGCCAACTTTGTAAGTAAAGAACACATAATTAAGGAATTTGCCTGCAGAACTTCTGAATTATTCTTTACTCTTTAAAAAGAAAATGTAATCCTTTATTTGAAGGAAAAGAAAAAAAATCTGTCTGTTTCTGCCTTAATTATGTTTTGTGTGTTCTACAACTGCAAAGAACTTTACAGATTCACATATCTGGAATATTGCTTTTTACTGCGGAAAAATGAACTTAAAAACATCAAGAATTAAATAAATAAATCTTGTTACAATCAATACCGCAATCATGATCACCACATGATCATCATAAAAGTTATGAAAAAATAAGTACAGTATTATTATTATTTGGACAATACATTTTTATTATAAGAATTATTATTAGTTCTATAATAATACAAGAATACAGATTTTATATCAAGAATATTAAACCAAGTAAAATTACAGCAGTATAGAATTTTATATTGAAACACAAATATTTACATAGAAGAAAAAATTAAAAACGAGCCTTGATAACAAAATGAATAAACAGATTAACTCATTAACTTCTTAGGAGTTTGAAGGCAAAGTACAAAACAAAAGAATTGAAATAGTAAAAAAAGAAAAGGCAATAGAACAATATTCAGTTTCCTATAACATTACTGTCATTTTTTCCATGATCTGTTGCAAAAAAAACGTCTTCATAACAAGTTGATGCTGACACGATTAAATTATTTGTATTTCTTTTAATGTTATTTTAACAATCGGCAATTCTTATAATTTGTCTCCTCTAGAAAGACAAGCATTACATTCTTTTTATTTAATCCCTTAATTTTAATAATCGAAAAAGAATAATAAACAAAAACTTTATACAAAATAATAAACCAAATGATAACCTACAATAGTCTTAAGACCTTTCTTTTAGCTTTTGAGATAGAAATTAACTTATTTCATATTTATTTCAATTACAAAAGATTTGATAATGATCTTCACAGTTATTGTGCATTTGTTCAGATCGAATAATCGGAGAGCTGAGCTTGAATTCCAGTTGGGTTCATTACATTCACTAACATGCTAATACCCTTGAGAAAGGTAAAAGTTAACCTCTTCACTTCCCCAGCTATTTGTAAATAGCAGAACAAACCAAGTTCTATAGTCTTGGGCAGCAACCAGTCTAAGAAAAGAAAAAACTGAATTCAAAATCAGCCTGAAGAACAGAGGGTTCATTCGGGTTCTCATGCCCATGGTACACCACTTCTGATGCAAAACATTTGGTGTCCCTACAATTGGACTGTCTGTTATTGTCTATTATGTTAGTTTAATCTTTTTTTCAAATATCGTATCTTCATATATTATGTCATTTTCTGAAAAAGGGCAACACAGAATGATGTTTGACGATGCAATGCTTAAAGAAATGACACAATATTTGAGAAAAGACGAAACTGACATTACACACAAGCAAAAAACAATCCAAATATATTTTTGAAAAGTCTTGGAGAAACTTCAGTTGTTTCTATAATTCCTTTGGTCTCTTGTTGATGAAAAATATTGTTTTAAGCATCAGTCAGTTTCTGTCTTTCTGAAAAATGCTTAGTTTTATCGAGCACTTTCAAAGCAACTTGATAATTAGATGGCCACTGATTTGATCCTGTCTTCGTGCCAGGGTCAGTCAGTCAGTTAAATGCCATATGTGATACATGTTTGGGCAATCATGTCTAGAAAGAGACATGACTGATTGGGCAGAAGATTATCCCACAGAAGGTTGCCATTACTTTCTGCGGTAGACTGGTTGCCAGCCAAGGTTATAGAAGCCAATCTGTCCTGTTATTTAACTCATAACTGGAGGGAAGAGATGGTGGATTAATACCTTTCTCAAGGGTATTTGCGCGTAAGTGACGGCAGTGAATTCAACTGGAATTTGAACTCGGCTTCTCAATTTCTCGTTCTGAGCCAATATCCACTGCACCATAATGCACATCCTTGTGCCAGGGTAATTCCACAAAATATGATTTGTCCATTTTTTTATTTATTGAGCACAATATCCACACTGGAATCATCAGCCAATCAGAATCTACAAAATAAACTTGCCTACATGGCACAGTGGAATCTCCCAGGCTACCAATTTGCTGGGTAGCTTGAAGCTGTCAGTTTCAACTGATTACTGGCTGTTGCTATCTAAGGATTCTACAATAATCGATGATATATTCGTATTCATCTTCATCAAAGAATGATGCACAGGAATCCACAGCAAACATTTTATCTACATTTCATTTAGCGGTTAGATAATTCAAAAGCATCTGGGAATTTTTCTAGGTAGGTAGACTTTGGTTTTAATATGAATTTTACTAATGCGGGACACAAAGTATGTTCAGAAATTATAGTTAGTTGTCTTAAACATTGGAAGCCTCAGATCTCACTGGGGGTAACTTGATGTCTATATAGAAAATTTAGACTCTTCTCAAAAAGGGGTCATAATTCCATTCAGCATTTACTATGCAGAGCCATTTATGCATTTAACAATTTTTGTATTTTCCATTTATTTAAAAATGTCCACTCCCATTATTCCTTGAATGTTTATTTGATTATTATCATTATTATGAGAAAAAGATAATTTTTAATTTAATTTAGTCAAATTGGTTATCACTTTGCTGACGTCATTGAACTTGAATATTAAATTTGTCGTCTAACAAAACGAGAACAGGAAGTGATCTCCCTTTTCCTACATTTACTTCCAGCATGTCTTGAGGTAACTTCTTATTGGAGATATCTAGATAAGTTTTACTTGGAAATCGATAGGATTCACACTCCCGTCTTTAATTTTTCTTTGATATTTCTTTAGCAGAATATGACTGCTGGTTACCAGTGTCCAATAAGAAGTTTATCACCCACAATATAATGCTACCTATAGTGGAAGTCATGTTGTTTTCCTCATTCATATTAGTGCCCACATAAGTAAAAAGAGAGGGCTAATTCTTGCAATTATCACACAATGGCATTAAATGTGGAATGACTATTGAATCCATTGCTAAATTCGCTGCTATGAAAGCCGTTTCTCTGTGCAGGGCCCGGAAGTTTTTTTCCGTCTGAATCTATCCTGCACATCTATAAATCTACCATCTGCCCGTGCATCGAATACTGCTGCCACATCTGGTCAGGTGCCCCTGCTATTCTCGTCGGGGTTCTTGACAAAATACAACAGAGAGTCTGTAATGTGATCGATACTGACTTGGCAGACCAGCTGCAGTCTCTCTCTCACTGGCACAACGTGGCTTCCCTGTGTCTCTTCTATAAATGCTTCTGCTTCGATGAACTTAGATCACAGGTGCCCCCTAGGTATGAATTTGCACAAGATACTAGATTAGCAACTAGGTCCCACCCTTTTACAGTGAAACCGATAAAATGTAACCGCAATTCCTACTCCAACAGCTTCTTTTCTCGCACTTCCCGCCTGTAGAATTCCCTTCCACATACTTGCTTTCCCGACAGCTACAATCTCCAGGAGTTTAAATGTAAGGTCAATAGACACCTCCTAACACACTAACTTGCATCCATTCTTTCAAACACTCTTCCCATCTACCCAACCCTCAGTCTTGATATCCTTACCCATCTATCATCCTCCTTCTGACATTTCCTATATCTAACCACTCTTTCTCTTTACCTTCCCCTATGTAACCCCATGCACAATAGTGGCAGTGGAATGCCTTGCTTGGGGTGAAATGATTAAAAGAAAAAAAAATATGTCCCTTTGAAGAACATTGTTTACAGGAAAGGAATAATTTGTTCTGAAATCCAGGGAAATCATTTTTATGTTTGCTGCTGGAGCATCTACTACATAACTTCAACTGTTGCATCTTACCACTCTTGACTCATAGGTAGAATATTTTGTATGCTTTTTCATAGTGGGGGGAGGGGGCTGTGAAACATATAATTTACATTGTGCCCCATTAGAGCTGATGACAAAATTCTGCAAGGCAACCCAGTTATTTTCCTTTTCATCTTATCTGTTACTTTTAGTATCTTTTTCGTATACACGGAAAGGCCTTCTATTTCGTCAGTGTGCAAATGGCTTCATTATAATTCTCAAATACTTCCCTTAAGGAAGGATAAATTTTACCAACTCTGTGAATAATTTCTTGCCTTAGAATATGACATAGTTTATCAAATCTGATGTGGTTTACAAATCCAGGGAAATCTTCCATAAAAAATTCTACACCATAAAAGTTTTTAACTCAGACAAATCAACACTCACATTGACAAGATATTGTTTAACACTTATAAAATCAGTCATATTTAGGAGAACTGGTTATTATTTGTTCAAAGATCTTATGAATTATAAAGGGCACATCCAAAGATTCTTTTGCTAATAGACTTACTGCTACTTCATAATTGTTGTCTTCTAAGGTAAGATATGAAGTCAGTTGGTGAGCAAAGCTGGTAAGAGAGCTTGTTAAGAGGGTTAGTTTTGTTTTGTTCGAATTAATGGAATTCGTACAGTTGTTAAATTTTGCTCTAAAATTCTAGAACTCGGAAGGATTAATACCACTAAACGTTTAACACGGTAATTTGGGAATTGAGATCATTGAATGGCTATAGGATAAGGAAGTGGTTTAGCTGCCATGGGAAATATACGCTTCTTGAACAATTTTCTCAATATCAGAAAGCTGATTATTAACACTGACTCGAAAACCATAGTTGGTTTTTTTGTTCTGTCAGAAAACCACTTTCTTCTAAAATCCAGGATGGTTTTGATACAAATCTCCTGGATTTTACCATCCAAAGCTCACATTTCTCTCCAAATATTTTTAATGATAGCATCTTCCTCTTTAAAAGATTTTTTTTAAAGTTCTTATCTTGCTCCAGCAATTCCAGGCTTAAACATTAGATTTTAAAATATTCTTAGCATCAATGAAGGCTTTAACTCCTTTTAACTCCCTGTAACTATCCATTGACAACAAATTGAAAAACACACACACACACACATATATATATATATATATATATATATATATATTTACAATCTCGCACTCTCGAACAATGGTAGACTCTGAAAAACAGTAGCTACTCTGGCACCAACGCATCGTTTATTCAGCAATGAATTAGAACACACTCAGCTATTGGGCATGTATAATGATAATATACATGCTAAAATGTCTGCCTCCTTCTACCGAGCACCCATAGCTCAGAGGTAGAATTGCCGACTGACACCAATTCGGTTGGGT
Source organism: Ascarosepion bandense (assembly GCA_037127315.1). Taxonomy (NCBI): domain Eukaryota; kingdom Metazoa; phylum Mollusca; class Cephalopoda; order Sepiida; family Sepiidae; genus Ascarosepion; species Ascarosepion bandense. The sequence continues at coordinate 2,655,171 of JBBBDQ010002261.1, read as the reverse complement.
TTCAATCCTGGGTAAAAGGCAATCAGCTGTCTAACTGTACTGATGAGCTGTGATACAGCAAAACAGATCTTTCTGCAGATAACTATATATATATATTGGACACCATGTGTCCAGAATAATTCCACTTAACTGTGAAGAAGGCCAAATTTATTTATTTATTTTTTTTTTACAAACAGCAGACAAAGTATTCTTTCTCATTGCCTTTCTGTATTTACATCATTTAGACTATTGTCCTTATCTTTGTTGTCATTTGTATGACGTTTCAGCAGTTGTACGCTCCAGCCTTCTTCAGGTGCTAGGAATTTCGAACCCAACACTTTATTATAATTACTGGGGTATATTAGCTTTATTCCTTGTGTAAGGTCTCAATTGAAAGTCATGAGTTTTCTCTCCCTAAACCTTCAAGTTACTTGTTCACCACTGCTGTAGCCTGGTATTGAGCTCACAACTCTAAGAGTCAAGTCAGGAACTAACCAATGTCTATATACACTGGGCCATGTGTTCTTAAAGGGTTCGGTTTGAAATTCCTAGCACCTGAAGATGGTTAAAATGTACAACGGCCAAAACGTCGTACAAATGGCAACAAAAATGAGGACAATAGTCCGAATAATGTAAATACTGTAAATCCTACCTCATCTCAAAAATATAGACAAATACTCGTTGCCTTTCCATTCTCAAATTTCCTCTGGTAAACAAAATTGATTGTATGTTTTAGCAAAATGTTTCACAAAATAAAATTGCTTACTTGTTTAGCAAAATTAACATTATATTTAGCAAAATATGAGAAAATTAATGAGTCCTCATACAATTTGTAGCAAGAGGGACAAAAAATAAGACAAATGTATATTATAAAGACATACTTTTCTAACACTGTACATTGTACAATTAGAAAGAGAGGAGAGAAAACTTGCTAAATATATTCCTTTAACAGTAATTACCATTTCACAGGGAACAAAGTCCAAAAGAGTGAGAATATATGGCTGGATATACTTAAGTTGATCTTAATTCCTTTTCCAGTGTCTGCTAGTCATGGTTATTTAATGTCACTCATGGCTGGATTTGCTTGTCATCTGGAGCAGATTAAAACACAAATTCACATCTCAGGTATCCCAGGCCTGACTACCGCTTCAAATTCCTTTGGCACCCAAATTTGAGTCATACCCATTAATACCAGATAAATAGACTGTTCCTTTCAACCAAGGATCCAAGGGAAGATAACCTATATTTTTTTATAAAATTTGGTTTATATACACGTCTGTATGGTATATATAATTTCTGTATAGAAGAATATCATTTGTTATCTTTATGTGAAGGTTGGAGGTGAGAGAGACACAGTGAAAAAATAAATATTTATGACATTTTCATCTTCATCTGACACAGCCCATTAATGGTAGGGCACCCAGTGAGGATCATGCTCAATACAATGGTAGACCACTGCATAACAGACACACAATGTATGGGTGTGTGAACACATTCAGAAGAGTATGAATAAATATATGGCTTATATTCAGTAAATGAGTTCTTGCGTGTCTGTTAAAACGTGCTTGCATATTTAAAGAGATGCATGTGTACACACACACACACACACACACACACAGATAATAAAAATCTGTCGAAAAATGTCAGAAGCTTATCATTATTTGATTAACAAATGAATAACAGTGGTTGATTTTGTTCATATTGCAATGTTCATCAAAGTATTAACAAACTCATCTGCACCTTTTGTTTGATAATCAAATAATGATCAGCAGCATACTTTCGTTTTTTTCAGCGTTTCATTCGTTGTTTATCTTTTAAAATTCTCTGATCAACATTGTTGTGTGTATGTATATAGGGATAAATTTGTTTCTACATATATTTGTGTGGAAGTTAATAGATGTATCTGGAAGTAGAAAACTTTTTTTTATTTACATGCATGTGTGTGTGTGTGTATATATATATATATATAATACACACACACATAATATCAGTTAATGAATGCATTTATATAGCAATATATTAGATGTCAGATAAAGTTCTTTGTGCCCCTTATTTTACTGAATAAAACTCATTACTAAATAAAACCAGATGAAAACGAGTTTTGAGTGTTAGGTATTCATTTGCGTTGAGGCAAAACAAAGAAAGATGAAGGCAGACAAGATGAAGACATGCAAAACCGCATCATTTCAAATTGTGTAAGGCAGCGGCAGCTGCAGTGAAGAAGATGATTGACGAAGCCTGGGGATATGATTTGGCTGTGAGCGCTGTTCAAAAATTTGTGAAGTTCAAGAAATGGAATTTGACTTTTATAGGACAATGCATATATATATATATGTCGAGCCCAAGAATTTAAAAAGTGAAGAATTGCAAGCTCTTTTGTATGATAACTTCGATTCAGTCAATGCTGGAATTGGCTGAAAAAGTACTTGGAGGAGATTTACAAAGTATGGGGAAGATTCAAAAAGTGGAGGAATGGCTTCCGTAAGAATTATTCGAATAAATCATTGGACAGCTGGTCACTTCAATATTGGCTAAAAATATTTCAGTAACAAAACCTACCCTTTTCTGAAAAAATGTTATTGCTTTGTATTTGGTGAGATATGAAAAATGTAATTGCATAAAAGGTACTGAAGGTTAAATGAAAGAATTTGTGGAAAGCATTGTTGTTAATCACTTTTGAGGTTTGAGTGTCGAAATTGGAGAAAAATGTAAAATTTGCAAGTCAAGGAAACAAAAATATACGACTGAATGACAATTCCCATCCACATGTCACTTTCATGAACTAAAAAAACAAAACAAAGACAGACAAAAGTGGAATTGGGATGGGAAATTCTTGCAGATTCACCAAACTTAGTGCCATCAGATCATGATTTGTTTTTTCAATCAAAGCTACCTGCCTTATATGATCAAAAATTTAAAAATCTTTTCAATGATCAAAATTATAGTTGCTTTCTAATAATGGAATTAAAAAATGACTTGCATAAGGCCATAGAATATGAAAGACAATATTTTGATAATAAATATGAATAATTTATTCATTGCACAATTTTAATAGAATCCTGGAAATGTTTGCACACACCTAATAGAATTGTCAGGTAGATGGCCTTCCTGATGGCATCTGTTCTTAACTTGGTATCTATTCTGACATCACCACTATTTACACTTTGTTTTCATAAGTCCAATTGGCTCACTAAAATCAAATTAGTGGCTGAATATAAAAAAAATATACTTTTCAGTCTGTTGTTAACTGGGGCAAAGGATGGCTTGTTCATTTTAACACATCCAAAACTAAGCCCTATTAATCTTCTGAAAGATCCCTTCCTGTCTTCCAATTGGAAAGACTATACTGAATCCATTGTTAAGTCTGCTGCTAACAAAGTTGGTGCACTGTTTTGTTCTAGGCATTTTTTCTATCCAGAATCTATCTTACATATCTATTTGCCCATGCTTAGAATATCGCTGCCACATATGGTCCAGTACTCCTGCAATATATATAGAGTTCCTTGATAAAATAAAATAAAAAGAATCAGCGATATTATAGGTTCTTATCTTACATCTCAGCTTTAGTCACTTTCCCAAAGTTGCTTCCCTGTGTCTTCTCTATAAATACTTTCATGGTAATTGTTCAGATGAGTTTTTTTGTTATGGTACCTAGACTTTATGAATATAAGTGTAGTACTCAACAATGAGGTCTCAGATATGCAGTTGTTGGCTAAGATGTAACTGTAAATTCTATGCTGACAGTTTCTTTTTTTGCATTTCTCACATGTGGAACTCCTTTCTGTTCCGATGCTTTCCAGTCAAACATTAATCTTCAAAAATTTAAATGCAATGCCAATCGATTTCTACTCTCCTCCTGATTACTCTTCTGGACTTGGTCTTTAGTAATGTTTCTGTTTTCTAATTCTTCCCCACCTATTAACTCCCTTTTGTCTTAATGGCTTTAATGCCTTGCTTGGGGTGAAATTGATGAAAGAAATAAAGAAAGAGGTGTACTTTTTGTATTTGTAGTTACAAGTGTGAATTCTGAAGAATAAGATTGTTGTGAATCCCAAAACTGAATCCTTTTTATTTAAGTCACCATTTGTAGCTGCTGATAAAGGCATCAAAGCATACATGGTTAAATAGAAATATTTTTAAGAATAAACACTTGGTCATGTGAGTATGTGTGTGTATATATATATATATATATATATAAAGTGCATTTATAAATTTGATCAAAATATCTCTCTCATGGTTTATAATTGAGTATGTGTATACGAAAAATGCATATATTAACACAAGTATATATCTATGTTAATTTTATATACATATAGATTCAAACATATATGAACATGCATGCACACAATAGGCACATACATACATGCACATACAATAGGCTTGTGTGTGTGTGTGTGTGTGTGTGTGTGAAGAAAATAAGATCAACTTCACTTCATTCAATAAAACTAAATCTTTTTTTGTCTTCGATGCAATTACGTTTCATTCAGAATTCCTTTATTCATTCATTGTGTTATCGGACCCACTTGTCCTAACAGCTGATTACCGTTGCCTTCCGTGATTGACTCAAAATAAACCCCACAAAAAAAAAAAATACATAAAAACGCCCCTCTTTGCTTTCATTTGCTTCAGCAATTCCTTTTCTGTTGAATCTTTAACACATTCAGAATTTGTGAAATGAAAAATTTTCATATTTTCTGGGAAGATAATAATTTGGATGATAAACATTATAGAAAATTTCTGATAAATACAAAAAATAAAGGTTTAAAAAATAGTTTTTTTTATTTATTGACCAACCCATATATTTTGAATTTATAATCACCACAAGAAAAAGGTATCAGCCAAGAAATATGGCACTTCTATATGCCCCCCCCCTGCTGACCAGGCCTTAACAGCTGTTCTGGTTTGGTTGTTATTTTCTGTCTCTTCCTTCTGTTCTTGTGACTGTGCAAACATATATCAGAAACTATAAACTTTTAAATAAAACATATCAAAGTTTTATTATAGTTTGTTTTTAATTGTTTCACCCCAAACAAGGTGACAATGCCACTAGAATGCAGGGAGTGAAAGTGAGACTGAATTAAGAAGAATGAGAAGAAGGGACAAAAAGAAACAATGTTCAAGGAGACAGGAGATGGCGATTGATGTTACATTTAAATGCTGGTAGATCTGATTTTTTTATTCCGAGCTGATATCCATTACAACACACACACACAATGTGACTGAATAAGAGATTGGAATGATACATTCTCCTGCCACTCTGTCTTAACAATCTTTACCCTAGATTGAAAAAAGAAAAGGAAAAAGATCAGAACAGTTACCATGAAAATATTTATGCAACTAAGATTCTAACCATGAGTTTGAGTTTTGTTTAACAGCGTATCAACCTCTGTGGGTTATTTAATGCCGAAAAAGGTGGGTTTTTAAGGTACATTTTTTTTTAATGTTTGGTTATAGTGAGAAGGTTGACTTAGTCAGATTTTAATGAAAACTTTTTGTTTTTATTCTTTTTTTATTTTAGAAAACTGAAAATGTATTCTAATTTTGTATTTAAAAATGTTTTGCTGAGAATAATTTTTTCCTTCAAAAATGTACTGTTGGTAATATTTTTCCTTTAAAAATGTATATATTTCTATAAAAATGTATTTTTATACTTTCATAGTGTTTTGACTCCAGTTTGGAGGTTAACTATTTGCCCATAGCTGGGACCCTAACAGGTTCTACCACTCCAAGTCAAGGTGGACCTGGGAACAACAGCAATTAAGAGGTGGTTCCATGCTTCTCACAACCTCCCAATCAGAAACCTTGCTACCAGATGCAGTTTACAGTCAAACTCAGGACCTTCTAACCATGAACAATTTAGATCCCTGTTTTAACAGGAATTAAATTCTATGTTTATGGTGTCTTGATTGTATCATCTTGTGTTTGAGATGAACACAGGATATGAGGAGAAAACGGATTTAAGTAGTAAGTAATGGTAAAATTAGTTGTTTTTACGCAAAAACCAACGTAATCCTTTATGCTTACGGTCATATCACATTGAATACACCGGTTCTCGTTTGATCACCGAAGTTAAGCAACATTGAGCCTGGTCAGTACTTAGATGGGTGACCGCTTGGGAATACCAGGTGCTGTAAGCATTTATTGATGGATGTGCGTTGTGGTGCAGTGGATACGGCTCGGAAAGAGAAATCGGTGAGCTGATTTCAAATTCCAGTACCCTTGGGAAAGGTATTAATCCATCCCTTCCCTCCAGTTATGGGTTAAATAACAGGGTAGGACTTGGGACCCTGCCCTTAAACAAATCCCAATGAGACCTTCTCCTTCGGGGAGGAAGCTGGCTCAACCCACCTAAGGGTGCATGCAGCTTGCATGCCAAAAACCATGCAGCATTCATTGATTGAACAGTTAACATTACAGTGAGTTTAAATTAACAACAATTTTTCAGGAAAATCGGTTTGTCGGGTTTACTGTTATCACTCTTTCTAGTATTGATGAGTTTTTTTTACTTAACTTTCTGTTTAAGTTAGTGTGAAAAGTTGATATCTTTATTAGATCATTATTTGCCTCCTACTTGCATTTACTGTCTATTTTTGTTTCTGTTGCTCTTGGAAGTCTTCGAGTGATGTGGTTTTCATTATTCAGTCAAGTTCTTTCTTTGTAATTCTGTAGTACCAGTTGATAAGTCAGTCAGTTAAGTGCCATACGTGATACACGCTTTGAGCAATCATGTCAAGAAAGTTCCCCAACTCAGTTCCCCAATTTCTCGTTCCGAGCCAATACCCACTGCACCACAACACACATTCAGATTGATAAGACCTGATGAAAAATTGTCTTCTTTATAATCTAAAAAAAAAAAAATAGTTCATGTGAAACTATTTTAACCATTGATATGAGAAAACATTTGTATAGAGTTGATATTTTGGACATTTCTGAGTGGGTTGGATGTCACAAATGACATTAAGTGAATCAAGACCTGATGAGACCATTTAAGAACACAACTTAAATTTTCAGGTTAATATTTTAGTATTTTACTATTAGACAAAAAGTCACCCTAGTGTAGTCTATTCTCTGTTCAATTTTCTCATCTTCAATACTAAATAAAACTGATCCAGAAACCAGCATTCGGTATTTAAATCCTTGTACTTGGCAAACTGAAAGTCTTGTATGCCTCCACCAGTATATATATATAGGTTAAGGCATAGGGTTCCAATTACACAAAACTTGGGAAAAAACAAAGATTTGTAGTAATATATTAAACAAAGAAAGAGTTAGGAAATTTAAGTCAGTTCCCACTAATCATCTTCGAACATAGCTGCTTTTAGGTTTTACAAGAAATTATGAAATGATTAATTTATTAATTTCATAATTTATTAACCATTTATGCTGAAGAGATGAAAACAGAGAAGAGACGTAGTGTTTTGTTCCAGTCATAAAACATTTTACAGTGTAGCAGTCTCTATCCATGCACCTTGTTTCAATCGCATTCTTATTCACTTCAATGTAATCCTTTAAAAGGGCCAATGACGTTTGCAGTTCTCATGCATCCTTTTATTACAGATTTCTTAGCGCCAAAATAAAAGCAAAATTTCAATTAGTACCATCTAGTGTTTAATCCTTTTTTTCAGTTTATCCCTGTCAGAATTTGAATTTAGCAGGACACACACACCAGTGTGTCCTATCAAATTCTGGTAACGTAGATTTTAGAATCAGAACGGTTATGGAATGAAAACTTCTCAGATATTTTAAAGTGATTAGGTGTATAGTTCTGTTAACATTAGGCATATTCTGATAGCATTTTTTTGTTGTTAAGGGGTGAGGAGATATTTATAGAAAATAAGATTTTCTGATGTTGAAAGAGATTACTTGGGGTGCAAGCTGAAAATTTATTGGCCCAACCCATTTCCCAATTAGAATTTTTCCTTTTGGGAGCCACATGTCGATTGGATTTTCAATACTCCCTTGTAAGGGCATGAAATGAAATTAATCAATTTTCTTTAAAGGGAAAATAGTATGTTATAAAAATCAAATTAGAGTAAAAATAAAAAAAATTAAGCAAATTTTATTATCAGTGTCCTTCAAAAGAAAGTTTAGTTCTATTTATGGCTTTGTGAGTGTTTGATAAAACTCCTACTTTCTAAAGTGTACTTATTTAAAAAAAAGTCAAGGCTTGAGATTCAAGAGTAACATACAAAGAGATAAGCTTTTACTGATATCACAATGTCAATGAACAGTCATCTTATAGCAAAGACAGACATGGCATAGATATATTACATATAAATTTGCATACATTATTATAGATGATCAATGTGAAATATCTCCCAAATTAAGAATGTAATCTGAAAATCAGATTTTTCTAAAAGTATTTTTTGCCAAATAAAAATAAAATGGTTCTTTTTTTATTATTACTTTGCAAAATTTTACAAGGCAAGGAAGCAAAGATGAACTCTTCCAAATCAGCCTAAATTTTCTTCATTCTTTCATTGATGAAACTGCAATATAGGTAATTATTAAATATTTATAAATTCATTTGATGCACATATTATTGTGCAGTATGAACAAAAGAACCATTCTATTTTCATTTACTATTATTCACTTGGCAATAAATACTAAAAAATAGTATGAAATACATCATTTTTTTAAAACACTGGGTTGTGTATGTGTTTGTTTAATTGTGATAATGTTTAGTGTCAAGGTTGTTGTTTTTTCAGTGGTTTTACTGAAAAAATGTATTTTGGCATGCAGGTTTTTATTGTAAAGTACTTGATATCAGGATGGAGACAGAGCATTGTCACTTTAACTGAGCAGATTTATGCTACCTTAAGTTTTGTGAGGATACCATTATGATGTTCTCATTCATCAGGGCCAGTTTGCTGTTAGGTCCCAGTTTTTTTGTTGTTTATATAGAGCATATTGTGATTTTTGTGAGAGTTATCTTGTTTGTGATTTGTTGATTTTCTTTTTCTTTATTTTACCTTTTCATTTTTATTGTTCAGGTGTTTGGTCTATTTTTATTGTTTTTAGTGTATGCATCAGTAGGTGTTTGCTTAATAGCTTTATATTGTTTATTTTGGGTTGGTCTATTTCTTAATGTGTTGGTATATTTGCTGTATGACTTTTTTTTTTCATAGTTGAGTGTTTGTGTTTTTGTGTATATTTGTGTTTGTGAGATATATATATATATATATATATATATATATATATATCTCCTACATCAAGAAAACAACAAAAGCAAACCACAAATTCTCGAGGCAATATTCATTAAAACACTTAAGCTGTCAATTAAGAGAATCAGCTATGAATACTGTAGTAATGTTCTAAAATGTTTGTAAAAAGAACAGTTTTTTTATGCTTTAACACGTGCATGACCATGACATTCCAACAAAAAAAAAAAAAATTTCATTTTGGATAATTTTCACGTTCTAATGAACACTAGCAATTTGTCAACCATTGCATTTGAAGCAGAAAAAAATTTGCAGTAATTTTTAGCAACACAGTTTTTTGGTTACATAACTCACACCCCTGAAGATGATCTCTGAAAGAGGTTGAAAGTACTTGGGTACCTTGAGAAATGAATGAAAATAACATCTGTCCACGTTACAGCTCATTTCTGACATCTTTTGATTGTAATACGCGAAAGATTATTCATGAATATAAACAGATTTTATTAAAAATAAGCAAACAATGTTTGCAATTTATTTAATCTGACATGTTTAAAAGAAAATTTGTTGCCTAAATACACAAATATATATATATTATAGTCATCTACATACAAGCCTGTTTTGCTGTATCACAGCTCATCAGTGTGACTAGACACATCCACTTGCTTCTGGCTGGGATTGAAACTCAAGCAATTGGGTGTCAGCTGGAGTCACTACCCACTAAGCCATAGGCACATGGATTCAGAGAAGGGAAATTTTTAATGTATTGTATATAAGCAGTGTATACACATGCCAGTCACCGAAAGAACTCAATTCATTTCTGAAGATATATATATATATTAGTCTACAAGCCTGTTTCGCTGCATCACAGCTCATCAGTGTGGCCAGACGCATCCACCTGCCTCCGGTTGGGATTGAAACTCAACCGACTCGGTGTCAGTCAGAGTCGCTACTCCCCAAGCCATCAACACATGGAATCAGAGAAGGGAAATTTTAACGTGTTGTGTATAAGCTGTGTATACACACGCCAGTCACTGAGAGAACTCAATTCATTTCTGAAGAGTCACGCATATAGCAGAAGTGGAAACTGTTTTTCAAATTTTCTTCTCCAGAGAGCTCAATCGTAATGAGAGCATAATATATTAGTCTACAAGCATGTTTTACTGCATCACAGCTCATCAGTGTGGCCAGACACATTCACCTGCCTCCGGTCGGGATCGAAACTCAACCAACTCGGTGTCAGTTAGAGTTGCTACTCCCCAAGCCATCGATGTATCTCATCCACAGACAGATCTGTTTTGATGTATCACAGCTCATCAGTATGGTTAGACTCCAATTGCCTTCAACTCAGGATTGAAACCCAACCGAATTGGTGTCAGTCGGCAATTCTACCCCTGGGCTATAGGTGCTTGGTAGAAGAAGGCAGACCTTTTAGCATGTATATTATCATTATACACGCCCAATAGCCAGTAAAATAAGGAACACATACAAAATGTTTCTAAATTGAATATATTTAGCTTTTTATTAAGCTTCATTAGAAAATGAAATATGAAGATGAAAAGAAAATTGTGGTGTTTTTTTTATATATTTGTGTTGTATTTCATTGGTTAAGCAACCCCCATGTGTATATTTTCTGTCAAAGCTGCAACAGCATGTATAATTTTTTGTGTAAGTGTATCATAATTCTTGTTGGTCTATGCAGGATTTGGTTAAAAATGTGTGTGCATTTGAGCATCTAGTGGACAGTTGGATTTTAGTCCAAATTCAATACCAATTCACATATGTATATGTATAGGGGTGTGATGGGTAAATTGTTACCATTTTATTTTGTGTATATGTGTTGTTTTTGATTATTTCAATTGAACAGTATTGTAGGGACAGATGGGCACTGTGGCACAATTAACCCTGTCAGAAATTTGAAAATGGCATACTCTACTGCTTGGCTTTTGTACTGAAAACTTTAATAAAAACAGTTTAGAGTGTTTGGTTGTCAATCTGAGGACAGTACAGCAAATTCAGAAAAACTTGGATGAGTCTAATGGTGATTAGGTAGGTGTTTAGAGTGATCATTAGTGATGGTGGTGTTATGCCTTCATTCATTTTCTCACAGAGCCTCAGACACAAGGTTGTTAGAAGACTATATCTGGCAACAGGATTCTGCACCATGCCACATAAGCAGAAGAACCCAGTCATGGCTGTCAGACAATTTCTGCAACTATATCACCCCCTTACATCTGACCACCTAACTCCCCAGACCCCTTGATTATTATGTGTGGATTACAGTTGAGGGAGATACCAACAAAACTCCTAACATCAAAGATGAACTGAAGGGAAGGATTATAGCAGCATTCACCAACAAGGAGATCTTTTAGAAGAGTTGCAGAAGATTCCAAAGTCTTGTAGAGGTCATGGTTGGCACTCATGGCGATTTTATTGAATAAATTTACTCTTTCCTATTTCAAGATATTTTGTGTAATTTTGGTAAATATATCTGTTAAAATGAGATGTCAATGTTATTTTCATTTTTTGTATAATTTAGATGACAATTTATTCCTTGAATCCCACACACACATACATTTATCCAAGTATTTTAATGTCTTAATTCCAATATGACTCAAACTGTCCCTTAGAAGTACTCAATAAGTCACGAGATGCTATTGAGTAAGCTTAAGTATTGAGTAAAAATTATATTCACACTAAATAGACATTAAATTTTTTTTTAAACTTACCCATTTCTTTGCATAACTAATTTGAATGATTAAAAAGGCTTTTGGGTGTGATTTACTGAGTAGAGCTTAGGTAAAACTTTGATACCAACACTTCAAACTTGGCCAGAAATATTGAAAGCCGACAGAATACAAAAAATTGTGTGTGTGTGTACTACAATCAAAGGAAATCTGTGATTGACAGTGCAAGAATTAGTTTCAGGTATCCTAATGAGTCTAATCATTTTGAATCTCTCAACTGCCTATTTTTATATCTTGAGCAGGGTTTTGGCAAAATATTGTATCACCTGAGTCTGTCAGTCTCCTTGCATTCTAGATTCAGCTTTGTGATTTCTGGCTTTTACTAAAGCTAAAATTATCAAAATAGAGATTTTGAACCTCGGATAAGATTAAGGAGAACAACAAAGTAACTGATGTCAATTCTGAAAAAAGAAAGTGCAAACAGTTTTGATGAATAGAAATAATGTAGGAATAAGTGTGTGAAAAGCCCACAGAGTATTTTGAAGGGAGCAAATGTGTCATTGTCCAAGGCAAGATACATTTCTATTTATAGCTGGATCACACCAGGCAAATTGTGTGTGTGTGATTTTTATTTTCTGATAAAAAGTTTCAAGTTAGATAAAAATGTTTTGTTTCTTCAGCTTTATTTTGTATGTTAATCATAGACAAAAAAGAAATTTAAAATAACCAACTCATATTGAAGAAAATATAACATTACAAGCTAACATTGGTGAATCCATGAGCATTTATTTTTATTATTATAATCAGAAGATCTGTTTTAATTGCTTGACTGCAGACTTGTGCCAATTCAAACAGTATGGGGAGCAGAAGTTGCAAATAATGTGATAAAAGAAAGTGGATAATAAAAGACATTAAAAAAAGAATTAAGGAAAAATAAGGAATCAAGGAAGAAAGAAGAAATAAAAATATTCTTCAAGTAAAAAAAAAAAGAAAGAAAAAACAGGGTATCATAAAAAAGATGGAGACTTAAAAGAAGATGATGAAGCTTCTCTCATGTCAGAAGAGAGTTTAGGCCAGTTGTCATCTTAATTACAAGTCATTATATCTAAATGAATCTAGAGTAAAAAAAATAAATAAATTCACTCTTGCACTGAGATTCATACACAAGGCAAAAATGTATTGTACATTTATTATTTTTTATTTTTTAGATAATTACCCATGATGCATTTCTCAATAAAGATTATAATTTTAAGCCTTGTGTCTTTGTGTGTGTCTGGTTAGTGAAAAGAGCTTCAACGCTTGCCTCAAAGAAACGAAAACTAAAGAAGCACTATAACGGAAAAACACAATGCCGTGTGCACCTTATTACGGCCACTTCATTTCTTGAAAGGGACATTGATTTTTGCCTGTTTTGTCAATCACAATAAGTATGAAAATACCTACTTAACATGGAGAAGGCCAGCTTTTCCTGGAGACATCATTGTGTCTCATTGAAAGACATAAAATGAGAACCAAAAAACAACAGAACAAGAAGCAACACCATCATACGTATTAGAATATACATTTATACTTACATAAGTAGCAATGCAGACAGAATGTGTGTGTGTGCGCGCATTTGAGCAAAGAGGCAGGAATATATTTGTCATTCATTCTTTTAATATATTTCCTATTTTGCTTATTGAGTCTACATGTATCTTTCTGTATAGACATGTATATTTTCATGTGTGTGTGTGTGTGTGTGAGATTGGAAATGAATTATTATGTATATATGCATATATTATGTGTGATGTGTGTGTGTATATATATATATATAAACACACACGTCACACATAATTTCTTTTTGATATACATACATTTTATACATGCAGTATATATCTATGTATACCTATAAATAAACAAGTATATATGTATTTTTCATGGAAACTCATGTGAGTACATTATAGCTTTCATGGTTAGTATCATTTACATTGTAAGCTACCATTCAGAGTTCAAGTTTTAATAGTGGCATGCAGTGTGTCTGTGTGTGTGTGCATAATCCAATAAAATACATGCCAAATGCTCATATTATAGATGGGAGACCAATCAGTCAAAGTTAAAACTGTATAATAGAAGAGTTGCAGAGGGATATTAAGAGAAGCAGTCATCAAAAACATTCCTTCTTAAATAGAGAGACAACTTATAGACTAGCATATATATATATATATATATATATATATATATATATATACACACTACCCGCCATAATTATTAGGCCACCCCAGTTTTTTTTTAAAGAAATGATGTATTTCATACTATATTTAGTGGATAATTTTAAATGAAAATAGAATGGTTCTTTTGTTATTATTACTTTGCAAAATTTTACAAGTCAAGGAAGCAAAGATGAACTCGTCCAAATCAGCCTAAATTTTCTTCATTCTTTCATTGATGAAACTGCAATATAGGTAATTATTAAATATTTATAAATTCATTTGAAGCACATGTTATTGTGCAGTATTAACAAAAGGAGTGGTCTAATAATTATGGCCGCTAGTGTGTGTGTATATATAATACTACAAAATCTTTGGTCAACTTGTATAAATTAGAGTTTATATAGATTACTAAATTATGATCAGATATTTGTAATTGTATCTTTTACCCTAATATAACTGACTATGAATTAATTCCACATTAAATTATTAAATTTTTCAGGTTGCATTTTGATGGAGAAGGAAAGATACTTAGAAATATATAAGAAATCAGGTTGTGTGTGTGTGTGTGTGTGTGTGTGTGTATACATTCTTACACTATGAATTCAAAGTAAAATAAAAATGCTATCCAGTTATGAAAAAAATAATGATACATTTAACTAATGATATATTTACATTGTTCAGTATTTCCTCAGCTGATTAAAGCAGTTGGGAAGATATATATATATATATATATATAAATATAGATAATATTCACCTGAAGTAAAAATTGTTTCCTTTAATATCTATCTTAAATAATAGACTAAAGACTAATCTTTTTGCAGCTGTGAATTTCTCAGACTCTAGTGCAAAATACCTGACTGCTTTTTTAATTGAATAAATAACATCTTTTCAATGGACTTTAAAATTAAGCTGATAATTTTTCTTAAAGAAATATTTCTTTTAAAAAAAACATTGCCATGCATTGTACTTATCGACACAAAGTAAATTTATAAATAAAGATGCAATCATTTCCGCACGTATTAAATTGCAGCTTATTCATCTTCAACTCAAGCGATGTAGAAACAATCACTTTGTAATGTGGATTGGAAGAAAATGGCTTTGTCTCGAGAATTTTGATTCTAAAGAAACAACTTCTTATCCAATGAGCCTGGCTACTTTTTCTCATGTCTGCTTCTTGAATAATATAAGGTTTACATGACTGGTGATGGGACAGAATTTCAGTTCTTTAGTATTATAAAAAATGTTGTTGAGAGAAAAATATCAAACATACTCTGATTTCCTCGGTCATTAATACCAGCGTTTTCCTACTTGTTTTTTTATTTACTTGATGCCAGTTTGCCTTTTCGCTCTCATGAAAACGTTATATTCTCAATAACGTCTGCTCATAAGCAACAAGTGTCATGTACGAGTGAGGATGATACCGAGTGGTCGATTAATGACGTTGTCTGTACTTTTTACTGTTATAATGAAACATCCTATCACCCCCGACAGTTGATTTGCCGAAGAGATTAAGAAGTATCGAAGTAAGGAAGTACGGGGCGATTCAACTTCCGCTCCTGTTCCGCTTTAACTTACAATTTTCGTACAATAAACTCTGTTATTTGTTTAACCCTTACGTGTTGTGTAAATCTTTCCACTTAGAATTTACCTTGTTATTTATATTGTTCCCGCGATAGATTCACAGATTTGTATTTATGTATTTTTTTCTCTTTCTTATTCAAGTTTCCTCGTACTATTACCCTTTATTTTAAACATTTTTACACATTTTGTGTAATGGACGCTTTTCAGATCCAACCTCCCCATTAATAGTGAAGTACCGATGGAGGTAACATCGACTCCAAAAATCGCTGATTCTCCAAAATCTGAAGGGATACCAACTCGAAATGTAAGAAGAAAAAGTGATAGGAAAAGGAAATGGACTAACCACCTATGTCCAAATCCAAAGAGGAAAAAATATTAAAAGCAAAATTCAAGGAAAGAATTTAGCTCAGGGGAAGGTGTTATAATGGAACATCCTATCACCCCAGACAGTTCACTCGCCGAAGAGATTAAGAAGTAAGGAAGTACGAGACAATTCGACTTCCACTCCCATTCCGTCTTGACTTACCATTTTATTGAACTTTTTGTTAATTGTACTTTTCCGTACAATAAACTCTGTTATTTGTTTACCCTTTACGTGTTGTGTAAATCTTTCCACTTGGAATTTACCTTGTTATTTATATCGTTCCCACGATATAACATTTACCTATAAGCATTTTTTTCCCAGTTTTTTTTCAAATATACAGACAAGTCATTGCTGTTATCAACTGAGTAAGTAATTTACTTACTGGAGAGTGGTTTCTTTATGTTCTCACTAAATTTATTGTCTATCAATCATCATGACATGCATGTGACAAGAAATTTAATAATGAGAGAGAGAGTGCAAGAATTGTATTCCTGACTTTCCTGAAGGGATTAGTGTAAAGAGAATGTAAACATCCACAGCTAGGATTTGAACTTGTTTCATTGAGCGCATTTTTCATGCGACACCCCCCTGCACAATCACATCTACCTACCTTCCTGGTACTCTGTGACCCATAGTGGCTGCCACCTAATGTCCCAACTGTTCCATCTGCATCTCACCCCCCAGGATTGTCAAACCATTGCTTCCCTCTCCTTCACCATGTGTATCCTTGATCTTTTCTCTTTTTTTCTTTATGGATTCAGGTCAATGTCATGTTTCAGTCATCGTCTGAAAGTGTTGCCAATGAACTACCATCTTTGACATATCACAACAAAGGGGTTCTACCTAGGCACACTAAGGCAGCTCTGCCATTTTCACATGGTCTTGTCATCTATCTCATGTACATACCCAACAAATAATCTGTTCAATATCCCACCACCATTACATCTGTAAGCAATATGAAGCTTGGATTGTTTTCAAAGTCAAAGTTTTATTTTTCAATCAATTTCTTTAAAGAATGCTAGTGACCCTGAAAGTGTAGACTCTGTGATCTTCAGTCCAACTCTCTAACCATAAGGCTATACCAACTGCATTGAGCTTTTCGTACATGTAGACATGTTTTTGGTTTTATGTGCATCCATAATGTCGTGTGTGTGTGTGTGTGTGTGTGTGTGTGTTTTGATTTTTTTTTTTTATTGCTATACAGAGATTCTGGATCTTATTAAAATGAGATCAAAATTTGATTGACAAAATATTCGTGAATTTTTAAAATTATTTTTGTTGGAATTATATATATATTTTTTTTTTTCATTTTTTGTAACAATTCATTCCTGTTTATTTCATAAACATGAGTTAGGATGAATTAACAGCCATTACAATTTGGATAAAAACAAATTACTAAAGTGTGTGTGTGTGTGTGTGTGTGTAAATTTCATGTGTTATCATTATATTCTCAAAGAAAGCACCTGAAGAATATCTTGCTAGCCATGTCCCTTTCACATTTGCCCTTTTGCTAGCCATGTCCCTTTCACATTTGCCCTTTTGCTAGCCATGTCCCTTTCACATTTGCCCTTTTGCTAGCCATGTCCCTTTCACATTTGCCCTTTTGCTAGCCATGTCCCTTTCACATTTGCCCTTTTGCTAGCCATGTCCCTTTCACTTTATGTGTATGGTGATGTTTGGCCAAATGAACTTAAACCCATCTGTTCCATCACTAAATATACAAGGACAAAATTGTGTACAGAAAAAGGAAAATAATTGCACAATTGAAAAAAGAGAATACAATGCAGAAGAAAGATATTTATACAATCTCACAACATCAGAGTTTGAACCCTGATTGCTTGTTTTGTTTGAAAGGTTGCAATAAAAAAAGACAAGTAATGACAGGCATGTTTTTTATCCTTATAATTTAGCTAAGACAAAAATCATATTAAAAAAATGCCTAACTGATAATGCTTAATTGTGATTCCAAGATTGATACAATTTATGTTTTTATGAAATTTTACTTGCATAGATATTTTCTTATAAAAGATTCAAAACATTTTTAAAGAGGTAAAGTAAGATGTTTTTTTTTTATTAGCAAAAACTAAAGATCAAAGAAGGAACACTTATTTAACCCATATCCTACTTTTTTTCCCACATACTGTAACTATTCTGATCAAATTGTCTCAATTTCAGGTGAAGACTTGGAAATTATCACTTTCCAAAATTACTGACCCCAGAAGGATATGCGTTAAAAGGTGCCAAATTGTTGTGAAGTAAATAAACAACCAAGAGTGCAAGTTGTTCTGTATTTAGGAAAATTATGGTTTACCAAATGCATTTTTGTGTGTATTTCTTGCTTTACTTGTCTGCTTTTAATGAATGATTTCAGAGAAAAGCAAGTATTGTCACCAAATATAATTATTGTATCTGAGGTTATTTAAATGAAATAAAATTCTCATTTCATTAAGAAAAATATCTGAAAAATAAAAGCGAGAGGTGCAGAGTTATCTGTGGGGCGGGGGGGGGGGCAATTTTCTGATATAACTTTTCTTTTTTCAATTAGTCAAGAAGAGAATTCATAAGCTGAGAATTTCAGGATTGCCTTTTTATCAACCAATGTAGGAAATGAAGGAAATATGGAAGGCCATTGGTGTGATAAAAATTGTTGTTGGCTTGTACTCTATATTGTTTCTTCAAGAGAGAATTTTGGAAAGTCAGGATTTGAATGACAGAAAGAAAAAATGACGCTGAATAAATGTAGAAATGTGTTTTGCTTCAAAAATGTTGGAATTTTTATGGCTGCACTAAAAAGGTTAATGGTTTTCTTGACCCCTGGGGTTTGGAAAGAAATTTGTGTAAAATATTTGTGTGTCTCAAAGACTGATTCAGGGATCAAATTGGACACCACTCAAAGAAAAGAGCTTAGATTTTAATCAGGCAAGAATATATATATATATATATATATATATATAGTGTATATGTGTGTAGTGTATAGCCTATGCATGAAAGTTGACAAATTCTCATATATAAATATAATATATGTATGTATCATTTATACAAACATTTATTTAGGAATTGAAACTGCATATATGTGCATATATATATATATATATATATATATATATATATATATATACACACACACACACAAATATATATATGGTTAAATATTTTTTATTTCTGTTATATATTGCATATATGTGTACATGCATGTGTGTAAATAGTTTATATGTGTATTAAGGCAAGTGTGTATATTCTGTTTCTTGTTGATAGGTAATTATATCTCTTGAATAGCAGAGAATAATGTTGTATTATATTCTTCATTGTATGAACACACACACCATGTAATTTCTTTTTTAAATTGTGAACAGGCAAATATATAGAATATTCATTTTCAAAAAGAAATATTTGTGAATTTCAATAAAAGTAGCAGAAGTATTCAATGACACATATATATATATATATATATATATATATATATATATATATATATACACACACACACCCATCAGTATATATTCTAAGAAATATAAAACCTGCAACTAAGTGTATCTCTTCCTTCTATATAAATAATTTTAAAATTCTTTTTCATCTTTGTCTTTGTTCTAATCAACCATAGCCACAAAAGACTTTCTTAAATCAAATCTTTCAAATGTACACATTGCTTGGCATGGCAGGCTGACTGAAGTGAAACTCCAAACATCTTTTCAAATAACTATATTCTTTTTTAAATTCAAGTCGGTGATTTGATCTATAAGGTGGTTACAGCCTTGCCAAGTAAACCCACTTTTTTTTTAACACTTTATTTGATGGTTAGATCTGTGGGCATGTGAAAGAAAGGCTTTGAATTTCTATTCTGAGAAACACAGTTTCAACTTTTTATAAAATATCATAAGCCAAGGTAGAAATTTAAAAGAAATCCTCTCATTTACACAAAAGAGTTGCTTGTGTCCCAGCCATTGAGCTTTTGTAAACATACACACACACACTATATATATATATATATATATATATATATATATGCACACAGAGAAGTGCATCCTGATGACAAACAGTTGAAAATGAAGCAGGTAACAAAATCGTTCAAATGAATATTTGGTAGTGAGTTTCTTCTTACAGTGATGATATGAGGAACTCTTTGAATTTTGTCTTATTCATGACTTGCCAAAACCTCCCAAAATAATAACATCTTGCAGTAAATATTTAAACATATCTCTTGCAACTTTTGGTTTTCAGTGAGTCTAGCAGCAAACAGCAAACTAATGCTGATGTAACAACGCTTTGGCAGTTTAGGGTTAAAACTGACATTATACAACAGGAAAATGCTTCTTCTGCAATCTATTCATAACATCAGTATTTTTATAAAAGAATACTGAAAAGCCAGTATCAATCAGATGACGCAGGATTAAAGTAGAAGCTGGCATAAAGGTTTCCATCCTACTTGCAGACCTCATTGATAAGGTTTGGTAATCAAACTATTTCTGAGGAAAGGTTCCATGTCCAAACCTGGCTAAAAAGCTTTTTTCTTCATGTAGAATAGAAATGGAAGGTGTCATTAGATAATGAAGAGACACTGGAGAACATAAGTTACTTCTTCCAGTGGTATATAAACAACTGAGTGGCCAGGGACTAAATGTATTTTTTGTATTTGTATCTTGTTGGTACAAGAATAAAATAATTCAAAATTACTACTATCATTGCCATTAGTAATTTTACACTTCAGTGGTGAGTCACATACAAGCCATGTCATTTCTAGTAATTCAGTTGTTATTTTAAAACATAGCAGTTCATATGAGATTAGCTGAAGTGTTAGAGCAATGGTATTGCAAATATGAAGTCTCGAGTATTCCATACCATTCAGACTCGTTGCTACAACTAACATCAGAAAAGAAAAATTTCAATTAAAAATAGGATGCACAAAATGAAGTCTAATTGCAATGCAGCAAAATTTTGACAAATAGATTACTGAGAGGGGTTAACGAGCTCCACTTGCTCAGAATTGAACAATTGACTTATGATCTTCAATTTGATCACTGGTCATTCTTTAATACAAGAGTATTCATTTTTGAATATTTTTATAAACTGATCACAATTGTTTATATATATATATATATATATATATATATATATAACACATTTATAGATCTCTCTTACAGCACAGTGAATTGGACCGTACTAATACGCTTATTAGATTTCAGATTGTCAATCCATGCTCGCATATTGTCAAACATTGAATGAGCCAAGCATTCAAAACTAATTTCACTTGGTCGAATTCTGCTTAAAACCAATTTTTCAGATGATAAAACACTGTCTGAAATTAATCACAATGTTTGCCATACTTTGATGATTTCATTTACATCTTTTTTGTGTAATTCATTGTTATTTTCTGTTTTGTTTTCATGCATAATTTTTTCTTGTCTTTTATTGTTGTTGCTTTGTTATTCAATTTTTAATTTTCTTCAAGTGGCATTTTTCAAAATAAATCAACTTGTCCATAAATATCTACAAAAGAATTTCTGTCATATATATGTATATCTGTATATATTTCTGAGATAAGGTATTGTAATTATTTACAGTTTTTACATGGCCCAGTGGGTAAAAGTATTGGAAATCCAGTGACCCAACCTAAAGAATTGTGAGTTCAATACCTGGTTACAGAAGAGGTGAACAAATAACCTGCAGAGTTTAAGGGAAATGACTGAAATATATGGAAGAGCCATGGCATGTAAAACTAGAACAATCTACCCTAGCGAACAAAATAAAAAGGTCAGTTCAAAATTTAAATCCCCTGAAGAAGGGCAGAGTGTATAATGGCCAGACGTTGTGAATATGACAACAAAGATGAGGACAACAGCCCAAACAATGTAAATAATTTAAATTCCACATTTCAGAAATATAGACAGATATTGAAGGTGAATATGGCAACAAAGATGAGGACAACAGTCCGAACAATGTAAATAGTAAATAATTAAAATACCTCATCTCAGAAATACATACCAATATTGAAGGTGAAAATGACAACAAAAATGAGGACAACAGTCCAAACAATGTAAATAATTACAATTCCTCATCTCAGAAATAGAGATCCTTAAGCAGGCTAGAGCATACAATGGCCAAAACATTTTGAATATGACAACCAAAATGTGGACAATAGTCTAAACAATGTAAATACTGTAAATAGTATATATATATATATATATGTGTGTGTGTGTGTGTGTGTGTGTGTGTAAGTCAATATTTTAACAGTAAAACTGCTTTTAACCAATTGATGTTGGTTAATACAAGTTAATTCCAAGTTTCATAACCCATGATAGTCGTAAGGGCACCACATGTACAGCAGCCACAATAGCAGTGGTGTTTCCTTCTCCAGGTTAGTTTGAATTTTCCTTCCAGTCAGCCACCAAGGCTAAAGGACCTAGGCTGTCCAGCTATTTATCCATAGCTGGAGAAGAGGAGTTGGATTCATACATTTCCCAAGGTTATTAGCATGTAAGTGAACGAAATGAACTAGACTAGAATTTGAACTTGGCTCTTCAATTTCTCAATCCGAGCAGATATCCATTTCTCTAACACAATATACTTATATTTAAATGATAAATATATTGAATGAATTTCAGCTTTATATATTTTAATCATTTCACCCCAAGCAAGGTGGTACCACCACGGATACACAGGGGGCTACATAAGAGTAAGAGTTTAGACAAGAGGAGAGTAAAAAAGAAAGACGAACCAGTTACAGGGGGTGTCAGAGAAAGGGCAAGAGAAGGATGGAAACACAGGTATGAAGACAGTTGTGAAGGTAGAGAGAAAGGGAAAGAACAAGATATACAGGGTGATGGAGTAGTGTATCAAAAATGCTTTTACAAACTTTGGGGGTTGGATCCACATGCCAAAGCAAGGACAAAAGTCTGCAAATTTTTTTTTATAATCATATCACCCCAAGCAAGGCATTTTACTCCACTGTTTTTCAGGGGTTACATCAGAGGAAAGTTATGAGAAAGAGTGGCAAGTTATAGAGGGTGTCAGGAAGTGGGTAAGAGAAGGATAAGAATACTGATGAGAGTGGAGCAGACAGAGAAGGGAGCATGAGAGAGATGATGCAGGTTAGTGTGATAGGAGATGACTATTGACTTTACATTTAAATTCTTGGAGATTATAGCTGTCGGGAAAGCAAGTAAATGGAAGGGAATTCTACAGGCGGGAAATGCGAGAAAAGAAGCTACTGGAGTAGACTTTGCATTTACAACTTTTTGGTTTCACAGTAAAAGGGTGGGACCTAGTTGCTAATCTTGTAGCTCAAGTAAATTATAAAAAATAATATATAAAATCCTTCATTTTTTGAGTTACTAAGTTTAACAAGAGTTTACAGTAGATGGCACTATGTTGCCATGTAGACTAGGTTATATTTGTCATTCGTGTACATTTGTGGCTAGTCTGTCTTCAAACATGTGTAGTAGTGAGTTAATTGAGAAGTGTTCCATTTAACAATTGTTATATATCGCCGTACGACGACAAAATAACGAGAATACGCATATATAAAAATATAAGGTTATATTTTTATTACTGACGACGGACCCATGTGGAATAGAGAATGGAAGAGTGAGAGCGCACATAGAATGGGTCGACGGGAGTGTAGTCTTGCCTGTGGTGTCTCTCTGCTTCCACCGTTCTCTGCTGGCGAATCCGTGTGTCGAGGTCTTTTTATAGTCTTCTAGAACCGGGACTTTCCTTCCGGTTTTGCCTCGCCCACGCAACGCTCACGTAATTCCAAGAGACACCTGTTCTGTTTGCCTCCGTAGTCATTTCCGCCGCTGTCGGAAATAAGGTCAAACGAGCCTGACTCATAACCCTGCGACATCCGCTCTAGGCCCCGACAGGATGTATTTCTCAAACACCTGTCTTGTCGTTCGCCGACCCCTTCACCGACGGGAAACACCATCGATTGCATCAACCTTCCTCGGGTGGGGCCAGATTGTTATATTACACAATGACTGGATGCTAATATCATGAGCAGGCAGTTATGATATTTTTTAAACAGTCATGAATGCGAAGCTGCATGTCTGTATAAGACTGTTTCCAGACCAAAGTCAACCGAGTCTTCCCACCTTTGCTGCTCATTATTGCTGCATTGTTGAAACAGGATCTGTGGTGCCCAAAAATATGGATTGAGGAAGACTAAAATTTGCTTGTTCACCTGACCATGAAAAACACATTCTACAAGCTGTCAGAGATGATCAAGGTATCAGTAGATGTCAAGTGGTCCTAAAATGTTTGACATCTCATAATATCACATGGAGGCTATTTCGAGAGAAGTTTCTGTATCGATACCATTTGCAACATGTGTAGGGTTTTTCACCTTCCGATCACTCACCAGAAGAGAGCATTTATCAATGCCAATCCGATTTTTTGTCTCCTCAGTCTTGTTTACAGATAAGGTAACATTTTGAAGAGATGAAATAAATTTACACAAGCATCATTTGTCGGGGGTTTGAAATCGCAATGGTACAATACAGGATAGACATCTGCATCAGTTCACAATTAATATGTGGGACAGAATTTTAGGTGACTGTCTGGTTGATCCATGTGTTACCCCAGCATGTTTTGCAGGAGCTTTATTTCAAACACACTTACAGATGTGCTAGAGGATGTATTCCTGCTAATACAAATATGCATGTAGTTCATGAATGATGGGCCTCCAGCACATTTTAGTCACATTGATTGTATCATGGATTCTACATCTAACAATATCCACTGTAAACTTTAAACTCAACTCAAAAACAAAGAATTTGCACAAACATATGTTTATATTAACCTTTGTATTTTTTGGTGTGAAGAACCTGTTCACAAAGTTTGTAAAATATTTTTGACACACTACAGAGTGTGATTGGTAAATTGTCACTATTTTATATTTTTGTTTTGCACATGTGTATTGTTTGTTTTTGATTTTATTAACTGCACAGTGCAGTAGGGTCAGTTAGGCACCATCTATGAGAAAAAGAGCACTTTGTTGTAATTCACTCTGCAAGAAATTTGGAAATAGCTTGCTGTACTGCTTGGCATTCATGCCAGAAACTCTTATTTGAACATTTAAGAGTGTTTGGGTGTCAATCTGAGGACAGTGCAGAGGATCAGAAAGAGTTGGATGATATATACAGTCAATATCATGGAGTTTAAGTGATTAATAGTCATAGCAACAATATGCCTCCATTCATTTTCTCACAAGGCCACAGAATCAACACTGAGGCTTCCAACTCCTTGAGGAGGTAGTGTTGCTCTGGGTTTAAGAATGACTGCCGGGAGATCTTATATCAAGCAACAGGACTTTGCACCATGCTACACAAGCAGAAGAATGAAGGCAAGGATTATGGCAGCATTCTCCAAATTAAGCAAGGAGAACATCTAGACGAATTGTAGGAGATTCTGAAGCCACCTTGAGATTTTAGTTGAATCTGAAGGCGATTTTATTGAATAAATTTCAAGATATATTTATCAAAATTACACAAAAATATTTGTTAAAATGAGATGTCAGTGCTTATATTTTTGCATAATTTAGATGATAAAATAATTCATCACACTATCACTCACTCTCTCTCCCTCTCTCTCTATATATATATATTTATTTAGTGTATCGAAGCAGCAGATAATTATCTAAACATATATTGGTAAATATAACAGACAATGAATATCTATTAAGCTTAATGATGAGCTGTTCTAAACATCATATTTTGGCTTTAATTTCAGGTGAAAATAAAGATAAAAATTGTCCAACATTGATATTTTTTAATATGCTGGTTCTAAGTTTTCTGCTTGCATGAGCCATCTTCAGAGAGGTTACAGGGACGTTAACATTTATTTTAGGTATCTTGTACATGAGCTTATATGTAATAAAAATATATCTTGTATATAAAGTATATTCATGCAGCAAGTGTTCATTCAAACATGTTTGATTAAAAAAGAACTGACAAGGTCTGTCTGTTTCATTTTTACTCTATTTTACCAATTTTCAGATAAGGTATTGAGTATTGCGTTCGAAGTTTTGGATAAACTGTCCAAAGTTCATATTTTGTTATTTTTGTTCATGTACTTTTGACTTTTGCAGTCATTGTCAAGGATTGATATAGTGTCTGATGTTTACACTATTTACATTATTCGGACAATTGTCCTCATCTTTGTTGCCATTTGTACAACATTTCGGCTCTTGTACATTCCAGCCTTCTTCAGCTGCTCAGAATTTTGAACCAAACCCCTTATTACGATCACTGGGGTATATCATTCTCATTCCTTGTGCAAAGCCTCTTTTAATAGTCATGATTTATCTCCCTTTAACTGGACTCTCTAAGTTACTTGTTCACCACTGCTGTAGCCTGGTATTGAACTCTTTGGGGGCAGATCACTGGAACTAACCAACGTCTATACCCATTGGGTCAATGTTAAAAAATACTCGAGAAAACCATTATCATCATAAATTTCAATATGAACTCTGGTAAAAATACTCGAGAAAACCATTATCATCATAAATTTCAATATGAACTCTGGTAAAAATACTCGAGAAAACCATTATCATAAATTTCAATATGAACTCTGGTAAAAATACCCGGGAAAACCATTATCATCATAAAAATGTCAGAGGGTGGGTGATAGGCGGGTAAGGATATCGAGAATGAGGGTTGGGTAGATAAAAGTTATCTGAGAATAATTGGGAGTTAGTGTCATAGGAGGTGTCTATTGACCTTACATTTAAACACCTGGAGATTGTAGTTGTCGGGAAAGCAGACTTGTGAAAGAATTCCACAGGCGGGAAAAAAGAAGCTGTTGGAGTAGAATTTACGGTTACATCTTATCTGTTTAACTGTAAAAAGGTGGAACCTAGTTGCTAATCTAGTATCGTGTGTAAATTTCTGCTTAAGCAGCACCAGTGATCTAAGTTCATCGAAGCAGAAGCCATGAAAGTACTTGTAGAAGAGGCACAGGGAAGTCACATCACGCCGGTGAGAGAGTGGTTGCAGCCGGTCTGCCAAGTCAGTATCAACCACGTTACAGATCCTCCTTTGTATTTTGTCAAGAAGCCCAAGGAGAGCAGCAGGGGCACCCGACTAGATATGGCAGCAGTATTCAATACACGGGTGGATGGTAGATTTGTATATGTACAGGATAGATTCAGGTGGGAAAAACTTCCGGGGCCTGCACAGAGAGCCAACTTTCATAGCGGCAGATTTGGCAATGAATTCGATATAGTCATTCCATTTGAGGTCCGCCAAAAGTGTAAGGCCAAGGAGGCGTAGTGTTTTACTCTCTGGGAGGCAAGCCTGTCCCATGCTAATGGGAGGTAGATACGATTGTCTATGGTGGTTAGTTGATAACAGCTTCGTTTTAGAAGCATTGAAATTTACTAGCAATTTCCTTCTCCAGGCCACTACGGATTGGAGGTCCTTTTCAAGCTTGGCAGTGAGGTTCGCTTTGTCGCCCACACCTGGTTTTTGATCGAGGTGAGAGTAGATTGTTGTGTCATCGGTGTACATGCCTACTTGGGATCTAATGGCATCGGGGAGATCATTAATGTAGATCAGAAAGAGCGTGGGACCTAGGATAGAACCTTGAGGGACGCCCGCGTTCGTATGGTAGTTTTGGGAGGCATGCCCATTTAATACTACCTTCAATGTGCAGTTAGAGAGGAATGACTGGATGAGGTCAAACAGGTGTCCAGTTATCCCGTAGCTCCGCAGTTTGCATAAGAGGCCAGTGTGCCAGACCCTGTCAAACGCTTTGGAGATATCCAAGGCAATGGTTCGGGCTTCACCATTCTTGTCAAGTGCCTGGTATATGTACTCGGTAATGGTCGTTAGCATATCAGCAGTAGACCTGGTGAAGCGAAACTCGTACTGTTTGTCAGAGAGAAGCCTGTGGGCCGTGAGATGCTGAATCACCTCGGCATTGATAATGGCCTCAAAAACTTTGCCGAAGATCGAAAGGAGACTAATAGGACGGTAATTGGTGGGGTCTGAGGGTTCACCAGAATTCTTAAATATAGGAACTACACAGGAGGACTTCCAACAGGCAGGAAAAAAAGGAACCTGATAGGCAGAGGTTATAGAGTTTAGAGAGGACAGAGGAGAGTTCTGGGGCACATTTCTTCAGTACTATGATTGGGATTCCGTCACTGCCGCTCGCTTTGTGTGGGTCAAGTTGTGAAATTATCTTGGAGACCAGCAAGGGTGTAATGTGGACGTTATTTAGTTGAACCTTAGTTCTGGGCGGGAAGTCGGGTGTAGGTATTCCTAACGAGTCCAGTGTTGATATTTAACCATCCTTTCTCCAGTCTATGTAGCCCCCTGCGCAGTAGTGGCAGTGACATGCTTTGCTCGGGGTGAAACGCTTATTAAAAAAAAAAAATTCAATATGAACTCTGGTAAAAATACTAGAGAAAACCATTATCATCAAAAATTTCAATATGAACTCTGGTAAAAATACTAGAGAAAACCATTATCATCAAAAATTTCAATATGAACTCTGGTAAAAAATGGTTACTGAACATTAGGTTTATAAGTCCCAGAAAATCAGTTGTTCTTGTCCTTAAGGAATGAAGCCACACAAAAAGAATGCAATTTATTTATTTTACTTATTCATTGATTAATTTTTTTATGATACTAATATATGTGCACATATTAATTATATGCAATTCAAGATACCATCTCCTGTAGTGAAATATTTTATTTAATGTGCACTGTTTATTTTATATAATAGTAGCTTCTAAAGTTCTGAGTCTTTCCTTTTATTGAATGCTGTAGAGTATTTGGTTATATTTACTAGAATTTGTTTTCTGATGATAGTTGTATTTTGGTCACTCATGAGTTGCTGGTTGATATGTGTATGGATTGCTCTGAATTTCAGTAGGTGACAAGTCAATCTGTGAAGTATTGGACATGCATGCACCACACTAAGTATTTAATGTGGTTTTTTTATTATTAGTGTTGGTGGCGGGGCATGAAAATTCACAGACAACATTATTTTTTACATAGGGAGGATTTATAAGGTCTGGTATTTTTGGTAGTAATTAAATTAGATATTTTAAACTTTTTATAGTTGATAAATAGTAGGTGTTTGTTAGGATCATTCACCCAGTGAATTATGTTTTTAATTGCTTTTTTATCCTGCTTTTAATTAAGGTGGATTTCGTTATGATAAAAGTAGTTAATGATGTGTTTATTTTTGTTTGAGTTAGGGACGGGTCTGGGATAATTTTTTCTAAATTTTGTCAAATCTAATTTTATTTGTTCCTTGACAACATGGTGAGGGAAATTACTGTGCATTAGGCTTTGTTGAACATTTCTAAATTCCTTATTTAATTCCTTATTTAACATGTTCAAAGAAGAGATTACTTTTTTTTTCTTTTATAACAGCTATTTTGTATGTGCAAGATGAGTAGCTGAACAAAGCCAGCACACAAAAGGGCTCAGCACACAAAAGGGCTCAGCACACAAAAGGGCTCAGCACACAAAAGGGCTCAGTCATGGTGACTTGTGACAGCATAACTTATTGATTGTTTTTTGAACAGTTTGTCTATCCCCAAGGCTTGGGTCAAATTGTTGCATCGTTTTTAAGGTACTTACAAATGTTTCTGTACATTGGGGCCACTTCCCCAGGCCAATATTATCAAGAAGTCAAGACCATGACAAGTCACCGATGGTGAAATTTTAACTCAGGTCTGGTCAGAGAGGATGTGCGTTGTGGTGCAGTGAATTAGCCAGTTGAAAGTATACCTCAGTGAGATTGCCCCCTCTTCTGAATAGAGAAGGATTTAAAAAACCATTAGAACCTAGTTATTGTGGGTCTATCTATAAATAGAGTACCTCCTCATTTGATTAAGACATATAGCATTAAGATATACATGTTTACATTTGCAGAGAAGACCAAGAAACTTGAGTAATAAAAACATTGTACCATTCATATACTAATAAAATACCTGCCAATGATAGAATAAGGATGGTAAGCAAAATGCCAGAGTTGGCACTAGTAATTCAGAGCAAAGAAATTTTACAGAAAAAAATCATAACTTTAAAATAATAAGCATCAAATAAAAACATTTAATAATTTTTAAAATAGAAAGAAATTAATTGAAAAATCTAAAGTTAAATAAAGTATAAAAAAGCATAATAAACAAAAAGGAAGAATCGTTTGGATTAAGGTTATTAAAAGACTGCAATTGTGAAATGAAAAATAAACAATTGAACAAGTGTCTGGGCACTTTAGTTACCTGTGATATTCGAACATTCTTCACTCTAATTAAGATTTTCAAATGGGAGTGTATTAATATTTTTATGAAGTCATAATTAACAAAGGTTGGGTTGGGTATTTTTATCACTGATATCAACCTATATATTAATAAACGATTCTTCAGATAATTGGTGCTTATTGGAATCGAAGTTGAAGTGCATGTTGCAGACTAGTCTGCACTTGATACACTTCTTATCGGAAGCTCTAAAAGTTATCTACAAGTCTGCTACAAGGTCATGATTTTTAGAGAGCTACACAAACAGGAAAATCAGCTGAGCTGGCTTGGGTTTGGTTATCAAAGAGAAGGAAAATCTGATTATGATATGTTGCTGTTGATAATGATGATGATATGTAGAAACAAATTTTCTGATTTAAATAAAGCAAATTCTAAAAACACCTCCTGTTGCTCAACATATGAGGAGAGAACAGAGACTTTATTGAAACTATTTAAGTTATTTTATATCAAACCATAAAAGTTTAAATAAAGAGGTTGATAAATGTATGTGTTGGGACTGATAATCCAATTTTATCTACTTATTTGGTGGGATTATCTTTGTCCTTTAAACTGATTAGCAAAAGAATTAACCAGTTTTACTCAGTAAAGTGGGAAAATAAAAATTCTTGCTAGGAAACTGACAAATTTTAATTTTTCTTTGAATTTGATAAATTCTTCCCTGAGAGAGAGAGAGTTATGCTGTATTCATCATGCCCAGAGAGAGATATTCAACATTTTTGTTGAAGTCATTTTGTTATATTTCAATGGAATTTGATAGGAGTGCAAGTTTCATTCTTTCTTGAAACTGATTTTCTAATATTTTACTTAGAAGCTCTAAAATTAACCAGTTCTCACACACTCACACACACACAGACACACACACACACACACACTCACACACCCACAGAGTGTGCAATGAATAAATTGCCATCTAAATTACACAAAAATGAAAATAACATTGCCATTTCATTTTAACAGATTTATTTACCAGAAATACACAAAAAATATCTTGAAATATTAAAGACTAAATTATTCAATAAAATTGCTGTTGACTTCAACCCCTGCCTCCAAACCATTTTGGAATCTCCTACAACTCTTCTGGACGGTTGGTGATTGCTGCTATAATCCTTGTCTTCAGTTCAAGTTGGTGTTACAAGGAGTTTTCTTAGTCTCTCCCTCAACACTTCCCCATACATAACAATTAAGGGGGGTTGCAAATCTGAGCGGTTAGGTGGCCAGATGTAAGGGGTGATGTGGTTGCTGTCATGACTGGGTTTTCCCTCTAGTGTGGCATGGTGCAGTGTCCAGTTGTTAGGCATAGCATCTTCCGGTATCCACCCTCTTGACCCAGGGCAACACTATCTTATCAAGACACTTGATGTAGGGCTCCATGTTGAGTCTAAGGGGCACTGTGGGAAGATGAATGGTGGCATAATGTTGCCATCACTTGTGATCACTCCAAACACCTTCGTAATCACTATTAGACTCCTCCAACTCCTCTGCGCTGTTCTTAGCTTCACACTCAAACACTCTGAACTATTTATGAGAGCTTCCAGCATGAATACTAAGCAGTATGGCATGGTGTCTTCAATCACCCTACTATACTGTGCAGTTGACAAAATCAAAAACAAATGCACAAAATTAAATATATAAAATGGCAACAATTTCACTATATATATATATATATATATATATATATATATATATATACATACATCCACACACACACATTAATCTCTTTATTATATCAAATGACATTTTTAACTCATTCATTTAATCTACTTATAGATAATCATCTGTATATATATATATATTTTTATTTCAACAAAATGTGCAATACTTATTCAAATATATAAAAATGAACAGACTTTCATTTGTATATAAGAGAGAGATAAGATGATAGATAAATAGATAGATATGTACATCGCATTTTAATATGAATATACACAGTTATGTGCCCATGACTGTGTATGTATTTGCATAAATAAAAATAAATGTATTTGGGATTATCTCTAAGCAGATTAGAGGATTTAGATAAAAATGCCAATCATTGTAATAAAAAGATTAGATATAATCATGAGGTCAGGTTTTTGTTTGTTTGTTTTTTTTAACAGAGAGTGTGTAAACAAATAATGTTTCATGTTGTGAAAAGTTTGTAGTTCAAACTTCTGAAGAGAGAAACTTAATCTCAATCTGGCATTTTTGATCCATATTATCAAAATATTGTAATGTTTCCTTCAAAGATTTTCAACTGAAACTGTATTTTCTTGTTTCAACCAGAGAGAAGTCATAAAATTTAAAAAAAAAAAAAAGGTTTTTTTATCTATTCCTTCTTATCCTTATAGTATATTATGCAATATACTATTGCTCACCACCCACCATCCAAATTTTGCTATTAAAAACATTTTTTTTTTTTGTAAAATTTTGTATATAAGAATATGGTGGGAACATAAATATGAGGAAGCAAGATGTTGAAATTTATTTTGAATACTTTTTTTTCTTAATGAAGTGTTAAAAAAATTTAAACACAAAAACACATTGACCATATTTTTTCCTTTGCTGAAACATGGTTGTAAATTACTTTGCAAAAAAACTATATTTTCTGTGATTTACTATGCCATGTTTTTGTATTTCTGTATCAAATGCCGTTTCTGATTATAAATGCCAAACAAAACTTGAAGTCTCAGGTGATTGATTTTAATTTAATTTCAGTGCTAAATGGAAATTATTTTTTATTCTAAAACATTTTAAGTGATTTATATCTTCAAATTTTTTTGAGGGTAGGATGTGGGGGGGGGCGAAAAGTTTTTCTAAACTGTAAGCGACACACAGTTTTCAGCAAGTTTTGTTTGTCAGCCTTCTTGTCATTCAGCCTTGATTTTTTAAAAATATTTTATTCTTTCTGACCTTTAAATTTACTTATTTTCTCATCTTTTTTAATTCTATTCTCAAAGAGTTAATTCCACATATCTAAAATCTCGTACAATTTTCCTTTTATATCAACAGAGTTAAGGTCATTAACACAAACTTGTTTTTCTTATTTTGTTTATAAACTGCACATTTAAATCCATATTGCAAAAATAAAAATTGGCAAGAGAAAGAAGAAGTATTTCTAGAAAATTGTCTTCCCTCACCCATCATTGCACTTATGAAAATATCAAAGTAAAAAAAAAAGTTTTGTAAAAAATTTTAACATCTAAACATCTGTAATTTTCTCCAAAGTTTTCTAGAACTTTACAAATATTCGATGAAAATGTGATATAAAATATTCATTCTAATTTCATGTGTGATATTTCTTCAGGATGCACATGATTGTGACTGTCCAAACCACTTTTCCTTGATTTGAGAATATTTGCTTTTGAATTTCTTGTTCTGGCATCCATTTGCCTAGTGTTTCTCTTTGCCCCTGTTGCTTTCGATATGGGCCATGAGTTTCAAACTCTCCAAACCTTCTAATAGTAAGCATGTGTCTTATTTGTTCTTATTTTCCTTAAACCTTTGTTACTATTCACAAGTTCAGCCCATGCAACCTTCTGTAGAATCATATCTCAGTTATGTTAAGTCTCCTCTTCATCTGTAGAGGTAGTGTCCAGCATCCAATGCTATAGAACATTCATATTACATAGAAAAAAATTACTGAACTACTAACATCATTTTTCTGTTTCTTTATACTTTGTACAGATTCTGGAAGGCATCTTTCAGTATTCCACTGAAACTCCAGATATCAGTGTTACATTTTATGTCATCTGTTAAATAGTTAAATTTCAGTATTTGCTTGATTTTGACATCTCAAATTTGTAGCTCCCATTTTGGACTGTTTCTTTTGCTAAAAACAATACATTCTGACTCTTTACAATTAATGATTAGTCCTTTCTTCATGCTTTCTTTACTAAACTGTATAGAATTTAGATCCTTTTAAATTGAGAAAAGTTTTCTTGAAATATCCATACTAAATAATTAGCAAAGAAGATCCAGCATTAATTCAATAGCAGACATATATATATATATATATATATATTTTAAATATAAAATTTTAATCCAAAAGGAAAAGCAGGAAGGTAAATCCCAAAGACCTGATCCTAATTAATATCAATTACATCAATATTAAAACTGATCAAGGTGGAGGGCTCAATGTAATTAATATTTAAATTACAGAGCCAATTATAAAATAAATTCTGATGTTCAAATGAGTTGTATGGCCATTTCTACATGAAATCCCTAAGAGAAATTTCACGTATCATCGGCAACTTCTTTATTTCAAAATAAACCAAGATATTTTACTGGCGGAAGTTAAAAAAAAATATATACATCACAGAAAAATTAAAGGGGTGGGATTAATAAGAAATCAGACAGAAATCAATGTCTATTTTTGTTTTTAGATTTTTGGAAAACCTTACTTTTAAACTGAGTCAAGAGTTGTAAGTGATAATTTAGTTTTGTCTGGCTCTAAGAAATGGAAGGGGAAAGATAAAGGAAAGAAAGAAGTAAAAGAAGTGGGAAGGGGTGGTTGACAGGGAAGTAAGCTTTTTATTTTATAATCGTGTCGCCCCAAGCAAGGCATTTTACTGCCACTGTTGTGCAGGTGGTTACACAGGAGGAATTATGACCTCTTCACTTTGGCACTGGAATTTGCTGTGTATTACTCGGACTTAACCATGGACGAATATAATATAATAATGGCTGCCGAGACATCTGTTCCAATCTGTAATCAAGAACAATGGATATAAAATAACTGTTAACCAATTTGATATTACAATGGGTGCATTAGACTTTGCAGAGTCTTCCGATGTCATTGGCTTCTTTGCACTATACAATCTTACTGCACACCATGACATAAACACACAAGACATAGGGTTATAGAGACGACGGTCTCATGCTAGTACAAAATTCCACACATTTTAAAACAAAGAAAACCTATCCACAGAGAATTTAAAAGTTTAGACCAAAAAGTAATAGTCAACACAATTTTAAAAGTAGTAAATTTCTTTGATGTAACACTCAATTTAGTTAATAATAATTACCAACCATACATAAAACCCAATGAATATCCATTACACATCCACCCAAAATCAAATCACTCCCCAAGTATAATCAAACATATACCCTCCTCCATAGAATATAGAATTAGTAAAAACTCTTCCAGTGAAGAAATATTTAACAAACACAAGTCTTTACAATAAGTCCCTAAAAAAAGTGGCTACAAAAACCAAACCATCAAGTATATACGAAACTATAACCATCACAGGAAAAATAGAAATAGAAAAATCATTTAGTACCCGTCTCCTTTCAACCAAATGGTAAACACCAAGTTAGGGTAGAAGTTCCTCAATTTAATTAAAAAACACTTCCCCA
The DNA here is from genome assembly GCA_037127315.1 of Ascarosepion bandense. Taxonomy (NCBI): domain Eukaryota; kingdom Metazoa; phylum Mollusca; class Cephalopoda; order Sepiida; family Sepiidae; genus Ascarosepion; species Ascarosepion bandense. Next base: position 2,619,613 of record JBBBDQ010002261.1, on the reverse strand, counting down.
CCAAAAACCCTCTAAGTAAAATTTTTAACAAAAATACACTTAAACTAAGTTATAGTTGCACAAACAACCTATAACAAATCATAACAAATATATCCTGAATAAACACGTAAATCAAAATAAAATTAACTACCAAAATAACAAAGATGACAACAGTAAAAACCTATGTAATTGTAGAAACCTCAGCAATTGCCCACAACAGAATAAATGTAAAATAAACTCAATAATCTACCAATGCAACATAACATCAATAGAAAATCCCATTATAAATAAAGTGTATATCGGATCTACTAAAAACACTTTTAAGCAGCGCTGGTACATACACTTAACTTCATTCAAAAACAACTTATACCGAAACCAAACATCCCTTTCTGCATATTTTTAGAAATTAAAGGACTTAAAACAGAAACCCAAAGTAAAATGGAAAATTCTAGAAAAAACTAGAACCTGAAACTCACTTAACGACATCTGCCCTTTATGCTTAAGTGAAAAGCTACACATTCTAAAATGCCCCAACAACAGCGAACTATTGAACCATAGAGATGAATTAGCAATATTATGAAAACATCGCAAATATTTCTCATTAAAATTTAAATAACCAAAAAATACCCCCCAAAAAGTAACAAATATATATAATCAATCCTTAAAATAAAAAGAACAAATAACATATGAACAAAAGAAAATAAATCTCATACATCAACAGCAATTCCATCCACCTATAAATAGTAAAATAAAAACCATCTACACTTCCTTAAAAAACCATATATCCCAATATAAGAATCACCTAAACTAAACGAAAAAGTGACCTGTCCAAAACTAAGCTACCCCACACCCTTCGCCTAACTCAAAGTGATATCTCTATGACTACAAACTGATGACTAAATCATACTAAACTCCCACCTCACATCCATTTACATCGTTTTCATTAACAGTGGTGCCACTCCAATCACACATAGCAGTAAAATAAACAAAAATGTCTACCCTTCCTTAAAAAAACCCCATAAATCCCAATATAAGAACAACCCAAAGAAAATAAATAAGGAACCTGTCTTAAACTAAGCTACCTCTCCTAACCCAAAGCTATATCTCTAGGGCTACAATACGACCAACAAAATCAAACTAAACTTCCACCCCACATTCACTTAAACATCATATCACCATAAATAAATCATTTTCACCATTTAATTTTCATTTAATTTCAACTTATCGCCCGATGAGAAGAACATGTAGCAACTTCGAAGCACAAAACTTTTTGTGTAGTGATACTATGATTTTATAAACCATTCTAACAACCATTATATATATATATATATATATATATATATATATATATATACAAATATATACAAAATAACACACACACACATTCTCCAACCACACATACAAAAGACTACAAAAAAAAAATAAATAAATAAAGGTGCAGGGAAAATATATTTAAAGGGGTAAGAAAAATTGGGGGTTAAGTTAGTCTAAATATCCTTACTCCTTAAAAGATTGATATTAATAGGAGAAAAGGAAAAAGAAGGAATCTATTAGGCTGGGATCAGACATTGGTAGTGGGGTTCAAATTTACTATTTAAAATTTAATTAATTAATTAATCAATTAAAATTAATTTATTTTTCTAAAACTAAATTCAAAACTTAAATTTTAAATGTTCACAAATTTCATCTTATGGCGGCATTTACTAATGAATTCTTTTTTTAAATTTAAGAGTAGGTGCTGGTTAGGGTACTTTAATATTTGTATTTTTTCCTGTAAACACAGATTGCATCTATGGTGAAAATTCCTCAGAATACGAGCTGAACCTGTCAGTTTTCAACTAACTATAGGGTTCAGCCATTCTTCCTTCATTTTCCAAAATCTTCGTGAAAGGGCTGTTTGGTATTTCTAATTTGGGTTGGAAAAGGTATACCTATGATTGTAATAATGCTGCTTAAAGACCCTTGCGGATAAACCAATATAGGTCTGGTAATTTTTCCTGTTGTTGGATGGTGGGATTTGAGCTTCATAGATTACCTGGGTGGATTTACATTTGCTTTCCACCTGGCAGATACTCACGGAACTACAGTTGCATTTATTAGAAATTCTGGACCTAGAGTCGGTATTAAATAAATCCTTTAGAATTTGCCTATTGTGAGAATTTATAATGTTGTCCATATTTGGGGTACAGGAATAGCTAATTTTTAATGTGTTCCTATTAAAAATTTTCCATAGGGGATTGTTGTTATTAAAATGTTTATCTATTAACCTGAGAAAATATTTACTTATATTAATATTGGTTAGTTTGCAGTATGGAGGGTTAAACCAAATTATCTTTTTTCTACAATTATTTTTATTTTTGATATTAGATAGTTCGGGGTCAATTGTTGGTTTTATATATGTTAATTTATTTTTAAATCCATTTTTTTAGAAGAGCCTTGTTGTAAATTTCTTTACTTTCATTGAAAGTTTTGACATTATGATATTGGGTATCTGATTTAAAATAGTTTTTGGGTGATTAGATGAGATATTAATGTAAGTGGGTAAACTATTTTCTTTGAGAAAAGGCTGGTGGGACCCATCATTTAAGTTAAGAGTAATATCTAGGTAGTTTACAATTTTAAGTTTGGAATAAACTTCAACCTTAAAACCGACAAAATTTAGGGCTCTAATGTTTTTTTTTATGAATTCTATTCGTATAAGGTCCATTGGAATTGGGGATAAACATTAACCCACCATCCCAATATAAACCTATCTGTTTGTGGTCCAAACATCTACTTAATATGTCTAAAATATAGATTCCTACCAGATCCGCCACCTGAGCTGAATCATAAGCTCCCATAGGAACATCCAAACTATCATTTGGCCCTTTCGTCCATGTAGAATTTTCAAAGGTAAGGATAAATTTCCTAGCAGCTAAAATAATCTTACAATCCCTATTCGAAATTTCAACATAATTTCTAGCAAAATTTATACAACTTTCAAGAAGATCTTTAGATATTGAAGAGTAGAAATCTACAATATCAAATTTAAGAAACAGGGATTTAGATTTACTTTTGATGTTATTAAACCAATCGATGGTATCATTGGAACTTTTCCAGAGGTTTGAGGTGCAAAGTAGATTGCAACTTCTCAATTAAGTTTTTTAAAATTTCTCTAGAAATTATGCCTAAATCACTTTTAGTTGGATTAATTAGTCTAGTTTTCAACTTATTTTGGAAATTAGGTTTGAGATCTTTAAATAAAATGTAAGCCTCTTTGGTAGAAACTTTTCCTATTTTGTCACCAATTTTTAGATCATTTGCAAATTTAGTTGCATCAATGTTTATTTCAGATAAAGTTTGGTTTCTTCTGTCTATTTTGTATTGACTGGTTATTTTAAGGAGATTTGTGTAACTGGAAGGATCACATTTATAAATATTCTTGGATTTATCAGACTTAACCCACAGGTCCTTAGAGTTTTTTAAGGTTCTAATATCTGTTTTTAATAAATTTTGGAAATCGTTTGGGAATTTTCGTAATTTAATTTTGGGGATCAAGCCGAAAAGGTCCTTTTCGAAAGAGTCCAGAAATTTGCATACAGGAGGTGTCCGCTGGGTTTTGAGGTTAAAGTACTCCGTAGGATGAGACGAAGAATCCGTGAAACAAAGAAAAAACTAGGCTTTCCATTGTAGCCTTCTCATGAAATTTTCAATTATTTCAGTGAGGGGAATGAGAAAAGAATGAAGATTAGGGTAAGGTATATTCTTCAAGGAATATTCCGGGGTAAATCTCTCCATTTTGAAATAGGGATTTCATGTAGAAATGGCCATACAACTGATTTGAACATTGGAATTTATTTTATTATATATATATATATATATATATATATTAATATGCATCATTGTAGGTGTACCATATATGAGAGAAATAGAATCAATTTGAATGACAGAACAAGAGATGGAAGACACAAATATAGAGTTTGTCTTCATATGTGAAATCGAAATATAGCTTAAAATTTCTCAAGTTTTATCAAAAATGGGTATATAAATAAATTGTCAATACAAATAAAAAAAAGACCTGCAGTATTTCAAAGAATCTATAAATGTTTCACATTTTTAGCATTGGTCTAGAACTAGGCATATAGGCTGACAATGCTTTTCATTTTTATAATGAAATAAACATGTCCCTAATGATAGTATTGACCTTTTTTTTTTTAAATTATTCTCTTAAAGTGTCAGATTTCTAACATTTACCCTGATTGAGTGTGTGTGCTCAAAAACAGATCATCATTGCCTCTTTACTATTTAGATGCTCAACCCACACATACCAGGGGGAGAGCTGGGGGTGGGATGGCAGCAATATCAGTATTTAGTAAAGATAATCACTTGTGTGAAATCATCTTCTAAAACCCACTTTATCTGGTTGATTTAAAACTGCTTTATTGTTGTGGAGATAATCTTTGCCAACAAACAGTTGATCTTCCCTCCCTACCACCAATAATTCTCTAGATTGGCACAGTTAAGAGACAAATATGATGATTGAGAAAAGCTATAATTATAGAATTAAGTGGATTGACTTTGAAACAAGTGGATAAATCACACAGATTAACTAACTTGGAGTTAATATGCACTGTTGTAGGCATACCATTCTTCTTACGGTCTTACCATTGTCATTATGGGAGGGCAAATATTCTTTGAAAATTGCTATATTTAAGGGGTAATAATGCTCAATATCTGAGATTGAACATTTATATGAGAGTGGGTGTATGTGTATACATTGTTTAAAATTTTCTATATTAACAAGGGAAGAATACTACTGTATCTGAGAGAGAGCATTTATAGACAGCAGTGTGAATATAGCAATCAACACTGCAAGATTGCGCTAAAGCATAGAATTATCAATCACTGTACAATCGTTGTCTGTCTTCTATGTATATATATATATATATATATATATATATATATGTCATCTGCAGACAGATCTGTTTTGGTGTATCACAGCTCATCAGTACAGTTAAACAACCGATTGCTTTTAGCTTATATATATATATATATATATATATATATATATATATATTTATGACAATATTTATGCTCTCACACTCTGATTGAGCACTCTGGAAGAATGGTAGACTTTGAAAAACAGTAGCTACTCTGGCATGTACGCATCGCTCATCCAGTAAAATGAATTAGAGCACTCTGGCTATTGAGCACGTATAATGATAATATACGCGCTAAAAGGTCTGCCTTCTTCAACCAAACACCCATAGCCCAGAGGTAGAATCGCCAACTGACGCCAATTTGGTTGGGTTTCAATCCTGGGTTAAAAAAACAATCGGAGTCTAACCATACTGATGAGCTGTGATACAGTGAAACAGATCTGTCTGCAGATATATATATATATATATATATATATATATATATATGTGTGTGTGTGTATCCGCTTATGCACGTGTAAGCCTGATTTCTGTGCAAAAGAAGATGGACACACTTCATATTCTTGTGAAGTGTGTCCATCTTCTTTTGCGCAGAAATCAGGTTTACTCGTACATAAGCAGTTACACAATGGTGAGAAGCCATATACTTGTGAAATTTGTGGATCTTCTTTTGCACAGAAATCCACGTTACTTGTGCATAAACAGAAACATACAGGTGAGAAGCCATATTCTTGTGGAATGTGTGTCTTCTTTTGCACAGCTCTCAGGATTAATTGAGCATATGCGGACACACACTGGTGAGAAGCCATATTTTTGTGAAAAATGTGGGTCTTCTTTTGCACGGAAATCAGTCTTACTTGTGCATAAGCGGAAGCACTCTAATGTGAAGTTATATTCTTGTGAAATGTGTGGGTCGTCTTTTACATGTGAATCTGACTTACTAATGCATAAGCGAATACACACTGGTGAGAAGCCAAATTCTTGTGAAATGTGACCATTTTTTGTCATGAAATCAGACTTAGTTGTACATACACAGATACACACGATTGAAAAGTCATATTCATGTTATGGCCCAGTGGACAAGAGTGTTGACTGATTGATCCAAAGGTGACAACCCAAACAGTAGTGAGTTCAATATCTGGTCACAGCCGAGGTAATGAAATCTTGAAGAGTTGACTTGTTCTAATTCCATGTGCAATGCCTATTTTGAATATCTCAGTTTGAGTTAATTCGCTTGAGTAATTCATCTATACACGTTTTTGTTCCCTCTGCTGTGGGCAAATATTGAACTTAACACTTTACGGTCTTTGTCCTTAAGGACACATGGCCCGGTGGATAAAAGAATTGGTTATGTCATCCAAATAGAAATAAAAACAGGGATAAAAGTCCAAATAATGTAAATTATATAATTTAGCGGTACTAAAAATACAAACTGGATGATATCATTGGACATGGGCAGTAGAAAGGTGACAGTCTCACATATCACCTATGGATTAAATATAAAGTTCAGAATTCCTTGTATGCTAGCAAGAAATGTCAGAGGTTATAACAGAATTTAATTGGAGTAGATAGACTAAATTATCACCCAGTTCACACTCCACCCATGTCTATTGAACAGGTGAAGAGGCTCATCCCTTGTTCCCTGTTTAGGATGTGGTTTCTGGCTTTCTCTTTTCCAATCTTTTCACTCTTACGTAGCCCCCTACACATCAGTGGTGTTACCGCCTTGCTCAGGGTGATATGATTAAAAAAATATATATATATATATATATATATATATATATATATATATATATAGCATAATGATGATCCACGTATTCTGTCTTAATATGTATAGGAAAAACTACTAAAAAGTTGTAAGTTTAAAAATCTATTTTTTGACAGTATTTATTTATTTCTATTACTATGTACATATATATATTTGATATTTCAGACCGGCCTCTGCCTTTTATCAGAAACAAATGATTTTAAAATTTAAACTAGAAGCATTTGTCGCAAGATGTTTACATCACGTGATGTAGAAAGCAATAGGGATTTTTTAATTATGCTTCTAGTTTAAATTTTAAAATCATTTGTTTTTGATGAAAGGCCAAGGCCGGTCTGAAATATCAAATATATATATATATATATATATATATATATATATATATATATATAATAGAAATAAATAAATACTGTCAAAAAAATACATTTTGAAACTTAAAACTTTTTAGTAGTTTTTCCTATATATATATATATATATATATACAGGTATATACATATTAAATTAATCAGCTATTAGGCAAAATTTAAAACGGCTAGCCTCATTGTCAAAAATAACATTTAACCAGCAAACCAATATTATTTACGAATTTAAATGTCCTTTGAAAAACTGTGATCTTGATCCACCCAATTTTATAAATAACTATATCAGCCATACAACTATGAAACTGATTCAAAAACTCACACTGCATCCCTCATAACAGAGTTCAATTTGATCTCATTTAAAAACACACAGAGACCTATCAAACCCTATGTGTAACATAGTTGTTGACAACATGAATATCATAGCATCATCCTCATGCAAAAAAAAAAACAAATTTTATTAATAAAATAAATAAGAAAAAACCCAATACTCAATAATATCAACTAAAAACATGTTAACAACATGCATACCATACAACATGTTATAAAACATATATAACACCACATACATTCTGTTACATGTTAAATAAAATCCATCCTTGAAAATGGCTACAAGTATAGCTGAAAGCGCTCAGATAAACAAAACATTTGGACAATTTTTATATAATTTATGTCCTCAAAAGAAAAAAAAAAATCATAAGAAAACATGAAAAATTACATAAAAGAAACTTAACCTATCATTTTTAATGAAACCTGCATAAAAGAGAGATTGCCACCCAAATATGCAATATATATATGTGTGAGTGTGGGGGAGGGTTAATATGAATAGGTATTAGCACAGACAATGGAATAGACAAGCTGAGTTTATATTTCAGTTAAAGCTGTAGTTTATATTTTGATTTTTTGGAAAAACTTACACTTATTGCATTTCTATTTTCTGCCATGGATAAAATAGTATGGAAGACTATGCTCACTAGCTTTGTTAGGGCAACTAATATAGGAGAAGGAAAACTGAATTTATCTCGCTTCCATCACAGTATGGCAGACTAAGGCCTGTTACTCCTCAGATGTTGAGGAAGGCCTATGTCCTGTTGTGAGCTAAGAAAACGAATGATACACATGTATGGATCTAAAATAGCATTTGACATTAGATAATGAAAGGTTTACAAAAAATTTTGATTCTACAGTTTCAATTGTAAAGATTGCAATAGAACTTCTAAAAAATTTGTTCTCCAGCAAAAAATCCAAGTTTGAAAAAATAAATATTAATAAGACACAGGTCATGATTTTTAATTACCTCTGAACATCTACAACAGGGTTTCACTAATTTGTTTTATTGTTCGGGCCTAATTTGGTTGAATTCTTACTGAAGTTTCTGCCACAGATCTGTGATTGTTGTCAGTTTCCTTGCCCTAACATTATTGCTAATTATCTTCCTAATATTCTTAATTGGATTGATATCTGGATTTTGGGAAAGTCATGCCATCAACCCAATGTTATTAGCTTTGAAGAATTGTTTACCATTTTTGCAGTGAAACAAGGAACATTATCTTATATAAAGATGGGCTGAGGGGCAAAAGATTCTGTCAGAGAAGGAATGATAGGCTGTTCAATCCCATTCTTAGCATTTGCCATGAATGAGTAGGCAACATTACACCACCAGAAATTAAACCCTCGTGGCCAATACACAGCCAGGTCAAAATTTAACTGACTTGATTTTCTTTTCTCTTATTTAGGAAACAATCTCACCATTATATCACCTGACCAATTACTCGGGTCAGAACCGACCAAATCAGACTTTACTTGCATTGCTGAATAATTACTCTAACCCAATTTTTTTTAAAGTCCAGATGGCATGCACATTTGCAAAGGCTAGTCCAGATTTTGGGTTCTTCCTGCTAACAAGGGATTTGATGACAGGAGAATGTGCATGAGACCCTATGTGACCTCAATAATGTGACACCATCTTCAGAGGTACTTTCAGGTCAAATCACTTGGTTAACTTACCCTCAGTGACTTGAATTGTCCATTTCTGTTGCTGTTTTGCAGAGCAACCTTGGCACTTCAAATGACTTAAAGGAAGCACTCTTATCTTGAAGCAATGTCCCTAGATTTTATTAGAAACGTCTGTATTCTTTTTATGAACTCTTCCTAATAAACATAACTGACAATGTTTTCTCATTCTGATGCAACACTTTCTATAATAAACAGGTTTTTAGTCTGTAAAAAGGAAAGATTTTTTTATTTATTGAGTCAACAGTTTTTTTGTTTTTTTTATATCTTTAAACATTAGAGTTGGTACTCATATTTGAGTAGATGGACCCTTTATTTATTAAACGGTATATTCCTTTATTTTCATCTACTGGCTTGAATATTAAAAAATCTTATAGAAAAATATGTACTCTTCAGCAGGATTCAAACCTGCGTTCTCCTAGGGGAAACTGTCATTAGATCTTACATGTTTTGACCTCTTGGTTACAAAGTGCATTGATGACCAAGATAAAAGTTGAATAGTACCTTTAAACACAGATTTTTCTCTGATTCTTAAAGTAGGATATGAAACTGAGCAAATATATCTCACATAAATAAAGCAATTTGTAAAGAAAGATGAATGTTTCTATTTATCAAAATCCAGCAGATTTTTATTACTTAAATGTTATTTTTAGTGGATGCTCATATTTGAATGGACATTCTGTTCATTTCAGTATTTGCCTATCCTTCTAAGATGTGGTAGTACTTACATTATTTACACTGTTCGGACTATTGTCCTCATTTTTATTGCTATTTTTATAACGTTTTGGCGGTTGTACACTCCAGCATTCTGTGTATTAATGTATTAAGGTATTAATCTGTCTCTTCGCTCTAGTTATGGGTTAAATAACAGGACAGATTGGGTTCTATAGCCTTGGCTGGCAACCATTCTACTGCAGAAAGTAATGGCAACCTACCACGGGATAATCTTCTGACCAGTCAGTCGTGTCTCAAAAGAGACATGATTGCCCAAGCGTGTATCACATATAGTACTTAACTGACTGACTGATTTTACATTCCTGCTGAGGCTGCCTGTTTTCACTTTGTACTAAGAAAGGCGTGAATCAACTTTCTGCTTTCTGTTGTCTCATCATAAGAGATTTTTAAAGAACAGTTTGTCATCTATTGTAGCAAGTCAGCGACAAAGAAGAGTGCGAGGACTGAGCACTTGGATAAGGTACTCTTGTCTAAATACAGCTGAAGCAACAGTAACATCATGTTGCAGTTTTTTTCACAGATTTCCATGTCATGAATCTGTCTAGAATTCAAATTCTTAGTAAGATTTAAAACATCAAATTTAATTGTGCCCTGCCGAAATGGGATTACACATTCTAAAACACATTGGCCTTTTGCCAGAATAAATTAAGTAAAACTAACATCAATATTTCCAAATTTGTTTGTGTTTGTGAAATACAGGAGGTCTTTTTTTTTTCTTTTTTTTTTTTAAAAACTTAAGATAAAATGAATTTCACATTAAAGATGATAAAGTTATTAAAACGATATAAAATGCAGGAATACTAGCAAAATAATTATAAAACTGGATCAAACTTAGATATTATAAACTTGTACAGCGAAAATATTTTGAGGACTCTAGATGCTACGCCAGGATTTGTTATCGGAGGCCACAACTTGAACAACATAAGGTATGCAGATGATATAGTACTGATTACAGTCACAGAAAGAAAACTACAAGACCTTTTACAGAAGGTAGCTGTGGAGAGTGACAAAAAAGGACTACAAATAAATTCTAAGAAAGCTGAATGCATGGTCATCAGCAAAACGAGCAACCCAAAATGCCAAATACAGATGGGGGATACCAGAATCAAGCAAGTACAAAAATTTAAATACCTAGGAAGTGTTCTAAGACAGAAAGTGCGGCACAGAGATCTGAAGGCGAATTGACATGGTGAAGGACGCATTCCAGAAGCTGAGTAAAGTACTAAGACACAGGAAAATTTTCACTAGAAACAAAGAAGAGAGTGCTAGATTGCTATGTGATGTCAGTTCTTCAATACGGCAGTGAATGCTGTACAATATTATTGAGGATGAGGAAAAAAACTTGAAGCAGTAGAAATGTGGTTCTACAGAAGGATGCTGCAGATATCGTGAACCGAGCATGCGAACAACGATAAGGTGTTAGAAAGAATGGCAACGAAAAGAAAATTAATAGGGAGCATCAGGAAGAGACAACTGAAGTTCCTGGAACATGTAATGAGGAAAGAGGGCTTGGAGAACCTGATACTGACAGGCCAGATAGAAGGAAAAAGAACAGAGGAAGGCAGCGGATAACATATTTGAAGGGCCTGATCAGGTAGATGACGGATCGGGGTTTGCAAGGTGTAACAGGAGAAAACATACTAAGAGCTACCAGGGATTAGGAGACGTGGAGTACCATGATCGCCTACGTCCTGAAGGGACAGGGCACATAGAAGAAGAAGAAAGAAGCTGCTCAAAGTATTAAACAAAAACCTGAGTATTTGTTACGGACAATCTGAGGATTCAAATTAAAAACAATCTGAAACTTAGAAAAGTTAAAAAAAATAAAAAATAAAAATAATAATAATAATTGCATCATTGTGCTTCTCACAGATGGTACCTGTTGAAAGTAGAAAAAAAAATTAGTGTCAAATTCTTTGCACCAAATTAAAGTTGAATCAATAGATGTCCATGTTTTATGATGGCCAAAAGAGAATTCTGTTTATATGCCTTTTGAAAGATTTTACTTAAAACAATCATTGAAGGATGTTTTGTTTTTTACCTCATCTTTAATTTCTCTAAAGCCAATTGAATGTTTTATTCAGATTGTTTTGTAATAAGAAAGTTTTATTTCTGAAAACCAACACATATTTAACCTTTTTTTTTTTTATTCGACAGTTCCGAAGAAGATTCTTTCATCGAATGGAACGACCAATCTGTCCGAACAGCAGTTATTGACCTTCTCAAAGATCACAGCCAATCGGCACTTGCTAAGCTTTCACCTTTATCACAGGTATGACCTACTTTTATTATGTTTCTATCATTTCAGGATATTGTGAGACCTGAAAGTTACATCAATAAGCAGAGAAAAATAGTGAGGCAGATATTTTTTGATTTTTACATGGAAGTTTTTCTTTTGTAATAAAAAAACAAAACTTAAGGTTAACGATTTGTTCCTATATTATTATATCGATGTAGAAATAGGAATTACAGTCTCTTCTGAACTTTCAAAAATCTTACATGTATCAAGAGTAAGTATTCTTATTAACAAATGAGAAAGAAAACATTATAACACACTGCAAACAGATGAATCAACCTGTTGTGATACCAAGTCCAGATTCGTTAGAGACGAGCATTTTCTTTTTTTCCATGACGTTCACCCCGTACAAGGCCTGAGAGCCATGTGAGGTAGTGTGTTACAGAGAAAGAGGCATGGTTTATACATATATGTGGGGAAGATAACGATTAATATTGTGGTGGATTGGAAAGCAGCTTTGTGGAAGTCGGCTCCACAAAGCAGCAGTTTGTAAATTATAAAATATGAAACTGATGATTACACTTGTTTATTGAAGAAATTTGCAAATGAGATTAAAATACAAGAATATAGGTTGACCTGAACACTGGAATCGTGAGAAGACCTGCTGTCACATGATCTCCAGTGATAAATACTAGAAATAATAAGAAAAAGATTAAGGAGCCAGTTCTCCTGGATACGACCACTTTACAACTGGTGCTTTAGAAAGTTGAAAGGCAAAAAGGTTACATTATTTGGATGACACAAATGAAAAGGCGAAACAGATTTTGCTGCTGGGGATTGAACTAAGAACTGATTTATAATTCTTATTTCAGTTTACAAAGCATTAAGTTAGGAATTTGTCTATTGAAAGTATTCAATATTAAGACTAAATGTCATTCAAATATTTTTCATTTTACTGATTTCAAGTAATGCAAAAAACTCTTGCAAGTATCAAAAAAGTGAAATCTATAACAACTTCCATCTTCCAACAAACAGTACCTCCCCTCTGCTCCTCATAAGATTTTTATTTTATTTTGTTTTTTAATTTCATCCATCACTTTCTCTTTTGTTCTTATCTGTCTTCCTATCTTTATCGCTTCTAAATTTCCTTTTTATTGAAAATCACTTAGCTTAGTCATGTCTGGTACAAGATCAAAGGGAGGAAAATAATTTGTAAAATTGTCCTGTATCGAAATTTCATATGAAGCAGACCTTTATTTTGAAATTTGCATTCAGCTTTTACCTTGCCCTCTTGTTGGTCAAGGCTTGGGAGCTAACTACATCCACAATCAGGAAAATTTCTTCTTTACCCCTTTCCTGTCTTTAGGGAATTATTTTCTTCCCTGTGTTTTGCATTTCATTTTGTTATCAGGAATAGGATTTTACAAACCAGTGATTGTAATTTGGAATTAAGGTAGTTAAGTAAAACAGATTTGACAAGTTATTAGTTGTAACCATGTGCTTAGATTAAATAAGTAATTAACAGGTGGTTTGGGTCTATTCAAGATTGGTTGCAAATATATCTTCACACCTCAACTCTCTCACATGCCAGAAAATGAGTTTGGTGAAACCTCTAAGATAAACACATTAGAACTTAAAAGAGATTAAGTCCAAAAGGAAAGAAAAGTTAGAAGGCAAAAAGACAGTTTGAAAATTAATAGCTTGAACCTGAAAGATTCAAGACACATTTTGAAAAAGGGAAGTTTAACCGATATTTAAAGTTTAGGTTTGACAAAATTGATAAAAAAAAGAAAGAAAATTGAACAAAGGTTTTTCCAAATATGTTAGTAGACAAGTTATTTTTTGTTCTTTGTTTAGTTTTACAATAAAAAGACAAGTGCAATTCTAATTCAAGAGATTTAAGCCTGATCCAGTATTTGGTGTAAGTTTCAGGTTGCATTTGGCACAATTCATTTGATTAGGGTTCCCAGCCCTTTGGAGCTAAAAGGTAGTGTAGAAGCAATGTACAATCTGTGTGTAGGGAGTCCAAATTTTTTTTAATGTCATCCTTTTTGTAATGGACGGAGTGGAAAATCTTTTTATTAAAGAAAAAAAAAGTTACCCAAATATATCTAGTTTGCAAAAGAACACAGAAAAAAAAAAGAAAAAAGGTCTGAATAGAAAATGAAAAGGAGAGTTTTAGGAAAAAAGAAAGAAAGAAAGGATTCCTCATATAATCACGGGTGGAAGAGACAAAAGTTTTGTTTCATTTAGATTCTATGGTAAGGAAAACTGAAGAAAGAAAAGGGAGAGCAACTTGTGAACAGTTAAGAGTCTGTTTACAAGACTTGGGAACTATGACCTATATTATTGTATTTCCATTTTACTGATGTGTGGGTGGTGTAATGAATAGGGGACTGGAATGAGAAATCGGAGAACCAAGTTCTAATTCTAGTCTAATTCATTGCATTCACTTATGCACAAATACCCTAGAAAATAGTAAAAATTCACCTATTCTTCCTCCACCAAGTTGAGGATCAATTTTTTTTATTTTTTTATAATCATGTGGCCCCAAGCAAGGCATTTTACTGCCACTGTTGTGCAGGGAGTTACATAGGAGGAATGTTATGTGAAAGAGTGACAGGTTACAGGGGGTGTCAGGACGAGAGTATGAGAAGAAAAAGAATACTGATCAGAGTGGAGTGAACAGAGAAAAAAAAAGCAGGAGAGAAAAGATGTAAGTTAGTGAGACAAGAGATGACTATTGACTTTACATTTGGATTATTGAAGATTGTAGCTGTCGGGAAAGCAGAGAAAACTGGGTTCTCTAGCAATGGTTAGCAATCGGTGTAAGAGAAGAACAAATTTGAACTCAATACCACAATGCTCAAATCATAGGTTGCACTTTGACATGACATCGTACCCAGAAGCCATCCCTGCCAGGATTATGGTAAAGACATTAGTAGCAAGATGTTAAATGTGCTCAATAACAGAATCTAACAGACTAGATTATATGGCATTGAAATGCAATGTCGTCATGCAAAAGTATTCTTCATATTGGAAAATAGATGAGGCCTAGTTATTTAGATTTTTCATATATTGACCAAGTTACTGAAATTCCAAGAAACGATAAACTCTTTACTCGTAAAATTATAATCATAATTACATAATATGTACAAAGTTTACAAAGATTTTTTAACAAAAATTGCAAGCAGTGTCACTGTAATAACAAAATTCTAAAAACAACATTAATATGAAATATCTGCTCGATGTTCTAAAGCAAGTTTTAGATATCATTCATCCATTGATTTTGTTTTTCATATCAAAGACAACATATAATCCAGAACAGTATTTCAGAATCTATCTTTGCTTGTTGTCATTTGCTAAGGTAATTCCTTCTCGTCAGAATATGCCACAAGTTTTCAATTAGGTTATATTTAAGCAAACAAGTTGTACACTTTATCAAACAAGTATGTTTAAAATAAAGTCGGTTTAGATTTTTATTAATTTTCTTTACCAAATGTGATGGAGCTTTTTTTCAAGCATTTAGCAAATTGAACTATGGCTTCATATAGATACCTGGGTACCTTCATATAGGTACCGCAAAAGATTTTCTAAAAAACAACATACCATGATGAAAAAGGTCTCAAACTTGATAAAAACAAAGTTTTATTGTCAATTTTTATGTTATCAAGAGGAAAAAACAAAGTATCTTTATTATTTTAGTAAATCTTTTAATCCTTTCCAGTAAGTCAAAAATTTTGATTAGCAGGTAGGCCAAAAGCTTAGTATAAGAATTTTTAGTGTCATTTTTTACCTTAAAAGCATTATTTTGGAAATTCTTGTAAAAATCAAATAATTGCCAGATTTGAATTAATATCGAGATTGAGCGTTAATAGGATTAATGTGAAGAAATTTGTCACTTAGCTGAACAGTGTTATTTCAGTCAAACTGAATTGAAAGTTTTATGAAGGCATTATTGTGATGTCTTCACTCCTCAGGAATTTTGTTTCTCTGCTGAAATAACTCAGCTCAGATAAGTGACAAACTTCTCTACACTAATATATATATATATATATATATATAAAAGAGTGAGCATTGAAGTCAACAATCAGCATGAAACAGTCTGTCGCCCCTAAGTGCAATCGTCAGGCCACATGTGTTCAGTTTTTCCTTTGATATTTATATATACATGTGTCAGTGAGGCATTGTGGGTAATCCTTATTTTGGCAGGAGTGGCTTGATTATTTATTTATTTATTTGAGTAAATCTATTTGACTTGTTATTTGTTTATTCTTTTGTTTTTCAAAGATTAATTTATTTATTTGGATTTGTTATTTGTCACTTTTTATTACTTTTTTTATTTATTTATATTATTTTATTTATTATTTATCTGCTGTAATGGATGTTATATTGTTTCGGGTCTGTTAATTTGTTTATAATTTGCTCCTTATCTCTCTCTCTCTCTCTATATATATATATATATATATATATATATATATATATATAATTATTCAAACAGGCTTCATTGAATAATATAGACCTATTTTTATACTGATCCTTTCTAGTTCTATTCAAAGAGAGACTTCTACATGACTGATTGTCAGGTAACCAGAACAATCAGTTCCTTGATGTTATCAAGGCAGACCTCTTGATATGTTTGAATGAAGATATGCTACCTAATACTTTCCTCATTGCTTGGGTAAAATACTTTGGAAAAGACTGGATTCAAGAAATTCTAAGAAAAGACATGACATCACTTTGCCAACAGGTGATTTCATTGGAAATCCAAATTTTGTTTGTAAAAATTTGGAAACATGAAGTAGCATTGATTGGTGATTAGATGCTATTTTTGTTATTTAGGTTGTTGGTAGGTGTAGGGAAAGGTTTATCGGCAGGGTTAGATGGTCTTTTAGGAGATTATAAAATTTTTCAACTGGGACATTAATGTTGTGGGGTTTTATATCTAGACTGAACATATATTTATCATTTATGTTCCCTTAATTTTTCAACTAGGCTGCTTGAGTTATTTTTATGAGGTGAACTGATTGTTTCAAGAAAAGGAGCCAGAAGTCTTATTATAGCTTTGCCAGTTGAAGCGGGGGTGGCACCATCTGTTCCCGAGATAATGGGATGTATTGGGATACCAGTTTTACAGATTTTAGGGAAGTCAAAGTTTGAGTCTTCTAAAGTGACATTATATATATATATATATATACGTACACACATACAGCAGCTAGAACACACACGCACGCATATGCATGCACACACACACACACACACACACAGCAGCAGCAGTGGACAACCCTCAACAATCATTCATAGAAAGATCATAAAGAAGTTCGGGCAGTCAAAAGCTTCTCTGCCATTCTGAAGATGAGATTTTAATCTCGAAATATTAATGTTTAATAAATAAATAAATAGGTAACACAAACACTTCCTTACCTTCCTTTATTTCACTCAATGCATTGTGACAGCCTTCAAGACATAACCCATACATATATATATATATAAGAAAAGTATTTAGGAAATTGTAAGAGTAAATGGAAAACTTTACTTGTGACGCGTTTTATTCATTAAAATTTCATTAAACCGGGTTCATTGACGTTTTGACTAGACATGCGCATCAATGGAGACACTGAGTTTCAAAATGTTTTTAAATAATTTTTTAAAATTATTTTTTTTTTCAATTTGGCCAAATTCATCAACATTCTTTTTCTACTTATCATCTTTGTTTTTAAATATCCCACATTGTGATAACAGAAAATCTGCCAAAAATGATGAAACATAAGAACCCAAATACAAATTTACAGTGGCTGAACTCGAGGTTAAAATGTTTTATTTTATTTTTTGCAATCTGACCAACTTTATCTGAATTCTTATTCTATCCTTAATCTTTGTGTGTAAATATCGCACATTGGGACAACAAAAAATCTGCCAAAAATGATGAAACCTAAGAAACTAGATTCAAACTTTCTGTGGCTGAACTAGTGATTAAAATATTATTTTATTTATTTTTAACATTCAAGCCAAATTAATCTATATTCTTTTTCTTTTCTTCATCTTCATTTTTAAATAACCTACATTGTGGTAATAGAAAATCTGCAAGAATGATGAAACAAAAGTGCATGGATAGAAATCTACTGTGGTTGTACGAGTGATTAAATAACTTTCTAGACATTTTTAACTTTCTTTTTCCATTTCTTCAAATATATATTTTGAAGATAATGAGACTGAGTGTCACAGAACTTCATGCCAAAGTAAGCATAATCCTATATAATCTCGTTTATTTTGTGCGTGCATGTGTGTACGCATAGAATACAAAATACTGTCAGTTTCACTCCTTAATAATCAGAAGGTTATTGAAGGTGTGAAACTGACAGCCACCATGTAGTGTTGATATCAATGTACACACAATCCCCAACATTGTATTCTTCCTGCATAAATATAGAATATATATTTAAACAAATATTTAGATTTTGATGATCAGTTTTAAATTCTAAACGGAACTAAACTTAACGAGATTTTCTTTAAGTTAAATTTGCAATAAAGGAAACGTCTTTATTGTCGTTCTTATTTTCCATCAATTTTGCATCCATGAATACTTGTTACTTACTCTGTAGGCTGTTTGGTAGCTAGACGCACATGCACAAAAAAAAAAAGAAAAAAAGAAAGAAGGGGGTTCGTCGGGGGAAGCGTAGAGTTTTCAGAAATAACAAGAGAGGAGATAAAACAAATACAGAATACATGATTTACTCAAGAAAAGAGTTTCTATTCATCTCAATAATCTTTTCTTACTGAGATACAACCTTATAAATCCCTTTTCTCTCAAGTTCCTTGCTTTTTGAAACAAAAGGAGAAAAAAAAAAAGATTGTTAAGCTTCATTTCTTGTGCTTCTTTCAGATTATTTTGTTGCATGCTTGGTAATCGAGTAACAAGACAAGATGATGATCGAATGCTTTTGAGAAGGCCACTTTCTTAAATATGCTTTTCTTCGAATGTTTCGCATATTTTCATGGCAACTTTTACAGCTTTTGTCCCAAGTTGTTACTTAAGAAGAATTTCTTATCAGCATTCAGCTCAGCAAAACCAGTTTCAAAACAAACTTGACTCTTTTCATATTTATATCAGCTACTTGTTTATTGGCAAGTAATTTCTGCCTTGAAAAACACAAAACAAAATCTTACCATCATTAAAAATCTGTTTTTTCAAAAATGCTTAAATATTAATGAATTTCTTGATTACCATTAAGAACAGACTTAAAAAAAAAAAAAAAAAAAAAAAATATTTTTCTTTATTTTTTTACACTATTTACATTATTCAGACTATTGTCCTCATCAATGTTCCAATATTCATGTTTCAGCTGTTGTACACTCCGACCTTCTTCAGGTGATTGGAATTTCGAACTGAAGCCTTTATTTCGTTCACTGGGGTAGATTGTTCCCATTCCATGAGTCTTGCTTCTTCCAGATGTCTCAGTATCAGTTTAAGTCGACTCTGAAATTTTTTTGTTCACTTCTGCTGTATCCAGGTATTGAACTCACAACTCTTTTGAGTCAAGTTACTGGATCCAAGTGTACTTGTAAATAATTATAATACCTCAACTCAGAAATATAGACAAAGACATTTCATTCTAAAAATATTTTTTCCATATTCTTTATTATACGAACTTTACTTGAAGCTCTATTCGGAAATGACACGGTTTATTTTTCAGGCATCATAGCCACACAACTTTATTCAGAATTGTTTTAAGATTACCTCGGCAACTAACATCTCAGATCCATTGTAATACAGATTTTACAACTACTAAAATTTATACCTAGTTTGCAAGTTTCAATTAAAATATCTTTCCTTCTTTAAAGTGAGTTTGCATTTTGGATGCAGCATCAGGAATTTTGATATTCCCACCATATTTTATGTGCTGTGTCCCTTTTGGGAGGTGGGCGATCATGGCTCTCCACAAATTCCTGTTCTTTGTAGCTGTTAGTAAAGTTTGTTTTTTTGCTACCTCCCCAAATCCCTGTTTTGCCAAACATTTACACAGGTAGATTTCTCTCTCTCTCAATATGTACACTGACCCCTCTCTGTTCATTATGCTCCCTAAATGAACCTTCATATTTGGGTGTTGCATTTTTCATCTCCTGTTAAAATATTTTTTGTAATTGCTGGATTTTGACGTCTCCAATTTGTAATTTGCATGTTGGGTCATTCCTTTTGCTGACAACCACACAATCTATCTTTTGATGATTACTCTAGCACTTATGCCAGATCTATTTTTGAGTGGAGGGCATCTGAATGGTGAAATAATTACCAACTATATTAGGGCTTTATATTATTTGTCCCTCATATTTAAAGCATTTAAATTCTGTGTCAAGCAGTGAGTTTTATATCAATAAATTATGTCAGTCCATAGATGTTATAAAAATTAAGTGACATTCCGAATAATCCAAGTAAAAAAAAATTGCACTTTAGATTTTTATTAGACAGGACTTCTCGGTCTAGGCTCACTGTTATTCTTCTTCTTCTTCTATGTGCCCTGTCTCTTCAGGACGTAGGCAATCATGGCTTTCCATGTCTCCCTATCCCTGGTGGCTTTTAGCACGCCTTCTCCTGTTACACCATGCAACCCTCTTTCCATCATCCAATTGATTAGTTCCTTCAAATATATTATCTGCTGCTTTCCCCTGTTTCCTTTTCCCTCTATCTGGCCTGTTAGTATCAGATTCTCCAAGCCCTCCTTCCTCATTGCATGTCCCAGGAACTTCAGCTGTCTCTTCCTGATACTCAGTATTAATTTCCTTTTTGTTTCCATCATTTCTAAGACCTCACCATTGCTCACATGCTTGATCCATGATATTCGCAGCATCCTTCTGTAGAATCACATTTCAGTTGCTTCAAGTTTTTCCTTCATCTTTGATGATATTGTCCAGCATTCACTGCCATATTGAAGAACGGACAACTAAAAATAATATTTTTAGTAATAAAGAATAAATCTTTTGAAAATGTGAATATCTTAATTCAAATTTTGATCACTTCTAAAAGCATTAAACTCTAGTAATTTAGTGGACTACTTTTTTTTGTTAAGCATTAATAATGTGTATTACAATATATTTCAATGGATTTGTCAGGGATTATGCTTTTATTACTATAAACATTATTTTTAATGGATACATGTCTGAGCTGCTTTCCATGTTTATTATTATTTTAAGACAGAGAACATAACAACTGACCTACTTTGAAAGGGTCCAACTAAAGAAAAGATAGTGCAATTCGAACTCTGCCCTATCTACACAGACTCAGTAAATTGGAGAAGGTGCATTTCTGCTATAGAAAAGCATTTTCCAGATGGAAAAAAAAAAAAAAAAAAAGGTGGAGCGTACAGGTTCAATTTCTGTCAAAGGCACAATCTTTAGTAGGAGTTCTCAATCTAGGCCGATTGTTATTCTCTTCTTTAAGAAAATAAAAAAAGCATGGATAGCAACTCAAATACACATACTCTCACTATAATATGTAAAAAAAAAAAACATCTATCGATTTGGATTGATTAAGAGTTTTAAGTCAACATTCCAAGAAGGTTATTTTGTTTTGAGCGTGACAGGCAGCTGGTGGGAACAGCTGATAAAATATTTTTTAGTATAAGAACCAAAGTGAGAATACTCAGCTGAGATTTAATACATTTAAAAACTAACTGCTTTAATATAGGTGGATTTTTGTTGTCTCGTTTGAAACTATAAAACCATGTTCAAACTTTCAAGTTTTTCAGTTTTGAAGGATGAAAACAAAAATTGAGTATTACCTGTAAGCTCCACTGATTTCACTCCACCCAACTCTACTCCTGAAACTCAAACACGTGTACCCACTAAATATAACCTTTATAGTAATAAAGAAATAATATATATATATATATATATATCTATCACACATTCAGACTGACCAACTTTCTACAAATGCCTAAATATCAGATTTTTTTTTTTAGTTCCTTAATGCTGTCATGAACTTTATAGAACCTTCTGGTATATCTTGGTATGACAGAAGAAATAGGATAAAATTTAATCTAACAAAAATTTGTCTCATTAAGAAAAAAAAAAAATGTCTAGCCAAAATGAAATTGGAAATGATTTTTATATATGAACTTTTGATACAACTGATTTGTCTCAGATTTTAGCTGTATAATATTCCTCATAATATTTGGTTGTATGAAATTCATCGTAATATTTAGCCAAGATGACTTGTGTGTCATAAATTATATGTAGCAAACAAAAAACTGTATTTTCAACGGTGTCACTGCACACAATTATGTTAGATTGAAAGTGTCATCAAGTCTTAACTTGTCTAAAAAAAAAAAAAAAAAAAAAAATAATGTATAATTAAGCAACCATATCCACTGATATAAGGACTTAGAGACACTTGGTTAAAATTATTACCTATACTTTTTTGCTTTCTATTTTCATTTGAAAGCACTACCAGTCAGCACTGTAGATTTTAAAAATAGCTTCTCTAATTCAAAATTTCTCAATTAGATAATTTTATTCTCATATTCTTTTTTAATTAGTTGGATTATTTCAAAGCTAAAAGTATATTTAATTAAATATATTAAAAATTTCAATTGTTATAGTTTGGTATTGTGTCAAAAAGGAGAAATTAGAAAATGCCCAGGTGTGATAAGGAATTTATTTAATATATGGCTGCTCATATCAGGGTATGACCGTCTGCTAATCCTTATTACAGAAACCCGCTCAGGTGTTTTGTTTAACACCCACAGAGCCCACCTGTGGTTTATAATGCAACCATGCTGAATGAACCTTAGTTACAGTTTCTAGGAGAGTGCAATTCATTTGGTACAATCAAACTCTCGGTCATGACGACTTGTGATTTCATGCTAGGACAACCATCAACAAACGATTTAGTTCACCCAATTTCACTCACAGCACCTGGGTTCTTCTGTGGTATGGTGTTCAGGTACTTTCCAATGGTGCTGAGCATTGGGATCACCTCCCCAGGCGAATAACCCAGAAGTCACCTCCCTGACAAAGCAGCTGTCGTGAGATTTGAACCCGCGTCTCATGGTGAGAAAGCCAACCACTCGGTCATGTACCCATATGTTTAACTGTAATCAATGGCATAATAATAATCAAACTCGGTCCCAGAGGAAAATATGTCAGGTTACTGTATTTGGAATTACCTAACCCATATAAATGTTAATGTGACAGTCTTATATGTAATTTACAACTCAGTAATGTCAATATTGACAAAAAAAAAAATAATAATAATAATAAGCATTATAAAAAGAAAATCTTTCCTGATTGTCTTTTTTCTTTTCAATTGCCCAGGGGAGGGGGTGATTATTATTATTATTATTATAATAATAATAATAATATAGGTTGACACTGAATCAAGTAAATCATCATGCAACCAAAATGACTATGTGTCTTGAACCAGCATATAGCAAAGAATGACCCTCAAAATCACCATTTGCTATCAACTGACCAGTCCTTACAGTAGCAATTACCATCCACTGGACAGTCTATTAATCAGAATGGTGTGTCATGGCAAAGGTTCTAGATCACTACACATTAATGCTGTGTCTCTAAAGATCCTTCTGTAATTCACAAAGAGGGAGGAAAAATCCATCAATAAGATGCCATTTATTATTTTGTCATCTTGATTCCTTCACTTTTCAGTAATGTAGAAGGGTTGGCAAATTGCTCAGTTGGTAAAACTTTGTTTTGTTGATTTTTTTTTCTCTTCTTGTTCTTAAAAAATTCTTCTAAATTGGTTAGTTATTAAGAGTGAATATCTGACTGAGCCTTGTAAAAGGTTAGACTAATCAAACTTCTAAATTATATCCAAAATGTTTTTATTCATAAATTTTAATTAAATCATCTAAAGTACAAGTTTCTTGTACTGCCATAAAATTTTTAACGCACTTTAATTAAACTGGTTCAGAAGATGGAACAAATGTGAAGTTAACGTGCATTATTTGAAATCCTCCCCACCCCGACCATTATTTCAAGAATTATTCAAACCAGCAGCTTTCAGACGAGGCTTTTTTAGATCAGTGTGTTCCATACTACTTCAGATTCAGATCACTAGTTTTTCTTAATTGTTTCACTCCAAGCAAGAAAGATGCACAGGGGGGTTACAGTGGGAGAAAAAGGGGGGAAAAAAAAAAAGAAAAAAAAAAAAAGAAAAAAAGAACAAGGTATAGGGTATGTCAAAGAAAAGATAAGAGAAAGACAGGAATCAAGGAGATAGATGACAATTGATATTTCATTTAAACTTTTGGAAATTGTCGCTATCAGGGAAGCAAGTATAGGGAATGGAGTTCCATGGGCAAAAAATGCGAGAAAAGAAGCTGATAGAGTAAAAGTGCAGGTTAAATTTGCCTATTTTGACAGTAAAAAGGTGGGACCTAGATGCCAATTTAGTAGCACAAGTAAATTAATTTGGTCAGATCACCAGGGAAAGAAGCTCTTCAAAGCAGTTGCCATGAAAATACTTGTAAAAAAGAGAGAGAAGCCACATTAGTGAATAAGTGACTGAAGTTGAGCTGTTAAATCAGGATTGATTACATAGCAGATCTTCCTTTGGATTTTTACACAAACCTAAGAATGACTGGAGAGGGCACTTGTGACTGAACCAAAATGTTTATAGGTGACTTGAATGTTTTATAGAATGACAGTAGACAAGCATTTAAACAATTAATGATAACCATGAAATTTGCTATTAACAAAAGTAATAATCCAGTATTAGTTATAGGTTTCCACCAATACCCCATTAATACCCACCAACACAAAAATAGGAGTTAATGGGATAAGCTAAATCTACATAAGGGTCATGTTCAACAAAACCAAATCAATCAGGTTTTAACTGAATATTTGATATGACTAGTTATGATTTCAAACCTTATTCAACATCAAAGACTAAATTAGAGAATAAATTAGAGTATGTCCCTCTCCCACCATCCCCAACTCTTTATGATTATTTTAAATACATGTTTATATTTATTGATATCAGAAGCAAAAAAAAAAAAAAAACAACAATGAAAGAAAGATTTCAAGTAGATTTGAAACTTTACATCAATTTTTAAAAGAATTTGGAAATTTTATAAAATTGTGTCTTAAAAGCAAATTCTGAAAACTTACATGTGCCATTTCCATTTCAGACTTATTCTATCATCTAATTTAAATGCTGAGGCTACACAATCTTCTTCAAGAGTGATAACAATCTCAGGCTCTGAGGCAAATTATGTAGATAATGATAAACTATTTTCTTTACACAGCTTCTAGATGTGGCACAAGGCCAAAAGTATGGGGTACCCAGTGTAGATTGAACTAAACACTCAGTTGTAATTGTCCTGAAACAAGCTTTCTAACCATTCACCACCTGAATTTCCAAATGGCATTTTTCTAAGTGTAGCTTAGATGTCGTACAAGACCGAAAGTATTGGGCAGCCAGTGAGGATCAAACTCGCTATTCGGTTGTAGTTGATCTAGTGACACACCATGTTGTGATGAACTTAATATGAATGGGATGTCATATCCCAATTTTGTACTCATTGGCTCAATCAGGCAACTGCATTTGGAATGTGAAAACAGAAAGTTCATTCCATGATTATTTATGGACAATAAAAGCAAAAAAAAAAAAGATCAGATTTGAGAAAGGTTCTTCTTATTGAACAACGTGCACACACACACACACACACACACACACACACACGCACGCGATAGCAGCATTTTGCCTATTTCAATCCTTTCTTCTTTTATCTTCGACTCATCAGTAGCCATTAAACAGAGATGCATATCTCAATCTATTGTGGTCAAGAGAAGTTCTCTTACTTTGCAACAAGATGAAATTCAGATATTTTTTTTTCAATCATATCACCCCGAGCAAGGCGGTAACGCCACTGATGTGCAGGGGGCTATATAAAAGTAAAAAGATTAGATAGGAAGAGAGTAAAGAGAATGATGAACCAGTTAAGGATGAGAATACAGGTGTGATGACAGGTGCAAAGGTAGAGAGAAAGGAAAAGATATACTGGGAGGTGTAGAAAGAACTAGAGTCAAGTGGTTAAGAGATGGGCATTGACATTGCATTTAAATTCCTAAAGGTTGTAGTCGTCAAGAAAGCAAGAATATGGAAGAGAGTTCCGTTGGTGGGAAGTGTGAGAAAAGAAGCTGTTGGAGTAGAATTGTTGTCTGCATTTGGTTGATCTCACAAGGAAAAGTGTCCTTCATCAATGTTGTAAAAAGGGGACAAAAAAGAATCATACACAGAAAAATAATTTCTATTTGATTTTCTTCAAATTAGAGTTTGCATGCTTTCAAGTGGACAGGAGATAAATCTATAAGTAAAGGCAGGAGACGGGGGATTTTAAAAATCACAAGCTTATTAGTTCATTTCAGATATTTATGAATGACTAGCAGTATAGCCCGGTATTGTTCGGGTGTAATGAAAGCTTTAAAACTAATCCATGGTCCTGGAGCTCAGACTCTTTGGACGTTGGCACAAAAGACTAAAAAGCAATAGTTGTTTCCAGTTAAAGCGAAACCGTAGACTGAAAGAAAAATGAATGGATGTAAGTCAAATTTTGATTTCCTGCTATCGATATCAAATAAGATTTTTCGTCGTAAACTGAATTTTGAAGGCTAAATAAGTCTTCTGATTAAATGGTATCATGGCTGAGACTAAGAACTACAATTATACATACTTAGAGTCAAACCCGAAGCAAAAACTAAAATAAAAGGGCTGAAAAAAAACAGACACACACACAAACATCTTGCCTTTTATATATATATTATCGATTTTCTGCACTATTGTAAGAACTGCAACCTTGAAACTTCTGAATATCGTTTCTTATGTCTTTGTCTATGAGTGTATCAAATTTGATTTAAATTGGACCACTACTATAAGCCAATTTTTTTGATTATCGATATTTATCGGGGATATCTCGACACAAAACCTAGCTAAGAACACTCGCAGACGCTTATAGTACAACTGTGCAAATTTTCAAGAAAATCCGTGCAGCCATTTCGGACACACACAGACACACATACAGACACACAGACACACACACAAAGTTCCATTTATAAATAAGTTAAGATTAAGATCAACCTCGGCAGGTCATTTATTGCCAACTAAATTTTATTTATTTATTGCTGGTAATACCTTTTTCTTTCAATAATTTATTGTTGTTTTTTTATATAAGTTTTGTGTCTAGTAATACATTTTCTCTTTCGAGTATCAAGATTCATTGGGATTTGTTTTTAAGGGAAGGGTCCCCAAGTCCTACCCTGTTATTAAACCCATAACTGGAGGGAAGTGATGGCTTAATACCTTTCCCAAGGGTACCAGTGCTTAAATGAATACAGGGTATTCAACTGAAATTCGAACTCTGCTCACTGATTTCTCTTTCCGAGCCGATATCCACTGCACCACAATGCACATCTGTCACTATATGCTTACAGCACCTGATATTCCCAAGTGGTCACCCATTTAAGTACTGACCAGGCTCAACGTTGCTTAACTTCGGTGATCGAGCGAGAACCAGTGTATTCAACGTGATATGGCCATAAGCACGCACATCCGTCACTATATGCTTACAGCATCTGGTATTCCCAAGCAGTCACCCATGTAAGTACTGACCAGGCTCAACGTTGTTTAACTCTGGTGATTGAGTGAGAACCAGTGTATTCAACGTGATATGGCCGTAAGCACGCACATCCGTCACTATATGCTTACAGCATCTGGTATTCCCAAGCAGTCACCCATGTAAGTACTGACCAGGCTCAACGTTGTTTAACTCTGGTGATTGAGTGAGAACCGGTGTATTCAACGTGATATGGCTATAAGCCGATAAAATACAAGAACAAATAGGAAACATTTGTTGGAGAGAATGCAAATAAGAAAATTCAAAACATCAGGAAGAGATAGCTGAGGTTCCTGGGACATGTAATGAGGAAGGAGGGTCTGGATAATTTTATACTCACAGGACAGAGAGAGACAGGGAAACGCAGTGCGAGACATATTTGATAGGCTTGAGCAAATGGATGGCAAAGCAGAATTTGGGAGAGATAACAAGAAAAATATTCGGAGCGACAAGAGACAGGGACAAGTGAAACTCCATGATCATCTACGCCCTGAAGGAACACAGCATATGAAGAAGAACAGTTTTCAATTTTATAAATAAAAGTGAAATGTTTTAAATTTGAACATTTCCTATTGTTCTTGCATCTTATTTTTGTTCTGCATTCTTCTAATCCATACTTGATTCAAATTCATATTTATGAACAAATCTTTTAGATATGATGAACAGCAATCATAACAGACAAAAATAAAAAACAGAAATAAAATGTTGTTTCAAATATAACATCAGATTCCTTCAAATCCCCAAATTTTTGGCATGAATTTTAACACCTCCAGAAACTGTTTACCTTTAGACAGTGCAACTGGCCACCAAACATGCATAATTTTTTAACCTCTTTAAATAAAAAAAAAAAAATTGTGTGCACAACCTAACTATATTTTGCATAAAAAAACTAATAATAAAAATTTGCACTATTTAAGTATATATATATATATATATATATATATATATATATATATATATTTTGGGTGTGTATAATGATAATATACATGTTAAAAAATGTCTGCTTCCTTCTACCGAGCGCCCATAGCTCAGAAGTAGAATTGCCAACTGACGCCAATTTAATCGGGTTTCAATCCTGGGTAAAAATCAATCAGATGTCTAACTGTACTGATAAGCTGTGATACAGCGAAATAGATGACTATATACCTCCAGATGAAGAGAATCAATAGGTTTAGAATCCAGAGTTATTCAGCATTTACATTTTAAGAAAGTGCTTAATACAACATAGATCATAGCACGTAATATAATTAAATTATTTTTTTTTATTATTATTTAAAATTGATTCAATTTACATTGCAACATGAAAATTTCTGTGTTTCAAGATTTAAAGCTTTTATTTCGTCATCAGGCAATGTTCAGTAACTTTGGTGAAAATGATTTACATTTGAATGCAGAAAAATTATATATATATATATATATATATATTTTTTATAAATTATAGTTTAGAACATGTACACTTTGTAGTAGATAATAATTTGTACATGTTCTAAACTATAATTTATAATAAATATTCACAACTCTATATTGTATATCGAGCACTATTTAAATTAATGTTTTGAATGTTGTCAATTTTTCTTTGTTCCTTATTCACTTGGATATATATATCTATACATTCTTCATTTGTAAACTGTATTATTATGCGACCTAGGTTTCTACCATGAGGTGTCTTTAGGCAATTTGCAATAACTGATTTTACTGTTTTTTTGTTTTTGTTTTTTTTAAAGAACGCTCATGTAACGGGGAATTTTTGAATGTGCAATTTTTAAAATTAAATTTTCATCCATGGCTGTATGAACCTAATAGGTATTTTTTGGTATGGTTACACTTAATCAAAGTTCTAGAATATAATTGTATTGAACACTTTTTGATATAACTGTGTACTGGTCAAATTTTATTATGACCAAAAACTAAGTAATTAAAGAATCTATATATATATATATATAGATAGATAGATAGATAAGGACACACATTAGAAAACTGCAAATGTTTACTGATAGATTCCGATTTTAGTTCCACATACGCAGAAAGAAAGAAAAATTCTGGATTTTAAAATTAAAAACATATAGGCTAGGGTTAAATAGGAACTTAGGTATTTTGAATCTTTATAAATATTTCAATAGTTAAACATTTTTTAGATACACTTAAAAAAATTTTTCTTTAAAACAACATTTAAAAGTATTATTACAGTTAGATTTACTTTTAAAAATATTCAAACTCTATTGCTTTCTACATCACACTATGAACGCTCTCACAACGGGTGCTTCTAGTTTAAATTTTAAAATCATTTGTTTCTGATGAAAGGCCAAGGCCGGTCTGATATATATATATATATATATATATATAAAAAATAATAGAAATAAATACTGTCAAAAAAAAAAACAACATTTTTAACTTACAACTTTTTAGTAGTTTTTCCTATATATAAATATATATATATATATATATATATATATAGTAAACAATATCAATGCAATTGTTTCTTGGTTAAGATTCTCATTTTGAAGAGAAAGCATTTCATTACTTAAAAATCTTTCTGCATGGATTTCAACCACCCCAGAAAAAAATTTTACCTATGTTCAGTGCAACTGGTTACCAAAAATGCAAGAATTTTAACCTCAGCAAGCTAAGTTCAAATCCACACCAAGTAGTTACTGTCATGTTTGCACAAAATACCCTTGGGAAAAACAAGAATTAATTTCTTTCTTCCCCTATAGCTATGGATTAAATAGCAGAATAGATTGAGCTCTCTAGCCTTATCTGACAGTCAGCCTAAAAAAAAATTGTGTTTAGAACTGAAACTAAGTTTTCTATAAAAATGATGAAAGTATTTATGTGAGCCCTTTACAAAGTTAGAAAATGTCAAGATAGAAAAGGGTGAGAATCTAATATTAATTTTACTGAAATATCTTTCTCAAGAGAAAATTCTTCGCCTACAAATGGGAATTATAATAAAGACACACACACACATTATATATATATATATATATATATATATATATATAACACCAAGAAGAAAGCCTATGTTTTGTCCACTTTATATTTATGGCTAGCAATGTCTCCCAATTAATATACTAAATGATGGCTATTCAGCCAGTCAAATGGCAGATAGATGAGGACACAGCGCTTACCAGTAAAAGTTTCTGAATATAATGTATAATTAACTAGTTACGACATTGAGAGAGAATTGTATGTAAGAAGAAAAGGCGTCTTTATTGTATCTCGGCCTCCAGAAAGGCAAATATCAAACACTAAAAACCATAATGATATTTCTTGATATTTTTCTCTTTTTATTTTCACACGCATTTTTTCTCTCACTTTTTTATTGCTTTTTTTTTTTTACTTTTTTTCTCATGATGATTTCGTTCATTATTTTCATTCGTATTGTCTTTCATTCCCCCCCCCCCCCGATTTTTTTCTCCCTTTTCTGATATTTTTCATCTCCCCACCAACTTTTGCATTCATTTTTTTTTTCTTTTTTAACAAAAGGATCAACAATAAATTTAGCCAAATACAGTAATCCTTTTTTATTTCTTTTCTTTGGCTCTTCCTTCCTTCCCTAAAATGTTCCAACTTTGGAAATTGTTAATTGCTTAGAAATAGACCATGAACAAACGCAGCATCAACTTTATTCTTTCAGTTTTGTTTTTTGGGTTTTCTGAAATTTTCTTTTATCATTCTTCCCATTTCTGATTTTATTATTTAACAATTTACATCCCCCCCCCACTTGCATATCCATATATGTATGTGCACACATATATTGCAGTCTTTTTTCTTTCATACTTTATATTTTTCTTTGCTTTCCTTTTCAACAACAATTCTCCATTGCTTATTTCCTCATATACCTGCTCTTTTCCTTCCCTATATAAATTTGGATGTCATTTCTTTTATCTTTCTTACCCAATCTCATTTTCAATTTCTCCCCAAAGTTGTTACATTTCATTTTTGTTTTATAAACCTTTAAGCTTTTTTGTTTTCACTCTTTCTTCATTTACTCTGAATTTCTTTCACCTCCTCTGTCTATCCTTCTTGGCCTTCTCTTTCACACACACACACACACACACACACACACACACACACCTTCACTTCTTCCTATCTTTCATTTAAACTAATTTTCTTTTAACTTCTTTTTCTTTAAATTTTTTTCATTCCTTTTGATTGTTTTTTTTCTTCAATTTTACTTTCCTTTATTTTTTTTTGTTTCTTTTTTTTGTTTGTACTTTTTTTTCCTTTTTTTCATGTTCCTTTCTATCTTTCCACTTTTTTTTTTGGCTTCATTTAACTTTCTTTGTTTTCCATAGAACTCTCTTTAAAACTGACTTCTGCTCTCACAGACTCAACTTCTTTCCTTCTTTCTATAACAAACTATTTTGCATTTTTCATCATCTTTAATATGCTGTCCTAATTTTTTTTTTCCTTGCCATTTTAAAAACTTTTTCTTTGCTTTTCCCAGAAGAATAGTAACAATTAGCATGTGCAAAATATAGACATCACTCAAGATGAAAAGACTTTTGCTCATCTACATTTTACTTACTACTGAACTCATAATGTCAAATCATGGAGATTTCACCAGAATGCATGTGTGTATGTGTGTGTGCATCTACACAGGTTTGCATTCATATATTTACACAGAAGTTGATACATACTTGTTTATATGCACATACTTTTATATCAAAGAGAAAAAAAAATGCATGTATTTATAAAGTTCTAGGTTTATTTTAGAAAATTTTACACAGACTGCATATTGCCCAAGTTTCCAAGATGATAACTTTTTGAATGACTTATTTCCAGGTAAAGAAAAAAAACGCAAACAATAACATTTAAAACATAAACCCATGAATGGTAAATACAGTGAGTGAAAGTGAAACTATATATCAAAATATTTTTCAACATCTGAGATGATGTATTGTAGTTATTTGCATGATTTACATTGTTGTTTTCATCTTTATCATCTTGACACATGGCCCAGTGGATAAAAGCATTAGTTGAAGTAATCCAGTGACTTGACTCCTAAGAGCTTTGAGTTCAATACCTAGCCACAGCAGAGGAGGAGAAAAAAAAAACAAAACAAAAAAACTGGGGGAGTTGAGTCACTAAAGGGTAATAACAGAAACTGAGATATCCAGAAAAGGCATGGCATGTGGAAGTAGAACAATCTACCCTAAAGGACTAAGTAAAGGCTTTGGTTTGAAATTCCAATCTATATCACTTGAAGAAGAGTTGAGTCACTAAAGGGAAATAACAAACTGAGATACTCAGAAAAGGCATGGCATATGGAACTAGAACAATCTACCCATGTGGTTCAAAATTTCAATGTATATCACATGAAGGAGGCCAGAGTTAACAACAGTTGAAATGTCATGAATATTACAATAAAGATGAGGACAGTAGTTCGAACAATGTAAATAGTGTAAACAAAACATTCTTAAATAAAATACAAAAGTTTTCCACCATAAAATACATGCTTTCCTTTTGAGAAAGGGGAATGTGTGAATGTCAATCACCTGAACTGGTTGATTTTCTCTGAATTATGCCATTCCTTGGGTGAAGATTTTTTAGTTTTTTTTTCACAAATTTGGAAGAAAATAAGAAATGTGAGGAATAGTGAATGGATTCATACACTACGCAAGTCAACATCTTCACAATAAAATTGCTATTAACCAACCAATGTTGGTTAATAGTTTCAATCAAGTGAGTTTTAGCTTATAATATTTTTCCTCATAAGATACTGATAAGGATTTGTTTTGGTGCCTGTCTGGTTTTATCATGCAAATAAAATAAAAGCAATATTTTATTTATATATATATATATATATATATATATATATATATTTCATT
Source organism: Ascarosepion bandense (assembly GCA_037127315.1). Taxonomy (NCBI): domain Eukaryota; kingdom Metazoa; phylum Mollusca; class Cephalopoda; order Sepiida; family Sepiidae; genus Ascarosepion; species Ascarosepion bandense. Next base: position 2,586,147 of record JBBBDQ010002261.1, on the reverse strand, counting down.
TTGAAATGAGTTATTTCGTTACCCAGGTTTCTACCATGAGTGGTTTCTTCAGACAATTTTTAATAACTAAAAAATCGCCTGAAGACACCACTCATGGTAGAAACCTGGGTAGCGAAAGAACTCATTTAAAAATGAAAAATATTCAAAAGTTCTACAATATAATTGTATAGAACACTTTTTAATACAAATGTGTACTGGTCTAACCCTATTAGGACCAAAAACTAAGTATTAAACAATTATATATATATATATATACAAAAATCTAGAGTGAGCCAAAACCTACCGCGGTTTCACACTATGGATTGTCAGGGCAAAGGGTATATATATATATATATATATATATATATAAAAATTAAGACAAACACGTTATTCCATGGTTAAGTGGAAGTATAAGCCTATTTCAGGCGAACCATTTTCTGCTTCCATCTTTATTGTACAGAAAATTTCGAAGATGGTTCACCTGAAATAGGCCTATACTTCCACTTAACCATGGAATAACGTGTCTGTCTTAATTTTTACATATATTTGCTCTATATGTATTTATATACATATATATTTAGAGCTCTCCTAGAGAGTTATCCTACCACTTTATGTACAGGATACTCCTTTGGATTCTTATATATATATATATATATATATATATATATATATATATATATACACACACAGACACACACACAAGATGTATTTGAAGAAACAATATCCTTGGATAAATTAAATTTTCCCTGTTACTGGGCTCCTTAACTTCATCAGTATTTCAATTAAAGATTTACTTAACTTTTCTACTGTTTTGACTATTGCTTGAATATTGTTTTCTATTTTAATGTAGATTTCTTCTTTTAATGATCGTTTATAATTTTGGAATTAATAACTAAAGAGGAAGAGAAAGGATCATTCCATTTTGTGTCTTGGAAAGGTTTTCTGAAAAATGGACAATCATCAGTTTTACAAAATTTAATCTTTAACACACTCCAGCATTAATATTATCTTCCTTTCTACTGCATTCTTTTTCAAGACCTCTCAATTGTGGTACCTTTATTGTTAATTTCGCTCATTGTTTTCTGTTGTCATAGCAGGATATGACAACACAACTATGAAATTCAAGGTGATACTACAAAGATATCTACACACATAAGGGTTGGTAAAAAACACACGTACACATACATAAGGGAGCGCTAAAAAGATCTCAATCTGACCAAAAAAGATCCTTGAGAGAAGAATATTTGATGATATTTTAACGAGTGGAAAGAAAATGGGTCACACTAAAAACTTTCCAGCAGCCTTTCGAACGTGTGCACATGTGTTAGTGTAATGGCTCAGAAGGAGAAATCAGATATCAAATTCCAATCAAATTTATCAAATTCACTTACATGTAAATACTTTTGGGAAACGTATGAATACATCTCTTCTCCCCAAGGTATGAATTAAATAGTAAGGCAGACAGAGTAGTTTATCCTTGTCGAGGAGAAGGACAACTTTGATTTTGAAACCTGAGGAGGTTTGTGAGAGGACCTTGTGGCACACTATGAGAACCAGTTCTCTGTATTCATCTCTTCCGAAAAGGGGTCATTAGTTCTGCACAAGCCTTCACTACTATAACCAAATCATATCTGCACATAGTTCAACAGTTCATCTCTTCGACCAGATAGCTGGACTATCTTATATATGTGGCCATGCCATTCATTGCAAGGTCAGATCAAGCAGACTATTAACTAGCAGGAGACTTCACTTCTAAAACAGTCTCATGCTGTAGTGGCCTTGTATCAAATTACACAGTTCAGGTAACATATACAAAAAAACCATAACAAGAATTGTAATCAAAGTAAAATCTATAAAGTTCTCACAAGCTTGTGTCAGAATGGATATCTAGCAGTAAAAGTTTCATTATTATTACTAACAATGACCAAGTGAGATGAAAACAGAAAAAAAAAAAATACTTGCCACAGACAATGGCATATAATCTGCATGCTTACTTACCATTTCCCAGAATTAGAATCCCAACCCAACTCCTGAAAAAAAAAAAAAAAAAAAAAGGAAAATTGTTCTTTACTGGTAAGAACAGATTTTCTGTTTTTGGCTTCCAAAGCCTAACAATGTTTTATCCCATTAGAATTGTCTAAAAATGCAAAAAAAAAGAAATATATATATATATATATATATATATATATATATGGTAGAAAAAAAAGAAAAAAAAGAAAAAGGAAAGAGAAGGGAAAAAATAAAAAGACAATTTTGAGTCAATCCTTTTTCATTTCTTTTTTTTTTGTTTGTTTGCATGCCTGTTGCATTCAACAACCCAAATTCCTTAGAGATACGCTGCCCCCCCCCACTGATCTAATACTTATTAATGGCTCAGCTTGATCAATTCTGTTAGCAAGAAATCTCCAGCCTGATTTTGATTTAGAGGCAATAAGCTATGAAGACTGGTTAGAAAGTAATAATGCTGCCAATATTGTTGGTTTCTTTCTCTCTTTCAGTTTTGTCTACTCTCCTATCTTGAAGAAGTTATAGAAAATGTCCATTTACTTTGCTATCAGGACAACAATACTTTGCTTTAGACATTTTTCTTTGTTCTGCTTCTTTTCTCCTTAAATGCGGCAGGGGGGGTATCCCCCTCTCCCCCAAATATAACAGCATTTCCTTTGTGAAAAATAATCAGAATCTATAAAATCATAGGCCAAAAGAGTGTGAAGACGAGAAAGAAAAAGTGAAGGAGAGAATGAAAGTGATAAAAAAGAGGAAAAGAAAAAAAAACAATGTAAAAGAAATGTGATGTTAATAAGAAGAAAACAAAATTAAACAATAAAATTTAATAAAATTAGTGAAAGAAAAAAAGTTTAAATAAAATTAAAATATTAACAATGAATAATCAAAATGTAGCAGTAGAGAGTGAAGTGGAGAAAAACTTACAGATAGAGAGAGAGAAGAATGTGGGAAAGATGAAGGAAAAAAAAAAAAAAGAGACCAGGAGGAAAGGAATATGAAGTGAAGGAAATGAGGTGTGAAAATAGGAAAAGACGAAAAATAGTAAAAGAGAATGAAAGTGAAAATAACAAAAAAAGAAAAGATGAAAAAAGAAAAAAAAAGGGAGGGAAAAAAAGGGATGAATAGGGGGACAAGAAAAAAATTAAAAGATGGGAAAAGAAAATAGAGAATGAAATCTCTAATAGTTGAAAGAATTTTTGTTTTTAAGGTGACTGGTTGTGAATGCAATACTCACAGGTTGCTTCACCAAATATAGTTAATTTCTAGACTTTGTTTATATTAAATAAAATCAGAATCATTTTGACCAGGAAATTACAAAAAGAAAAGAGAGAGAAAAATGTTTGATAAATAAAGAATGCATAAAATGACAATTTATGAAACCAGTGTTGAAAAATAATTCTTGACATAAAGGGGACAAAAAACAAAACAAAAATGAATTGAAGAATAAAATAAAATAAGTGTAATCTTGAAAAACCTGAAACATTTGAAGACATAAGAAACAAATTATAGAAGGAATGAAGATAGAAAGCAAAAGAGAAAATTTTATAGGAAAGAAAATTAAGTAGAAAATAAAATATAAAAAATACAAGGAATAAGATGTAGAAAGAATTTGAATATGAAGTAGAAAGAAAAAGCCAGATAAAAAAGAAAATCTTTAAATAAAAAAAAAATTAAAAGGAAAAATGTTAAAAAGGTGCAAGAAAAGATAGAAAAATAAAAAAAGACAAAAGCAAAAATATAAATAAAATATCTCTACCATAAAGAGCAGGAATAAGAGAAAAAGATGAATGAATTTCAATAAAAAAGAAAGAAAATATTTTTTCTTTTTTATCTTTGCCTTATTTTCAGCTCAGAAAGTGGAGAAAAAAATTAAGACAAACACAGACTGTAACAGATATTTTTTTATTTTTTTATGCTCTAGGTATTAGTGAAGTTGTAGATCTTGGAAAAACAGTGGAGCAAATTCATTCTAATGCTCCAGCAAAACAGAAAGATTTCTGGTGAATCTTATTATCAATGAAAAATACCTTTGTGCCATTAAAACGAGTGCTCTATCTTTTTAAGTGGATAACTGTGTTTGCAGCTTCTCCAAACACAAAACATCAGCTTTTTGCTGTGATTATGTAGAAACATATGAGTAAACAAATATTCTTGTGTTTTTTCAATCTATACATGTTGATAAGTTTGCATTTAGCTTGCATCTTATAATATACAAAGCTTATGAAGTAATATGCACATTTGTTAGTTTAATTAGGAATCAAAGGATAAAATGTCTATGAACACAAATGGTTGAAAATGAATGCAACAGCATTTTTTTTTTTTTTCACTGGGCAACTATGGTAATTCTGATGGAATTGTCATATACTCTCTTCTGTTAACTCACTGCTGTGATATGCCAATAATGTTACCTTTTTATCACTACATCTGGCAAATCAAAGTAAGAATTAGGTTTATGCCTCTTCCAAGAGTATGGCAAACTTTTGTTTCAGTGTTGCCTAATGCTGTTTATATTTTTGGCAAACTGGACTTTCATACCTGCTAAAAATAAAAAGAAAAGAAAACAGGGATCTCTAAAGAAAGATCTTTCCCTTGACACCACTATTATTTTAACTACCTTCACTCTTTTACAATTTTTGTTGTTTAAAAAAATTGATGATTAGAATTGTAATAAAACTTAAACGTATGAAAGTGAATTGATACTTTTTTGTTTTTTTAAAATTTACACCAAAAATATCAAACACTATTTATTTATTTACAAGGTTCTAAAAACTAATACATTTGTATTAAAACTAATACAATATTGACCATTCACCACTTTATAAAGAAATAAATATATAAACAATGTTTTATTAATAGATTATATAAATTTTCTAAATTATTAAAATATGCAAACCAACTCTAAGGAAATCCTTCTTTACCATTTTATAAAGTTTGAATCAATTGGCAATTAGCCAATGTTTTGCCAACCATTCCAATAAACAATCTAATAAATAGTGTTTATTATTTTGTTGTCATTTCTCAAGAACAAAAAAAAGTATAAATTCACATTCATCATAAGTTTTATTACAATTCTAATCATTCCTTTTTAAAACAATAGACATTGCCAAAGAAGAGTAAAGGTAGTTAAAATAATAGTGGTGTCAAAGGAAAAAAAAGACTGTCCTTTTGACTTTCTTTTTTTTTTAGCAGGCTGTCTGGGTAGACTGGGTTATCTGACCAGGGAGGTATTTCTACCTGGGTTACAACTACTTTTATCAAAACCTATTATCACATCATGCATATTTGGCTGTGATGCATGTGCTTGGTATGTGCACATCATACTGAGTATCATAAAGAGTATAATTGGCTTCACATATTTGTACCCTAGTATTACTTTATTAGTGTTGTTTTTTTCTCTATCTCTCTCTCTCTCACACATTATATATTTTTATTACTCAAGTAATTATGATAACTGATCATATACAAAGATGTTAATACTTTTGGGAAGATTACAGATTTTGGGTCGGATAACCCAGTCTGCCCAGATGATTCTCCAACTGGGGTCATTCTCAAGTATCTAAGTTGTTTTCACAAACAACAAAAAAGCAGAAAAAAAAAACAAACAACAAAAAAGCAGAAAAAAAAAACAAACAACAAAAAAGCAGAAAAAAAAAACAAACAACAAAAAAGCAGAAAAAAAAAACAAACAACAAAAAAGCAGAAAAAAAAAACAAACAACAAAAAAGCAGAAAAAAAAAACAAACAACAAAAAAGCAGAAAAAAAAACAAACAACAAAAAAGCAGAAAAAAAAAACAAACAACAAAAAAGCAGAAAAAAAAACAAACAACAAAAAAGCAGAAAAAAAAAACAAACAACAAAAAAGCAGAAAAAAAAACAAACAACAAAAAAGCAGAAAAAAAAACAAACAACAAAAAAGCAGAAAAAAAAACAAAGACAAACAACAAAAAAAGCAGAAAAAAACAGACACAAACAACAAAAAAAGCAGAAAAAAACACAAACAACAAAAAAAGCATAAAAAGAACACAAACAACAAAAAAAGCATAAAAAAAACAAAAAAGCATAAAAAAAACAAAAAAGCATAAAAAAAACCCAAAAAACAAAAAAAAGCAGAAAAAAGCAGAAAAAAGAAAAAAAAGCAGACCCTATTGACACTTGTCCATGATATTCCTTACTATTCTTGCTCATGAACAGAGATGTACAATGTATCAGATGCTAAGGGACAACTGGTTATGGTCAAACAATTGACAAGTAAAATTGTGACACAAAATGCGATATTTATTATAAGCCATCTTAATTTACCAAAACAAAATATGTTAGCATCTCTAATCAATTAAGATCAGAAGTCATGAGAGTTATGTCTAGTATAGCATCAAGGGACTTGTCTTGTCACCAGTTAATTATAGCTTTTATCTCCCTTGGTGGGTTTTGTCCTTTAGAGGAGATTCCGATGGTCCCAGTTCTCCCACTGCTGGTGTCTTTTCAAAAAGACAACCCTTGCCTCCATGCATGGTACTTTTCTTCAGTCCTACTTTTTTAAACTTATATCTTGAACATCTTTGTTTTACCTTTTTTACTGAATACAAATTTCATGTTCCTAAAAGTGTTTATCTGACTGACTGAGGCATGCATGCATTTAATGAAAACAGACGCACATTTAGTTACAGAACGTTTATATCATCAACATTATTATAGTAATAATAAGTCTTTTCACTTATTTATTTTTTTTTGCTAAGATCATGTAGCGTCAAACAGAATGATACTAACAAGGCAGACATTTTACTCAATCTGAAAGTGAAAGCTAATCATTTTTTAGAGTTTGCAATATAAAATTCTGAGAAAGTTATAAGATTTAAATTTTAAGTGTTCAAAATCTAATTGAAAACTAGTCGGATTTTTTTTTATATATTTTTGGCTCTGAAAAGATGAAACAAACAAGTTTTTAGCTAGTAACACTAACCATTCTCTTATTTCCTTTAGTCAAGTTAGAATATTTAGTATGTGCAGGGTGTGATGGATAAACTATCTTCTAAATCATGCAAAAATTAAAATAACATTGCCATCTCATTTCAACAGATGGACTTACCTAAATCTCCTACAACTCTCCTGGATAGTTTCCTTTTTTTAAGTTGGTGAATGCTGCCATAATCCTTGCCTTCAGTTCATCATTGGTGTTATGAGGAGATCTGTTGATCTCTCACTCAACTGTGACCCACATATAATAAGCAAGGTGGTTGCAGTATGGGGAGTTTGGTGGCCAAATCTAAGGGTGATATGGTTTCAGAAATTGTCTGACAGCCATAACTGGGTTCTCCTGCTTGTGTAGCATGGTGCAGAGTCATGTTGCCAGATACAGGGTCTTCCAGAAGACACTCTCTTAACCCAGAGAAGCACTACCTCCTTACGGCATTTCATGTAAGCCTCCATGAAGAGTCTGAAACCCTGTAGGAAGATAGAGGCATAACACCACAAGTGCTCACTCCAAACACCATGATGTTGATTGGATATATCTCCCAACACTTTCTAAATCCTTTGAGCTGTCCAAATACCCTGAAATATTTGTATTGGAGATTCTGGTGTGAATGCCATGTGGCACAGCATATTATTTCCAAATTTCTGGCTTAATGAATTGCATCATGGTGCTCTTTTTCTTACAGACAGTGCCCAACTGACCCTACTAAAACTGTGCAGTCAAAATCAAAAAACAATACACATGCATAAAATAAAAGTATATAATGATGACACTTTCCCTATCTTACCATGTATTTAGTTTCTTTAACATTTTTAGTTAAATTTATTTTATTCAAAATAAATCCTAATTACAAATTTAAAATTCTCAAGCAGATTGAGTAACAAGTTTAATTTTTAAATCACAGCAAATTTTTAAAAATTTTCCTGTACTTGAAATTTTACCTTTTATGTTTCTCCACATTTTTTTAAAGTTTTAACCTTTCACAATCTTTGAACTTTTCAAACGTCTATTTTTTTTGACTCTATTCAAAAGTAAAATAAGAGTTGTTCCTTATAAATTTTCCTTCCAAACACAGTTTTAACATTTTGAACTCTGATGCCAAAACTTCTTCAACATTCGATCACATGCAAAGTGTCAACTTCCCAAAAGCAGTTATGATTTGCATATAATCTGTAAGTTCCCTGAACTGTTGTTTTACCATGCCTAAAACATTTTGCAAACACTAGATGCATTTATTTACAGTTATGAAATTGTTTGTTCAAAGTCTAATGTCATCTGAAATTACTATTTTTAACCTATTAATGTAGCTCACCAGTTAGACACACAGAATAAGATGCTATCAGTTTTGGTTCACTAAAGAAATGACTTTGGTTTAAAACTTGGGCAACTGAAGTATTGTATTTATAAAATGTACAACAGGAAAAAGAATCATGTACAATATTAACTATTTTGCATTACTTCGAAAATACATTTAAAACTTTGTAGACTAAAACTGAATGAATTCGTCTAAAAATGTAACTCCCAAACTTTTTATATCCTTTTATCATTTAAAGTGAGAATTCTGATTATTTTTTCCCAAACAATAAAAAGAAAACCTTTGTGAAAACAAGGCAAAAGGGATAATTATAATTTCTGTCTATTTTATTTTCCCTCTTAAATAACAAAAACAAATGATGAAATTTGTATTATTGGCTGAAAGGGTAGGGGTGGGGTCAACAATATTTTGCTGGTCCTTAAATGCTTACTATTGAGTATAGATGCCTTAGTTTGCTCAAAGATTTGTTGCTCTCATGACTATCAGCAGGACAGACTCTGAAAACTTCATTTTCTGGCTCTCTCTTGTCACTATTAAGTGAGGGTATATTTTAAACATTTCCTATCAGTTTCATATTCATTCTTTTGGCCTTTTATTTATTTATAGTCATACTAGCTGTATAGCCCGGCATTGTTCGGGTGTAATGAAAGCTTTAAAACTAATCCATGGTCCTGGAGCTCAGACTCTTTGGACGTTGGCACGAAAGACTAAAAAGCAATAGTTGTTTCCAGGTAAAGCAAAAACGTAGACTGAAAGAAAAATGAATGGATGTAAGTCAAATTTTCATTTCCTGGTATCGATATCAAATAAGTTTTATTTGTTGTAAACTGAATTTTGAAGGCTAAATAAGTCCTCTGAGTAAATGGTATCATGGCTGAGACTAAGAACTACAATTATACCTACTTAGAGCCAAACCCAAAGCAAAAACTAAAATAAAAGGGGTTATAAAAATAAAGGCAGATAAACAGGCACACACACACAAACATCTTGCCTTATATATATATATATATATATATATATGATCAATTTTCTGCACTATTGTAAGAACTGCAACCTTGAAACATCTGAATATCGTTTCTTATGTCTTTGTCTATGAGTGTATCAAATTGGATTGAATCGGACCACTCCTTTTATAACCCGATTTTTTTCGATTATCGATATTTATCGGGGGTACTTTGACACAAAACCTAGCTAAGAACACTCACAGACGCGTATAGTAAAACTGTGTAAATTTTCAAGAAAATCGGTTCAGCCGTTTCGGAGTCTACACACACACACAAAGTTCCATTTATAAATAAGTTTAGATTTAGATAGATGAGGGGGCCACGAAAAATTTCCTCCCCACTCTCGATATAGAGAACGAACTGAAGAAGAATTTTGATATTTGGTCAAATCTATTTAGCGACTAAAAAAATACAATCTGACAATATCTGAGAAGTCTTCATTCCTCAATAACTTTGTAAATATTTTCATAATAACAATTTCTCTGGCAAGTTTGAAAAGATACATTATTATTATTATTATTATTATTATTATTATTATTCGCCCTTGAAATTGTATAAAAACCTCACCTTGAGATGAAAATGTATTTCAAATAATTATTTCTTTATAAATCTTAATTGGACTCATATCAAGTGAACCTTCTCAAATTTTTAAAACTGTTTTTAGTTAAGTTTTAAAAATCTGAAGATAACAATTATTTTCATCTTTTCCTCTCATTCCTTTAACTATCATATTTGATGGCATATAAATCACCCATTTTTTTTTACTAAAAATATTTTTAAACATTCCCCTGCATCTTCTATGCCATATGTAGGTTTAAAATTCACGACAGCTGAAATTAGCTACCTGACAACTCCTGTTAGCTTAGACTTTAGTGTAACTTTCATGTACCAATTGTCCTTATTTAAAAGGCTATTATGCAGATTAAAAGTGTTATTGATAATATTCATTATATTAATTTCATCACGTTAAATATCAGTTTCACTAAAATTATATACAATAAATTCAAATTATTTATTTGTAAAATATATTTGTTTCATTAATATTTTTCTTGTGATAACTTCTGGCTGCATTGGTATAAGTACAATCCAAATAGTAAGCATTTAATACACTGTACCATTTACTAATAATTTTACTAATTACTAATTTTTTCTTGATTTGCCTTGCTGAAACTGGGGTGCATCTTACGCACTCATGCATTTTATATGCTGTCAAAAATGGTAAATACTAATTATTCACCACATTCAAACAGATTTTGTCTATGCATCTTTTTCCAACGAGTGTCAATTACTCAAGGCGTATATTTCATAAGTGCATCTGTATTTAAGATTTTGGAAAATTCATCCAAAATGTTTGCCCATTAGAATATTAAGGAGGAGATTTTTGCTAAGAGTATTCAATTGCTGAAGAGAAAAATAGAATGAAAAACATCGGAATTGAAAAACAGAAATAGGAAAGAAATTTTGGAAGACAAATGAATTTTGGTCAAATGAACAATTACGAGAAAAAGAAGAAAAAAGCCGAAGAATTGAAGAGTGGAAATGATTGCAAGTTAGACTTTCAAGAAACATTGCTAATCTGAAAATCTCAAATGATGGTTGACAGTTATTTGACGTGGACATCACTTACATTCTCAAGATATAATTGAAAGTGATTGACTTCCTGTGAGGACAGTGGAATCCAATTTTAAACTGGTTGTCACCACATTGCATGATTAAGAATTACGTCTTATGGCTTCAAGCAGAGAAACAATCAAGGACTTTAATATGCAGCTTGATAGCAACTATGAATAAATTAAATATTCTTTCAGCTCTTGTTTACCTGATTTTATGCCCCCCCCACTCCAAACAGGCACACAGAAACCCATATCTATCTCCTGATCTTTCTCTACGTCTATGTTCAATGCCTGTTTATGTAGCAATAGTTAGCAAGATAGTTATTTCAACTATTGCTTGTATAATGAGTGATCTGCACTGAATGACCAACTGACTAGACACTATCAAAGCTGACAACAGCTTTTTACTATAATTATTATTGCCTGAGCACTAAGGTAGTTATTGAAAAATGGCTTACCAAGAAGCTCACTGAAACTTCATAAAAGATTGTGCCATGTATAAGTGTATGAGTCATAGAAAAGTTCCTTTAAGTTTCAATTTCGAATCATACTCGCTCTGCCATCAGATCTCTTTCTGCCCCTCCCCTAAGTCTTGGGCGATGCTGAGTTATATCACATCACGTCATTTTTTTTATTGGTTGGTTTCTGATTGGCCGGTCAAGCCAATCAGCACAAGCAACCACTCATATAGATGGAACGTGCCTCTGCGAACCTCTTTTTGTCACGTCTAGTCTCGCAAGAGGTAGCCATGTTTCTTTCTCTGCCATCTTGGCAACACTCCCCTAAATTATGGACCTACATACGAGACAAGTCCTTGTACGCTTTGCTCTACGAGGTAAGTCTCTTCTTTCGCCACAAGTTCCCAGAGAGAAATGGACCCATGCTTTTCTCAAGTGCAAGTGTACACAGCCTCACATAAAATTGTTAACTTGCATATTCATGAGTGTCTAATACATAAATACACTCAAGCAGCCTTTGAAATTTGAAAAAGAAATCACTCGATCAGCAGTTGAGAACAAGGGAAAATTTACTCACCCCAAGAGCATTTTACTCGACCGACTCCATTTTCTTAATAGTCGCCTTACGTAAACATAGTGTGAATCGCTGATGGAAAACAAAAACAAGAAATTTTCACTGAAATTTTGAACATGTTAATAAGGATTAAAAAATTTTTTAAATAATGACAACAAAATTTGATCTTTCCTCTTGCTAATAGCATAAACATTTTGATGATAAAACTTTGTTTCTATTAAATTTGAGCCCTTTTAACATCATGATATGCTGTTTTTTTTTAATAATTGAGTGGAGGTACCTAAATTCTCAACGATTTTTTATAAAAAAATTATTTACTTGTATAATTTGTTTTTCTGTGTGTGGTTGAAAGAAGTATGCTATCTTTTTTTTCTTTCTTTCAAATGTTCGTTTTTAATTTTTGTAAGTGGGGAGGAGATATAGAATAATATTTTTCTAAGTGAGCTTTAATCTGGGTGACAGAAACATTTTGGCTCCACTCTGGAAGTGTTAGTTAAACGAATGTTTACACTGACCGGGACAATAAAAGCCAAGAGTTCAATAATGTCATTGTAGGTCATTCTAAGTAACTTGTGAATCTTCAATAGCATACTTTTGGATTGTAAAAGAATCAGATTTCCTTTTTCAGTGCTGACTTTTAATCAAGTGTTCAAAAGTAAAGCAATAAACTTTAATCGCCCAATTAAGTTTTTAATCATCAGTGAGTGAAATCTCAAAGGCTGCACTCAGGTGCCAAGTCATGGAATAATTGCTTTTTATTATGTAGGACCCCTTGATAGCAATTTGACACGACAGTGATTCTACAAGAAGTTAAAAGATAAATTTCCACCCATTCCATATCTGTCTACAACTCCATGATATTTGTAGATACAACATCTTGGATATAGCTCTCCAATATGCACCATAAATGTGTGATCGGGCTCATGATAGCCACGCCATTTTTGCCTGTATAAAATTAGCAGTTTTCATAACCATGTCTATAATGCTTTTAATCTGTACCCCTGCCCCACACAGAGTTCCACAGTTCCTCTTGGTGCAAAATGCAGTGGATAGTAGTGGTAGGCACATCAAGACTTTTCAGTTCGTTTCTTTAGGAAGGCCAACTTGGTACACTGTTTGTTGCCAATGACAAGTTTGAAAGACTCCAATAAGCTGCATGTTCAATAGAGATTTCCAGTTCCCTAAATACATGTTCCCATGTCACCATCTTCTTCAAAGAAGTTAAGGTTTTTATCAACTCCTTAGGTAACGAGAGCAAGCAATTTCTCTAATGCCTGTTCTTTCATTGAGAAAAATGTTTCAAATCATTAACAGCAGCAATAGCCAGTTGTTGGTATGAATTACTTTATAAATCAAGGCTATATTACAGTCAACACTAGTTGATGACTCAAAATTTTTCTTAGACCAATTCTTTGAATTTTATAGTTTTCTTTTGTTTTTCTTCACTCTCTCGAGTGATAATGAGGTTCCCCCCACCGACATCAATTTCCTAGATCAAAACTTTCTTTTGCTACATTTTCACTTGTTTTGTTTAAATAAAAATCAGCTTGATTGTATCAAGAACGGATATCTCAAGCTGCACAAGTTTTTCTTGGATATTTCCAGTAAATATTTTATGTGTGTCATTTCCTGTCTGTAGATGTCATGCTCTTTTTGTATAGAAACAGTCTGCAGATATATTATATACATTTATTTTTGCTTTTGTTTACAAAATGCAAGTATTTTCCTAATTTTCTTGAAAACTTTGGTTCTCCACATCAGTTCTTTTCTTTGATATATTTTTCATTTAAAATTTTGGAAATATTATGAAATAAAACCGTTAAATGTGAAAGAGAATAACTAGACTGAGCAAGAAGCAATTAATATTGGCCACTGTTTGCTTCCATAAAGGCCTGGGTTGTGTAAAGTTTCATATTTGGTGTCTATTTTGTTATTTTTATCTATCTTTTTCAGGGGTGATTTGGAGGATGAAGAACATAAGCATTCTCTCCCTACTAAATGTTAAGGGCAATTTGTCTACTGACTACAGGCAGATCGATTCCGACTTGGCAGCTAGGATACAGTTGCTTTCTCATCGATGCAATGTGGCTTCCCTGTGTTTCTTTTACAAATACTTTCATTGCTTCTGCTCCAATGAACTTAGCTCCCTGGTACCCCCTATATATGAATTTACTCGAGCCATAATATTAGCAACTAGGTCCCACACTTTTACTGTGAAACCAATAAACTGTAAACGCAAATTCTACTCCAGCAGCTTCTTTTCTCGCACTTCCCACCTGTAGAATTCCCTTCCGTCTACTTGCTTTCCTAACAGCTCCAATCTTCAAGAATTCAAATGTAAAGTCAATATTCATCTCCTGTCTCACTAACTTGCATCCTCTCTCTCTCATGCTCCTTTCTCTGTCCACCCCACTCTCATCAGTATTCTCATCCTTCTATTACCCTCTTCCTGAAAACCCCTGTAACCTGTTACTCTTTCTCATAACTTTCCTCCTATTTAATCCCCTACACAACAGTGGCAGAAAAATGCTTTGCTTGGGGATGACACGATTACAAAAAAAAAAAATTCTATACTATTATAATGTGGATATAAAGTGGGGGGGTGAATTCTACATTACAATCAATATATAAACTGATCCCTCACTTTATGGCCACAATCATCCTTCTCTCATGCTCCTTTCTCCATCCACTCCACTCTCATCAGTATTTTTATTCTTCTCTTACCCACTTCCTGACATGCCCTATAACCTGTCACTCTTTCTCATAACTTTCCTCCTATGTAACTCCCTGCACAACAGTGGTAGTAAAATGCTTTGCTTGGGAAGCAACACGATTATAAAAAAAAAAAAAAAAAAAAAAGCACTTAGTAGGCAATTTCAGGTTCACATAGAAATAAGGAGGAAGAAAAAGCCCCCAAAGTTTTAAGGAAATTTTGGTAACAAAAACAAAAAGGTCAGTAGTCTGTAGGTCATATGCCTGAGACTCTTAAGACTGGACTAAATACAAAATCAAAAGCTTCATTGTCTGGTTAAGAGGACAGATGAATGAAAACTGCCAACTAAATTATAACATTTTTAATCAGGTCACCAAAGAAACACATTGCTTAGCATTATCCTCAGTTAACAGTTTTTCTTAAAACAAGTTTTGAATGCTTTACATCATTTGTTATCAAACAGTAAAAATTTGAATATTTGTATATTTTTTTTAATCAACATGAACAAGCTCAGCATGTTAAAATCAGTAAAAATTAATGTTCGTATTAAACAATAATTGGAGGGGAATAACAGAAACAAGAAGTTACATAAATCAACGGGAAGAAACCACAAAAAAGTAATTAAGTTAATTACTATCTTGTATATCTGATTAAAATTGAATCAATTACAAATCATATTGACTTATGACTGCTAAAGATATGAATCGATTCTTTGTCTAGAAGTCACAAACTATATATATATATATATATATATATATATATATATATATGGTCCTGGGTATGACTGTAAACTACATCTGGTAGCAAGGGAGATTAGATTGGGAGATTAAAGGTTTTGAGAAGCCACCACTTAATTGCTGTTGTTCCCAGGTCTACTCTGATCCAGGATGGTAGCACCTGTCTGTGTTTCCTAAACTGGTTAGTATTAGTAATGGCATAGAGCTGTAAAACTCAATCCAATATTTCATGATGGTTCAATTACATATGATAAGTAGACTATTTAAAACAAGGATCCAGCTTATCAAAGATGGTTTAAGGAAGTTGAAATTACAGCCAAGCTGAATACAAAATCAGGTGTCATGGAAAAAAACAATCAAGAAAAACCAAGCCATAATAGCAGGGAAACAGATGTTAAACAATGATGAGAAATATATTTTCTAAACACATGCTATTAAATATAAGAGACAATGAATGTCTATTATGTTTAATCATGAGCCGTTCTAAATGTTGTATTTTGGCTTTAATTTCAGTTGAAAATAAAGACAAAAATTTTCCAACACTTGGATAATTTTTTATTAAGTAAGTTCTAAGCTTTCGGCTCATATGAGCCATCTTCAGAGAGGTTATAAGGATGGTAACACAATAACATCCACCATTAGCGACTATTTTATCTTGTGTTGACATAAAACTCCGGTATGCAACAGCAATAGTTACCAAAAATAACAAACGCAGTTCTCAAATTTGCAATGCGGTTCTATGACGTCACACCACGCGATAGCACAAAATGACAACTGTAATGTGTTATGACCAGATTTAAACGTGATTTTAAAGCTTAGAACCAACTTAAATTATCCAGATGTTGGAGAATTTTTGTCTATTTTCAACTGAAATTAAAGCCAAAATATGACATTTAGAACGGCTCATGATTAAACATAATAGACATTCATTGTCTCATATTTAACAGTATATGTTTAGAAAATTATTTGCTGCCTCGATACACTAAATTTATATATATATATATATGAGAGAGAGAGAGAGAGAGATATTTCTTTTTTTTTCTTCTTACATCTGTTACCCACCCCAACCACTTTAAGAAATTTCAAGAAATTAAATTTTGACACCCTATAATGTTTATATTAGTTATAAGTAAAGCTCCTTAGAGAATTTAAAGTATCATTTTTTTTTTTTTTTTTTTAAACGAGACCCCCAGTTACCAAAAATCTGCTCTGAATCATAAAACATAAAATGTAACAAAACTAAGACATTAATTAGAAAAGCTTTCTTTGCTTTTATGAATAAAATATATTAAGGACACTTAATATTTTTTTCTCAATAAATGATCAATTTTTACAGAAATTGTTTTTCATTTTTTTTTAAATTTTAATTCAAATAATTTATTAAATTTTAAACCTTAAGTTTAAGTTTCTTCAATTAGTTTGACCTCATTAGGTAACATTGTTATCAAGTAAAAACTATATTTACTAATCATCAATGGAAAAGTTTACTACAAATCATCAAACACCAATATTTTTAAAAGAATTTTGAATTTCTTTTGTATGTGTATAAACAAGCCAATTTTTGTAAATACAGATGTTCATACAATACATTATTAGAAAACAAGAGCAATAATTGTAGTAAATTTAAAGTGAATATTTCTAAAATTCAATGAAACATTACAGAAAATATTTTCCTAAATTTGTAAGATTACTGAATACTTAAAAAAATTATATAAAAATAGCACTCATGATATATCCTTCAATTATTTTTCACAGATATAGCTACTGTAGAAAAACATTAAACATCTATCTGACATGTCAACATCTTAAACAGCTACAACTGTATTAAAAAAAATGCATTTATGCAATATTTTAAACTTAAATAATATTTGTTCCAACTATAATTATACTTTAAATCAGCAAATATTCCTCAAATAAAGTTTCAGAAAAGTTTATTTTAAAAAAATTTTAATAAAGACAATTATACTGTGATAAATGAGGGTTAGAAATGAGACTGAAATCAGTTTTTTTAGCAATTAAAAAATAAATAAAAATAATCATTCCAGTCAATTTAAATTAGTTTTTAAATAGAGCAAAGTGTTTTGATTATTGGAAATATTAAATTCAATCAAGAAGATTTTTTTAAAATAAAAAATCTATTTTAAACTTTAGTTATAGCAAATCTGTAGAGGTACATATTAAAAGGCTACCTTAAAAATAAAATCTCTTAATTTAAAAAAAAAAAAAAAAAAAAGGAAAAAAGTTTCCTTTTTCCAAATAAATATGTTGGTACAGGGGTTGTTACTATAGGTTATTTGTCTTGTAAAAAACAAAAAAATTGGTACATAAATTAAAATGTATAAAAGAAATATTAAAAAAAATGTTTAAATTATTTTAATTTTTCATTCTTAAGTTATTTGTCCAGAAGAAAATATGTTTATGAATAAAATTAACCATTTGTTAAACAATAAAAAAAATTGACAAATTTTTAAAATTAATTTTCTATTAGTATAGTCAATGTAATTTTCTTTTTACTAAATTATAAAAAATTCCACTACTACCACTAATAGTAGCAAAAACAATAATAATTCTTTATTATGTTACAAAAAAAAAAAAAAAAGAAACAAAAGAAAGTTTTTGAATAACACAAGCATTATTTTCTTGTTTACGTCTATAGAGGAAAAACTTTTTAGTATTATCACTTTTCATAAAGTCTTCACTATGGAAATGATTTAATTTTTTTTCCAGCTGAAATTGGTTATAATGACAAGCATTATTTTCTTGACGTCTGTAGAGGCAAAACTTTAACAGAAATTGTTCTCTTTTGTAGAGAGGAATGTTTTTCATGTGCCAGACATTTTGAGAGCGCTAAGAGAATCAATAGCTTCAGGACAGGACTGGTAGACAAAATGGAGATTACAAAAACAGTCAGCCGATTGGATGACTATCGATTTTGTTTTTTATGACTTATCAACCCTTTGTGGATTATTTAAAGTCCAAACCAATTTCAGATCGTAGGAGGTTGTTTACAGTACCTGGTGTTCCCAAGCAGTCCATTATCTAAATACTGACCGGACACGACACCGCTTAACTTAAGGGATCAAATGAGAAGCAATGTTTTCAGTGTGATTTAACTGCAAACTGATTGGATGACAATCCATTAATATTGGAATATTAAAGTTCAAAAGAACAATTTCTTAGGTTTTTTTTTTTTACATTACAGTCAAGATTAGTAGTTATGCCAGAGAGTGTGTTGTCAAAAGATGCAAAAATCCTGTTAAGAAAGGATGAAGATGTAATTAAATTTCTTAAAATAGTTACTATTTCTTTAAAAGACTTAACTTTTTAAACAGACATGCACATTCATGATAGTAACCCTGATATATAATATAATGCTGTATTTTGTATCTCCAAGTTCTGCACATCTAAGTCAGAGATATGTTCATCTAATGAACTTAGATGAGACAGTTTTGTGTGTGTGTGTGTGTGTGGATATATAAGAAACATACCTAAAACTCATTGCTCCTAGTTGAGCATGGGTCTCCAATGCTTCTGTAACTTGTCTTTTTTACAGGTAGGGTGAGGACCCTATGCAAACCCCCTTATACTCCAGGTGAGGTAGACTTGTTGCCAACTAAGACTATAGAACCCAATCTGTTCTGCTATTCAACCCATAGCTAGAGGGAGAAAAGACAGATTAATATCTTTCCTAAGGGTATTTGCAGATAAGTGAATGGAATGGAATCAACTGAAATTTGAATTCGGCTCTCTAATTTCTCATTCCGACCTGATATCCACTGCATCCCCCATGCATATCAACATGAGAAAAACACGGTTGATGAAACATCTTGAATAGGTTTCATTAGGCTTCCTGTGATGAAGTGAAACATTCAAAACCGACTGTCTCCCTCTTCCTCCACCTATCATAGAAAAATCTACTTTTTACTATAGAGATTCAGGTATACTTTATTTTTGTGATTCTTCAAACCATTGTCACTGGCACTGGAACATACCATCTAATGCCATTATATAATCTTTATATCTAATTGTTGTAAAATGCAGGTGCATCATTCGCACTTCAGCCATCATGTATTGGATATTAAGAAATGTTTGAAGAGTGGTGCAGAGATTTTCTGTCTGCTTGTGCCTGGTACAAGGCTTAGTGGTACTACTGGGAGAAACCTAGATAAGTGGCAATGATGACAGTCTCTTAAAGGTCATCCACCAATAAGGCTTTGTTAGTTGCAATAAATTTATGTTTGTTTAAAGTCTCTAAAATACAAGATAGAGCTGAAAAGAGTTTCAAGATATGTTATATTCTGCCTGCATTTGGATCTAGACGAACAATGATGACAATCATCTTGACCTACATCGACAAACACATATAAAAATATAAACTTCTGTTTTAATTCTTCGTTGGTGATGGTTGTGTGGAGAAGGAGGGTAGCCAGAGAGAATTACACACATGCAGCAGCTGCTGGGGAGTTGTTAGCCAGATGGGAGTTCTCTGTGTGTCCTCTTTGGACAGAAACCCCAGATTTATATAACCCAAGATTCCTACACATTGTTGCTTTTTTGGATTGTTGCTTAACTGTTGTCAATCATATCTTTGTCGGCTATTGCCTTTCAAGCCTTTGTTGTTGCCTTGTTTTCTGCTTTTGATGTTAAGCAATAATCAACAAAGATATGATTATGTTTCAGTCTTCAATGTGCTTCGTTGCCATTCACGGCCAGAAAATATTTTTGTCAATCATATTTTTGCCAGTCAAGGTAATATATTACAGATATTCTCGATTAGAAATTTGTTTGAAAGGTCAACCTAAGTTTGGAAGATAGCAGTAATGAAGCAATCTGTTTGAATGGTATGAATCAAGTGTGTATTGAGTAAAGTCATATTTATCCCAACATACGAGAATTTATGTTTGTCCAAATGAGTGGAATTTTTTCTAATTTTTAAAGCTTTTTGGGGTCTATAATGTACTTGTTATAAATGAGTTGTGTATTTGGGTAGTAATCCCTCTTTAATATATGTTTTGTTAAACAACATTCATAAGGTACTATTGTTAAGTGTTTTATAATTTTTCTTGTATGTGAACAAATGTTTTCTTTTGTGACCTTAAACATTTGGAAAATTTCTTTTAATCATTAAGTTCACAAAAGAAAAGTATTGTTCACATACAAGAAAAATATTAAAAAAGCTCAACAAAAGTACTTTGTCAATCTTGTTTCACATATGCGCACACACACACACACGACAGATTGTTGAGAAAGTTGCACATCTGCCACAGGTGGTTAGTATTGAAGTCTAAGGTTTTCTACTAGACTGTTGTTGAGATCTTATCAATTCATATTTGAGCTAACTAGATGTAGCCATAAATTCTATGCAAACAATTTCTTTTCTCTTACTTCACGCTTGTGGAACGCCATTCCAACTCCATGCTTTCCAGACAACTTTAATCTGCAAAAATTTAAATGCAACATCAATCGCTATCTAATTTCTTTTCCTTCTCATTATTAATACTGCTGTTCCTAATTCTCCCACACCTTGTAACCCTTTGTACCTTAGTGGGTTTACTCTCTTGCATACATGAGATAATACCAATTTAAAAAAAAGGGGGGGGGGGGCAGGATTTCAAATGATGATTTTCAAAGCAGGCCATCAAAACAACTAGCATTGTAGTCTACTTACTTACTCTTAGCAGTTAATACATTTGTGTACTTATAAAATTAGCATTCTCTATAAAGTATGATTATTTTCATATTTAAATGTAGGCATGTTTAATAATAAATAAATATTTTCTTTTTGTAAAATTCAATTATATAGATAAAATTTTACTTTAAAATATTTTAAAACTTTATTTTTAACTACAATTCTATATTACATAACTCATCTCAAAGGAAATTATATATAAGATGCACCTATGCATTTTATTTAGCTATTAATATATATACACAAAAATATGTCAAATATGTGCACTATATATATATATATATATATATATATATATATATATATTTATGTATACTTCTGAAAGAGATGTGGATGTCTGTAAGATTCTCCAATTGCAAAAAATTGAAATAATTGCACAGTGTTTTTGAAAAAAAAATTATTGATTTCAAAATTAGCACTATTTTCTGTGTTTGAAGTCCAAGCTGCAGTTTGAACCTGTGAACTCTATTTTTACATTGAGAATAATACTGTGACCAGGTCATTATTAGTCTGAGGCACTTGTCAAGTTTAAGCCATGCCAATCAGTTTGTCTTGGCTGTCTTTGCTTTTTGTTTTTTGTAATTATCTTGTCTTCATTTTTTTCTTCATTCCTCTTAACAACCCATACAGGAGCAAAAGAGATTAAAAAAGAAAAAATGAAAATTGATTGTATAATTGTTTTCTTAAATGACTCACGTAAATATAATATAATTTTTTCCAGTCACAACATGTCCACAATACATATGTGCATAAAAATGCTCTCACTTTTTGTACAGATTGACATATTTTTTTTATACACTGATGAAACAAGGTATCTACATATGGAAGTAGGGTGGCTAGGGTTAGGGTTAGGGTGGCTGTGAGTAGCAGGAAAAAAACTATGGATATTGCCAAATACTAATGCCAAGCTTAACATTAATATCATAGTATTTGATGTCTGTAACAATTTGTAGGCTTTTTTTTTTGGTCTTGCTGAGACACATGTTTTGATGTTCTTGTTATATATTTAGAAATCCTTGATGAAATACAAATAAAAATTCTGCAATGTCATTGATCTTGACCTGACATCTTTGCTTCAGCCACTTCACCACCAACATAATGTAGCTTTCCTGCCTTTTCTATAAACAATTTCATTCTTCTGATGAGATTATCTCTGTATGAATTTTAAGTGCAGTACTAGATTGGCAATTAGGTCTCATTATTTAACAATAAGTTTTATACTAAGAGTTTCTTCACTTGCACTTATCAAATGTGGAATTCTCTTCTGGCTTCAAAAATTTAAATGCAATGTCAACCATTATCACCGGTCTTCTTAATTTTAGTTTTTTTTATTGTTCTCACTCCTTAATAATTTTCTTTTGCTTATATTCTTTCACTCATCTCTGCATCTTAGTGGTGTTATTACCTTACTTGGGGTGAAATGATGAAGAAAAAAAAAAGATCATTATACAAGGCAGATAAGATTTCATTGAACTATGATGGTAGTTATTCAGATTAACGTTGACATCCTTGTTTTTATATTTTTGAGCTGACAATTAGTCAAACCATTAATTTCTATATTTTTGAGCTGATAATTAGTCAAACCATAAAACTAAACAAAAATGAGGACGCTAGTTCAACCAATTCTATCAATAATAATGACTTATCTAAATGATTTTTATGTAATAGTCACATATATACACTTACATATGAAATCCTTATATAGACACATTATTCATACAATCTGTTTAGTTTTCATCCACTGAGTTTTGTTTTAAGAGAATGACACTCATACAATATTGCTATGATGTGTCAAGAATTTTGCATCTTTTGTTTTTAAATTCATGTCTAGATATTTTCTTAGAAGAGTGGACATTTATAACAATATCATTTTAGTTTACACTATAGAGTAAACAACTTTCAAATTTATTTTTGTCTTTTGTTAAATGAAGAAACAAAACAATGAATGAAAGCAATCCATAAGTTTAAAGACATATTTGTCTTCCTCCAATTCCAGTCGGCCATTGTAACAAAATGGCTTTTCTAATGTGTTTCTCTCTCTCTCTTTTCAGTCTGTTATTTCCAACATTGCCAACTGGAAATATATAAATAAACTGAGCCTGGAAAAGTGTAAAGAATTTGGTGAATGGTTTTGTCAGTATAGAGCACAAAACAAAGGTGAGTAACCTTGGCAACAACTCACATTTGTCTAATACAATTATGAATTAAAAAGAAAAAAAATCTCGTCTTAATTGTGATAAGTATTTTAAACACTTATGAGACAGAAAAGCCAATATTTTAGAGTCTAAGAATTATGTAAAAAAAAAAAAAAAATTGATGTTATTCCTAAACAAATCAGAATTTATCTGAAGATTTGAATGATAGGAGTTTCATAACAACATTTTTTAATTATTTAATCTAAGTTTCAGCTCAAGATTTTATTCATAAACAAAATATTAAGAATTTAATTGCCTACCAATGGTTTTTGAGATTAGAAGGGTAATCAATAAATTACTGAATGTTTTAGAGAAATATTCTTTTTTTTTATAGTTATTGTCATAAAGGTTGAAATTATTTGGTTTTGATTTTCATCAATGATTATTATTATTTTTTTATTTTTATTTTTTTTTTTTACACAAACATTGCCAGCTTCTGTTTTGTTAATTTAATTTTTTCCTATGAGAAAGTAGTGTAATGGTTAGCAACAAGTCTTAGAGAAAGAAACTAAATTCAAAACCAACCTGAAGAGGAATGTGCTTCATTGAACTATGTTGCTTTAAACCCACCATTGCTGTTATATGTGGAGTAAATGTGGTGCCTCTATGACCTTAACTTGTTACAGGTTATGTTCTATAAACTGTTTAATAATTATACATGTTGTCTGTGTGGGTGTTAACCACTTTCAATATTCATTGGAGAATTCTGTCTTTGTTTATCAGACATGAAAATTAATTGGACTTACCTTACCATACTGACTCATAACATTGACAGAACAGGTCCTTCTCCAGAATTGGTTACTCTACCAAAGCTATAGAATCCACCCCAATGTGTCTATTATTTTAGCCCTAATTGACAGAGAAATGGATTCATACCCTTCCAAAGAGTATTAGTGTAAAGTGTCCAAAACAGCCTCAGTCACAATTTGAACTCTGCCGACTGATATTTTTCAGACTAAAATCCATCTTACACACACACAGGTGTAACTCAAAAATACTTAAAAATATATTCGTTAGAGTTACTTTCATCCATTAATTTCATTATCTAAATTGTTTTACATGACAAATTAAATGAAACAAAAATCATTAATTTGACCATAATTAGAGAATAACCTTAGGGTTTGCCTGTATTAAAAAAAAATAGTCATTAATAATTGTTAACTAGCTGTACCTGTGGAAATTCCAGAGTTTTTATAACACTAATTTTTAGATTAAATTATGACTAAGTACTACTTACTTGCAGTCAAGACTGACGTCAGAAATAAATTACTTATTCATGCTTCTTTGCAGTTTCAATGATGTGAAAATACATTTGACTGAGAGATTTAAAAGAAAAAATTGTAGAAGAGAAGGAGTCTAAAATATAGATTTACTGAGAGAAAAAGTTTTAAAATGACATCTTAGACTTCTAAATATCTATTTTGGATATATAATCCATGAAAATTTATATATTTCCTACTATGTAGGTAAATGTTCTAAGGGAATTGCTAATAAAAATTTAGTAATAAATGTACACAGAAATTCTATAGTTTTGTTAAATTCAGGGAAAACCTTCGCTACTACAACAGTGCATCTTCACACGCGTCCTTTGGTGCAAAGATCTGTCACCTTCTAGTCGAGGAAGATGTTGTAGGATGCAAGAGGAAACTTATCATTATGCTATCAATCTTCATCTCAAACAGGAACATTTAGACAGAAGACATTTAGTATATTTCAATGCTGCATATTTATAAAGATGGTTGCCTATTCAATATATTCTATAGCTAGTGTTTACAAGTATCCTTCAAAGTCTGACTTTATACACATAAAAAAACTCAACAAAAGGCCATTTTTCAAGGTATGTTTAGAAAGGTAGACGAACTAAGTAAGTACTATACTAGACTATATATAGAAAAAGTAGGCAAATGTAGAATCTCAAAGCTTTTATTTACAAAATAACCCTAGATCGAGTTAATTTGTATCACTAAAAAGCATAAAATTAACAAATGATCTACTTCTGTCAGTTACTTCAGGAGTTTAAGGATCCACTCTGTTTGCAACAGGAATTCACATTAAATTCATCCCCTGGAAATAACTGGCCTCTAACACTACCGCGATTACATATTCAATATATTTCATATTTAAGGGTTTCTAGTATCTCATAAAACCAGACTTTATATGAAGAACCCTTAAAAGTTTTTAAAATTGGCATTAATTACATACCTTTACTTTTAATTTGTACTAAAAACCTTATTATTCATAATAATTAATTAATAAATTAAATTCAAATAAATTTAGATATAAATTGACCATATGTTTTAAAAAATCAATTATAAATTAAATATTAAATAAATTCAAATATGAAAAATGTTTGACCGACATTTTACTTACAAAGACCATAGTACAATAGTATTATAGATTTAATAATGGCTACTTGTGGTCATTCAGATATTGGTTTTGAAAGTTTTATAAAAAATTTGTTATTGAGCAGATAATTCATTTCTTTTTTGTTTTTCTCCAACAGAATTTAGCAACCCCACCAAAGATTGCCGACTCACTTTTCATCATGAACAAGAACTTCCTTTACTTCGTAAGTGGTTCCGTCTTTATAAGAATCCATCTGCAGAAAAATTCCTCGAGTTTGCCGATCATCTCAATGAAGGCCAAGTGCGTCGGGAACGGCCAAAGGTCACAGTAGGCAAACTTCGGATTTGGTGGAAAAACGAGAAACAGCGCGAACGAAAACAAACAAAAGAAAAATCTGAACATCCCAAAGACTCCACACTTGCTGCCACCAGCAGTGCCCTTTGCGGAAGTGACATAACTTTATCTACACATAGTTCCAATGATCCCTCGGGACCAAATTTCGTAGAGTTACGTTCACCCTCAAAAAACATTGAGCCCCACTTTATTTGCAGTCCAACATCTGATTTATGTCAAGAATTGTCAGTTGACACAAGTCTGAAGACTGATAACTTAAAGAGTCAGGACACTTCATCAAATATGGATAGTTTGCTTTGATTTCAAAATAAAGGCAAAATCTTGACTTGAAATCCAAAACCAAACTCAAACCATCAACTGGTCAGAAATTTTCACTGGACATCAAATCTGAAGAAAAATATTTTCAAGCATCAAAATATGAAGAACTTATTTTAATCTTCATTTTCTACACAGAATTGAAATTTTCAGAGAACCCTCTTTCAAATTTTAAACTGCAAGCAAAGATCTCAAACCCCAAGTTTATGTAAACCTTCCAAATTTGAATCTGAACTTCCTGTTATGGAGTTACTTATTCTCTACAAGAAAAGAAAAGCAAGCCTTTTGTTGTCTCAGTTCAATTTCCTGTTGAAACCAAAAGCCTTATACAACTGTCAAAGAAGCCATCACAAAAATTAAATTTCTTCCTTTCATTTATCGATCTCCACAGTCAAGAAATTAGAATATAGACGAAAGAAATTCAGTTGTAGTTTCGTACAACTCCAGTTTTCACAACATAGCCAAATGCAAACTGTTCAGAATTCTTCTCACTAAAAAAAAGTATTTTATATTGTGCTAATTTGAGTGGAACAAATTTTAGACTCAGTTTGTGAGTCAAACATGGAGGCTTGTTCTCAGGGATTCAGTCAATTGTTCAGCACAAGAAATAATACAAACACACACTTAGAATTTATAACATAAATACGATGCACCACTACAAAAATTGCCATTCTGTTTCACCACTAACCGTGTCTTATCAAGTGATGTTGATATGAAGTTGAAGAATTTTAAAAGGTTAAAAACAGGCCAAATCTCCTTAATTAGGAAAACACTTTATATATTCAGTGGTGACTAAACAAAATACAAGTAATTACTAATTTGAAAAACATAAGAACAAACTCTAAAAATAATTTGGGACATTAATGTTAATATTTGATTAAAAAAAAAAAGAGATCAGTATAATTAATCGGCTATTAGCTTTACTTTACAATAAAAATTTAAATTTATTTAAAAAAAGAATTATATACATATGTTATGAATTAATGTTAGAAACTACAAATTTTAAATTCTAAATTTAATCAACTTTTGTTTTTGTTGGTGTGTCAATTTATCCATTAAAATTTTAAGGCCGGGTTTGGAAAGCATCTGCAAAGGCTACAATATTGGATGCAAGTAAGAACGAATTCAAAAGATGGCATGGGCTGAAAGAAAGTCAAAACAGACACAGTCATATTTCAGTGCATGAACAAATAAACATAATTGAATATATACGCAAGCAAATACACAAGCAACAAATAGAATACATGTGACTAAAACTCCACAACGGCATCTATTATTCACTCTACTTTATTGAGCACTTTTTTAAGAATAGTAGTTTTTTTTTTTATATACAGAATTTTATACCATGAATATCTGCCCTAAATGTGTGTGTGTGGATGTATGCGCACATATATAAATATTTTTTCTGGTGTTAACAAAACAGTGCTCAATGTAATATTACAGAGCTATAAACTATGCATATTATCCTACATCAAGAGATGTAAGATTATATATTTATATATAGAAAATATTGATTTGCTGATCAAAGTTATGATGCCTGAACTGTGTGTTTAGCCTCCAGGTGATATTTAGATACTTTTAAGTACACTTAAAAATATAAAATATTAAGTGGAACAAATTTTACGGACTCAAAAAACAAATTTTTATAGAACAAGAAAATATGCAAATGTCTTTTGCAAATCCACTCAATCAGTGAAAATAGATTTACAGTTTGATTTTTTTTGTTCCAACCTCATATTCAGAATGTCTATTTGCCTGTTTCACAAAGCAGCAATGAGTGAATTAATATTGAAAGACAAATTTTTCAATGAGAGAAAGTAAACATTACATCTTTCTTTAAAAGTTTATGAATAATTTACACATTTCCATGATTAAAATTGATTGAATATTTGTTTTACCAAACAAGATGTATTTGATTTTAAAGACAAGAATCAAAGAAAGGACTTATTTTTCGACTTTTAAAAATTATTATTCTTGGTAACTTTAGGATGTCATGGAAATGGAAGCATAAAGGAAAAAAAAAAAATGGAACAATTTAAATGTTTAAATGTTTCTATTCTAAGATTTTTTTTATTTTAGACAGAATTGGCATATTAGATTGCCGAGAGATTTTGCTAACGTTTTGTGTAGACAACAAAATGTTATTTCTCAAAAGACAATTATTTAACATAAGCATCCGTCTTATTAAACACTTTCTGCAAATGCGTATGTAAATCAATTTAACATTGTTGTCACTTTAGTAGGGTATTCTGTAAGGAACAGAAAAAGGTAAGTAGCCAGAGACCCCAATTAAGGTGAGAAAAGTGGGTTCAGTAAAACTTGCCTACTAGATAGTTTTTTTTACATGTCATCCAACAATTAGTATTTTGTTGCAATTCTGGATAATTTTTTTATCAAAATGAGAACAAAATCAGATTTTATCACTAAACACTTTGGCCATAAAACTTAAGGAGAAAGAAATTCTCTGTAATCAATGCCCACAACAAACAAGATGACATTTTTTTTTCTCTTTATAAAACTTTGGTTTCTATGGTCAGAGATGGCATCCATTTTTTGTATGAAACGTTGCAGGCCTCATTTTTCCTCATCTGTGATTAGGAGAAGCAACAAATCATATTTATAAACCTCAAGGACATAAAAGATAAACCCATATTTAATGGCCTCTTAATGAAAAAGCAGTATCTAATTTCCCCATTTGCAAATTTTACTTATTGCAAGCAAAAGATTCCTTATACAAGGGGTACTGCACAATTTCTATTGAGTGGCC
This sequence comes from Ascarosepion bandense, assembly GCA_037127315.1. Classification (NCBI taxonomy): domain Eukaryota; kingdom Metazoa; phylum Mollusca; class Cephalopoda; order Sepiida; family Sepiidae; genus Ascarosepion; species Ascarosepion bandense. The sequence goes on along the minus strand of JBBBDQ010002261.1, from coordinate 2,557,111 downwards.
AACTGTCTGGTGCAGTTCATCCTCAGTCAGCCACTGAGGCTGAAACATCATATCTATAAGGTTGTATTTTAGAAAACCATTCAGATAACTGATAATTCATTCTATAAACATACATCAATTTACCTAAACAGAGTTTCTCTAAAATCATCCATATTCTCAACTACTTACCAAAAGTCATTTTCTCTATCAAATAACATGAAAGAAAAAAAATAATTTAAAGAAATTATATAAGGACATTGAATAAGTTCTCACCAATTTTTCATGAAAAGTAATGTTTTCTTTACAAAAATTATTAAGAAACATGTCACTTAAAGTATTGTCCATCACTAGCTACTACTTTTTTTTTTCATCTTTCAGGCAGCATTTGAATTACACGTTGAAAAATAACAACAAATTTTTTGAGGCTAATCATGAGTCAACACATTTTTTGGCATCTTGAAAAGAATGAAAGCTAGGCCATGTGCCATCGATCAGAAGAATTGATAATTGGATGAGGCAATGTCTGGTTAATACAGCGGGTGGGGTAGAACTTGCTATTTAAGTATTTCCAAGTGAGTTTTCACCCATTTTGTAACATTTGGCTTAGCATTGTCATCTTGCAAAATCATTTTGTCATGTTTCTGCTTGTATAACAACCATTTTTAATGCTCAGCTCAAATGCATCAATCGTAGTCAATAGTGATCTTCATTGATGGCTTTGGACAGTTTGAACAGCTCATAATAAACTACCTCCAGCTGATCCCACCAAATGCAGAGCAGGAGCTTTGAACCATGGATATTCTGCTTTGCTGCAAAGATAGATGAAAGGTCAAGCTTACCCCACAATCTTCTACACTTAGGGTTATCTTAGAGTATCTACTTTTCATCACTGGTCATGATACGATGCAAAAAAAAAAAAAAAAAAAAAAAAAAAAATCAAAAAATCAAAAAATCTTTCCTTTTCCACTAATGAAGCAGCTGTTCTCATGTGACAAGACGCTGTTCGACATCTCTCGGCTTCAATTCAGATGGCACACAATATTCTTGCTTTTAGAGCATACCTAATGCTTTCAAAACATTTCAAATTATTCTGCAAGTTCAGCTTGTGCCTGGCATGAGTCTTCATGAAGTAATGCCTTCGATTTTTCATCTTTAAACTTTTTCAGTGTGCCAGAGCATTCTTTATCTTCAACATCAAAATTATTGTATGGTTAGGTCTTGAAGGCTATCACAATACGTTTAGTAAAATAAAAGAAGGTGTTGATTATTACCTATTTATTATTCATTAATATTTCGAGATCAAAATCTCATCTTCAGAATGGTAGGAGAGCTTGTTTTCACATTAGTCCACTTGTGGACCATGCCTTTCCATGAATGGTCATCCTTTGCTGCTACTGCTGTTGTTGTTGTTGTTAATTGTAGTGTGTGTGTGTGTGTGTGTGTACCTGTAAGTGTGTTTGAGCATGTATGTGTGTGTGTGGTATATATATATATATATATATATATATATGTGAGTGTGTGTGATTGACAGTTAGGTATCGTTTTACAGTCTGATGATATCTGTCTGCTTTAATTTTGTATAATTTGGCATTTTACTACCTCTGCTGTTTTACGACTTGGTGTTGTATCTCTGCCTTAATTGGGTGGGGGGCATGTTTATTGCTATATATTTGTTTTTCCATCCTGTATTCATTCATGAGTATGTGTTTATGTGCATATACTTTTATTTTTTTCCTTTTGCGTTCATTTTATATATATATATATATATATTACACCTTTTCTCGGTATCATGTGACTGTGTGTGTGTGCGCATATATAGATATGTGTGTGTGTGTGTGTGTGTGTGTGTGTGTGTGTATATATATATGTTCTAGTGTATAGTATATTGGAGTGTGTGTGAATATATATTTTCCATTTTTAAACAAATTATTTCGCTACCCAGGTTTCTACCATGAGTGGTGTCTTCAAGCAATTTTTGATAACTGATTTTACCTTTTACCGTTTTTCTTTTTAAGAACACTCTTGTAACAGTGTTTTATTTGAACGTTTACGTGGCAGAGAATTTATGAACACACATTGTTTAGATTAAAGCGAATTATGACGTTTTCATCCATGGTTGTATGAACCTAACAGGTATTTCTTAGTGTGCCTGCATTTATTCATAATTTCTGTTTTTTCATTTAACAGTTCGTCTTTATTTGGGTATATCATAATTTCTAATTTTTCCTCTTGGCACAATCTACATATTTGTCCACCGTTGTAAGTCTTGGCTGTTCTTACAATGCTCCACGTTATGTCTGGGTCTCTTTCATATTTTGATTTCAATTTCCAGACGTGGTTAGCCAATTTTGAATTGTTTTAATTTTTCTATTTTAAATGTAGATCTGTGGTTGAACCACCTGGTCTTAAAGGTATCTTTGGTTGAGCCCAAATATATTTTGTTTTGGCCATCTGGCTCATGTACCTCTGCCTTATAAATTATTTCTTTTGTGTTGCAGAGACCTTGAAGTGGACATTTATTTTTGTCCCTGTAGTTGCATTCTTTGTTGGTGGTTTTGTTTTGTACTATTTAAGTTTCTGGCATTTTGTTTTTATGAAACTATCTAAATTATTAGTGCAACTATAACTTAGTTTGATTGTGTTTCTGTTGAAAGTTTTGTTTAATTCTGATTTTTTTGGAAAGTGCTTATCTATTAGTTTAAAAAATAGATGTCCTATTTTGGTCTTTACTTCTAAATTAAATGGTGGGTTGAACCAGATAATGTTTCGTTTTCTATTGCTGTTTTTGATTTGTCTGTTTGATTGAGAATTATATTGTACAATGTTTTTATGGCCATAATTTCTTAGTGCATCCTCATATATATATATATTTGAGTGTGTGTGTGTGTGTGTAAGTGTTCTGGTATAAAGTATGTTGGAGTATAGGATAAGTGTGTGTGCATGTGTATGTGTGTTTATTTGTGATTGTATGTTTGTGTGAATATGCCTTACAGTTGTGGCCAGTGTATGATAGCGTTACTTATTGTGATGTAATCTAGATTGAGCTCCTGTCTATTGTTGATCTGTGGGTGGAGTTTAGCTATTATTAAGGACTTATGTGTAAATTTCCTTAGTTCCAATCTCTAGCTTCATTATTACCTTTTCATTTCAGGTGATCCACAAAGGAACGGAAAGGTAATAAAGGCTAAAGGCAACATACCCCCTGATAGTTGGCACTGTTTTACGATCTGATTATATCTGTCTGCTTTAATTTATGGTTTATATAAGTACATAGTATAATTTGGCTCTCCTACCATTCCGAAGATGAGATTTTGATCTAGAAATATTAAAGAATAATAAATAGGTAATACGCAACACCTTCTTTACCTTCCTTTATTTCACTAAACGCATTGTGATAGCCTTCAAGACCTAACCATACACCTAATATACACAATGCTTCAAGCAAATTACAAAACTTTCCTATCAAATTTATTATTTTTGGAGTGTCTAAACCAATCTCTGCATGTTGTTTTCAACAGAGAACTTATTCAAGGTCCTTTTTATCTCCTACTAAACAGTAGCAGTATTTGGTGGAAAGATTGGATAGAAGCATGAAACTAGCAATCATCATGCAATGTTTAGTTTAATGCACTTATTGATTACATATACAGGAATTGGAAAAGTATAGATTAAATTTGTGTCATTCAAAAAGTAAAAATAAAAATTTCTCCCAGGATCTCTATAGTTTTTCCTGACTCTTAAACTTCTTTCTCCCTCTCTCACACCTTTCACATACTAAATGAACCAACAAAATTCACCAACTCAGTTGAACTTGATTGCTTTTTGTTTCTGCCTATAATTCATCTCTTTCCGCAATATCTTTCTATAAAAGAAATTGCCACCTGTCAACAGGTTCTCACCAACCACGAGGTAAGCATTCAAACTATAAGACCCCCTTATCCTAAAAGAATGTCATACAACATTGTCTTGTACCGAGGTTGGCACTTTGCACACTATCTTTGCTGTCTTTGCATTCCATTTCATTCTTATCACCTTCATGTACAGCATTCACATCATCTGTATAGAAATCAAATAATTTGCCTTCTAACATGGCTGCCTCCGTTTTGTTCCCTTAAAGTAATCTCATTCATAGGAGAGTATCTAATTCAGCAGGTGGGTTAGTCCACTATACTATAATGGACCTGCCTAACACATTTGCATGAGTGGATTCTATTCACTTATATATATATATATATATCTCCATTAGATCACTCAATAGGTTTTTTCTTTCATTTAGAGTGATTACACCAATCTACTTGTGTGTCAAATCACTTGCTATTAAGCTATCCAACAATCTGCAAGAACCATTCGCCTTAAATCTAAAAGTTGCCTGGTCATACCATCAACAGTGAGGTTGTTAGGCGATTGCATACCAGTCACCACCCCTCTCTCCCATTTCATCATGTACTGCATGTTTGATAGTTTCACCTAAGCCTCTTCTTCCTCCCCTATTTGGATTCTGGCCGGCATTTCTTCATTGGCATGCAAGGATATATCTTTTGGGTACCTGCACTCACAGGTGAAAATTGATCTTTGCAGCACTCTTTTCTTTGATCTTAGGCACCATGTTGTACCAAAACATTTTTTTTTAATCATTTCACCCCAAGCAAGGCATTTTACTTCCACTGTTGCACAGGGGGTTACATAGGGGCAAGTAATGAGGAAGAGGGGTTAGTTATAGGAAATGTCAGGAGGAGGATAATAGATGGATGTGAATACCGGTGTAATGGAGGTGGTGTGGATGGAGAAAAGAACTTGAAAGAATGGATGCGAGTTAGGAGATGACTATTGACCTTACATTTAAATTCTTGGAGATTGTAGCTGTCAGAGAAGCAAGTATATGAAAGGGAATTCCACAAGCGGGAAGTGCGAGAAAAGAAGCTGGTAGAGTAGAAGTTACAGTTACATTTTATTGATTTCACAGTAAAGGGACCTATTTGCTAATCTTGTGGCTCCAGTAAATTCATATATAGGAGGCACGAGTGAGCTAAGTTCATCGAAGCAGAAGCCATAAAAGTATTTGTAAAAGAGGCACAGGGAAGCCACGTCACACTGGTGAGAGAGCAACTGCAGCCAAGCTACCAAGTCAGTATCGATCACATTACAGATTCTCCGTTGGATTTTATCAAAAACCCTGAGGTGAATAGCAGGGGCACCCAACCAGATGTGGCAGCAGTATTCAATACACTGATGGATAATAGATTTATATATATGCAGAATGGACTCAGATGGGAAAAACTCCCTGGCCCTGCACAGTGAACTGAACTTCTTAGCGGATTTAGTTATGGATTCAATATAGTCATTCCACCTGAGGTCCACTGAGAGTGTTAGGCCAAGAAGGCATAGTGTTTTGCTCTCAAAGAGGCTAGCCTGATCCATGCTAATGGGGCGGGGTAGGAGCGATTGTCTATGATCTTCTACTGGCAATATCCCTTCTCTCTTAGCTATTGTGTTTACATTCTGATGGAGTCGCTCCACTATTCCATTTCCCCCCTGGTCTGTATGCTGTTCTATAGTACATTCTTATTTTCCGCTTTCCAAGCATCATTTGGAGAAGTTTCAAGTGGAAAAACATGTCATTGTTTATTACCACCACTTCTATTGGATATCATTCAAGAACCAACTTCTCCAGTTATTCTGCAACCACAGTGTTGCCATTTCCACATGCTATTCTCTCTTTATCGCCAGTCCCTCAGGTCCACAGTTAATCATCGGCAATGGGGTAACGCTCAAACTGCTTCCCACAGATCGAGAACAATTCTTCTACAAATACTTTCATGGCTTCTGTTCCGATGAACTTAGCTCACTTTTGTCCCCTATATATAAATTTCCTCAAGCCACAAGATTAGCAACTAGGTCCCACCTTTTACTGTGAAACCAATAAATTCTAAACAAATTCTATTCCATCAGCTTCTTTTCTCGCACTTCCCACCTGTGGAATTCCCTTTCATTTATTTGCTTTCTCGACACCTACAATCTCCAAGAATTTAAATGTAATGTCAATAGCCATCTTCTATCTCACTAACCTGCATCATCTCTCATGTTCCTTTCTTCGTCTACTCCACTCATCAGTTTTCTCATCTTTCTCTTACCCACTATAACTGTCACTCTTTCTCATAACTTTCCTATATAACCCTCTGCAAAACAGTGGCAGTAAAATGCCTTGCTTGAGGTGATATGATTATAAAAAAAGAAAAATGTTGCTGCCTACTCATTTCTCCTGTCACTTGTAGGAACTCATTGCTCCTTCTGAACACTAGTTCACCAACTTTTCCTCTCTGCCCCTCGTAAGGGTTCTGGAGGCTTTGCTGTCAATCTCAATTTTTTAAGATGACCCACCATTTTCTCTATCGATTACATTTATCACATCTTTCTTGTCATCAATATACAAATCACTAGTTTCTTATGTCTTGTTGCCCTTCATTAGTGCATAATTTTGAGTGCAGCATTGAGTCCAAACCTCAACCGAATCAGGCTGTAAGTTTCTCTCTTGTAGCACACCATCTGGTAATACCATTTCAAATTCCAGTTGAATTCATTGTATTCACTTACGCGCAAATACCCTTGGGAAAGGTATTAATCCATCTCTTCCTTCCAGTTATGGGTTAAATAATAGAACAGATTGGGTTCTATAGCCTTGGCTGGCAACCAGTCTACCGCAGAAAACAATGGCAACCTACTGCTGGATAATCTTCTGCCCAGTCAGTCATGTCTCTTTCGAGATATGATCGCCCAAGCGTGTTTCACGTATGGCACTTAACTAACTGACTGGCAGGTAAGCCGACTTAAAGTACATGATCATAGTTTCTTCTAACAACTGCCTCCAGTTTCTCATCACACACCTCAATTATTTTGCTCCCAGTATGGCACTCTACATAACAATACAACTAATACAGGCCCAACATTTCCTTTTGTAGAGTCAACCACTACTATCAGCAGTAACACTCCTTTTACTTCACCCTTCCACAGCAAGAGAATACCTTCTGTAATCCATCTTTGCCTCTCCTTTTCAAACTCTACTCTTTTCTTTTTAAGGAATTTTTTTAATACTTCACCTTGTTTTGTTTGGTGACTCTTCTATTCAATTCCATTCCACAGTCCATTTCTTTCCATCAAACTCTCCTGTGAAGTTTCCAGGTTTTTAATTTTGCAAGAGGTTGAAATTCAGGCAGCAATGACACAGTGTACTTCTCCAAATTTCACTTTACATTTTTTTTATTTTTACTACAGCACCTAATGCTCGATGATTCCACCTGGTCTTTTTCTTTTAATCCTGCACTTTGTGCAATCACTGCCACTGTTCTGGGCTCCCAAGGTCTTTTGTTGACCAAGAGCCTTGCAGCTGGTATCATTTTGCAGAGATCCATCTTTTCTACACCAGGCACTTGTTGCAGAACCACAGATATGTTGTCTAGGAAGCTCCTCAGTGAATGCTTTCTTCAGTCTGGTGTCTATTATATTCTCGTTCAACTTGATCCTCACTCATTTCAAGGTAGAGAGTAAATGCATCTCCTTGCAAAAAAAACAAACTTTCCTCCTATGTAACCCCCTGCAAAACAGTGGCAATAAAATGCCTTGCTTGGGGCGATGTGATTAATTAAAAAAAAAAAAAAAAAAAAGAGCAAGGTCTGGCTTATTTTGAAGTTTGGTGACCAATTTTACCTTCTTTATCAATATGACTACATCATCTTCTCCACTCGACATTTGTATCACATCTCTACCCAGTCTCAACATTCCAGACTCCATATCAGCCAAATGGCTTGTATTTAATAATAATAATTAAAAAACACACACACATTCTCCTAGGATCACTATTGTCCTCATTCTTAAATATTGTTCTCTCACAACCAATCACACATGAAACAAACTAATAAAATTCACTAAATCATATTTTCAGTCATGATTTATTGCTTTTCTTTCTTCCCATAACCCTTCTCTCATTCTATAAAAGAAATTACTTCTCCTCCTCACCACAAAATAAGTGACATTCCATCTTCTCTTCTTAATTTAAACTACAATTTGATAGAATGACTAAGGAAAAAATAGTAAAACTTTTATAAAAAGCATAACATTACATTTGTTTTTCTAAATGTTACTTATCATTTTATATATATATATATATATATATATATATATATATATAGTTCATTTGAAAATTAGTTATTTCCACAACCTTGATTTCAGTTATAATAACTGATTTTCTAACATTTTCACATGTACAACAGAGATTTTTACGAGCCTGCGACTAGAAGTTTTAAATAAGCAAAATTTCAAAATTAAAGAGGAGTTACTTAAGGATCTTAAACGCTTTCAGCCAGGTTTGTACGATCCTAAGATGGATTTTTTGGTGTGTTTAAATCAGGACGTTATTTCTGATCATTCATTTAATGATTTTCTTTTGTTCTGGAAAATCAGTTATTGTAAACTGCCTGAAGATACTGAAAGGTTGAAACCAGGGTTACAGAAATAACTCATTTCCAAATGAAAAATATTCAAAAGCTCTACAATATTCAAGTATTGAGCACTTTTTATTACAACTGCAGTACTGGTCTAATTTAATTATGACCAAAAACTGATTAACAATTATTTTATTTATATATATATATATATATAAAGGATTTTCTGTTTATTAATCTGATGTATCTTAATTCATTGCTTAAACATGATTTTTAAATGGATACCCATGTTTGAGTAAACTCTTTATTTATTTATTAAACAGCATATTTATTTCCATCTATCAGACTGAATATTCCAGAAATCTTTTTAGAAAAATATGTGCCCTCTGGTAGAATTTGAACCAGCAACCCCTAGTGGAAACTGTCATTAGATCTTACATACCTTAACCTTTCAGCCATGAAGATCCTCTGGTCATACAAGTGGAGGCCATTTTCATAACAAGATTTCTTGAATATTCAGGCTTATTTATGGAAATAAATATACTGTTTAACAAATCAACAAAAACAGAGCATCTACTCAAATATGTGTATCCATTAAAAAAAAAAAAAAAAAAATTAAAGTTATCTATCTCTCTCTCTCTCTCTCTATATATATATATATATGCAATATTATAAAGTAATTAAGTTGACACCCATTCTCACATACATTAAAATGAAATCAAAAACCTGCACAAAAAGAAAACCAACCAATCGCAAACAAGACCAAATCCCACAAAATATCAGATCATGCAGAGCTTATAAATAAGGAAAAAAAAAAAAAAAAAATGGAACTCAACAGCAAGAAACCCAGCCGTGATGAGTGAAGGCATCATGGCAGCGTCTTCATCAAACGTTGAAGTCAACATGAACCTGCTCAGTTAAAATGACAACTTCTTTGCACTAAAATTATAAATGCTTTATCTTCACCCTGATATCGAGCACTGTACAAAAAAACCCCAAAAAAACCTGATTGTCAAAATACCTTTTATCAGTAAAACTACTGAAAAATAATCTTGACACTAAAACATTTCAACACATACACACACACACAACATCAACAATCCATAAAGGTTCAAGAAATTTTGGCAATTTGCTTATGAACATAAATACTTTGGGGTCAATTTTCCTTCAGAATCACAAATACTTTGAACTCTCTTTCAGCAAAATACATTCAAAACAAAAGATCAATTCAAACCTTCTTTTAAAGGTTAGCGAATTAATTTTTTTCTTAAAATCAAACTTTTTCAGAGACAAAATGAGAAAAGTCAAAATATTTCTTCTGATTTCTTAGGAACTACTCAAGAATCAAAGAAAGACATTTGCAACATTTTGACAGAATCAGATTCTTTGATTAATGGTTGAATGAAGTAAAAATGTTCAGTTCTTAAATTTACAACGTGTAAATCATGAAGAAAACCTTGCGATGAGCTAAATGCAGAGCATTAAAAAATCTGGACTCAGAATGTTATTTCTTTGTGATGAAACAAAGAGAATATTTTGCACCCCCCTCCCCCTTATCATATTTGAATTGTCCATTTCTTCAGATTCACATCTAAATTGAAATTCAAATCAAATTTTTTCTTTGGAGTCCTTTTGTTTGTTTATTTTTTAATAACTTTTGATTTTGCATTCTTCTTAGAGAAGAAGAAAGAAAATAAAAACTCTATATATTCTTTATTTAACAAGTTTTTCCTCATGGTGAGTGCTATCACCATGTGATATGAATTTTTTTTTCTATTTATAGAAAAGGAAATTAATTTCCCTGAAGAAAATCCAAAAAAATTATGTTTATTTATCACAATGAATTTCTTTCCATTGGAAATATTTTTTTAAAATTTCATCAGAAAAAAAAAAAATAATGAGGTGGGTAGGATATCTGATTACAAACTGAAAATGAATTTTAAAAAACTTAGCTAAAAGGTTGCATTTTTTTTTAAAGGTCAACAAATCTAAGAAACTGATTTTAGTATAACTGTAAAAGAAACTGAAAACAAGAAACAACACTTTGCTGCACTGTTACAATTATTATATGAGAGGGTGCTGAAAAGATCACTTCACAAAATGAGCTGATTTTTTTTTTTTTGGCCCTTGGTCAAGTCAAGAATTTTTCATCACTCTCTTTTATGAATTCATAACAATTTTTATCAATTTCTTATCAAGGAAACAGATTTCAAGCCTACACTCTTAGTATAGTCTCTACAAATAAAACCAAAAAAAACAAACATTCCTTTCATTTATTGGCGGGCAGTGGCAAATGTAGGTAGGTAATTTCGAAACTTATGTAAACAAACATTAAAAAGAAAAGTCAACAACAGAGTCAAGAAAAATTGCATTTGGAATTGCGTAAATTGAATAATTGCTAATTGAATAATGTCAGTTGTGAAAAAACAAAAACAAAAAACAAGATTATACTTTTTATCTGAATGCTTCTAAGTTTCCAGAATACAGCAGGGCAGGGGGTCTTAAAATTGATGACAGAAATAAATGTCATCCTTTTGAAAATTAACCTAAAAAAAAAACCCACACACCAAAACTGTTTCTTTAAAATTGTCAATACAAGTGCTAAAATTTAATCCATTCTTACAAAATGTTTAAACTTTATCTTTTTTATATTTATTTGAATTCCATTCTTTTGTTTTTCATCTCTGATGTGTTTCTTGACAACATCTCTTCAAGAAATGAATGTATAGACAATGTCAACAAATTAATCCAATTATGAAACTGTAAAGTACAAAATATAACAACTTCACTGCCTTTGTCAAGTACAACTTAAATAGACAACAGCCATGTTAAGTGATTTCTAAGTTTGATATTAGTAATTGATCATTATTTTTTTTTATGGTGATGGGTTTAGGGTACTGTCATCAATATTCAAAAGATTCTTAGAACTATAATTTGGTTAGAAATAATCAAATTGAAGTATTTATTGAACTGTTAATGCCAAGTCATTCGTAAATCCATATTTAAAAAAAAATTATAAACAGAAGATTATTAAACATTTGAAATCAACCGCATATTTTGTTTGTAAAAATTAATTTTCAAATTCATTCTTACAAACTCATAATGGAAACAAAAATTAGATCTGAAAGAAATTTAATAAATCATTTGTTTAAAAGAAAATAGAATTATATTTTAAAAGTTTAACGAAACGTTTTTTTTGAAAAATTGTAAATTCCAAAATATTTATAAAGATATGAAATTGTTTATCTAAATCTAAACTTAAATGGAACTGTGTGTGTGTGTCTGCTACCTATAGAGTCCGAAACGGCTGAACCGATTTTCTTGAAAATTTACACAGTTGTACTATAAGCATCTGCGAGTGTTCTTAGCTAGGTTTTGTGTTGAGGTACCCCCGATAAATATCGAAAATTGATAATCGAAAAAAATCGGGTTATAGAAGGAGTGGTCCAATTTTAATCAAATTTGATACACTCATAGACAAAGACATAAGAAATGATATTCAGAAGTTTCAAGGTTGCAGTTCTTACAATAGTGCAAAAAATTTGATATCGATACCAGGAAATCAAAATTTCACTTCATTTTTCTTTCAGTTTCGCTTTAACTGGAAACAACTACTGCTTTTTAGGCTTTAGTGCCACCGTCCAAAGAGTCTGAGCTCCAGGACCATGGATTAGTTTTAAAGCTTTCATTACACCCGAACAATGCCATACTGCTAGTATGACTATAATACACTTAGAAATCAAACATTGGTAATTTGTGCAATGTTCGGATATAAGATTCCCACAATGTTCATATTTCATGAACACAGACTGACAAGACAATAATTTTCATTATAAAAAATTGAGAAGATTTGTTTTTTTTTTTGTTTTTTTTTTTAAACAAAGAAAACTTGAAATAATCCCTTGCTTCAATATTTAACTTTATAAAAATCATTCAATTTTCAAACCTTTGTTAGTTTCATTTGTAAAAGTCAATGCCAAAATTCAAATAAATCAAAACAATTGCATTTCTTTTCTTGTCATTCTCCTTGCTACAGACCTTGGCTATCAAACCCCATATAATAATAATAATGATGAATGTGTATTTCTTTATATATTTCCTGTCCCATGAAGTAGGAAGGGATCGAAATCAACTTTAGTAAATTTATGAGTAATTACTTCCCTTTAATCATTTTAGTCTGTTCTCTGTGTAGGGCCAGGAAGTTTTTCTCGTCTGAAACAATCCTGCACATATATAAATCCGCCCATGCATTGAATACTGCTGCCATATCTTGTCGGGTGCTCCTGCTATCCACCTAGAGGTCCTTGACAAAATCCAACAGAGAATCAGTAATGTGATCGATCCTGACTTGGCAGATCAGATACAGTCACTTTCTCACCGGCGCAATGTGGCTTTCCTGTGTCTCTTCTACAAATATTTTAACGGCTTCTGCTCTAATGAACTTAGCTCCCTGTTGCCCCCTATATATGAATTTACTCGAGCCACAAGATTAGCAGCTAGGTCCCACCCTTTTACTGTGAAACCAATAAAATGTAAATGCAAATTCTAATCCAGCAGCTTCTTTTCTCACATCTCCCACCTGTGGAATTCCCTTCCATTTGCTTGCTTCCCTGACAGTTACAATCTCCAAGAATCTCACTAACCTGTATCCTCTCTCTCATACGCCTTTCTCCAGCCACTCCACCCATCAGTATTCTCATCCTTCTCTTACCCACTTCCTGACACCCTCTATAACCTGTCACTCTTTCCCATAACTTTCCTATGTAAATCCCTGCAAAACAGTGGCAGTAAAATGCCTTGCTTGGGGCAATATGATTTTAAAAAAATATATATATTTTAATAATTTATACAAATAAAATATTTATATGAATTTAGACAAAATTAGTTGCCAAGCTAAATGAGCCAATTAATTAATCTGTTCTTTTCCTCCTACATTTCTTAGATTGCAGTTTTATTTGTTCAAGCCTTTCACATGTGGCACTCAGATATTTTTGTCTATTAAATGATCATCTTGTTTCAACTTGGTTTTAAAATAGGTTTTATCATTGCCGTCTTTGTCATTCCGTTAACCTTTTACTTCCAAGAGGTATCTCCATTTCATTGTTAAATTTTTAACATGAAAAGATGCTGAGCAAAAAGTGATTTATATAATACCAAGAGTAATCAATAAATCATAGATACCATTGAACATGAGAAAAATATAAAGAGAACAGATTAATTAAACGGTTCATTGGTTTTTATTTTAGTTTTGAATTCTTTATCTCTGCTTTATTGAATCTCAATACTTTGTTTCAAGAGTTTTGTTTCATTGCATTTCACTATTAAAACCTAACAATTGGTATCATTAACAGCAAGGGTACATTAGCAATAGATAAAACAAAAAATATCCATAAATTGGTTTATTAGTTTGATATTTTTTTCTTTTAAAGAAACAAGTGTTTTTTTTTCTTTTATTGATCAAGATCAGCCAAAAATTCTTAAATTTTAAGTGCTCTTTTCCAACTATATTACTGCAATGCATATCTTCAGAAATCTTTATCAGTGGTTTCCTATTTTCAATAGCCAATCCCCCCCCCCAAAAAAAAGATTAGGGGCAAAAACTTAAAACAAAATATTTTGATTTTAATTTTTTTCTAATTATTATTAAGAAATTAATTGCAATTTAGGAGGCCAGAACAGTTTCCAAAATTGACTGAAAATATGTCGCTGCCCAAATGACTGTCATTATTAAGAAAGTACCTCCTGATCTTTCTAAACATGTCAGGCAAGTGCAGCCAATTTACATAAATCTATTTTTTTTTATTTCTACTTTCCCTTGTGTCTGATGGAGAGAAGTAAATATTTAAAAAATATTGTCTCTTGAGTATTTTCTCTTTGAACTGTTGTATATCTATCCAAAATGGAAAAAAAAATATTAGGAGGAGGAAAAGAAAGTCAGGTTTAGACACATTGGATTGAACCAAGTTTGACACAAGGCCAGATTTGTGAAGAGCACCATTACTGCTAATATTAATTAAGTAAAGTTCAAATCTGGGTTGAAGCAATATTTTGAATTAGTATCTAAAGGCAAATTAGCATGACAAAAACACGTTTCAAAGGCTTTTCCTTTTCATCACTTTTGTTAATAGGTAACCCACACTGTGATAATAGAAGTTTTGTCAGGAAATGTTGTTAGAGCCAGGGTACAAAACAAGGTACTTTCTAGAGATTTTTGTCATAGAAAATTGATCAGAGTAGCATTTTTATGTCAAAATTGTGGTCAGTCTCATTGAACTGAAAAAGACAGTTGAAATTTATGGTTCACATCATGAGGAAAGCGTACTTGGAGAATTTAACACCTACAAGACATGTTGAAAGCAAGAAAGGTGGAAGGAAGCATTGAGTGGACCACATAAGATTGTGTAAATGTATGCTAGAACAGAGAGTAGGAGGTATAGTAAAAAAAAAAAAAAAAAAAAATTTGATAAGGATAACAACGGATAAGAAGTTGTGGAGAGTTACAATTGACCATATCCTGATATGATACATGATATATGATACACATATGCTAGGCTACAAAAACCTCCTAAGCCGACCAAGCATAGAGATGAACACAATATGGGAACCAGTAATATGGAGTGTCAGAGAAAATCATTAGTGTTAAAAATTGCAATATGGGCTCTGGTAAAAAAAAAAATACTAGGGAAAACCATTAACATCCAAAAAATGGCAATATGAACTCTGGTAAAAAAATACTAGAGAAAACCATTAACATCAAAAAAATGCAATATGAAAGCTGGTAAAAAAAAAAAAATGGTTACTGAAAATTAGGTTAGTAAGTCCCAGAAATTCAGTTGTTTTTGTCCTATGGCTCAGTGGATATAGTTGGTTAGTGCCAGTGACCATATTTGGCTTAACCCACCCCTCAGCCGTAATGTCCAAACAAACATTGGTAAATTCTTAAACTTAATTCAAACAGTTTTACTATTCACTCACACTAAAAACATTTCAACAAAACAATATTAAAGTCAGTTATAGTTACATTAAGAACATAGATAAATATATTTCACAACATATCATATCAAATAAATAGTTGGCCCACCTTAATAATATAAATTACCCTACTACTGTCACATACCAGTCCCAACAATAACCATCAAGATGTTTATATGTCGACTTGGGTATATTGCATTTTCACATCTATAGACAGATACTGATTATATGTCCCAGATCATGACAAATGGACAATGATTTAAATAACAAAATAATAAAATAAGATTGCTGTTCGATTGGTAATCGAATGGCAATATTTTCCCAGGTCTGCTTCAATATTCAACACGGGCACTGACAACAAATCAAGGATGAACGTCGAGACAATATCATTTTGATATAAAATTTTAATGAATAAAAGATCAAAAAAGAAAAATAGAAAAAAAAGAAATCTAAATATGAATTGGAATGTCCAATGACCTGAACCTCAAAATTAATTTCGGATACCCAAGTGGTCGAAATATCAAATTACAATACACAACAGAAAACATGAACAAAATGCAGGTGATTACGAGTGCAAGATATCAACATACAATAAGATGGGAGAAAATCATATTATTTAAAACATATGGTATGGTGTGTGTAGTAACATAATATTCATGGAAGTGTATGCGTGCTCTAACATGGGTCTAATAACTCGATAACTTATCTTTGTCTCAGTTTCTTCTCTCTTTCTTTTACTGTCTCTTCTTTTTTCTTCTTCTTTATACACTTGAAATTTATGTAGTTACAACTGTCTATATTTTTCAGTTGATTATTATCTTTTCAGCACACAGCTTTTCTGAAATGTCCTCACATTTCTTTATTCTTTTCCTCAATCAGCATCATCTTTTCTGCACACAAACAATTCTGTTTTCTTTATCTTCAACATAGCTTCTTTTATCTGGTGACTTCTCTGCGTCATTATCTGTTTCTTTTCTTTTCTTCTCTTGATAAATTACTTGACTTTGCTTTCTTTTTCTCTTTCGAATCAGCAAATCAGCGTACGAATCAGCATATGAATTACATTACAACTTCTGTCAACTTCATAGCTATCTCTTTCTTTCAACACGTATGAATCAACATACAAATATTAATATAACTTCTCTTCATCGTTATATTTCTTTCTTTCTCGATACATGGCACAGTTCCGTTTTCTTTCTTGTTTTGACGAATAAGAATTTATACACTCAGTCTTTTTCTTATCCAGAGTTGCTTAAGACGAAATACACTCTCCCTTCCTCCATCGTTTATCAGCGTTCAGCAAACACGACTTGCTTTGTCGAGACCCAACATGCAACTGACTAAATTTTTACTTTGGGTTTCTCTTCCCATGTGATTTCTTTTGGCGCAAATTTTAACTCCTGCTGCTTCCACAACTTGCAATCAACTTCCATGTCTGGTTTATTTCCTGTCTGGCTTTTATCTGGGTCAACTAGCCTTGACCTGCTATTCCAAAACTAACACTGGTCATTCACGTGATTGACTCCTTGTTACTACGCAAAGACTATTCTTATATGCGTAGGTGTGTGTGCTGCTATCTATATATCCGTAACATTACTACTAATAATAATAGTGACTCCTCAGAAAATAATTGCAGCTGCCAAAAGAAAATAAGACCTGCCCATTGAATGGCCAATGTATGTTTGAAAGTATTGTTTTATAGAGCTCGCATTCATTTGGTGATGAGGATGGTAAATTTTACTTTGGATTAACCGCTAACATATGCAAGATTAAATTTAACAACCACATGTTGTCTTTAAACAGTAAATACAGCAAAAACACTGCTTTATCCACCTGATTCTAGTTCTTTCTACACCACCCTGTATATCCATTCATTTCTCTCCACCTTTGCAACTGTCATCACACCTGTATTCCCATCCTTTTCTTGCTCTTTTCTAACTAGTTCATCTTTCTCTTCACTCTCCTCCTATCTAATCTTTTCTCTTATGTAGCCCCCTGTGCATCAGTGGTGTTACCACCTTGCTCAGAGTGATATGATTAAAACAAAAAAAAATATTATTGGAAATTACAAAACAATAACAAGAACCTAATTATCACCTGGAATAACATCTCAAAATCCAAATCTTACAATGGAAAAGGAGATAGCTGTAACTCATACCTTCCAAAGATAAAAAAAAAAACTCATCTTAAACGATATAACCCTTCTTCTGTGTACCTTGTCCCTTCAGGATGGAGGCCATCATGGCTTTCCATGTCTCCCTATCCCTGGTGGCTCTGAGCATGCCTTCTCCTGTTACACCATGCAATCTTTGTTCCGTCATCCACCTGATTAGGTCCTTCAAATATGTTATCCGTTGCTTTCCCCCGTCTCTTTTTCCCTCTATCTGGCCTGTTAGTATCAGATTCTCCAAGCCCTCCTTCCTCATTGCATGTCCCAGGAACTTCAGTTGTCTCTTTCTGATGCTCAGTATTAATTTCCTTTTTGTTTCCATCATTTATGGACCTCATCATTGCTCACATGCTCAATCCATGATATTCGCAGCATCCTTCTGTAGAACCACATTTTAACAAAATGCCAAATACAGGTCGGGGATACCAGAATCAAGCAGGTACAAAAATTTAAATACCTGGGAAGCGTTATAAAAGAAGACGGAAAGTGCGACAAAGAGATCCGAAGGCGAATTGGCATGGCGAAGGAAGCATTCCAGAAGTTGAGTAAGGTATTAAGAAACAGGACAATTTCGCTAAAAACAAGGAAGAGAGTACTGGATTGCTATGTGCTGTCTATCCTTCAATATGCTAGTGAATGCTGGACAATACCAACAAAGATGATGGAAAAACTTGAAGTTTATAACCCTAATCTACTTAAAAAAAAAAAAAAAAAAAAAAAAAAATTAATGACCACATGCTGTCATAGAAAAAACTACTTAAATTTTTAAACCCAAATTAATAGAAATTCCTCTATACATTTGCGTCTTCATTCGTCACTCCCTTACTTTCCCCTTTCTGTCCCCTGTAAAATATTACTATTAATAATTATGAATTACAGCCCTTTGATTTCATCTGCTTGCATTTTAATGTTTTTTTAATTTTAAAATTATAATTTATTTTGTCTACTATAGTCTTTGTATACTTAAATTTTTACTTGTTATTAAAAAGCAGTGACTTAACTTTAGAAGATTTCTTCCATGGACATCAAGTGAACTTAAACTCATATCTATTAAACTGTCAGTTTGTAATATGCACCTGATGATTGTATAGCACATAAAATTCAGAGTCATGCTCTCAACATATGCGCACACATATGTTGTATCTTCAAATGAATAAGGAACAAAGGAAATATTTACAACTAGCAGTATAGCTCGGCATTGCTTTAAAACTAAACCATAGTCCTGGGGCTCAGACTCTTTGGACGTTGGCACAAAATTGTTTCCAGTTAAAGTGAAACCATAGAATGAAAGCAAAATGAATGGATGTAAGTCAAATTTTGATTTCTTGGTATCGATATCAAATAAGATTTTTTCGTCACTCTCATGATTTTCGCTCTCATGATCCTTTCTCCATCCACTCCACTCTCATCAGTATTCTCATACTTCTTCTTACCCACTTCCTGATACCCCCTATAACCTGTCACTCTTTCTCATAACTTTTCTCCTATGTAACCCCCTGCAAAACAGTGGCAGTAAAAGGCCTTGCTTAGGGTGATATGATTTAAAAAAAAAAAAACAAAAAAAAACAAAGAAAAAAAAATACAAAAGTACTTAGGTCAGTCTTTTCCAAACCATTACATATGCTTTAATTTTTCAGTAAAACTAAAGTTATGAAAATAATTTTTTTAATTCTAGGGAACATTTATATGCCCTTGTACATATCTAATCTCACTAGTGAATGATCTTACTGAAAACTGAACCTGCTGCTGAATGCTGTTAATCCTTCTTTTATAAATAATCCTTATATAATTTATGTTTTAAATCAAATTTATCATTCATATTCATTTTATTAATATTTAAAATTAATCTTATTTATTACTAGTACATTCTAACCCGGTAAAGAAAATAAAGAGTTAGTCACTTGATGAAGGCTGGAACATACAAAGACCAAAATGCCATGACTATACTAACAAAGATGGGGACAGCAATTCATATCATGTAAATGTAGGGTAAACAACTACAATATCTCATATCAAAAATTATGACAAATATATTCAAAATCTTTGAACAAATAATCATGTTTATAGATAAGTTAAAAAAAAAAGTAATAAACATGCTCAAGAAAGTTTTTTAAAAAATTCTAAAAATCCAAATCTCTTTTCTTAGATTCAATTATATTTTATGATAGATTTTCACTTCAACAGCCACTCACTAAATAAAAGAGGGAAAGTTTACATGTGCGTCAAGATGAACCTTCAGAAAAAAAGATTTGTTGCAGGAGTAAATAAATATTGAGATGTGGCAGAATCAACATATGCTTGTTTACTATTAAATATTGATTGCTAACAAATCCTACCAAAAGGCACAGCATCTTTATTCATTGCAATTACCTAGCCCTGTAGATGCCAGCTACATTGTTTAAAAAAAAAAAAAAAAAAAAAAATAGAATATCTAATATAATGTTTATATTAATCAATATTCAACATGTTCCTCCTTAAGTTTCTTTGTTATTATGCATGTTACATCCTGCAAATAAGAGACTATTGTTTTGTTAGCATGGACAGATGGGAAAGACATATCAGAAATGCTATTTGGTTTCAGGAAATAAAAGAAAAAAAGAAAGGGGAGAAATGTATTTAACATCTGTTTCAGTAAAATAGAAAAAAGTTGTCAATTTAAAATCTGTTCATTTTATATTATTATTGAAATATTTTGTTAAAGTTGACATTTTCAAATATTTAATGAATAAAAGACAATACTTGATTCCAGTAAGAATATAAAAAGAAAGATAACAAAATAAAAGTCCTTAAAATAAAAATCCAGTTACAATAAATAAAATTGTCGGCTGAATTATTTTTTATAAAAACTAGCAGTATAGCCCGGCGTTGCTCAGGTGTAATGAAAGCTTTAAAACTAATCCATGGTCCTGGAGCTCAGACTCTTTGGACGTTGGCATGAAACACTAAAAAGCAATAGTTGTTTCCAGTTAAAGCGAGACCGTAGACTGAAAGAAAAATGAATGGATGTAAGCCAAATTTTGATTTCCTGGTATCGATATCAAATAAGATTTGTTTTGTCGTAAACTGAATTTTGAAGGCTAAATAAGTCCTCTGAGTAAATGGTATCATGGCTGAGACTAAGAACTACAATTATACCTACTTAGAGCCAAACACGAAGCAAAAACTAAAATAAAAGGGCTGAAAAAAATACAGACATACAGGCAGATAAACAGACATGCACACAAACATCTTGCCTTTTATATATATATAATTGATTTTCTGCACTATTGTAAGAACTGCAACCTTGAAACTTCTGAATATCGTTTCTTATGTCTTTGTCTATGAGTGTATCAAATTTGATTCAAATCGGACCACTCCTTCTATAACCCGATTTTTTCGATATTTATCGGGGGTACCTTGACACAAAACCTAGCTAAGAACACTCGCAGACGCTTATAGTACAACTGTGTAAGTTTTCAAGAAAATCGGTTCAGCCGTTTGAGTCTATAGGTAACAAACACACACAGACAAAGTTCCAATTATAAATAAGTTTAGATTTAGATATTCATTCGGCTAGAAAGAAATAAGGGAACATAAAAATACTTGACTTCTAAAAAATATCTCAAATAATAGATTACTCAAATAAATAAATAAATAAATACGGACATATAAACACACTTTCCAATGAAATAAAACTAGAGTCATTCTTTTCCCTCCCAATACTACACAAGGCACTGACATCAAAGAACTTAACTGCAGTTGCAGATATCAGGCAACCTCTTACATGCACCTCACACACATTGACCTTTCTCTCTTCTCATTCATAAGGCCTTGTGACAGATGGGGACACACAGCTCTTTAGGATAATATAGAGAAATCTATTAAATTAATTTATATAATAAATGAGTGGGCCCGTGTCCTAAAGCTGACAGCAAAATATTTGTATTGATACTCTGTCTGAAATGATAACATATATATTCATGTACCTACCATTGAGTATCTTACTTTAAGACATAAAAAAAAAACTAATCCAACCCCCTGAGCATGACAGGAAAGAAATATATAAATTCATATAGACATCAGTTGAGAAACACTGGTATAAGGTCTTTTCTAGCCTGACATGGACAAGGCTTCTGGAGAGACATTAAATCATGCCGTATTTATAGCTCCTTGATATTTGGTGGCATAGAATTTTCTATCTGAATAAAACTATCGCATAACAGTCACTTTCTCACTGACGCAATGTGGCTTCCCTGTGTCTATTCTATAAATACTTTCACAGCTTCTGCTCCAATAAACTTAACTCATTGGTACCCCCTATATATTAATTTCCTCTAGCCACAAGATTAGCAACTAGGTCCCACCCTTTTACTGTGAAACCGATAAATTGTAAACACAAATTCTACTCCATCAGCTTCTTTTCTCGCACTTCATGCCTTCCGCATACTTGCTTTCCTGACAGCTACAATCTTCAAGAATTCAAATATAACGTCAATAGGCACCTCCTGTCTCACAAACATACATCCTCTCTCTCATGCTTTTTTCTCAGTCAACCCCACTCATCAGTATTCTATTCCTTCTCATACTCTCTTCCTGACACCCTCTGTAGCCTGTCACTCTTTCTCATAACATTCCTTCTATGTAACCTCCTGCACAACAGTGACAGTAAAATGCCTTACTTGGGGCGACACGATTATAAAAAAAAAAAAAAAAATTCTATACTATTATAATGTGGGTATAAAGTGGAGGATCAATTCTACATTACAATCAATATATAAACTGATCCCTCACTTTATGACCATTAAAAAGGTTCAATAGCACTTATGCCAGGCAAATATGGCAGCCATACCATTCATTGGAAGGTTTTAAATTGTTCCTCAAATTAATACTGGGTAGCTTTGATAACGCATTATCTTGCTGGAATAACATAATTGTTAAGGTAGAGTCCAAGAATGAGTGGAAATAGTTACAAAGCTCAGTGTGTATTAATATCAGGCAAGACTTTATTAAATGAAGAGTAACAGAAGACGTTCTTCACAGATAAGAAATTCTATCTCGATAATCTTCAATATGACTGGGCTGAGCTTTGATTAATAAAAGAAAACTTTTTAAAGTGTGGTAGTGGGTGGAGAGCTCGTGGTAAGAAGATGGCACTCCACTTTGCTGATGGGATGCTAAATATGGCAGCCTATGTGGATATAGCAAGAAATGTAAATTTAGTAGCTGAAAGCATTTGGATTGGCATTCCCATAGATTAAGGTTTCAGAACATCATCCAAATATTTTCTTCTTGCCAATCAAAAGCACATACCTTAATCTCATTGAAAACATATGAAGATGGTTAGCAAAGAAGATTTTTGAAAATGAGAGGCAATTGAATATTGTATAGGAATTCAAAACTGCCATCTAAGAGCTATTAAGTGCCTCATGAATTCTTCCATTGTTTGGTTCAAAGTTTGCCAAATTAGAATTTTCAAGTGATTAATAGTAATGGGGAGGCAAAAAAGTATTTAAATTTTTCTATTAAAAAAAAAAAATCAAATAAAAACAGTTATGTTTACAGAACTTGTTACTAATTAAAGAAAGGATATCTGAATGAAGAGCTAATTTAAACTATTTTGAAACTACTTAAGGTAAATGAGCATAACTTAACAGGCCAAATATGCATATTTAAACAATTACAATCAACATTATTTATATTTAGACTAGTATCCTCATCTTTGTTGTTGTTATCTCAACATTTTGGCCATTGTGCTTTTTGGCCTTCATCAGGTATACATCGATTAGGGTAACCCACAGAGAATTCTAAACTGAAAGCTTTATTCAATATGTTTTTAAATCAAATTTACCCCATGCAAGGCAGTAAAGCCACTCAGACACAGAGGTTACAGAGTGTGAAAGAACAAGAAAAGGGAAACATTAAGGAACAATAGAAGAGTAATCAAGAAGACAGTCGTTAACGATTGACATTCCATTTAAATTTAAAAAAAAAAAAAAAAAAAAAAAAAAAAAAAAAAATCAAAGTTGACCAGAAAGCATGGAACCAAAAGAGAGTTCCACAAGTGAGAACTGCAATAAAAGATACTGTTAGAATAGAACTTATGGTTATATTGAGCCAATTCAACTGTAAATTAATGAGACTTTGTTACCAATCAGTATAGCGCTTAAAGTCAAAATCTAGACACCATAGGGAAGAGCTTGTCTGAACTATGACCACAAAAGTATTTATAGAAAAGGCAC
Source organism: Ascarosepion bandense (assembly GCA_037127315.1). NCBI lineage: Eukaryota > Metazoa > Mollusca > Cephalopoda > Sepiida > Sepiidae > Ascarosepion > Ascarosepion bandense. The sequence continues at coordinate 2,533,337 of JBBBDQ010002261.1, read as the reverse complement.
AGGGAAGCAACTTTACAGCCATGGGAAAGTGACTGGAGCCAAGATGCCAGGTCTTCACCGATAATATTGATGATTCTCCCTCTTGAAAACTCTGATCATGCTGTTGTTTCCATTAATGTCTCTCCACTCCCACCAGGAACTGCCTACCAACAGAATTTCTTACTGTTACCAAAGAGCAGAATGGAATTCATTCATTCAGCAATTTTCTGTGTGACATTCCTTGGGAAAAAGTGTTTAGATTCCTTGTTAATAACTGTGCCTCCTGGGTGGAAGCTGGTATTGATGCTTACATATCGGTTAGGAAGTTCTGTTCTAAACCTCATCCATCCCCTTGGTTCTCTCCTGAACTGCTCAGCCACCATTAACCACAGGAATAACTTTTGGCTATATTGGAGCCAAGTGCCTGACCATAAAAGCCTCTGCTCATAATGAGTGTAAGAGGATTATAAATGATGCTAAGCTGCTGTTTGCTGATAAAATGAAGCAGCATATAGCAGCCTACAACTTCAGCTCTAAAGACTACTGGTGACTCTTCAAAAGTGTGTTGAACAATAGCAAACCTTCCATCCCTCCTTTAATCAATAAATTTGAGGTCCCCACAGCCTCAGTGGACAAGGCTGAGTGCTTTGCTCACAGATTCTTCACCAACTCCACATTTGATTCATCAGAAGTATCCGCACTCTACTTGCACTCTAAAACTGAGGCCCAACTAAGGAATGTTTACATAATCCCCTTTCTGCTCTCTAACAATTTCAAAATTTGACTCTCCTAAGGCAACTGGAGGTGACGGAATCCTATTCATTGTCTTGAAGACAAATGCCCCCCCTGAACTCTCCTCTGTTCTCTACAAACTCTATAATTACTGCCACTCTGCTTTCTGTTTTCCTGCTGGAAGTCCTCTTCTGTGATACCTGTATTTAAGAACTCTGGGGAACCCTCAAACCCCTCTAATTATTGCTCTATGGCTTCTACCGATTTCTGGCAAAGTTTCCAGGCTATCATCAATGCTGAAATAGTTCAACATCTCACCACCCATAACCTATTCTCTGACAGATAGTGTAGCTTCTGCTGTGCTAGGTCTACTGCTAATATGCTAACAAACATCACAGAGTCCATATACCAGGCTCTTGATAAGAACAGTGAAGCTCAAGCTGTTGCCCTGGATATTTCCAAAGCATTTGATACAGTCTGGCACACTGGCCTTCTGTGCAAGCTACAACGCTATGGTATCACTGGACGCTTGTTGATTTGATCCAGTCATTCCTATCAAGCCGCATAATGAAGGTTGTTTTAAATAAGCATGCCTCCAGATTCTATCACACAAATGCAGGTGTGCCCCAGGGTTCTATCCTGGGTCCGATGCTCTTTCTGATCTTCATCACCAAACTCCCTGATGTGATCAAGTCCCAAGTAGGCCTTTATGCTTTTGACACCACCATTTACTCCCACCTCAGTAAGAAATCTACCAAGGCAGACAAAGATAACCTTGTTGCTAATCTTGAAAAGGACTTCCAATCTGTAGTGAACTGGGGTCATAAATGGCTTAAATTTTAATGCTTCCAAAATAAAGTTGCTATCCGTTAACCACCATAGACAGACTCTCCAACCGTACCTCATCAGCACGGATCAAGTTAGTCTCCCTAAAAGCAATACACTGCACCTCCTCGGCCTCAACCTTTCAGCCAACCTCAAGTGGAATGACTACATTGAATCAATAGTTGAATCTACTGCTAAAAAGGTTGGGTCATTGTGTCAGGTCAGGAGTTTTTTGCACCTGAATCTATCTTACACATTTAACAATCAACCATCCACCAATACATTGAATACTGTTGTCATATCTGGTCAGGCACCCCTGCCATTCAGCCTGGGGTTCCCGACAGAATCCAGAGGAGAATCTGCAATGTAATTGATCTTGACCTGGCAGCTTGACTCCAATCACTTTTTCACCAACGGGATGTGGCTTCCCTTTGTCTTTTCTGCAAATATTTTCATGGCTTCTGCTTTGACAAGCTTAGCTTTCTGGTGCCCTCTCTACAAAAGTTTACCCAAGCAACAAGGTCTCACCCCTTTTACAGTCAAAACAACCAATAGCAGCTGCCACTTCTACTCTATCAGCTTCTTTTCTTGCACTTCCCGCCTTGGGTACTGTTTTGTATACTTGCTTTCCTGATAGCTACAATCTCCAAGAGTTTAAATGCAATATCAGTTACCATCTTTTATTCCCTTGACTCATTTATCCTTTCCTCAACACCCTTGTATCGTGTTCTTCTCCCTTTTCACTCTACTCTCATGCAGCTGTCTTCACACCAGTATTTTCATCCTTCTTTTAACCCTTCTGACAGCCCCTGTAACTGACTCATCTTTCTCTTCACTCTCCTCTTATGTAGCCCCCTGCACACCAGTGGCAGTACTGTCTTGCTCGGGGGTGAAAGGATTATAAAATATATATATATATATTTATAATCCTGGCCAGAAGCAAGTGGATGTATCTAGCCCCACTAATGAGCTGTGACAGTGAAACAAGCTTATATGTGGATGACTAATATATTATGCTCTCATTATGATTGAGCTTGCTTGAGAGAAAAATTTAAAAAACACTTTCTACGTCTGTGATATATGCATTACTCTTCAGAAATGAATTGAGTTCTTTTGGTGACTGGCATGTGTAGACACTGCTTATATACAACACATTAAAATTTCCCTTCTCTGATCCCACACGCCTATGGCTTGTGGGTAGCGACTTCGACTGACACCAAATTGGTAGAGTTTTGATCTTGGCCAGAAGCAAATGGATGTGTCTAGCCACACAGATGAGCTGTAATACAGCGAAACAGGTTTGTATGTGGATGACTAATATATATATATATAGCAGGAGCACAGGATAATATGTGGCAGCAATATTCTAAGCATGGGTGAATGCTATACTTACAGATATTTAATATTTAAGACATATTCTGAAGAGAAACCTATTTAGTGAACCAACTTTTTTTTAACAGCCAACCTAGCAAAGGATTCAATATAATCTTTTTACTTCATGTCAACTGAGAATGTTGGCCCAAGAAGGTGCAATGAGTCATGTTCCTAGAGGCTAGCATCAGCCATGCTGATGTGAGACAAAGTGGGTCTCTCAGATGATTAAGAGAGCAGTTTTGTTTTGGAAGTGTTTAAATTAAGAAGCCATTCTTTGCTCCAGCTAACAGACTGTAGGTCACTTTTGACATCAGTTTGAGCTTATCAAACTGATCAGACTTACTATTGAAACTGGAGTAAATAGTTGTTTCATCAACATTTATACCAAGTTGAGAGTTGTATAGCTGGAAATAGTGATTCCTGTGGGTTATAGCGGCAGAAGATGCTGGTGTGAACCATGAAGATGATTCAGATTTTACTTAGTATTTCTGAGAAGGAATAAAAGCATCTATGCAAGCTTTGACCCAAGAAGAAATCTCACTGGTGCAATAATCAATAGGAAAGTTTAAAATATCAATCCAAGGGGCATCTAAGAAAGTCACAAAATGAATCCCAATCAACATGTTGGCACCAGAAAGAGGTCTTATGAATAGAAGGTTCCTGTCTAACAGATCATTGGAATGAAATATAAAAAAAAATACGATGACATGATCCCAATTTGCCAAGAGAATAGTACAAAAAGAGAAAAGTACAAAAAGAGCTTGGAAAGGACATAAGAAACAGTCAGTCAGTTAAGTGCCATACGTGAAACACGCTTGGGCGATCATGTCTCAAAAGAGACATGACTGACTGGGCAGAAGATTAACCCGCAGTAGGTTGCCATTGCTTTCTGCGGTAAACTGGTTGCCAGCCAAGGCTACAGAACCCACTCTGTCCTGTTATTTAACCCATAACTGGAGGGAAGAGACGGATTAATACCTTTCCCAAGGGTATTTGCGTGTAAGTGAATGCAATGAATTCAACTGGAATTCAAACTCGGCTCCCTGTGTGAAACAAATCATCTAAAAAAGAATTTTGTAGGGAAATCCATGATTTGAATAAGAGATTGAGCAATGGAGAAAAAAAAAAGTCTGATTACTGGCTACATCAGTAACAGCCACTGTTGTGATATGCATTACATCAGACGGAATTGCACTGCAGACAGGGTTAAAGAATTTCTTTCTGAATTAAAAAATTAATGACCCCAACAAAAATTGAGGAATTCATCTGGCAAATATCTAAGGAAACAGAATTTTCCTTGTCTAAGAGAAATATGAAAGGATACAATTTAATGACAGCAAGTGGATTTTCAATCGTAATCAGCCGAAGGAGGACTGAGGAAGTGAGCAGAGGTGGAAAACTAGGGAAGGTGGAGAAATTGTTCACACTCCTTGAAGAGTGTTGGTGTGAGATGCTAATGAAGGAGGAAGAAGTTAATTGGGTGGATCAATACTTGTGACTGCTATTCATGGAAAGGAAAAACCCCCAAATTGAAAAGGAATTAATCTTCAAAAGCCAGACAATAAAAGAGACTATTAAGATTAGGGAAATCACTGATTTCCACAAACCAATAATAACTCACACCGGTTTTGGGTAGAAGTTCATATAAATGAAGGCTTGGAATGGCTAAGAGAGAGTTGAAGAGAATCCGTAGTTGGAATTGAGGTTGAGACAAGAAACCACGCCACCTGACATCATGTGACCACCTGCCTAAGAAGAACTTCGACTGAAACCCTGTGTCAGACTTAACAGAACCAGCCAACATGTTATATTTCAACTTAAGACGTGGGTTGGGACGATAGCTGTCTCCATGAAAGTAGATAGAATTTGACTGTTAAAATGACCAAGTGCTGTACTAAAAGAATTAAGATGTAAAAGTTGGAATTTTATGAAGATATTTGTTTTTACCTTTTCTTGTGACTTGTTCAACCTGAACAATTCATTTACAGCAGTTCCTGAAAGTCACTTGGCTCCACCCATTTCATGATCAATTAAATCACAACATGATATAAGATAGAGTGTAGATCGAAGTGTTCAATTTATCGATCCAGTTGAAGAAATTGGGTAATTTGAAGATTGACTGGAGAATAACGTCACACATATAAGGATATGTAATGGGTGACCTTAGACTTGAATAAGTTAAGATTTTAGTGATGGGGAAGCATTCTCTTGGGATTTTTTTTTTAAATGCAGCAGTTTTGGAGAAAAAGCTGTTCAAATTAAACTTCCTTCTCACTAATGGAATATGAAGGAAACAAGTAGAAGCTGACTCAGTATATTGTCCTCCTGTTTATTCTTCTTAACACAATGTTTCAGGAGTTGTACCCTCCAACCTTCATCACAATAGCTGAATGGATTAAAGTGTTAGTTCATGAATCTGGTGACATAGTAATTTTTAATTCAATCCCTGTAGCGGGTGTGTACTTAGAAACAAGGTAAACAATAACTGAGCAGTACTAAAAATAAGCAATAAACGAAATCCATAGACATCGGCAGTGAAAGGAGAATAATCTGTCCCCATAGATTAAATAAAGGGTTCAGTTTGGAATTCCCTTAAGTTACCCAGATTGATATACACCTGATGAAGGCTGAAGAGCACACTGGATGAAACATTGTGATAACAACAACAAAGATGAAGACATCTGTCTGCATATAAATAAGGCATAACATGTACAGGGTGACGGAAAAGTAAATCTGCATTTTAAAATACTTATGATTTATTTATTAACTATAATTTTTCCAAGAATAAGGGATTTCACTAGGAGATTCTCAAGCAGCTCAGGAATCATGTCAACTGATTTTACCAGGACCTCTTTTGATATGGAAGAATAACTTCTTGTATTCGCCCTTCAAGTTCTTTCAAAGCCTAGAATATATTCGACTTGATTCTTTAACCAACCCCAAAGTTTTAATCACCTTTTAACAAGTTAATTTCATGACAGACATGCAGGTGTATCATTTAAATAGTTTTTCATTCTGTTGCTTTCCAGCCATGTACCACCATTTAATCTTCTACCTCACCCTATTTCATAACCCACCACCACCACTACCACAGAATCTTGCATAAATTTTCCTAATCCTTTCCAAACTCTCACATCTCACCCAACTCTACTCACTGGACATCTGTGCCATCATTTATATCACATGGCAAGTCATTTTTCGCCCCAGTGCAGCCCATTATTACATGTAACTCTATCAGCAATGTTGCTAATCTTTAGGTTTTACAGATGGACAAATGCCCCTTATCACCCCAATCTAGCCCTCCCACACTCCTTTTCATTTTAGTCTAACAATAATCATATCATACACCTTATTGCAGTGTCAAAAAAAGAAAAAAAAAGGATTTGTTTCATTACTGTGAATTTATATGCAACATATTCTGATAAATAGACTGAAGAAGAAAATAACCACAAAAAAACATGCTTGTCATTAATCAAGAGAAGGGGCTTGCATTTGCAATAGATAGGCATACAGGAAGGGGGGAACTATATATATATATATATATATATATATATATATATATGAATGAGAAGTATCCTAAAAGAAATTTAAATTTATACTGAAGGGACACTGAAAAATTCTTAGCCTGACCAACAAACCCTAAAAAAAATAAATTAAAAATAAAAATTGTTACTATGAAATATTAAATTTTAAAACTTTTGTGACACTTGTTGCATACTGTTTATTGGATGATGAAGTATAAATCTATGAAAAAAAAACAAAAAAAAACACGCAGACTATTTGCTTTGCTGAAGCTATTTTTTTTCAACTTCATTACATGTCCTACTTTTCCAGTCAAATATATTCATTTGCAAACATGCACATAGACACAACTGAATACCTAAATGGTCAAAGTTTCTAAATGAATTATGCAGATAATCTGTGTTTTTGCAAACAGTTTAGTGAAATGTCTTTTGTTAAAGAGTTTTTTATGTTGAATCTAGACAAAGTTACATAGATACATACATTCAAATTAAGTCATTCTAGGAAATATATCCTAATAATACAATCACTCAGTGTTGTAAGCTTAGGTGACAATATAGATGATTGGCTGTAGAAAAGACACATAGTAGTAGCAGCAGCTGAAAACCACCTTTAAAAGTTCATGCATTCAAAAAACTCTTTTCTTCCTTTACCAATGTATAGGGTCAAATACTTTCATAAGAAGCACTCCCCTACAACGAGTTAATAAGTAGTTCTTATCATTGTTCAGATGTAGACATTTGAAGTTTGACTGTTGTTAACGAAACACATACCATTTTTTCCACAGCCAGACTATTATTTCATTCCTATTTTATGGAATAAATATTTCATAAACATTTTACCTGTCAAGTTTTCACTTTTGTTGTGTTGAAAGCATTTTAGGTGGTGTAGATATATCCTTGGTAGATGGATATAAAACTTCAAGACCTTAAAATTCTGGATGAACAAAAAAATTATTGTATGTTGTGGATTTGATTATTCTAAAGTAGATTAAGGTTCTCAAAGTATTCCGAAAAATATAAAGAGAAAATAATTTACAACAAAAACAAATTATCATGTATATTATAATTTCATGGACTCCCCGCAAACCCCAAATAAAACATTTACACCAGCCAGGCTTGCCTCCCAGAGAGTAAAACGCTACGCCTCTTTGGTCTCACACTATCAGCAGACCTCAAGTAGAATGACTATATCGAATCCATTGCTAAATCCGCTGCTATGAAAGTCGGTTCTCTGTGCAGGGCCCGGAGGTTTTTTCCGTCTGAATCTATCCTGCACATTTATAAATCTACCATCTGCCCGTGCATTGAATACTGTTGCCATATCTGGTCGGGTGCCCCTGCTATTCTCCTTGGGCTTCTCGACAAGGTACAGCGGAGTGTCTGTAATGTGATCGATACTGACTTAGCAGACCGCCTGCAGTCTCTCTCTCACCGGCGCGACATGGCTTCGCTGTGTCTCTTCTATAAATATTTTCACGGCTTCTGCTCCGATGAACTTAGATCACTGGTGCCCCCTAGGTTCGAATTTGCATGAGATACTAGATTAGCAACTAGATCCCTTTTACAGTGAAACCGACAAAATGCAACCGCTATTTCTACTCTAACAGTTTCTTTTCTCGCACTTCCCGACTGTGGAATTCCCTTCCACAAGACTGCTTCCCCGATGGCTACAATCTCCAGGAGTTTAAATGTAAGGTCAATAGACACCTCCTAACAAACTAACTCGCTTCCATTCTTTCAAACACTCTTCCCACCCACCCAACTATCTCACCCCTTCTGACATTTCCTATATCTAACCACTCTTTCTATTTACCTTCCCCCATGTAGCTCCAAGCGCAATGGTGGCAGTGGAATGCCTTGCTTGGAGTGAAATGATTAAAAAAAAAAAAATTAAAATATCTGAAAATATGGGGTAACATTAATTGCAATATAATAAAAATCTCAATGGATGACAATATTGATTGTTGTCATAGCCAATGGACCAAGTTTTGGATAGTTAGGTCACACAGGGATCCTTAGAAACAATGAAAAAATAAAAATTAAAAAAAATAATGCAAAGAGAAAAAAAACAAAAAACAAACACATTTTTTGGTTTGGTTTGTTTTATAGTATATCAACTCCTTAGGGGTCATTTAATGCTGAAGTATTAGTTCCTTCAAAAACGTATTTTTGTTGGTAACATTTTTTCTTAAAAAAGTTGTGTTGATAAAAATTTTTGAAGGAAAAATATTATGTATATATTTTATAAAATCTGTTTTTATACTTTCATAGTGTTTTAACCCCAACTTGGAGGGTTAACTATTTGCCCATAGTTGGGACCCTAACAGGTGCTATCACCTCAGGTCAGGGTGTATTGGGGGACAACAGCAATTAAGAGGTGGTTCTATGCTCCTCGCAACCTCAAAATCCGAGGCCTTGCTGCCGGATGCAGTTTACTGCCATACCCAGGACCGGAAAAAATAAAGAGAAAAAACTGGTAGAAGAGTAAGAAGTTTACTTAGAAAGAAATTACTGGACATGAAATATATATATATATGTATATATATATATATATATATATATATATATATATATTAAAAAAAAAAAAAAAATGGACATTGGTCAAAAATTTTACATTTGTAATTCCCGGATGTGACATACATTTGAGGAAAACTGAAATGTTACAAAAACAACAATGAAAAAATAAAAATCTAAAAATACATCAACTGAATGACAGGAGACATTGTCAGAATTTCAAACAAAAATTCCTTGATCCAAATAAAAGAAAAAGAACGAAATCTTGTTTTGAAGAAGAGCTTAGAAGTAATCCATGATTAGGATATGAGATAATGTTTACAAAGGAAGATGCTTATCATGAGGAAATGTCATGTCATGGGTTAAGAGAGAGATTAAGAAAAAATAAGTGCATGATTATTTACATTGGGTGGAAAAATAGGTGGAAGAAAAAAAAACTGAGAAAAGTTTCATAATTTAAATATAAACAAATGCATTATATAGAAAATTAGAGAAATAAATTGAATCATGCAAATGAATATGCAGAGTCTTTGTAGAAAACAAAAGATCTGTAAATAAATTGTAATTGATACAGTGAGACTGTCTTGGCAAGGAGAGAGAACAATCAAGAGAAAGAAAGAGGAAAAATGAAAGGAAAAAGAAATGAAAAGAGAATTTACTGATGTAAGAAAAAGAGCAATAAAAATAGTGTTGGAACTGAAGAGAAAAAAATAGGTAATAAAAAAAAAACTGAGAATGAAAATAAGGGTGTGGTATTAATTTTTTGTTTTTAATGGCTTATCTACCTTTTTCAGGTTATTTAAAGACTAAAAGACCTAAAATAATTTAAAAGATTGTAAAAATTTTATTGGAGATAATTTACTGTAATAATAATTTACACTTCCTACTAATTAACCTATAGATGGGTGGGGTGAAGAGCTAGATTCATACTTATGGGGGAAAGTATTTGCACATCAGTAAATATAACCAGTTGGAATATGACCCTCCAGTTTTCAATACCAAGCCACTATGCATTAAACCATGTGTATGTCTAAGCTTACAGAAGCTTGTATTCTCAAGCAATCACGAATCCAGGCCGGATGTTGCTTAACTTTGGTGATTATACAAGAATCTGTGTTTAAAACTAATATAGCTATAAGCTGAAAGAGAAGGAGAGAAAGAAGGAAGAGCAGGCAACACGACAGAGAAGAGAGAGAGAGAAAAGAGACAACACAGAGAGAGAGAGAGAGAGAGAAAGCAGACAACACAGAGAGAGAGAGAGAGAGAGAGAGAGAGAGAGAAAAGCAGACAACACAGAGAGAGAGAGAGAGAGAGAGAGAAAAGCAGACAACACAGAGAGAGAGAGAGAGAGAAAAAGCAGACAACACAGAGAGAGAGAGAGAGAAAAGCAGACAACACAGAGAGAGAGAGAGAGAGAAAAGCAGACAACACAGAGAGAGAGAGAGAGAGAGAAAAGCAGACAACACACAGAGAGAGAGAGAGAGAGAAAAGCAGACAACACAGAGAGAGAGAGAGAGAGAAAAGAGACAACACAGTGAGAGAGAGAGAGAGAAAAAGCAGACAACACAGAGAGAGAGAGAGAGAAAAGCAGACAACACAGAGAGAGAGAGAGAGAGAGAGAGAAAAGCAGACAACACAGAGAGAGAGAGAGAGAGAAAAGCAGACAAACACAGAGAGAGAGAGAGAGAGAAAAGCAGACAACACAGAGAGAGAGAGAGAGAGAGAGAGAAAAGCAGACAACACAGAGAGAGAGAGAGAGAGAGAAAGCAGACAACACAGAGAGAGAGAGAGAGAGAGAAAAGCAGACAACACAGAGAGAGAGAGAGAGAGAAAAGCAGACAACACAGAGAGAGAGAGAGAGAGAAAAGCAGACAACACAGAGAGAGAAAAGCAGACAAAACAGAGAGAGAAAAGCAGACAAAACAGAGAGAGAAAAGCAGACAAAACAGAGAGAGAAAAGCAGACAAAACAGAGAGAGAAAAGCAGACAAAACAGAGAGAGAAAAGCAGACAAAACAGAGAGAGAAAAGCAGACAACACACAGAGAGAGAAAAGCAGACAACACACAGAGAGAGAAAAGCAGACAACACACAGAGAGAGAGAGAGAAAAGCAGACAACACACAGAGAGAGAGAGAGAAAAGCAGACAACACACAGAGAGAGAGAGAGAAAAAGCAGACAACACACAGAGAGAGAGAGAGAAAAGCAGACAACACACAGAGAGAGAGAGAGAAAAGAGACAACACACAGAGAGAGAGAGAGAAAAGCAGACAACACACACAGAGAGAGAGAGAAAAGCAGACAACACACACAGAGAGAGAGAGAAAAGCAGACAACACACACAGAGAGAGAGAGAAAAGCAGACAACACACAGAGAGAGAGAGAAAAGCAGACAACACACAGAGAGAGAGAGAAACAGACAACACACAGAGAGAGAGAGAAAAGCAGACAACACACAGAGAGAGAGAGAGAAAAGCAGACACACAGAGAGAGAGAGAGAGAAAAGCAGACAACACAGAGAGAGAGAGAGAAAAGCAGACAACACAGAGAGAGAGAGAGAAAAGCAGACAACACAGAGAGAGAGAGAAAAGCAGACAACACAGAGAGAGAGAGAGAAAAGCAGACAACACAGAGAGAGAGAGAGAGAAAAGCAGACAACACAGAGAGAGAGAGAGAAAAGCAGACAACACAGAGAGAGAGAGAGAAAAGCAGACAACACAGAGAGAGAGAGAGAAAAAGCAGACAACACACACAGAGAGAGAGAAAAGCAGACAACACACAGAGAGAGAGAGAGAAAAGCAGACAACACACAGAGAGAAACAAACACACAGAGAGAGAGAGAAAAGCAGACAACACAGAGAGAGAGAGAGAAAAGCAGACAACACAGAGAGAGAGAGAGAGAAAAGCAGACAACACAGAGAGAGAGAGAGAAAAGCAGACAAATACACACAGAGAGAGAGAAAAGCAGACAACACACAGAGAGAGAGAGAAAAGCAGACAACACACAGAGAGAGAGAGAAAAGCAGACAACACAGAGAGAGAGAGAGAAAAGCAGACAACACACAGAGAGAGAGAGAAAATCAGACAACACAACAGAGAACAGAGAGAGAGAGAGAGAGAGAGAGAGAGAAAGGACAGACAACATGACAGACAACATGACAGACAAATAGAGAAAGCGAGAAAACGGGCGGACAACACGACAGACAACAGAGAAAGCGAGAAAACGGGCGGATAACACGACAGACAACAGAGAAAGCGAGAAAACGGGCGGACAACACGACAGACAATGGAGAGAGAGAGAGAGAAAACGGGCAAACAACACGACAGACAACAGAGAAAGCGAGAAAACGGGCGGACAACACGACAGACAAGAGAGAGAGAGAGAGAGAGAAAAAGGCAAACAACACCACAGAGAACAGAGAGAGAGAGAGAGAGAAAAATGGCAGACAACACCACAGAGAACAGAGAGAGAGAGAGAAAACGGGCTGACAACACGACAGACAACAGAGAAAGTGAGAAAATGGGCGGACAACACGACAGACAACAGAGAAAGCGAGAAAACGGGCGGACAACAGAGAGAGAGAAATAGACAACAGAGAGAGAGAAAAAGGGCAGAAAACACGACAGAGAACAGAGAGAGAGAGAGAGAGAAAAAGGGGCAGACAACACGACAGAGAACAGAGAGAGAGAGAGAAAAAAGGGCAGACAACACGACAGAGAACAGAGAGAGAGAGAAAAATGGCAGACAACACGACAGAGAACAGAGAGAGAGAGAAAAATGGCAGACAACACGACAGAGAACAGAGAGAGAGAGAGAAAAAGGGCAGACAACACGACAGAGAACAGAGAGAGAGAGAAAAAGCGCAGACAACACGACAGAGAACAGAGAGTGAGAGAAAAATGGCAGACAACACCACAGAAAACAGAGAGAGAGAGAAACATGGCAGACAACACCACAGAAAACAGAGAGAGAGAGAAAAAGGCAGACAACACCACAGAAAACAGAGAGAGAGAGAAAAATGGCAGACAACACGACAGAGAACAGAGAGAGAGAGAAAAAGGCAGACAACACGACAGAGAACAGAGAGAGAGAGAGAGCAGACAAGACGACAGAGAACAGAGAGAGAGAAAAAAGGGCAGACAACACGACAGAGAACAGAGAGAGAGAGAGAAAAAGGGCAGACAACACGACAGAGAACAGAGAGAGAGAGAGAAAAAGGGCAGACAACACGACAGAGAACAGAGAGAGAGAGAAAAATGGCAGACAACACGACAGAGAACAGAGAGAGAGAGAAAAAGCGCAGACAACACGACAGAGAACAGAGAGTGAGAGAAAAATGGCAGACAACACCACAGAAAACAGAGAGAGAGACATGGCAGACAACACCACAGAAAACAGAGAGAGAGAGAAAAATGGCAGACAACACCACAGAAAACAGAGAGAGAGAGAAAAATGGCAGACAACACCACAGAAAACAGAGAGAGAGAGAGAGAAATGGCAGACAACACCACAGAGAACAGAGAGAGAGAGAAAAATGGCAGACAACACCAGAGAACAGAGAGAGAGAGAGATGGCAGACAACACCACAGAGAACAGAGAGAGAGAGAGAGAGAGAAAAAGGCAGACAACACCACAGAGAACAGAGAGAGAGAGAAAAATGGCAGACAACACCACAGAGAACAGAGAGAGAGAGAAAAAGGGCAGACCACACGACAGAGAACAGAGAGAGAGAGAGAAAAAGGGCAGACAACACCACAGAGAACAGAGAGAGAGAGAGAAAAAGGGCAGACAACACCAGAGAGAGAGAGAGAGAGAAACAGGGCAGACAACACGACAGACAACAGAGAGAGAGAAAAAGGGCAGACAACACGACAGAGAACAGAGAGAGAGATGGCAGGACAACACGACAAGAGACAGAGAGAGAGAGAGAGAGAGAGAAAAATGGCATACAACATGATAGAGAACAGAGAGAGAGAGAGAGAAAACGGGCGGATAACACGACAGAGAACAGAGAGAGAGAAAACACAAGACAGGACAACACGACAGACAACACAGAGAGAGAAAAAGGCAGACAACACCACAGAGAACAGAAAGAGAGAAAAAGGGCAGACCAACAACAGACAGAGAACAGAAAGAGAGAGAGAGAGAAAAATGGCAGACAACACCACAGAGAACAGAGAAAGTGAGAAAATGGGCGGACAACACGACAGACAACAGAGAGAGCGAGAAAACGGGCGGACAACAGAGAGAGAGAAATAGACAACAGAGAGAGAGAAAAAGGGCAGACAACACAACAGACAACAGAGAGAGAGAAAAAGGGCAGACAACACCACAGACAACAGAGAGAGAAAAATGGCAGACAACATGATAGAGAACAGAGAGAGAGAGAGAGAGAGAAAACGGGCGGACAACACGACAGACAACAGAGAGAGAGAAAAAGGGAGACAACACAACAGACAACAGAGAGAGAGAAAAAGGGCAGACAACACCACAGACAACAGAGAGAGAAAAATGGCAGACAACACGACAGAGAACAGAAAGAGAGAGAGAGAGAGAGAGAAATGGCCGACAACACGACAGAGAACAGAGAGAGAGAGAAAACGGGCTGACAACACGACAGACAACAGAGAAAGTGAGAAAATGGGCGGACAACACGACAGACAACAGAGAAAGCGAGAAAACGGGCGGACAACAGAGAGAGAGAAATAGACAACAGAGAGAGAGAAAAAGGGCAGAAAACACGACAGAGAACAGAGAGAGAGAGAGAAAAAGGGGCAGACAACACGACAGAGAACAGAGAGAGAGAGAAAAAAGGGGCAGACAACACGACAGAGAACAGAGAGAGAGAGAAAAAGGGGCAGAAAACACGACAGAGAACAGAGAGAGAGAGAAAAAGGGGCAGACAACACGACAGAGAACAGAGAGAGAGAGAAAAAGGGGCAGACAACACGACAGAGAACAGAGAGAGAGAGAAAAAGGGCAGACAACACGACAGAGAACAGAGAGAGAGAGAGAAAAATGGCTGACAACACGACAGAGAACAGAGATAGAGAGAAAAAGCGCAGACAACACGACAGAGAACAGAGAGAGAGAAAAATGGCAGACAACACCACACAGAACAGAGAGAGAGAGAGAAATGGCAGACAACACCACAGAGAACAGAGAGAGAGAGAGAAATGGCAGACAACACCACAGAGAACAGAGAGAGAGAGAGAGAGAGAGAGAGAGAGATGGCAAACAACACCACAGAGAACAGAGAGAGAGAGAGAGAGTGGCAGACAACTTCACAGAGAACAGAGAGAGAGAAAAATGGCAGACCACACGACAGAGAACAGAGAGAGAGAGAAAAATGGCAGACAACACGACAGAGAACAGAGAGAGAGAGAAAAAGCGCAGACAACACGACAGAGAACAGAGAGTGAGAGAAAAATGGCAGACAACACCACAGAAAACAGAGAGAGAGAGAAACATGGCAGACAACACCACAGAAAACAGAGAGAGAGAGAAAAATGGCAGACAACACCACAGAAAACAGAGAGAGAGAGAAAAATGGCAGACAACACCACAGAAAACAGAGAGAGAGAGAGAAAGAAATGGCAGACAACACCACAGAGAACAGAGAGAGAGAGAAAAATGGCAGACAACACCAGAGAACAGAGAGAGAGAGAGAGAGAGAGAAATGGCAGACAACACCACAGAGAACAGAGAGAGAGAGAGAGAGAAAAATGGCAGACAACACCACAGAGAACAGAGAGAGAGAGAAAAATGGCAGACAACACCACAGAGAACAGAGAGAGAGAGAAAAAGGGCAGACCACACGACAGAGAACAGAGAGAGAGAGAGAAAAACAGACAACACCACAGAGAACAGAGAGAGAGAGAGAAAAAGGGCAGACAACACCACAGAGAAGAGAGAGAGAGAGAAACAGGGCAGACAACACGACAGACAACAGAGAGAGAGAAAAAGGGCAGACAACACGACAGAGAACAGAGAGAGAGAAAAATGGCAGACAACACGACAGAGAACAGAGAGAGAGAGAGAGAAAAATGGCATACAACATGATAGAGAACAGAGAGAGAGAGAGAGAAAACGGGCGGATAACACGACAGAGAACAGAGAGAGAGAAAATGGCGGACAACACGACAGACAACACAGAGAGAGAAAAAGGGCAGACAACACCACAGACAACAGAGAGAGAAAAATGGCAGACAACACGACAGAGAACAGAAAGAGAGAGAGAGAGAGAGAGAGAGAGAAATAGCCGACAACACGACAGAGAACAGAGAGAGAGAGAGAGAGAAAAATGGCAGACAACACCACAGAGAACAGAGAAAGTGAGAAAATGGGCGGACAACACGACAGACAACAGAGAGAGCGAGAAAACGGGCGGACAACAGAGAGAGAGAAATAGACAACAGAGAGAGAAAAAGGGAAAAAGGGCAGAAAACACGACAGAGAACAGAGAGAGAGAGAGAAAAAGGGGCAGACAACACGACAGAGAACAGAGAGAGAGAGAGAAAAAAAGGGCAGACAACACGACAGAGAACAGAGAGAGAGAAAAATGGCAGACAACACGACAGAGAACAGAGAGAGAGAGAAAAAGCGCAGACAACACGACAGAGAACAGAGAGAGAGAGAAAATGGCAGACAACACCACAGAAAACAGAGAGAGAGAGAAAAATGGCATACAACACCAGAGAACAGAGAGAGAGAGAAAAATGGCAGACAACACGACAGAGAACAGAGAGAGAGAGAGAGAGAGAGAGAAATGGCAGACAACACCACAGAGAGAGAGAGAGAGAGAGAGAGAAAATGGCAGACAACACCACAGAGAACAGAGAGAGAGAGAAAAATGGCAGACAACACCACAGAGAACAGAGAGAGAGAGAGAAAAAGGGCAGACCACACGACAGAGAACAGAGAGAGAGAGAGAAAAAGGGCAGACAACACCACAGAGAACAGAGAGAGTGAGAGAAAAAGGGCAGACAACACCACAGAGAAGAGAGAGAGAGAGAAACAGGGCAGACAACACGTCAGACAACAGAGAGAGAGAAAAAGGGCAGACAACACCACAGAGAACAGAGAGAGAGAGAAAAATGGCAGACAACACGACAGAGAACAGAGAGAGAGAGAGAGAGAAAAATGGCATACAACATGATAGAGAACAGAGAGAGAGAGAGAGAAAACGGGCGGATAACACGACAGAGAACAGAGAGAGAGAAAAAGGGCGGACAACACGACAGACAACAGAGAGAGAGAAAAAGGGCAGACAACACAACAGACAACAGAGAGAGAGAAAAAGGGCAGACAACACAACAGACAACAGAGAGAGAGAAAAAGGGCAGACAACACAACAGACAACAGAGAGAGAGAAAAAGGGCAGACAACACCACAGACAACAGAGAGAGAAAAATGGCAGACAACATGATAGAGAACAGAGAGAGAGAGAGAGAGAGAAAACGGGCGGACAACACGACAGACAACAGAGAGAGAGAAAAAGGGCAGACAACACAACAGACAACAGAGAGAGAGAAAAAGGGCAGACAACACCACAGACAAGAGAGAGAAAAATGGCAGACAACACGACAGAGAACAGAAAGAGAGAGAGAGAGAGAGAGAAATGGCCGACAACACGACAGAGAACAGAGAGAGAGAGAAAACGGGCTGACAACACGACAGACAACAGAGAAAGTGAGAAAATGGGCGGACAACACGACAGACAAACAGAGAAAGCGAGAAAACGGGCGGACAACAGAGAGAGAGAAATAGACAACAGAGAGAGAGAAAAAGGGAAAACAGAAAACACGACAGAGAACAGAGAGAGAGAGAGAACAGACAACACGACAGAGAACAGAGAGAGAGAGAGAGCAGACAACACGACAGAGAACAGAGAGAGAGAGAAAAAGGGGCAGACAACACGACAGAGAACAGAGAGAGAGAGAAAAAGGGGCAGACAACACGACAGAGAACAGAGAGAGAGAGAAAAAAGGGCAGACAACACGACAGAGAACAGAGAGAGAGAGAGAAAAATGGCTGACAACACGACAGAGAACAGAGATAGAGAGAAAAAGCGCAGACAACACGACAGAGAACAGAGAGAGAGAGAAAAATGGCAGACAACACCACACAGAACAGAGAGAGAGAGAGAAATGGCAGACAACACCACAGAGAACAGAGAGAGAGAGAGAAATGGCAGACAACACCACAGAGAACAGAGAGAGAGAGAGAGAGAGAGAGAGAGAGAAATGGCAAACAACACCACAGAGAACAGAGAGAGAGAGAGAGAGAAAAATGGCAGACAACACCACAGAGAACAGAGAGAGAGAAAAATGGCAGACCACACGACAGAGAACAGAGAGAGAGAAAAATGGCAGACCACACGACAGAGAACAGAGAGAGAGAGAGAGAAAAATGGCAGACAACACCACAGAGAACAGAGAGAGAGAGAGAAAAAGGGCAGACAACACCACAGAGAACTGAGAGAGAGAGAAACAGGGCAGACAACACGACAGACAACAGAGAGAGAGAAAAAGGGCAGACAACACAACAGAGAACAGAGAGAGAGAAAAAGGGCAGACAACACAACAGAGAACAGAGAGAGAGAAAAAGGGCAGACAACACAACAGAGAACAGAGAGAGAGAGAAAAATGGCAGACAACACAACAGAGAACAGAGAGAGAGAGAGAGAAAAATGGCATACAACATAGAGAACAGAGAGAGAGAGAGAGAAAACGGGCGGATAACACGACAGAGAACAGAGAGAGAGAAAAAGGGCGGACAACACGACAGACAACAGACAGAGAAAAATGGCAGACAACACGACAGAGAACAGAGAGAGAAAAATGGCAGACAACACGACAGAGAACAGAAAGAGAGAGAGAGAGAGAGAGAGAGATAGAAACGGCCGACAACAGACAGAGAAGAGAAGAGAGAGAGAGAGAAAAATGGCAGACAACACGACAGAGAGAGAGAGAGAAAAATGGCCGACAACACGACAAAGAACAGAGAGAGAGAGAGAGAGAAATGGCCGACAACACGACAGAGAACAGAAAGAGAGAGAGAAAAATGGCAGACAACATGATAGAGAACAGAGAGAGAGAAAACAGGTGGACAACACGACAGAGAACAGAGAGAGAGAAAACGGGTGGACAACACGACAGAGAACAGAGAGAGAGAGAGTGAGAGAGAAAAATGGCAGACAACACAACAGAGAACAGAAAGAGAGGGAGAGAGAGAAAAATGGCAGACAACATGATAGAGAACAGAGAGAGAAAAAGAGAAAACGGGCGGATAACATGACAGACAACAGAGAGAGAGAGAGAGAGAGAGAAAACGGGCGGACAACACGACAGACAACAGAGAGAGAGAGAGAGAGAGAGAAAACGGGCGGACAACACGACAGACAACAGAGAGAGAGAAAAAGGGCAGACAACACGACAGACAACTGAGAGAGAGAAAAAGGGCGGACAACACGACAGACAACTGAGAGAGAGAAAAAGGGCGGACAACACGACAGACAACTGAGAGAGAGAAAAAGGGCGGACAACACGACAGACAACTGAGAGAGAGAAAAAGGGCGGACAACACGACAGACAACAGAGAGAGAGAAAAAGGGCGGACAACACGACAGACAACAGAGAGAGAGAAAAAGGGCGGACAACACGACAGACAACTGAGAGAGAGAAAAAGGACAGACAACACTACAGAGAACAGAGAGAGAGAAAAAGGGCGGACAACACGACAGAGAACAGAGAGAGAGAAAAATGGCAGACAACACGACAGAGAACAGAGAGAGAGAAAACAGGCGGGCAACATGACAGAGAAGAATGAGAGAGAAAAAGGGCAGACAACGAGTGGAGAGAGAGAGAGAGAGAGAGAGAGAAGAAGGGCAGACAACTCAACAGACAAGAGGAAGAGAGAAAGGTTAGGCAACATAATAGCGATGAGAGAAAAGACAGATAACGGTGAAAAGAAGGACGTAAAAGAGGAAGTGAGAATGTGCTGTAAAATGAAAAAAGATGAAGAAAATTTATAAATAAATAAAGAGAATCAAAGACGTAAAGCAATAATATAACAAAAGGAATTTAGAAAGAAAGAAGCAGAAAGAAATACAGAAACAGAGAATGAGTGAAAGAAAAGATTGTAAAGAGATAAGTCATGAATTATCAAATCTCGTAAATGTTTTTTTTTTTTGCCCATTTTGAATTTAAAAAGCCCTGAAAGATTATAATAGAAACATGTTAAGACCTCTTTGCAGAGATTTGAAAGTAAACAGCAAGAATGGAAAGATAAAAAAGTCAATTGAAGAAGTTGAAAACAAAATAAAATCAGTTGAGAGAGAAATATTCTCTAATGTAATCCACTGCTAAAAGCTTAGGTTTTAGAAGCAATTTGATATACATTTCTAATAACGTTCTGAGATTCGGTAGCCAAGTTTGGTGCAGAGAATTTTTCAATAACTGGAATCTCCATTAACTTTGCTACATTTATCATTTAACCCGTTCCTGGCCCAAATGCATTCTTGTTTAGAATACGTCTCGGTTGATACCAGAAAGAAATTGGTTCTACAATAAAAAGAAAGATTCTTCAAATGTGTTATTCTTTACTTCAGGAGAATGGCATCATTTTTAGTCAAAAGCACGTTTTTAGTTTTCATCTTTTTTAACAAGTTCAGTGGTCTTCATTTTTGAATGAAATATAATTTGATCAAACTTTATTGTGAGAGAGAGAAAGCAATTTAGCAGAGGCTTTCTGATTGAAGATTTCATAAACAAATTTTAAAACATTTGAAAGGTTTTTGTTTGAATTTCTGAAATGAGGATTCATCATTATATTTTCCATCATCTTTATTTTTATTATCACAACATTTCAGCCATTATGTCCTCTGGCCTTCTTCAGGTGTTTGCCTATATCCCTAGACATAAAGAGTGGAAGGAGAATAATCTACTCCTATAGATTAAATAGTCCTTTTCAAAATTTCTTGAAAGCTGAGACATACCTGAAGAAGAGCACAATGGCTGAAATATTGAAATAACAACAAAGTCAAAATAACAATGATTTGAAAGGTTTCTAACATTCATTCAAAGACTTATGTTTACAAAAATCAGTAGTACATCTTATTGCTAGATAACCCATCACATTTTATTTAACAGGACAAAAATTTATTGCTTATAAAAATTTCTTTGGACAAGATGGCAACATTTTTTCAGTTCTTCTTCTATGTGTCCTGTCCCTTCAGGACGTAGGTGATCGTGGCTTTCCACGTCTCCCTATCCCTGGTGGCTCTTAGCACGCATTCTCCTGTTACACCATGCAACCCTCGCTCCATCATCCAACTGATTAGATCGTTCAAATATGTTATCCGTTGCTTTCCCCTGTCTCTTTTTCCTTCTATCTGGCCTGTTAGTATAAGGTTCTCCAAGCCCTCTTTCCTCATTCCATGTCCCAGGAACTTCTTTCTGATGCTCACTATTAATTTCCTTTTCGTTTCCATCCAGCCATATTGAGATGATGTCTTTTTGTCGTTAACATGACAAAATACATAACTATTCATATTGTCCTGCACAACTCTCATCTTCTTACTCAGTGTTTTTCTTATCATAAATGAATCTTTGCTTAATTCTCTTCTACTTTTATTGCTCCTGAGGACAAAGAAACTACAGATGAAGCCAAAAGATTTACACTGATAATAAGCCTAGCAGAAAAAAATATATATATATTTTGACATATACAATTTATCCTTTTGCTGAAATAAAATATTTTTTGATGTTTTGAAGCCGTAGGGAGATGGTTAATGTTTATTTTATTCGGCCTTGTGTCATAACCAAACTCCATACAGCTTACAAGTTTTATCCAGACTTGTCATCATCAGCAGAAGGTTTGTGTATATTTGTGGAAGAATAAAATATACATTTTTGATGTTAAAATAGAAATTTATTCTAAGGAAAGATTAATAAGAATTGGTAGAAATTAATGTTCAATGAGAAAGTTGAGGATATCAAGCGTTCATGGAAATGTTCTTGTAGTAATAATTAGTTGAAAGAGTTTATACTTACGTATGTATGTATTAGTATTTGTAGGTAGGAATGTCTTCGAATGGAGAAAAAGAAGTAAAATGAATCAGCACATGAGAAAGAAGAAAAAGAACACGGTGCGATGTGATCTTGGTATGGAGTTTGTTGTCTCGGTGCTCCCATCCGTCTTGACTTGGTCACAGATTTGGTTAAGCAGTGGAATTCAGTGATGTGACCGGCTCCAGAGGACATTTTCTTCTTTTTCTATTTCGTATCCAATCAGGATCCTAAATTGTTTTTTTTTTTACACGGACTTGTGAAATTTTGCCATGGTTTCAGTTTTTCGAAAATGTTTTTAGTCGTTTGAATCCACTTTTGCAGCTGTGCAATTTTATTTTGTATGTTTTAGTTGAGTTTTTCCAAAATGCTTTTAATTCTTCATTTTTTATCCACCACAGTTTCACAGCCTGCTTCTCTTTCATTAGTTTCTCTCTCAAATTGTTTATGATAGGGTTACAAGGATGCATATATATAAATATTAATAATGCCTAAAAAGTTGTCAGAGGATTCTATTGAGTCCTACTTGTTATTACAAAAAAGTTTTAATTCATGAAGTAGTCATGAAAATTAGAAATATAATGTTTGGAAGATGCTAGAATGTCTGAGAAAATTCCAGTAGATTCAAGAGAATTCGAAATGTTCTAGAAATATGCAATTTAGGTGTTAGCCCCTATAAAAATAGGCTTTGAGAAGAGAGCAGTTAGTTGTTAATAGGATTTGCTCACATTATCAACTCCGGCCCAATTCGTGAATCTGTGCATCCAGCCGAAAGAATCTCTAAGAAAAGTTGCTGACCAACTAAAACCTGAAAGAGAAACTCATGGAACTAAAAGGATAAATAGATATTTTTGACTCTTTCATTGACCAAACTAATAATTATTCTTTCTATACACATTTGAGGATTTCCTAAAAGTATAGCATTTAAATCTCTTCGCTATCTTAACTGGGTAAAGATATTTGACACCTTCCTTCTCCTTTGTGATGCTTACCCATCACTCTGCCAGTAGTAAACTCTGTTTTCTGTTTTGAATGCAAAAAATTATAAATTTTGTAGATATATCATTTTGTGTTTATCATAAATTAAATATTTGTATATGATTTCTAACTCTGAATTTTGGTCAATCATTTTTTTTCCTTTTGTTACACTCAACACGTAACAATAGGATTAAGAAATAACTTTTGCTGTTGAAAACATTTGATTGCAGATGTCAAGAAATTCCTAATTTACTTGAACTTAAGATGACTTCCGTTGTATTTGTGTACAAACGTAACTTCATTTAGAGTAATAAACAGATTTATTTTAATTTCATGTTACCACCAAGACTGTCAGCAAAATCAGTGGCGAGCAAGAGTAACTATTTTTATTAAACATATTTAACATCACATTCAAGACTGGATGCCTGTCCATTTAGTATGAATAAAAAATAATATAAATCTGTTATAATTAATTTATATAATATATATTTTAATTAGAGTATCACTTTAAATCAAAGTTGTGGTCAGTAATTATAGTAAGCAACTAATACATTTAATGTGATGTTTTGCAAAAGATACCTTTCGTGGTTATATAATCTTATTTAAACTCCTTGAGTTTTCTCCTGTTTATTCCCTCTGGCAACTATTACAGGTATTAGAGGAAATTCTTTCCTCAATATTTTATTTTGTATTAATTTTTTTTATTGTTTTTAGATGTAGTTGTCACAAATTGAGTTTAGCTAAATTCTTTTCAATTGTAGCTGTGATAAAATTGGTGGGTAGATCAAAATAATTTTGATCCACTGGGTATGTCAGGAAAGACCATTTTTCTGTTTTTAACTATTTTATTAGTCTTTTTGTTTTGCACTGAATATTAAATAGTTAGCATATTAGAGGAGATTGAATGTATTTCTCTTCTTTATGTAAATACTGAGGATTGCAATCATTGATTACTATTACAGATTTTTGTTTTTTAATTATCATTTCACTCCAAACAAAACAGTATAGCCACTGGTGCACAAGGGGGGTTACATAAGAAATGAGAAAAAGGAACAAGTTATGGGGGAGTCATAGAATGAGTAAGAAGGGAATGAGAATACAGGTGTGGGAGTAGAGTGGAAAGGAAGAAGAACATGATACAAGGGTTGTCAGGGAAAGGATGCGAGTCAAGGAGATAAGAGATGGCAATTGACTTTGCATTTAAATTCTTGAAGATTGTAGCTATCAGGGAAGCAAGAATACAGAAGGGAATTCCACAGATGAGAAGTGTGAGAAAAGAAGCTACTAGAGTAGAAGTTGCAGTTACATTTGATCAGTTTCACTATAAAAGTGTGGGACCTAGCTGCTAGTCTAATAGGCCTAGTAAATTCATGCAGAGGGGACACCAGAGAGCTAAGATCATCAGAGCAGAAACTGTGAAAGTATTTGTAGAAGTGACAGAGGAAAGCCATATTATGTTGGTGAGAAAGTGACTGGAGTTGAGCAACCAGGTTGGGATCAGTTACATTACAGATTCTTCGTTGGATTTTATTAAGAACCCCCAGATGAATAGTAGGGGAACCTGACAGCAGTATTCAATGCATGGGCAGATGGTAGATTTATGCATGTGCAAGATGGATTCAGACAAGAAAAACTTCCTGGCTCTATACAGTGAACCGACCTTCCTAGCAGTAGATTTAGCTATGGATTCAATGTAGTCATTCCACTTGAGATCAGCTGAGAGATTTAGGCCGAGTAGGCACAGTGTTTTGCTTTCAGAAAGACTAGCTTGATCCATGCTGATGCAGTGGGGATAGGAGTAATTCTCTATGGTGATTAATGGATAGCAGCTTCGATATGATTTAATTCAGCCATTTCTTACCCCAGTCCACCATAGTTCGGAGATCCTTTTCAAGATCAGCAGTGAGGTTTGCTTTGTCAGCCTCTGCAGATTTCTAATCAAAGCAGGAGTAATTGGTGGTATCGTCAGCATAGGTGCCTACTTGGGATCTTATTACATCAAGGAGATCATTGATGAAGATCAGAAAAGGCGTAGAACCTAAAATAGAGCCTTGAGGGAGACCAGCATTCTGGAAACATGCCCATTCAATACTACCTTCATTTTGAGATTTGAAAGGAACAAGTGGATTAGATCAAACAAGCGTCCAGTTATACCATAGCCCTGTAGCTTGCGTACAAGGCCAGCATGCCAGACTGTCAAATGCTTTGGAGATATCTAGTGCAACAGATCTAGTTTAGCCGTTCTTATGGAGAGCCTGGTATATATGTTCTGTGATTGTCGTTAGCATATCAGCAATAGACCTGGTGAAGCAGAAACCATACTGTTTATCAGAAGAGGCATTGATAATATTCTCGAACTCCTTGCTAAAAATTGGTAAGAGGCTTATAGGGCAATAATTAGAGGGGTCTGAGGGTTCTCCAGCATTATTAAATACAGTAACCACAGAGGAGGACTACCAGCAAGCAGGAAAGCAAGAAGCAGAGAGGCAGTAGTCATAGAGTTTGGCGAGAACAGACGAGTGTTCAGGGGCACATATTTTCAGGACAATAATTGGTATTCAGTCAACTTCGCCTGCTCATGGGGTCAAGGTTTGAAATTATGTTAGAGACCAACAAGGGGGTTATGTGAATGTCATTCAGTTGATCTTCAGTTCTAATTGGAAAATCAGATGAATCAAATGTTGAGTTGGTGGAGAATCTGTGAGGAAAGCATTCGACCTTGTCCACTGAAGATGCAAGGACCTCAAATTTATTGATTAAAGTGAGGGCTTGCTGTTGTTTAACACATATCTACAAAACCACCAGTAGTATTTGTAGCAAAACTTGTGGGATGCTATATGCTGATTCATTCTTTCAGGAAACAACAGTTTAGCATCATTTAGGATCCTCTTGCACTCATTATGAGCTAAGGTAAAAAGGCACCTATTATGGTTAGATGTGTGGCTCCAATAAAGCTGAAAGAAGTGATTCCTGTGGGCAATAGCAGCCAAGCAAGCAGAGGAGAACCAGAGGGAAGAATGGGGTTTAAATTGTAACTTCATGGCTGGGATAAAAAAGCATCAAACATTGATGCCAGCTTTAACCAAAAAGGAAACTTTGGAAGCACAGTCTTCAATGGGAAGACTAAAACCTTAAACATGTGGATGTGTACATTGGAAGCACAGTCTTCAATGGGAAGACTAAAACCTTAAACATGTGGATGTGTACATTTGTGATTTATTTATTCAGATGTTTGTTTATTTTTCTATTTTTATTTTAAGGTTTGGTCATTTTTTTGTTTAGTTTAAAATGTTGGTTTTGTCTAAAGTACATTACATTATCAACACTGTATAGACAAGTGCATATTGTAGAGCATATATTTGCATTTTTCATGATGACATTTTACAAGGTATTTGATCCTAGCTTTGGATTTTTAAGAAATGTAGTAGGCATTTATTTTTATGTCTGCATTTTGAGATAAGTTCTGACCCTTTATTGCGTTGGTCTTGGAAAGTGATTATAGCTATTTTTTTTCCTCCAAATGAAGTTTACAGTTCTACTCCATCACCTCTAGAATAATTTGAAATGACCCACCAAATAACTATTAGGATGATATAATACATAACAGACCTTACTGCCAATAATGCACCACTGACCATCATATGTAAATAGTAGAGCCAAAATGCAACACACATGGCCCGAAGATTGGGTTTATGCATGAAATGAACTGTCAGTGTTTGGCATTGATCTCAGTGTCTACTTTTATATTTACATACACTTTCTCTGACATTGAGCACTCTTACCCATAAATATAACATAAGACTTTCTTATATATATATATATATATATATATATATATATATATATATATATATATCTCCTTGACAAAATCCAACAGAGAATCTGTAATGTGATTGATCCCGACTTAGTAGCTCAAATACTTTCTCACCGGCGCAATACGGCTTCCACTGTGTCTCTTCTAAAAATACTTTCATGGCTTCTGCTCTGATGAACTTAGTTCACTCCTGCTCCCTATTAATGAATTTACTCAAGCCACAAGATTAGCAACTAAGTCCCACCCTTTTTTACTGTGAAACCAATAAAATGTAAACATAAATTCTACTCCAGCAGCTTCTTTTCTCGCACTTCCCGCCTGTGGAATTCCCTTCCATATACTTGCTTCTCTGACAGCTACAATCTCTAAGAATTTAAATGTAAAGTCAGTAGTCATCTCCTATCTCACTGACTTGCATCCTCTCTCTCATGCTCCTTTCTTCATCCACTCTACTCTAATCAGTATTCTCATCCTTCTCTTACCCACTTCATGACACTCCCTATAACCTGTCACTCTTTCTCATAATTTTCTTCCTATGTAACCCCCAGCAAAATAGTGGCAGTAAAATGCCTTGCTTGGGGTGACGTGATTATAAAATAAAAAAAAAATTTAAAAAAATAATATATATATATATATATATATATATATACCAAATGGAAGGAATATTGTAAGGTCTGATGAAATGAGCTAATTAAGCTCATAGAAATTAAACCAATTGAAATGACATATTGAGTTTTCCTTTATATATATATTTAAATTGTATGTATTTTGGCAGCATTTTTTCATTAATACAGGTTTCGTTGAATAATATAAACAAATTTTGTCTATTTATTTTGTGTAGGATCCTTTTGTATAGTCTGATAAGCTTTATGGTGCTATTATTAAAATGTTTGTTTAATTCCACTTTGTTAATAACTTAAATGTTCTATGTTCACTATATGTTAATGTTCATTCTTTGATAATGGCTTATGTAAGCCGAAAGCTCAGACCTGATAAAAAAAAAAAAAAAAAATAAACAATTACTGTGATTTCTTGTCATCTTTTAACGATAGCATCATCAAGCTTATCAGACTATACGAAAGGATCCTACACAAAATAAATAGACAAAATTTGTCTATATTATTCAACAAAACCTGTGTATGTATATAGCTCTGCATATTCAGTTCTTCTAATTGTGCACCCTTTTTTTTAACTAAACATTAACTAGTACTTCTTTCTGTTTTCGGTGAGCGAGTGTGTGAGAGAGAAAGAGAGAGAGACGTAGCTAAAGTTTAAAATGAAAATTCTTTGATGAAGCTTTTATTTTAGTTTTAATTCTAAGCTAATAGATTAAATATGACATTGCCAATAATCACTTTACTCTTTTGCAAAACTAATTTAAATTTACTGGAATTGCTAAACAAAAGAAAATGATTTCAGTGTCATTTTTCCCTTGTTCATCAAAATCTAATTCTCTCGATTAAAAAAAAAAAATCTTCAAAGAATAAAATATACTTTTCTGAAACTTTATTTGAAGAATATTAACTGATTTAAAGTATAATAAATCTGGTTTCAAACAAATGTTATTTACTTTAAGTTTAAAATATCAGAGAAATCTATTTTTTTTAACATGGTGGTAGCTTTTTATTTCAGATGTCAAATGGATGTTTATGTGTTTTTTTTTACAGCACCAAAATCTCCAAAAAATAAGTGAATATAACATGAGTGCCTTTTTTAAAGAACTAGCAGTATAGCCCGGCATTGCTCGGGTGTAATGAAAGCTTTAAAACTAATCTGAGTCTGAGCTCCAGGTCCATGGTCCTGGAGCTCAGACTCTTTGGACGTTGACACAAAAGACTAAAAAGCAATAGTTATTTCCAGTTAAAGTGAAACCTTAGACTGAAAGAAAAATGAATGGATGTAAGTCAAATTTTGATTTCCTGGTATCGATATCAAATAAGTTTTTTTCGTTGTAAACTGAATTTTGAAGGCTAAATAAGTCCTCTGAGTAAATGGTATCATGGCTGAGACTAAGAACTACAATTATACCTACTTAGAGCCAAACCCGAAGCAAAAACTAAAATAAAAGGGCTGAAAAAAAATACAGACATACAGGCAGATAAACAGACATGCACACAAACATCTTGCTTTTATATATATTATCAATTTTCTGCACTATTGTAAGAACTGCAACCTTGAAACTTCTGAATATCATTTTTTATGTCTTTGTCTATGAGTGTATCAAATTTGATTAAAATTGGACCACTCCTTCTATAACCCGATTTTTTTCAATTATCGATATTTATCGGGGGTACCTCGACACAAAACCTACCTAAGAACACTCGCAGACGCTTATAGTACAACTGTGTAAATTTTCAAGAAAATTGGTTCAGCCGTTTCAGAGTCTATAGGTAACGGACACAGACACACACATACATGCAGAGACAAAGTTCCATTTATAAATAAGTTTAGATTTTAAATACTCAGTAATCTTACAAATTTAGGAAAATATTTCCTGTAATCTAATGTTTTATTAAATTTTAGAAATGTTGGCTTCAAAATTACAATAGTTATCACTCTTATTTTCTAATAATATTGTATGATCATCTGTATGTACAAAAGTCAGCAAGTTGATATGCATATAAAAGAAATTCAAAATTTTTTTAAGAATATTGGTGTTTGACAATTTGTAAGCTTTTTCACTAATGATTAGTAAATATAGTTTCTACTTAATATTACCTAACAATGTCAAAGTAATGCCAAAATCTAAGATTTAGAACTTAATTATTCTAATTAAAATTTAAAAAAAAACAAAAACCATGAGAACAATTCTTGTAAAACAATTCATTATTCAATGGAAAAAAAAAATTAAGTGTCTTTAATATATATTATTCATAAAAGCAATTAAAAGCTTTTCTAATTAAATAATGTCTTAGTTTTGTTGCATTTTATGTTTCATGATAGCAGATTTTTAGTAACTGATTTAAAAAAGAAAAAAAAATTTTCTAAAGAGTTTTACTTTTAACTAATGTAAATATTATGTGGGGACAGATTTAATTTCCAAAACATTAAATAAATGTTTGGGTTTAACAGATATTTTGGGTGTGTGTGTGTGTATATATATATATGTGCGTGAAGAAAAAAAAATTTAAATAGTTTTGTTCATTTCAAAATTAACTGCTATGCTAATTAATTAGTTCACCTGGTAATGTAAAAAAAAAATTCCATCAAAATTTCAAGTATTCTAAAAAGAAATAAACAAAATATAACAAAAATAATCTAAAAATAAATCTTTCTGCTTAATAACAAAAATATTGATAAAACTTAACAAGTTTGGGACATTTTTTTCATCATGGTATACCATTTCTTTTTTTAAATAAATCTGTGGTAGTACCATTTTTTTTTCTAATCATGTTCACTCTCTAAGCAAACAGAAAAATGTTGTTGCTTGTGAATTATTTCAGTTGGTGATGAAAGTTGAGGGGAAAGAGAAAAACCAAAAAAAAAAAATTTAGATTAGATTCTGTTCAAAGCTGCTTGCAGATAAGCAAAGAAAATGAAATGACCAAAACAAAGATACTAATTTGAATAATTAATAGAACAAATATATAGCTTATCTCTGAGGAGGAAGAGGGTGCTTTCCTTTTCAAATAACCTGTGCTTTTATTAAGTTACTAGTGTACTTATACCGTAAAAAATTATGCCAATTGTTAGAAAAGTTTTAATAGTGAAATGCAATGAAACAAAAATTCTGAAACAAAGTATTGAGATTCAATAAAGCAGAGATAAAGAATTCAAAACTAAAATAAAAACCAATGAACCGTTTAATTAATCTGTTCTCTTTATATTTTTCTCATGTTCAATGGTATCTATGATTTATTGATTACTCTTGGTATTATATAAATCACTTTTTGCTCAGCATCTTTTCATGTTGAAAATTTAACAATGAAATGGAGATATCTCTTGGAAGTAAAAGGTTAACAGAATGACAAAGACGGCAATGACAAAACCTATTTTAAAACCAAGTTGAAACAAGATGATCATTTAATAGACAAAAATATCTGAGTGCCTCATGTGAAAGGCTTGAACAAATAAAGCTGCAATCTAAGAAATGTAGGAGGAAAAGAACAGATTAATTAAATGGCTCATTTTGCTTGGCAACTAATTTTGTCTAAATGTAAATAAATATTTTATTTGCATAAATTATTAAAATGATTAAGGAAAGTAATCACTCATAAATTTACTAAAGTTGATTTAGATCCCTTCCCACTACACATGAGACATGAAAGAAAGATATATATATATATATATATACACAAAGATAAT
Source organism: Ascarosepion bandense (assembly GCA_037127315.1). NCBI lineage: Eukaryota > Metazoa > Mollusca > Cephalopoda > Sepiida > Sepiidae > Ascarosepion > Ascarosepion bandense. The sequence continues at coordinate 2,502,223 of JBBBDQ010002261.1, read as the reverse complement.
TTATTATAATATTTGGTGATTATTCTGCTTTATTTATAAAAAGAAACAAAGAATTAAAATATTTGTGCAGATCCGCTAGAAAGAACATCAAGAATTCCCAAATCAGATTATCGACAATCAAAAGTGTTAATGATTTCAAAAGAGAAATATCTTTTCAAGTTAAAAATCTTCTGCGTTTCATATATCAATGAAATGGAAATATCTCTCCAAAAGAAAAAGATTAGCAAAAGAATGACAAAGACGGCAATGAAAAAGCCTATAGGGTACGATGAGTTAAGGGTCACCATTTTACATTTTCAATTTTGCACATGGGCTGGTGTTTTTTTATTCAGTCAACTGCACAGTATATTAGGGTCATTTGGGAACCATCTGTGAGAAGGGCACCACCATATTCGGAAGATATATCCAATTAACATCAAGATGTTTGGAGTGATCACAACATTATACCTCTATTTATCTACCTATGTCGCCACAGACTCAAGTCGGAGGAGGTAGTACTGCCCTGGGTCAAGAGGGTGACTGCTGGAAGACCCTATGTCAACAAGACTACACCATGTCACACAAGCAGGAGATGCTAGTCATTGCTGATAAACAATTTGTGCAACCACATCACCCCTTACATGTAACTCCCCAGGCTGCAACCCCCTGTGCAACACAGTTGAGCAAGAGACCAACAAAACTCATAATACCAAATATGAACTGAAGGCAAGGATCATGGCAGCATTCAGAAACTTAAACAAAGAGACCGTCCAGAAGAGTTGCAGGAGATTCTGAAGTCACGTGGTGGCCGTGGTTGAAGGAAATGGCAATTTTATTGAATAAATTTACTCTTTACTATTTCAACACATATTTTGTAATTTTGGCAAATATATCTGTTAAAATGAGACATCAGCGTTATTTTCATTTTTGTATAATTCATTTATTGCACACTTTATTTCAAGACAAAGTTGAAGCAAAATGATCACTTAACAGGTTAATGTGCTTCACATGAAAGACTTGAGCATATAAAGCTGCTAATAAATGTAAGAGTAAAGAAACTGATTAATTAAACAGTTCATTTTGCTCAAGAACTAATTTTGTTAAAAAGTAGATAAATATTTTATTTGTATTAAAATGACTAAGAGAAGAAATCACTCAGATTTACTAATTTAAATTGATTTACCTCCCCTTCCCACTACAGATGTGGCAGGAAATATATAAATAAACACACAAGAAATATAAATAAATGCAAATTAAAAATTATATGGTTAGTGATAATGTTATTTAGCCTTTAACTACATGAGTGCTGAAAAGTTCTAAACCAAAGGAAGAAGGAATTCTGTATTTGATCAGTCAGATTTGGGGAAGTTGATTGGGTAGAAGAACTTTTCACCACCGCATGCAACAATTAAAGGCTAAAGAAAGTATATTAAATAAAGTGTAGCAACATTGATCAGTTGTTAGAAAAGGGATATTATTTAGTGATATGTATTCATACCCTGACACTAACTGCAACCTCTCACGTCTCATAACATTCCTCCTTGTCTGTAAAAGTCTTCTAGAACAACCAGCCAGTAATCAACTAGAATGGAATTTGGGGCTGACTGACCAAAAAAAAAAAAAAAAAACCCCACCAGGGCAAATTGGTAGGTCGTTTAAATAATAACCTGGGAGATTCCATTCTGTTACATGCAAATCCATTCTATAAGTATTGATTGGCTGATAATTTCAGTGTGTATACTGAGCTCCATAAATATTGAGCACAATATCCACACTCTTGAATGGGCACCTTCCTGCAGGGAGACAAAAGGAGACAGCCATGTTGAAAGGTAAGTTATTTGACTTCTACATCTCCCTCCTCTCCCCACTGTGGGAGCATAGTGGCCGCTGGGGGGGAATCAGTTCCTTATCGCCTGGTTGATTATATGGGAATAGTCGGGATAGAGCCCTTGGGATCCTAGTTCATGATAACTGTGACTGAGTAGGGCTTTGGGATGTCAGGTTTGCAAAGTAATGCTGCTATTTCCAGATTTCTCATCAGGTTGATGTGGCCTACATATATCTGTGTCTGTCGCTTCAGAGGACACAGGCCAAGGACTTGGGATAGGGGTCTTGACTGTAGGTGCCTCAAGTTTCCTCAGAAATCTATGGTTCTACAGGATTATCCTACCTGATCCAGCAACTCTAATTCTATATTGGCGGTTGGGCAGCATTTCTACTATTTGCCCACTTATGTCCCATCGATGGCTATTTGGATTTTGAATTGAAACTGTGTCTCCCTCACGAAGTGGGGATAAGTTATGTGCAGTACGATTGTACCTGTCAACAAGGCCTGCATTGCGTTTAGATAATGCCTTTTCATGCCTTCGGGCTGCACCCCACTTTCATCAGTAATCTCTTCACTCTCCAACTCTCTTCCTGACATCCCTGCAACCTGTCACTCCTCATCACATTCCTCCTATGTAACCCCCTGCACAACAGTAGCAGTAAAATGCCTTGCATGGGGCGACACGATTATAAAATAAAATAAAATAAAAAATGTATGACAATGTTTACCAATTTGGTAGTTTGTTGCCATATTATCAACTGTTAAATAAATAGATTTCTTGTGCTGTATGCAACGCATGGTTTGCTAAAGTTTAGGAGGAATCCTGGAGCAAAAATGAGACATTTTGCCTCTACAGCATCCTGAAGAGACATGGCACATACAAAAAAGAACTCAAACTTAATTGATACAAATTAATCTTTTTGAAGCATTTTTAAGTTAAATACATTAAAAACTATGACAGCATAAAGATTAGAGTCTCCAGTTTTATAGAAAATTACAATTGATTTTGATTACCAGACAAGTGCCTCACTTTAATAACCTTATTTCAGACTAAGTTAAACAAATATTCACTTGTAATATTGATATTTTAGAAGTACATTGACAAAAAAAACATTGAACACAATGTTAAAGCACAGGTTTTGAATTATGAATTCTTAGAGGTGGTCATATCATAATAGAATTTAGTTTTATTAAACTAAATAAAATTTACTTAATAATGAGCCCCTTTAATTGCTCTCTCAAAATTTACAGCAAAAGTGCATCTTTGAAAAATGAACCCATGATTAATTAGCATTGGCTTTCATTTAATTCCTCAAAAATGGACTAATGATAAACATATAAGAAATGATTTCAATAAAAATGAGTTTATCCCTTCTGATAGAGACAGGATTTTTTCTCTAGATCATTTATTCACATGCAGAAAATAAAACTAGGTGCCTTTTACTTGAAAACTGAAATTTTATAGATCATAAAAGTCTAATAAAAATGCTGTTCTCTTGGAGATGAACAGAAATAAATAAATACCATAAAATGATTCACTGGCTGTGTCTGTGGAGGAGGAAAATGTATAAGTGATCACATTTTCATAAAATGTTTGTCTATGCTTAATATGGTGAAAATAAGACTTTTTAAAGAAAATTTCAGAAGCATTTGAAGTGAATTTAACAAATAAAAGCGCTTTGAAAAAGAAATAAGTAATTTCCAAAAAACAACCATATTTCTTTCTCCTCATTTTTGGAAATTACTTTTTTCTTTTTCAAAGCTCTTATTTGTTAAACTTTTATTTGTGAGAACTAAAAATAATTGTTTAAAAATAAATAAAAATTCTACCACAAGGGAGATAAAAAGTAGAATATGCAACTCAACAAATGGAAGAAAATAAATTTTTAAAAAATTCTCTCTATTATAATAAAGACCACTGCATATATATATATATGAGTGAATAAAAAAATGAGGAAAAAATTTACAACGTCCAAAATATTAATTTCAAACAGTGCTCAATATATAATATAGAGCTGTGAATATTTATTATAAATTACAGTTTAGAACATATACAGACTTTTATTTACTACAAAGTGTACATTTTGTTTCGACATATTGTAATTTCAATGTCGAAACAAAATGCACACTTTGTAGTAGATAAAAATTTATACATATTTTAAACTGTAATTTATAATATATATATATATAGTCATCCACAGACAGATCTGTTTCACTGTATCACAGCTCATCAGTACGGTTAGACTCCGATTGCCTTTTACCCAGGATTGAAACCCAACCGAATTGGCGTCAGTCGGCGATTCTACCTCTGAGCTATGGTCGTTCGGTAGAAGAAGGCAGACTTTTTAGTGTATACATTATCATTATACATGCCCAATAGCCAGAGTGCTCTAATTCCTTACAGAGGAATGAGCGGATGCATATATGCCAGAGTAGCTACTGTTTTTCAAAGTCTACTATTCTTCCAGAGTGCTCAATCAAGGTGTGATATTCTCTCTTGTCAAGCTCAGTGGTCATAACCTGTGAGGAAACAGCTAATAATCTTCTCAAATATTTTGCCATCATTTTTATGGCAGGGGTATACTTGTTTTTTTAATTAAATACAAATTGACCTCTAGTTAACCCTTGGTCAACACTTATACATTCCCTTAAAGCAACACAAGCAAACATCTTTTATCACATACCTGTAACTGTTTCAGAACTCATCTGGTGGGTCAAGCCAGTTCTATCAAACAAACCCACCACATCCAAAGGAAAGCTGACCAAGCGTAACAGAGGTCATATTCATTCTTCTGGGAACATTTATAGTAGGAGTTTCACTGGGAATTTGGATTTACAAGCAGACATCAAGTCGCATGTATGCACACTTTTATATACACATTTAGGATAGTGTGATCTGGTTCCTTCTCTTAGAATGGGTGCCACTCAAAGATATAGGATCCAGTCTGACCTGCTATTTTACCTGGTGAGAGAAAAGATGGATTCATGCCTTTCTCAAGGATATTAGCATGTAAGTGAAGGTAATAAACTTGACTGGAATTCAGGCTTGTCTCTCCGATTCCTCAATCTATTACTCTACTGTACCTCCTAATAAGCACAAATAATAAGAAAAAAAGAATTGTTGAATTCCTATCTTTCCCAAGGATATTAGCATGTAAGTGAATGTAATGAACTCGACAAGAATTCAAGCTCAGCTCTTCAATTTCTCAATCCAAGCTGTTAACCATTAAACCAGTGTCTCTTCATTTTTATTAAGTACACATATACAGCACAATATATAATCATACACTAATACCACACACACACTTTATTTATATTTATTCATTGCACACATATACACACGTCATACATATGACAACTTCCATGAAATAAAAAACACTACAACAGCTAAAATATAAATAGGAAAACAAGGAAATGGTTACTAATATCAAAGAGTGAGTAAGTGAGTAAGTGAGTGAGTGCGTGAGTTAGAGAATAAAACGCAGGGACATACGCAAAAACACATTACCGTAAACGACATGTTCAATATTCATACAAAATATATCTGAGCTTTACTGCTTTGCTCGAGATGTGGAATCGAAGAGAAAGCAAATTTCCCCCGCTCAGCAAAACTTAATGGGGATATCATACACAGACCAAAGTAGAACTTATTTCACCTAGTTTGATACTGGCAAGCGAGCGAGCGAAGTGGCACGCAAGATATTAGCATTTCTAAAGCCTTGGGTATCCGGCAGTACCTAGCCGGGCCACTTTCTTAAATATACGCAAGGGCCAATGACAGATTCCGGATTGGGGGATTATGATGTATACCTAGCTATTTAAGCATGAGAGGAAATATTCTTAAATGGATCAAGGCCTTTTCGACCAGGAGTGGTTGCATCAGGGTGCACGAAGGAAGAGATTGTCTGGGATCTGTGAGCCTGGAGATGCTATATTCCACAAGGCGGTGTCAGTAGTCCCCGATGTTTAATGTGATGGCCCAGAATCTGTAGAGGATCGGGGGGGGGGGGGGTAGGAGGGAGTGGAAAGCAGGGTTAAATGCTTTGTCAGGGGTTGGGAGTTCTGCTCACATTTGTGAATTCCCCACCCACAGCAGGAAGGTTGGAAAGCAAGGAGTGTGTGGATGGACAGTGGAAGATATATGGGTGGGGCTGACAAACCCCGGGAGTTTCTTGTAATCTGTCATAGTTCCTAGAGATGAATTTACAATATGGAAATGACACAGCCCAAGAAGTAGAGACTTTATTTCATAGTGGTTTCCATGCTGGCATATATATTGAAGACGGACAAGACATGACAGGCTGTTAGCATTTCCCTATGATTATGATGTACAGGGAAAAGATAAAAAAAAAAAATTTTTTTTTAGAATCTATAAGGGGGAGATGCTGAAAAGTTCTCAGCCCAACCCACTTCTCAAAGATATCAGAATTTTTGGGAATCCCTCTTTAGTCAGGCTAAGAATTTTTTAGTTCTCATTTTTTTTTTTAAATCAATTTTATGCCAAGCAAGGCAGTAAAGCCACTGAGACACAAGGGGGTTGCTGAGTGTGGAAGAGTTAGAAACATGAACAATTGTTAGGGAGCAAGAGCAAAATAAGAGTAATCAAGAGAACAGGAGATAGAAATTGGCATTGCACTTAAATTTTTGAAGATTGGCTGGAAAGCATGGAGCTGGAAGGGAGTTCCACAAGTGAAAAGTGTAAGAAAAGAAAATGTTAGCATAGAATTTACAGTTACATCTAACCAGTTCTACTGTAAACTGACAAGACCTTTTCACCAATCTAGTATTGCACTTAAATTCAAAGAACCTATGAACCATAGCAAAAAAACTCATTCAAACAATTACCATTAAAATATTTGGCAGACCTGAAGGAGACTACCACCACCTTTAAATTTGTTGTTTTTCATTTTTTTTTTTCAGTGCAGTCTTATCGATTACACCCTACACTTTCCGATTGACCAAAAAATATTTGGAAAAATTTCAATATTTAAACAATTTTAGGGGGGGCTCAGTTTTTCATACAACATTATAGTAAATCGATCCTCCATTTTGGAATCATTTGCCAGTATGGCATTACCACCACCTGTAAATTTGTTGATTACCAATTTTTTTTTTTTACTTTTATCAGTGCAATCTTATCGAATCCACCCTAAACTTTCTGATTGATAAAAAAAATTTGTAAAAATTTCAACATTTAAACAATTTTAGTGGGAGGCTCAGTTTTTCATACAGCCTTATAGTAAATCGATCATGTGTAATTAACTTTTTTCACTTGCACATATTCAACAACTGAATCCTTTGCAAAATTTTTGAATAAAGCCATTCTTGGAGATTCCGAGGAAGGTGCCATTGTAAGAACTGAAGAAAACTTGAAAAAGACAAAAACAAGAGCAACAACTCATGAAAAAAAAAAAAAAAAAAAAGAAAATATAAGCTAAAACAAAGCAACCCCAACATGAGTGGTTCCAAAATGGAAGATTGATTTACTATAATGTTGTATGAAAAACTGAACCCCCCTAAAATTGTTTAAATATTGAAATTTTTCCAAATTTATTTTGATAATCGGAAACTTTATATTATAATCGATAAGATTGCACTGAAAAAAGTAAAAAAAAAAAATTAAAACCAACAAATTTAAAAGGTGATGGTAGTCTCCTTCAGGTCCGCCAAATATTTATAGAAAAGACACAGTGAGGTAACCTTACAGTAGCTGGAAATTAACTGAAGCTGAGAAACCAGAACAAAGTCAATAATATTGCTGATTTTTCTTTGGATTTTATCAAGGAGCTCTAGGTAAATAGCAGGAGCATCAGACCATATGTGACAGCAATATTTTAAGCATGGGTGAATGGTAGACTTATAAATATGTAAGATAGAAGTCCAAAATCTAACAAATCTTTGCACAAAGAACAGGAAATTCTGTCGAGTCATGACGACCTATGACCTGAAGGGACACAGCACATAAAAGAATTGATTATTTCAGATTTTATTTTTTATATTTTTTGTAAAATCCTTTATCAATAACTTAAGTGCCGAGACAAGGTTGGTTTTTTTTGTTTTTTTTAATATTGAAATGTTTTACAATTTATTCTCATTTTCATATTGCTTTGTTACAATGTTTTTATGATAAATCAATCATCTAAAAGTGAAGAGGTGATACTAAATGATATTTGTAGAGGAATTGTTTCAACAGAGTTTAAATAATATCTAAACTTATTTATAAATGGAACTTTGTGTGTGTGTCTGTGTGTGCCCATTACCTATAGACTCTGAAAGGCTGAACCGATTTTCTTGAAAATTTACACAGTTGTACTATAAGCGTCTGCGAGTGTTCTTAGCTAGGTTTTGTGTCGAGGTACCCCCGATAAATATCGAAAATCGATAATCGAAAAAATTGGGTTCTAGAAGGAGTGGTCCGATTTTAATCAAATTTGATACACTCATAGACAAAGACATAAGAAACGATATTCAGAAGTTTCAAGGTTGCAATTCTTACAATAGTGCGGAAAATCGATAATATATATATATATATATATATATATATAAGGCAAGATGTTTGTGTGTGTGTGTTTTATCTGCCTGTATGTCTATTTTTTTCAGCCCTTTTATTTTAGTTTTTCTTAGTCTCAGCCATGATACCATTTACTCAGAGGACTTATTTAGCATTCAAAATTCAGTTTATGATGAAAAAACTTATTTGATATCAATACCAGGAAATCAAAATTTAACTTACATCCATTCATTTTTCTTTCAGTCTACAGTTTTGCTTTAACTGGAAACAACTATTGCTTTTTAGTCTTTCATGCCAACGTCCAAAGAGTCTGAGCTCCAGGACCATGGATTAGTTTTAAAGCTTTCATTACACCCGAGCAATGCCGAGCTATACTGCTAGTATATAATAGATCCTTCTATCTTTAATCAACAATGTTTTGTGTACTTTTTAACACCAACTTGAATTTTTTTCTTATTAAAAAGATGAATAATTAATTTCAACACATTCAACATTATGGATAAAAAAATTGTGAATGTTATATTGTGTTGTTATTTTGAGATTTAGCATGAGTAAAACAAATTCATGAATTAGGACAGAAAAGCCCTGAACGACGTCAAAATCTGCTAAAAATGTTTCGTCATTTAATTCAGTTTTGCTTAATTTGATTTGTAACATATGAATGATGAGGAGGGGTGTCATGGATAGCATACGTTGGCCCTGTATGGAGGTAAAGGTAATCTTTATCTACAAAAGAAATGAAAATAGTAGACAGGACAGAATCAGTGCACATCAGTGTCAACCGTTATTTGCAACTATCATTATAATCTGTACTCGTTATATTCTTCTACATTCATACAACAACTGTGGTCAGTAATCTTCTACCTTGAGGGACACTTGGTTGGGCCTTGGATTGAGTGGGGAAAAAAAAAAAACAGCAAACTAAGTACAGACTTTAGAGTTAAGGCCCTAAAACAGGAATTCCCAAACAATGAGATGTACTTTATAAAATGTGGTAAAAGGGGATAGCAGGTGAGGCAGAACGAAAGAAAATCAAAGATTTAGAAACAGTTTCAAAAAATTCATATGCCAAAAATAGATATGATTAAAAATTTTAAATATTGTAATGGATTACTTCTGTCTGCATCAGTCTCAGTATAAATAGTTATAATTATTGGCTGCTTTTATAGTTGTTAATTTTTTGCATTATATCAAGTATTAAAAATATATGTCGGATTTCTTCTCCCAACTGGTTGGAGGAAGGTGAGGTGGTGGGTTGCAATGAATTGCCTTATGAGTCATTGCTTACAAGCAATGATTTCTGGCCTGTAAAGGTTACACATTGGCGTGAATAACCACTAGCAAAATACACACCCATCCACTAGTTGACTAGGGGGAAAAAAACAAAAAAACAAAAAACAATCCACTGAGGGGTGAAAAGTCTTTTGTTTTATTCCCACCCCACTCACACATCTCATGCAAATGTGATAAACAAAAGTTGGTGCTGAAGAAATTAAATTTCTTGGAACTTGGTTCTATGACTGTCTCATGGATTCCATCTGGGCAAGTGCAAAATTACTATGTATATCAAATAACTAGAGTCCACAAATTGGAGGAGAGAGTTATCAATGATAATGTTCTGACTTTGAATTTTCAGTTATCTCCCTTTAATCCTTTGATTTTTGGAGGGGAGGTTCTTTTAATTTTTCTATTTTTATATGTACATTTTATTACATAAAATTTAGTGAGAAATGAAAAATGTGGCCCAGAGAACAATAAAAATTTTGGGAACCACTGTTATAAAAATGAAACCACTAAATTATTTAATGGATATCAGTCAGTTAAGTGCCATACATGATACATGCTTTGGGCGATCATGTCTCAAAAGAGACATGACTGACTGGGCAGAAGATTATTCCGCAGTAGGTTGCCATTGCTTTCTGTGGTATACTGGTTGCTAGCCAAGGCTATAGAACCCAATCTGTCTTGTTATTTAACCCATAACTAGAGGGAAGAGATGAATTGATACCTTCCTCAAAGGTATTTGAATGCAAGGAATTCAAATGGAATTCAAAATCGGCACCCCAATCTCTCATCCTGAGTCGATATCCACTACACCACAACACACATCCTATCCTTAAAGGATATCAGTCAGTTAAGTGCCATACATGATACATGCTTAGGGTGATCATGTCTCGAAAGAAACATGACTAACTGGGCAGAATATTATCCCGCAGTAAGTTGCCATTGCTTTCTGCGGTAGATTTGTTGCCAGACAATCTGTCCTATTAAATGGGGAGGAAGAGACGGATTAATACCTTTCCTAAGTGTATTTGTGCATAAGTGAATGCAAGGAATTCAACTGGAATTCGAACTCGGTACACCAATCTCTTGTTCCAAGTCGATATCCACTACACCACAACGCACATCCTATCCTTAAAGGATATATGTAGATTAAAAAAGTATTGGTTAGATGAAAACATAGCTGGTCCTGCATGAAGTCCTATCTCAGAGTCAGGTAGTATGAAAAAGTGACATAGAGAAGCAACATGAATGACAAAAATAGACTACAGAACATTAAGAAAAATAAAATATAACGAGAGGAGCACAGTGAAGAAAGATTTATTCTCCCACTTACATTATTCCAGTTATGGGCATTGTTATATTCATGATATAACAGCAACTGAAGCTCACAGACAAAAGGAAAAAGAATAACAAACATGCTTTGGTCGCAGAGAGACTTATTTACTACAACATACACTAAACTATATGAGGGTCATTCCGTAAATAAGGTGAATTTTTCGCCATAAGGACTTCTACGAGGGTCATTCAGTAAATAAAGTGAAAATATTCGCTATAAGGACTTCTACGAGGGTCATTCAGTAAATAAGGTGAATTTTTCGCTATAAGGACTTCTACGAGGATCATTCAGTAAATAAGGTGAATTATTCACTAAAAGGACTTCTACAAGGGTCATTCAATAAATAAGGTGAATCTTTTGGTATAAGGACTTCTAATACAGATAAAAGCTTACTTTTTTTTTTTCTTTTACTTCTTTTTCAAACAAAGGGATTTAATTTTTTTTGCAGATTGAAAAAAAACTTTGAGAGTTTTGGAGATTAACAAAGATGTCCAACCAAGAAGCTTGCTCCAGAATTGAACAAAGGTCAGTTATTGAGCTTTTGGTTACTGAAGGGTGCAAACCAGTTGAAATTCATAGGAAAATGTCAACTGTGTATGGTGCCACATGTTTCAGCCAAAAAACTGTCTACAAGTGGGTTAAATTGTTTAACGAAGTTTGAAAGTGACAGTCAAAAGTGCTGTGAGCGATTGGCTGAGACATCAGTTTAAAGATTTTTATGCTGAGGAAATACGGAAGCTTGTGCACAGATGGGAAAAGTGTGTGACACTGCTGGGAGACTACGTTGAAAAAAAAAAAAAAAAAAGTAAGCTTCTATCTACATTAGAAAAATTCACCTTATTTATTGAATGACCCTTGCACATATATTTGCAAGTGTATCATGTGGAGATCACATACTTACACAGCAAAGTATAAAGAGAAGCAAAAGAAAGGGTCTTACATATAATTTGGAGAAACTTCTGACCTGGGGAAACTATTTCTAGAACTCTGGATTTTAACAAGCTAGATTCATCTATGACCAAAAGGAAAGTGGCAACATGAGCTTTCTAATCTGCTGAGGAGGCAGATTTAGCTTCAGCCTGGGCCTTCTGGCACAAGCTAATAGAAAGCAAACTTCTCATTCGGTTGCTGTGCTTAAACTGAAAATTGACAACCACTTTGGTCACTGCATGGTAGGTACCTCCACTCATTTTTAATACCTAAATTTTAAAACTTAATTTTCAAAGATAAAAAAGTTTTCTTGAAACTTTAATTTTAGCTTTAATTGAAAACTAAAGGACTAAATTTACTATTTCCAGTAAGCAAAATACTCTGATGTATTTCAAACAAAAATTATATTGATTGGAATCTAAAATTTTGAGATTTTAAATTTTTTTTTCAATTTTAAAGCTATTTTTGAGTGATCGATACATTTTTAAACAATTCTTGGTTTTAAAAATCTTGAAAAATAAAATAAACATCTGTGACACAATATTTTTCCAAAATTAGCAAATTGAAAGTTAATTTAATCTGATTTACACAAGTATTACTTTTTTGTATCATGAATTTCATAATAAAAATATTTTTTAATCACGGAGGTGACAAGTGATTTATGACAGCTAATATGGTGACCAGAATTGTCCAAATTTTTTTTCTGTAAGAGGAAGAAACCATCAAACACATGACTTTTTAATGTAAGGTAAAAAGTACCATTAAAAAAAAGAAAAAAAAAGACTTACTTAAAAAATATAATAGCTCAATTATTTGTATTAAACTTTTCAATTATCAATTAGTAAACATAGTCTTCATTTAATAATTTAATAACCTAACCACCTCAAGACTTTGTTGAATTTTTAAAACATTTTAAAAATTTTATTATTTTAATTGAAAAAGAAAAAATTAAAACAATTCTTTTTACATTTCATTATTCATCAGAAAAACATTTTTTCTTCAGTCTATAATGGCCTTAATATATATTATTTATAAAAAGAAATTAAAAGCTTATCTAATTTAATAAAGTCATAGTTTTATTTGCATTTTTTTATTTTACTATTTGGAGCGGATTTTCAGAAAAAAGTGAATATTTAAAAAAATTAAAAAAATATAAAAAAAAAATTTAAAATAGATGATTTACATTCCCAAGGTGTCCTACATTTAACTAATAAACACATTTATGCTACAAATTTAATTTCTTGAAATTTTATGAATTTATGTAGAGGATGGGGAATAACAAATGTATATTATCAAGATTTCCTAAAAATAATTAAAAAAATATAACCATTCATTTGTGAATAAATCCTAAAGGTTTCATTAAAATCTGACAATTATTTCAGTTTTGAAAGAATTTCCAAATTAATGTGTTTTTTTAATGGAAGAAAAAACTGAGTTACGTTACATTATCCATTGTAAATTCTCGTAAAGATTTAGTTACAAGCTGACGAAAATCAAAACAAGATAATTTACCAAAAATTTCGAACGTGTTAGAAAAGATTAAAAAAGATTTAAAGTAATTAAAAAAATAGTTTGATCTTTCTTCTTAATAATAACAAACATTTCCATGGAAAATTTTCATTTTTATTAAGTTTAAGGCTTTTTTTTTTTCAGCGAATTAGTGGAGGTACCTACTGTACGGAGTCACAAAGCAGCCGTCATGTGACCCATGTGACTTATCTCCACCAAAGGAAGATAAGCGCCTTCTGTACCCCTACAAAGTGTTTAGTTAAAAAATTCCTAGAATGATTACAGAATATGACTACTGAAAAAAAAAAGAAAAAATAGGTGAGGTTTATAATTAGAGAAACTCCAGGTGAGAAAAGTCAGTTGTAGATCAAAATACCTTTTTGAACTAAAACTAGATTTCTAAATAAATTAAATATAGCCAAAAAAAAAAAACAAAAAAAAAAGACACACACACACACCAAGAATGTGGCTACTTTAAAACGACATTTTTCACGGTCCAGGAAGGTGTGAATTATTTTCTTTGCAAAATGTAGAAATTTAATTTTTTAAAAATCTAGCAAAGTTTTTAAGCTTTAATGCACGTTTTTCTCTTTGAAATTGAAAATTCTTGTTAGCTAATTTGACACCAAAAAAGATGTTACCAATGATTAGCCTCTAAAAATTAAACCCCCAAAACCAAGTGAAAGTCTCTACCTACCAGGTCTACTTTTTAGCCCCTCAAACTCAGAGACGACAACTTTGGCTTAAAAAAAAGGTCACATCTGATCAAATAAATTGCCCTTAAAAAGTTTTATCATATTTTTTTTTCCTTCAAATATTTTGTTGGTTTTTCAGTCAACAGTCAAAAATAGGCGTAAAAAATGGTTTTCGTGTTATTATAACAAAATGAGAACATTAATTGAACAAAATAGTTTGATTTTAAAAAAATTACATAAATGTCGAAGAAAACAATTCGCCATTAAGAAGTCATTTGAGATTTGAGCAAATTTTCACATTCGGAATTATATTCTGGCAATAAATTATAAAAATTAAACTAAAAAAGTTTTACTTACAGTCATTCAGTTTCTCAGGCAGGTAAAATCCAATTTTTGAATGCAAACCGTTACTACACTCTAGTCTACTCTTAAATATTTTATCTTCTAGAATATTTTCAATCTATCTTGGTTGTTTTCATTTTAAAAAAAGGGAGGTAAGCATGACAACTTCCTGTTTGTATTTGACGCCAGAAGAATCCGAGATGTTGATGATGATTAAAAGGTCATCGGTCACGAAAAATTAGCAAAGATAAATGATGTTTCCTCTTGGTAATCAAGAGACATTTTCATCACTTAAAAACTTTATTACTTTCTTCTTCATTGCTTGAGATCTGTTCAGCAGTGATTAACGGACACTGAGAGATGCCATACCTGACTCACAGATTAAAGAACCACATGAAACTCTAAAAATAAAGTAAAGAGTTAAAATAATTCTGATAAAAAATTCTATAAATAAATAAATAAATAAATAAAAACGTATGTGATATACAAATCGTTTTCTGAGAAAACGATTTGTATATCACATACACACACACACACGCCTCAAGAGAAGTCAAGACAGGCGGCTTTTTTGTGGATATTACTTAATAAAATCTGTTTGTTACCTTCTTCCAAGTTGAATTCAACAATTAAAAAAGCTAATAAATAGTTCTTTTAAAAAAAGCTAAATTTTTATCAAAGTCAAAAACGAAATAAAAAGAAAATAATTTACAAACTGTTATTAATAAATAACACATATTTAAAAAAGAAAACATGAAGAACTGAAGTTTTAAATTCAAATCATCTTAGGTATTAAAAGGCGAAGTTAACATTTTTTTTTCGTCAACTCTATTTATAAAATATTATTATCTTCGTTTTTTTTTTTTTTCTGGCTTGGAGAATCTGATAGTCAATGGTCAGATAGAGGGAAATAGAGAGACAGGGGAAAGCAGTATACTTGACAAGCTTGAACAAGTGTATGGCAGAGCAGGGTTTTGGGTGGGGGAACGGGAGAAAGCGTGCTAAGAGCCGCTAGTGATAAGGAGATATGAAAAGAGATGGTCGCCTACGTCTTGAAGGGACACGGCACATAGAAGATGTCAAATTTGGATGGTGTTTTGGAAATGGGGAGTGAAACCGATTTTTGTACTTTGTTTTAAAGTTCGTAAGAGTATTTGTTCAGAATGACGGATAATGATGTTTTTTATTAAAAAAACAAAACACCCTACAAAAAAAATAAGTTCAAATAAATGTTTGAGGTAAGGGTAAGTTAAAGTGACATTGGCACACAAAGACGACACAAGTCGAGTTTAAAAACATACGAAAATTTTATTAACACACAAAGAATGAGTTACGCATAATTGCTTTGTGTGCCAATGATGGCCAAAAACATCGATGTAAATTATGAAAAATGAAATATGCGTTTTTATAATTAAAATTGTCCTCAGAAAAGAAAAGTACATAGTAAAAGAGAAATACAAAGAGAAATAGTTCTCTAAATACTGTTGTGTTCAGTGAATAATTTGGTACAATTTTGAAGCAAAGTCTGTGATAACAGCAAAGAATAGTCGAAGACTTTTTCCTTGGTATGACCTTGGTGTTGTTGTTCTTTTCAATTTTCGTCTGTTAGTGTTGTTGTTAAATTTCATTTGCGTCGTTTTCATTCTGAACCGGAGCGACCTGGATTCTGTAGCAGATGTTTGTCAACTCCGAAAATCAAATCCAAGCCCCCTTCCTCAAATAACCTACAGGAGGGTCCAAATGCACTTCTTGGAATTTGGAGAGAAACCCTTTCATTGGTTTTGGATGAAAAACAACCGCAGCTGTTTTCCTACAAATCAAAATGTACCAAAAACATTTTCGAAATTTAAATTTAATCAAGAGCCCAACGCAGCATTTGCTTTCTCACTGAGGGTTCGATGAACGCTCAAGCAGCGTAAATTTATTATACGATTGCAAAAACTTTTCGCCATGATGTAGCGACAGTCACATTCAACGCAAACCTCATACATTATAGTACGAATGTATAATAAAACATGTTCGAAGTAAACTCACTCACATATTCAAAATGACAATATTAATATCTATTGAGGCTTTAGGTGTCTCCAAGTGTCGAATTAGTAATTTTATTTCAAGCGGAAATTTGTAAAGTACGTTTCCAGAATTTTTAAATGATAAAGAAATTAAATGCTAATAGAAGTTTGAATCTTCTGAAATGTCTTCACATGGTTGTCAATTTAAAGTTTCAAATAAATGTCGCTTCACCTGTTTTAACCATGAAACAATCTGGAAAAAAACTTATAGGATACAAATCCTATATCACCCAACAAACAATTGAAACACAAAAAGTACAATTTCACACCCACGAAATCGGATCAGAATGACTGAAAACATTTTGGTAAAACCAAATCAAGGCAAAATTCACAATCCAGTATGAAATTTAATTTTGACGAATAGGAAAAGGATTGACCCCAGACTGAAAGAAAAAGACGAAGCCAAATTTTGCGATCCGATGTTAAATTAATTTTCTAACCAATGAAGGGAAGCGATGTGCAAAACTGAGAGAAAAGTTAACAATCCAGTGTGAAAAAGTAAATCGCGTTATAAAATGAAAATCAGAATCAGTCAGTGAGATGGAAGCAGCGATATCATACACCACATGTAACAAAAACCTCAAACCACTGACCCGAATATAAGGAACAGTCACACATTCGTTCTCCTTCTCTTTTTCGTATGCTATTTTCCTTTACTTCTTCTTTCTCGCCATTCTCGCAGTCAACAAAGAAGAAGACACCAACACCACCAACACCACCAACACCACCAACACCACCAAGGACAAGATACTTCAACTGACTCCCAAAAATTAAAGTCACGATAAGTACAATTTTTCTTTGTTGATTTAACTTCCTTTTCACTTTCTCGCCGGTCATAAAAAGAAAAGAAACACAGACTTCATTACTATCCTGTTAATCTATGCATATATGCAATATGACCTGCTACTTACAACTACGAACTCTTGATTCCTTTAACTTCGTACTACACCTTTTCTTTGAATGGTAATTTCATTTCTTACAAATTTTATGTTATTCTGTTCACTTAATAAAATTCCACTTATTTTACAAATGAAATATTTTTATTCTTTCAACCTGATGATATTTTAAATTGTGGGGACTTCGGTTATGTTTAACACAAGGTCAATTTGATGAACGTAGCTGCGGCCTCTACAAATTAAAGGTTTTCCTTTAAACTGTAAAATTATATTTGTCACATTTCAGATTCATAAAATCATATTTGTTTCATTTCAGATTCACAACACATGAACTTGTGTACATTTAAAAATTGAAACTAGGTTCCTCACAAGAGTGTTTTGTGGAGGTGGCAGCCTTTCAGTCGGAATAAAAATAAGAGTTCACACCATTTTCACGGTATTTTGGGAGGGGCGCCCTGAGACGACGATCCTGCTTTCAGGACAATATTTCTTCTTTGAACATAACCAACGATAAACAAAAGGAGACCTTAATACTTAATATCAGCAAACGACCGAACAACCAGTAAATTCTCACTCACGAAGATTGCACAAATACGACTTCGTCAAAATAGAATTTAACCAAATTCTATGGGAAGATACCATTCGTCCCTTAGCTAATCTACATGCTTCACCTTTTCACTTAGTTAAAAAATCAGACAGCAACAATTTCAGAATATGTGTCGACTACAATTCTTCAACTGATATCCAGTTTCCGACCGGTGACTATTCCCTCGTGTTCACGACTTTCCATAAAGATGCCCGCTTTTTCTCAAAAATCAATCTCACCGGGGAATATTCAAAGATTCATGTAGCCACTGACGACATCTCCAAAGACGACAGTGATAACACCATTCGGCTTTGTGAATTCTTGAGAATCTCATTTGGTGTAAGGAATGATGCCCAGAGGTTTCAATGGCTTACTGATAATCCTATGAAGATTATCACCCATATATACGCATACATCAACAACATCTTTGTAGCGAGTACTAACATCAACAAATACGAGAAACACCTTCAGCGATTGTCTTATTTTGACCTCCCGATCGACTTAAATAAATGCACCTTTGGTTTCTCAAGTATCAATTTCTTTGGGTACACCATTGATGTCACCCGAATTTCACCTCTACCCGTGAAGATCAAAAACTTTACTATTGCAACATCTGTTAGACAACTAAAACGTTTTATGACTTTTGTTTATTTTTGCCAAAGATTTGTATCAAACTGTTCATCAACACATCTTACTCTCACAAATCTGCTACAGAAGAAAAATGAAAGTATTATCCTTGAACAAAACTCTTTAGACGCATTCAATGCTGCAAAATATGTACTTGCCAACTTTAACTGTCACACATTGACAAAGATCCGGAAATGAAAATCCTGTTAACTTGTAGCTCTAAGGTGCGTCAGCCATGCCTGGTACAAGACCACTTCCAAACATAGCCTACAATCCCCGCATTTAAAGATATCATCAGGTTGTTGAAAAAATAAGTGGAATTTTGTGAATAGAACTGGATACTATAACATATTTGTGAGAAGAAAATGTTTATTTTGCATTTTAAAATATAAATTTATTAAAAGGAAAGATTAACAAGAATTTGTAGGAATTAATGTTCAATTAGAAATTTAAGAGTATCAAGAATTGTAGAAAATGTTCATAGTAGTAATTGTTGAAAGAGCATATGCGTACATACGTATGTATGTGTTTGTTTGGTAGGAATGTCTTTGGATATAGAAGAAGTACAAGAAATCAGCACACGAGAAGGAAAGAAAAAGAGAACAAGGTGCGACCTGACCTTATCTTCGGGTCGATTTAAAGTTGAAGTTACATTTTAGTTTCGTCTTGCAGCTCCCATCTGACTAATTGACTGACGCTGATCGGGGACCTTTTATTGTCATTAGATCTTTCGCACTGACTCGCGATGTCCTCAAGTCTTGCAAGTCGCTCCCATTGGTCAAAAATCAATTTAGCACTTACTTGCGAAATCTGGTTTCGAATTTTTCTTTAAGCACATAGTCAATCCTTTTTCTATTTGGGAAAACCAGGATTTCACACGTCATTGAGATTTTTTTTAAAGTGAAGAAAAAGGTTGATTTTAATTTTTAATTTCCTATCCACTACAAACTACAGACGTTGTAACACTAATTTAGTATGTGAAAAAAAAAAATGTAATCCTAAGTTTGGTACGACGGAACGAAAGAAATTATTACTAGTGGTATTATTAATTCTGTAAATTATTTGTTACAATAAGCCTAATAGATGATAAGATTGTTTATTGTCGAATGCAATATGAATGCGGATAAGAAATTGTGAAAAAAGAATATATTGCAAATTTTTTAAATCTTGGAAACTGGCTAGAATTGATCAAAACATTTGAAAAGGTGTAAAGCGACATGTCAGATGGTGTCGCCACATTGTCAGCCATTATGTAATAAAGCAGGAAGCTTTTGCAGCTGGTGAAACCGAAAAAATAAACTTTAGCCAAAATACTGTTTCGGCACTGTCACAAGATTTTGATCAGGTCAAGTAAGGTTAAATCCTCAAAATCATTGAATCCTGAAAACAAATTTTAGTCAGAAAAATAAATGATGTAATCAAAAGGAAAGATGACGAAAAGATATGATTTCATTAAGAAATATTGTTACTTCATTGGTTAAACTAAGGGAATGATATAACTCCACCTCAAAGTGTGGAGGCGGAGTAATTTCATTGGCTAAAGATCTGATTTGCATGGACACCCCGTGTCTGTCATGCACCCCCAAGAGAATCTGGGACACGCATAAAAATAGGCCTCGAACGACCAAGATCAGTGATACGCTCACTCATTCACTCAGTCGGACAGACAAAGTTGAAGCTGTGTCTTTGGACTAGTCGAGATGTAACGACAAAGGGAGAGACGGTACCCAACTAGGGGACCACGACCGTAGAGACAGAACGGTCGCCTCCGTTAGAGTTCCTGACGAAAGATGTAAAGAAACGTAGAGAAGCCTGCCGTTGACTGACCAAAAAGAGTTAGTCAAATAACGCGCCTCCGATAGCGTCCTGGCTGAAGATATAAAGAAACAGAAAGAGCCGAGAAATTTAAAGTCAAATTCAGTAGTTATTGCCGCACCGAGCTAAAGCAGACAAGACGAATTCACCGCCGCCGTCACAAAGACCCCGCTTCAGCAGTTTCTGCAAAGCTTCGGTGGAAAGCTTGAATAAGACATTTTGAATCGTCACAACTTGAAAACTCTGATCGGAATGATAAATGTTACCAACCGAGAATTTGAATTAATGTTGAGAAGACAAACATTATTCTTAAATGAAAACTTTCGCTCCGTTGTAAGGATAAGAAATTGACTACTGTTATATTCTATTTCTTTTTGTTTTTGTTTTTTGTTTATAAAGACTTTATTGGCGTTCTTCGATTTACTTTTGGTACCATTCTTATTAACCCAATTTTTCGCGCGTGTCCGGTCTGGTTAACGTGGTAAAGAGACAGCTAACAAGATTTCAACGTGTTTTCCTCAGGATCAAAGTTCACAGCGTGGGTGAGAAAGAACACAGTTGTAATAAACGACTTGAAGACCAGCTACTGTATCGAAGCCATAACGACTAGCAACCCGAGAGCGGCGTCACAGACATATCTGACGCGGCCGTAGGCATAGTCATCGAGCAATTAGTAACTTCCCGATGTAAACCAATCGCTTTCTTCTCAACCAAACCGTCGTTAATACAATTAAGATGCAATACCATCTCGAAAGCTACTGGGGATCGACCTAGTGATTAAACATTTCCACAATCTGATCGAAGGCAGATATCTTGTGCAATACACCAACCACAAAAACGTTTTCAACCGCAACGTACACAAACTCAGCTAAATCCATTAAAATTAGACACCCCAACTATATTTCGCAATTCATAATAGATATCAGTCAGTTTAGTGCCATACGTGATACACGCTTGGGCGATCACGTCTCGAAAGAGACATGACTGACTGAGAAGAAGATTATCCCGCAGTAGGTTGCCATTACTTTCTGCGGTAGACTGGTTGCCAGCCAAGACTACAGAACCCAATCTGTCCTGTTATTTGACTCATAGCTAGAGGGGGAAGTGATATATTATATTATTAAGTAGTAATTAGTGGGGGGTCAGTTTATTACTTCACAACAATATTAAACTGTCCCCCGCTTTATGCCCAGTGGAAGTCTTAATCATGTTTTCAACTATTATATTCAGTCAGTCAGTTAAGTACCATACGTGATACACGGTTTGGGCGATCATGTCTCTAAAGAGACATGACTGACTGGGCAGAAGATTATCCTGCAGTAGGTTACCATTACTTTCTGCGGTAGACTGGTTGCCAGCCAAGACTAGAGAACCCAATCTGTTCTGTTATTTAATTTCATAACTGGAGGGAAGAGACGGATTAACATCTTTTCCAAGAGTATTTGTACATAAGTAATGCAAGAAATTCAATAATAGATATACATCATGTAAAAGGCAGGAATAAAATAGTTGCAGACACAATCTCAAGCGCGGACATTAATACACTCACTGACAAATTACTGAGTCATGACTTGATATCGGAAGAACAGAAGTCATACTTAACATTACAAGCTGTATTAACGAACACTTCACTCAATAATTACAAGACCCTTTAAGTAACAAGAAGCACTATTGAACTTCTCACTAGATAGTAATAGACCCTATATCTCTTCCACACTCAGAAGGAAGGTTTTTCAGCTCCTACATGAATTATCATACCCATAATAAATGAAGCACAGGAAGAATTGTTTGGCTGAACATAAGGATCAACATCCCAGAATGAACTACCACATGTTTAGAATGTCAACAATGTAAACTACTCGACAAGGTGCATCGCTGGGTTGATCAATCAAGGTTACAGTGGTTGGTTGATTCATGGTAAGGAATGGTAAGGTCGTTGGCAAGTTGGTTGCCAAGGTTATAGAGGAGGCTGCTAGAGAGGCCTAGAGTGGTTAGCGAAGCTACTAATCTAACTTTGCTGATAAAAGGATGTGAGTCAGGAAAAGTCATGAATATGACTTTGCTGATACAGAAGATGTGTGCGTGAAAAGTCAGAAGTCATGGCTTAACGTACACCCCTCTTCATGGTTGAAATTGACATGTGAGGTGTTTGGTGGGCTGGCGGTCGTATGATGCCAAGATGTTGAAGGCAAATTGTCTCTTAAGTTGCATTCGAGAGGGTTGACATAGGTCATGGTAGTGGTGACGAGAGTAGATAGTGAAGATTAACTGCGCAGAATGTCTCTGTTGAGTTCTGGTAGAAAGTGCTATCAACCAAATGGGGTCACGGGGGTGACAACGAGGGAGGTCTGTAGGTGGATGGTGAGGATTTCAAGGTGTTATAAATCACAGTGGTGGTGTAGGAGCTCGCCCATCAACCGCATTCTGTGTGAAGAGTCGAGTGAAATTAATGAAGCTTAGGCGAGAATGTGACGAGAGAAGCGATCATGGTGGTGACAGTGACACCGCACTTTCGTACTGACAGGTGGTCTTTCGGCCCGCAGCTATGTCAGTCATTTACGAGAGGCTTTTTAAAAAGTAAACCTGTTGGTTCCCAGTGTTATATGTGTTTGGAGAAAAGGCTTACCATAGCCTAGATGGGACGTTTGACCTATGAGGAATGAGACTAAGATATACGGTAGAAAAGATGACAAATACGCGTGTCTATTGCTAGATACATCTTTATTTTCTGCTTCCTTTTCCGTAAGTGTTACCCCTTAGGGCCTATTACCTCAACATAGCTAATTATGTAAACATTGTGGTGCAGTGGATATCGGCTCGGAACAATAAATCGGAGAGTCGAGTTCGAATTCCAGTTGAATTTGTTGCATTCACTTAGCGCAAATACCCTTGGGAAAAGTATTAATTCGTCTATTCTCCTTCCAGCTATGGGTTTAATAGTAAGACAGAGCGGGTTTTGTAGCCTTTTTTGAGGCATGATCGTCCAAGCGTGTATCACGTATGGCACTTAACTGACTGTTTATAATGTTAAAGGGAGATGACTAGGCAAACAGTGATAATATATATATATATATATATATATATATATATATATATATGAATTAGAGCACTCTGTCTATTGGGCGTGTATAATGATAATATATACGCTAAAAAGTTTGCTTTCTTCTAGCGAGCGCCCATAGCCCAGAGTTAGAATCGCCGACTGACGCCAATTTGGTCGGATTTCAATCCCAAGTTACAAGCACTCGTAGTCTAACCGTACTGATGAGCTGTGATACAGCAAAACAGATCTGTCTGCGGATGACTATATATAAACTTATTTATAAATGGAACTTTGTCTGTGTGTGTGTGTGTGTGTGTGTGTAGTGTGTGTGTGTGTGTGTGTGTGTCTATTACCTATAGACTCCGAAACGGCTGAACCGATTTTCTTGAAAATTTACACAGTTGTACTATAAGCGTCTGCGAGTGTTCCTAGCTAGGTTTTGTGTCGAGGTACCGCTGATAAATATCGAAAATCGATAATCGAAAAAATCGGGTTATAAAAGGAGTGGTCTGATTTTAATCAAATTTGATACACTCATAGACAAAGACATAAGAAACGATATTCAGAAGTTTCAAGGTTGCAATTCTTACAATAGTGCAGAAAATCGATAATATATATATATATATATATATATATATATATATATATAAGGCAAGATGTTTGTGTGTGTGTGTGTGTTTTATCTGCCTGTATGTCTCTATTTTTTTCAGCCCTTTTATTTTAGTTTTTGCTTCGGGTTTGGCTCTAAGTAGGTATAATTGTAGTTCTTAATCTCAGCCATGATACCATTTAGTCAGAGGACTTATTTAGCCTTCAAAATTCAGTTTACGACGAAAAAAACTTATTTGGTATTGATACCAGGAAATCAAAATTTGACTTACATCCATTCATTTTTCTTTCAGTCTACGGTTTCGCTTTAACTGGAAACAACTATTGCTTTTTAGTGTTTCGTGCCAACGTCCAAAGAGTTTGAGCTCCAGGACTATGGATTAGTTTTAAAGTTTTCATTACACCCGAGCAACGCCGGAACACACACACACACACACACACACACACACACACACACACACACACGAGCATCTTTTTTTGCGGAAATGATTGGCTATTGTATTTTCTTGAAGGGATTTGTTTTGTGGACCGGATCCGCTGTCACATCTGGTCGGGTGCCACTGCTATTCACCTGTGGGTTTTTGACAAAATCCAACGGAGAATCTCTAATGTGATCGATACCGACTTGTCAGCTCGGCTGCAGTCGCCCTCTTACCGGCATGGCGTGGCTTCCCTCTGCCTCTTCTACAAATACCTTCACGGCTTCTGCTCTAATGAACTTGGCTCCCTGGTGCTCCCTAGGTATGAATTTACACGAGCTACTAGATTAGCAAACTAGGTCCCACCCTTTTACAGTGAAACCAATAAAATGCAACCGCAACTTCTACTCTAACAGCTTCTTTTCACGCACTTCCCATATGTGGAATTCCCTTCCATATCCTTGCTTACCCGACAGCTACAATCTTCAGGAATTTAAATGTAAGGTCAATAGACATCTCCTATCACACTAACTCGTATCCATTCTCTCGAGCTCTTTTTTTATCTACTCCACCCCCATCCTCGGTATTCTCATCCGTTTATTACTCTCCTCTTTACATTTCCCATAACTAACTCCACTTTCTCATCACTTTCCCCTATGTAACCCCCTGCGCAACAGTGGCAGTAGAATGCCTTGCTTGGGGTGAGATGATTAAAAAAATAATGTCATGATCGGAGCCCCTGCACAGAAAACAACATTTCTTATTTTGTGTTTTGCTTTATCCACATTTACATCCGGCCGCCATAGAGTGAATTTAATCAGAAAGCGATTGAATTGGAGGTCAGTATAACATAGTGAAGTTGCGCCAGCCTCATAATAATAACGCAGGTGAACAAATGAAAAACACAAGACTTGAAACTTTCATATTTAGCTTTATATTTTATTAAATTCCTGACTTTGTTAGTTACTCTTGGTTAAGGTGTCGAGTTGTTTGAAACGTTGAAACTTACACTGTTATTTGTCAATATCTGAGACAGTACCCAACTCCTCCTTTGAATGGTTGTTTATATATTTAATTTATTTGTCGAATGGATTTCTCATGCAATCACATATAACCACCCCCTGACAACAGTTGAACCACAGATTTACACCCACGACTTGAAATTCTAGTGTGACATATCAACTAAATTATTGGTAAAGTGTCAAAGAACAAACCTACCATATATATATATATATATATATATATATATATATATATATATATATATATAAAATGAGGTTGTGGGATCTCCCCTTTGTATATGATAATGGACTTGACTGAGTGTATACATATACTCCAGCCATAGAGAGAACACCAGTTGCTGACATAAAGTTGAGAGTCGAGAGTATTCGTAGAGATCCGTGCCAGTTATCGGAGAGTACCGGAACTGATACGTAACTGATACCGAAGTTACCCATAGACTACCGCATCAGAAGTCAGAGTAGCTGTGAGGTTCACTCAGCTAGACTAGTATACTATTTCGAACGACTTCACTCCAAGACTTGCATATATTTATTTCTTACTAATAGTATTCCTGGATTCACTAACCTGCGTTCAAGTTTGTATATTACGTTCAATATAACCTACTTTTCTATCTCCATATCTGTTTTTGTTGTTCATTATTCTGTGCGGTTTTTCACCTGTAATCTACAACAATGAGAAAACAAATGAAAAGGGGATAAAAGGACCGAGGGATAAAAGGTGAAAGAAGAAAAAATATACAGAAACCTAATTCTATTAATTTATCTTGAGATACATTTGAAATTCAAATTTGTTCACGTCATTAAAAAAAAAGATCCTTTTCAATTTTTTTTCAATTTTTTCGTATTTTCGATTTTTTTGTTTTTTTTTTAGGGTGACATTTGTTCATTTTGAATTCATAATTATTTGCCAATGTCCTATTTGTTTTGTGTTGTTAGCAAAGAAAACTTTCCATTCAGTTTTCATGATTTTGTTGCGGGGGATCGATAAAGATATCGACCCCACAAACTAGCAAAGACAACGAGAAGACGGAGGCGAAGATATAGAATTTTATAAACGTCAGTTTTTTTATGATAAAAAAACAACGAGAAAAGTTGAAAATCAGGAACGGTCGTAGGCTAGAACGTTGGCAGCGACTGGAAGGATCAGCTCAGACTGGAATGTCGTCGGCGTCTGGCAGGAACGACACAGGTTGGAACGTTGTCCGAAGAAGACGAGTTCGACTGTAACCTATCACATGTTCGTTCACAGCATATGGAAGAGGTAGCACTTGTGGCTTCGGCTATGAGCTGGCACGTGTTTTCCTTCCTTTCCAGGATTAAACCGCGGTTAAACGGGATCACTGCAAGCACATGCGGGCCATGGCAATTGGACTTAAACTAAACAGTCGTCGTCTCCTTTGCTGGACCGACCGCAGGTAAGCGGATCTCCGAAGCAGAGCTAAACATAAAGCAGGACGGGTTGCTAACTAAAACGTAATCGCTCTAGAAATAAACCACGGGTAATCGTATCACAAATGAAGCACACGCCTAGCTGGAGAGCAGAAAGTGAGTATTTAAGTAGATACTACACTTTGATCATGCACTCCGGGCCAATAAAAAGTATTATTTACCCAGCCTCTCCTACTTAGGCGAGATGTGATACAAGGACGGTTTTTAATGTGGGGAACCTGAACGCGTACGTTTGCAACGCTGGTCAAAGATTACCCAGTCCCTTCATAAGCGGTAACTATGTATGAAGCTTGTCTTAGCTGGTCTAAGCTTGTCTTAACTGATCAGAGCTTGTCAAAGCAGGTCCTTCCTCTTCCAAACCTACACACCCGCCACCAGGTAGTGAGTGCTGCAGACAGCCGGAGAGAAGAAAGTGAGTTGTGTACAGATATTACACTTTGATCCTGCACTCCGGGCTAAGAAAAGTTATTATTTACCCAGCCTCTCCCACTGAGGCGAGTTGTAACACAAGGTCGGTTTTTAATGTGAGGAACCTGAGAGTACGTTCAGATCGCTGGTCAAAGATTACCCAGCCCCGGCATACGTGGTAACTGGGTACTGGGCGTGTCTTAGATGATCATAGCTTGTCAAAGCTGGTCGTTCTACTTCTAAACCTACACACCCGGCCAAAAAAAGGCAGTTTTTCGGCAAGAATGACGCTGATACATTTCTTCATGACGATAACTGGAATTCCGTCACATCCGCTCGCCTTATATTGGTTTGTGTCATGAATGTCATCAACTGATCCTTGAGGCGTCGTTTTGGGCCTCCGCGTAGACTTTTGTCAATTTCTCCAAAACGAATGATACGTAGGAGTCGAGTGGGATTCATACTAGCAACACGCTAACGAAATCGAAAACATAAAATCCAACGAAATTCGGTGCTAAAATTCAAATTAGTGATACGAACAAATTCCCATTTCTCTATGTTTGCGTAGAATTCAAAATTATGTACGTAGCAACTTTATGATATACAAAACCAAGATCTAGGAGTCAATGTCGAGGAAGAAAGATCAGACTGAATGCGACCAACCCCCGAAGATCCAAATAAGAGGAATAAGAAATGTTCTACACGACCTCAGCAAACTAACTGGTGGTAGAGGGCAGCGTCAGTCGGGCTGCTGGCATAACCAAGGCAGACATTGACAGACCAAAGTATTCCACAGCCCGATGCAACCCCGTTTGTTGTATCTCGATTGTCTGAATCCTCTTAAGCCACGAGGGACAAGTGTGTGGGCTTCTCCGTAGCAAATTGTTCACTAAAATCAAATTGACGTTGGTGGCTACGTCATACTTCCGCTCGTCTTATCGGGATGAAGCTTTGAAATTACATCAGAGGCCAGCGAAAGTGTAACGTGAACGTCATTCAGTTGAGTCTCAGTTCTAGGCTGGAAGTCGGGTGCGGATACTTCAGACAAATCAAATGTTAAGTTGGGGGAGAATCTGCGAGCAAAGCACACGGCTTTGTCCGCTGTAGATGTGAGGGCCTCAAACTTATTGATTAAAGGAAGTATTGAAGATTTGCTGTTGTTCAGCACACTTTTGCAGCGCCGCCAACAGTTTTTAGTACCAAACTTGCGGAAGGCTATACGCTGCTTCATTCTATTAGCAAACAACAGCTTAGACTGTTAAATATAAGTGACAATGAATGTCTATTATGTTTAATCATGAGCCGTTCTAAACGTCGTAGTTTGGCTTTAATTTCAGTTGAAAATAAAGACAAAATTTTAAAAATCAGGTATCGAAAATTTATACTGAAAAGCGGAGGTACCTATATATATATATATATATATATATATATAGTCATCCGCAGACAGATCTGTTTCGCTGTATCGCAGCTCATCAGTACGGTTAGACTCCGATTGCTTTTAACCCAGGATTGAAACCCGACCGAATTGGCGGCAGACGGCGATTCTACCTTTATCAAAATTTATATATATCTGTTTTGGCCATCTGGGGCATGTATCTCTGCCTTATAAATTATTTCTTTTGTGTTGCAGAGACCTTGAAGTGGACATTTATTTTTGTTCCTGCAGTTGCATTCTTTGTTGGTGGTTTTGTTTTGTACGATGCTATTTAAGTTTCTGGCGTTTTGTTTTTTATAAAACTATCAAAATTATTTGTGCAACTATAACTTAGTTTGATTGTGTTTCTGTTGAAAATTTTGTTTAATTCTGATTCTTTTGGAAAGTGCTTATCGGTTGGTTTAAAAAATATTTGTCCTATTTTGGTCTTTACTTCTAAATTAAATGGTGGGTTGAACCAGATAATGTTTCGTTTTCTATTGATGTTTTTGATTGTCTGTTTGGTTGTGAATTATATTGTAAAATGTTTTTATGACCAGATTTTCTTAGTGCATCATCATAGATATTTTTCTTTTCATTAAATATTGATTTGTTTGACGAATTATTAGATAGTCTGTGTTCTATGCCTTTGTAAATGTGTTTAATTATATTATTTGGATGATTGAACTTTGTGTTTATGTATGATAACTTAGTGTTTGTTTTCATGTATGGCGAGGCATTTCCAGTTTGTAAATTACTGACCAAAACAAAATATATTTGGGCTCAACCAAAGACACTTTTAAGGCTAGGTGGTTCAACCACAGATCTATATTTAAAATAGAAAAATTAAACAACAATACAAAATTGGTTAACCATGTCTGAAACTTGAAATCAAAATATGAAAAAGATCCACACATAACGTGGAGCATTGTAAAAATAGCCAAGCCTTACAATGATGGACAAATATGTAAACTGTGCCAAGAAGAAAAATTAGAAATTATGACATACCCAAATAAAGACGAACTGTTAAATGAAAGAACAGAAATCGTGACAAAATGCATCCACACCAAGAAATACTTATTAGGTTCATACAAACATGGATGAAAACGTCATGATTCGTTTGAATTTAAACAATGCGCATTCATAAATTCTCTGCCACGTGAACGTTCAAATAAAACACCGTTACAAGAGCGTTCTTAAAAAGAAAAACGGTAAAATGTAAAATCAGTTGTTAAAAAAATCGCCTGAAGACACCACTCATTGTAGAAACTATGGTCGCGAAATAACTCGTTTATAAATGAAAAATATTCAAAAGTTCTGTCTTTGTTTGCTCTACTTTGGTATTGAGTGCTTTCGTGTTACGGTTGTTCTCTCTTGTCGCAAAAAAGATCCTTTATACATTCTTCCCATCGCTGGAGTATTTCCTCTTTCTCTAATATGATTGTTCCTTTTGCGACAAGAGAGAACAACCGAGAACACACAAGGAGATGGATGGACCGGAAATACTAAAATCCGAAGTGGAAGCTGCAATGGCCAAAATGAACAGAAACAAAGCACCTGGCCTAGACGGCATAGTGATAGAGCTGCTGACAGCCTTAGAAGAATATGGCATAGAAAAGATTACCGACATAATAAACGAAATTTATAACAGCGGAATAAAACCAGACGACCTATGCAAGTCGATATTTATAGCACTGCCGAAGAAACCTGGTGCAAACGAGTGCGAACTACACAGAACTATCAGCTTAATGAGTCACATTACAAAACTGATTGTCAGAATCCAGATGAATAGAGCGAGAAGCAGAATCAGGCCAAAGATAGGGCAGGAACAGTGCGGGTTCGTCAAAGACACTGGAACAAGGAACGCCATATTCATGATTAGGATGCTCTCTGAAAGGGCATTACAAATGAAGAAAGACTTGTACCTATGCTTCATTGACTACGCGAAAGCATTCGACAAGATACGACACAAAAAATTGATGGAGATGCTCGGCAGCCTCGACATTTTCGGGAAAGACATAAGAATAATCAAGAATTTCTACTGGCAGCAAACGGCCTGCATACGGACAGGTAACTATCTCAGTAGATACACAAAGATAGAAAAAGGTGTAAGACAAAGATATGTCTTTTCGTCGGATTTGTTCAACCTATACAGCGAGAATATTTTGAGGACCCTAGATGACACGCCAGGATTTGTTATTGGAGGCCACAACCTGAACAACATAAGGTATGCGGACGATACAGTGCTGATTGCGGACACGGAAAGGAAACTACAAGACCTCATACAGAAAGTAGCAGTGGAGAGTGACAAAAAGGGACGACAAATAAACTTTAAGAAAACTGAGTGCATGGTCATCAGCAAAAGATACAACCCAAAATGCCAAATACAGGTGGGAGATATCAGAATCAAGCAAGTACAAAAATTTAAGTACCTAGGAAGTGTTCTAACAGGAGATGGAAAGTGCGACACGGAGACCCGAAGGCGAATTGGCATGGCAAAGGACGCGTTCCAGAAGATGAGCAAAATACTAACACACAGGAAAATCTCAATAGAAACAAAGAAAAGAGTGCTAGACTGCTACCTGATGTCAGTTCTTCAATACGGCAGTGAATGCTGGACAATATCATCGAAAATGAGGACAAAACTGGAAGCGGCCGAAATGTAGTTCTACAGAAGGATGCTACGGATATCGTGGACTGAGCATACAAGCAACGACGAGGTGTTGGAAAGAATAGCAACAAAAAGGAAATTGATGCTGAGCATCAGGAAGAGACAACTGAAGTTCCTGGGACACGCAATGAGGAAGGAGAGCCTGGAGAAACTGATACTGACTGGTCAGATAGAAGGAAAGAGAGACAGAGGAAGGCAGCGGATAACATATTTGCAGGGCCTGATCAGGTGGATGACGGAACGGGGTTTGCCAGGAGCAACAGGAGCAAACATACTAAGAGCCACAAGGGATAGGGAGACATGGAGAACCATGATCGCCTACGTCCTGAAGGGACAGGACACATAGAAGAAGAAGTGTTAGGGTTTTCGTCTTGGGTTTTTTTTCTTTCTTACGAGTGCTTGACTTTTTGATCATGTACTTCGTTTGTTTCTTTTTTTGCTTCCCCTTATTTTCCCTCCGAGTTTGTTCTCGGTGGGTTATACAAGACGATTTAAATTATAGCTTGATTAATACTAGTTTTACTATTGGTATTGTAGTTGCTATAGTTATTATATATATATATATATATATATATATATATATATATATATATATATATATATTGATTTTTGTTTTTGTCGA
This sequence comes from Ascarosepion bandense, assembly GCA_037127315.1. Taxonomy (NCBI): domain Eukaryota; kingdom Metazoa; phylum Mollusca; class Cephalopoda; order Sepiida; family Sepiidae; genus Ascarosepion; species Ascarosepion bandense. The sequence goes on along the minus strand of JBBBDQ010002261.1, from coordinate 2,470,159 downwards.
CTTGTCAATTCATCCGTTAAATCTTTAAGCCAGGTTTGGAAAATGTCCGTAAAGGCTACAGTATTGCATACAAATAAAAACGAATTCGTAAGATGACATAGGCCTGGTGAAAAAAAAAGGCCAAACAAAAAACAAACACAGTCATATTCCAGTACATAAACAAATAAACGCAATTAAATATACACGCACGCAAATATACAAGTAAAAAAAAAAAAAAGTATACGAACGCAAAGCATCATATACAAAATAAAAACACACATGGATCTACTTATAGTACTTTTGGCATAAATACTTGCAAATAAGCACAATAACACTCACACATAAGCGAACGCACACATATTTACGTGCATAGACAAGAAAAAATTAAACCAGGTCAAAGTAGACAGTCATTTCTTTCACTCGTTTCATACCTGAATAACTTTAGAATAATCTAAATTAAATCTAATGCTTTGTTAAACTTAGAATTTAAAATTCGTAGTTTCTAACATTAATTGGTAATATATATATATATATATATTATAAACGATGCTTTTATAAACCATTGTAACAAACATTACAATATAAAGCGCTACATTCATTATATCGAGCACCCTTTATAAAAGTAAATGCATGAACAGTGGGTTTAAAACCTACATGTTCCATAACTTTCTTACACTATATATATATTACGAATTAATGTTAGAAACTACAAATTTTAAATTTATATATATATATATATATATATATATATATATATATATATATACTAGCAGTATAACCCGGCGTAATAAAAGCTTTAAAACTAATCCATGGTCCTGGAGCTCAGTCTTTGGACTAAAAAGCAATAGTTATTTCCAGTTAAAGAGAAACCGTAGACTGAAAGAAAAATGAATGGATGTAAGTCAAATTTTGATTTCCTGGTATCGATACCAAATAAGTTTTTTTCGTCGTAAACTGAATTTTGAAGGCTAAATAAGTCCTCTGACTAAATGGTATCATGGCTGAGACTAAGAATTACAATTATACCTACTTAGAGCCAAAACCGAAGCAAAAACTAAAATAAAAAGGCTGAAAAAAATACAGACATACAGGCAGATAAACAGACGCACACACAAACATTTTGCCTTTTATATATATATATATATATATATATATTATCGATTTTCTGCACTATTGTAAGAACTTGAAACTTCTGAATATCGTTTCTTATGTCTTTGTCTATGAGTGTATTAAATTTGATTCAAATCGGACCACTCCTTTTATAACCCGATTTTTCGATTATCGATTTTCGATATTTATCGGGGGTACCTCGTCAGAAAACCCAGTGTATCCGTTACCTATAGACTCCGAAACCGATTTTCTGAAAATTTCTGAACCGATTGTCTTGAAAATTTACGCAGTTGTACTATAAGCGTCTGCGAGTGTTCTTAGCTAGGTTTTGTGTCGAGGTACCCCCGATAAATATCGAAAATCGATAATCGAAAAAATCGAGTTATAGAAGAAGTGATCCGATTTTAATCAAATTTGATACACTCATAGACAAAGACATAAGAAACGATATTCAGAAGTTTCAAGGTTGCAGTTCTTACAACAGTGCAGAAAATCGATAATATATATATATATATATATATATATATATATATATATATATATATATATATAAGGCAAGATGTTTGTGTGTGTCTGTTCATCTGTCTGTATGTCCTTTATACAAATCCACAATTTTTATCCGATTCTCACCAAACTTCACACAAATATTCTTTAAGCTGAGTCTGAGCTCCAGGACCATGGATTAGTTTTAAAGCTTTCATTACACCCGAGCAACGCCGAGCTATACTGCTAGTTAAAATAAGTCAAACCTGCAAATACACTTGAGTTACTTGACATTTTGTAGTGTACATGATTAAAGGTTAATGTCTTCCATTTGAAATGCTGCCCCCCCCCCCCGTCTTACTGGTCTCACTGCAATAATAAACATAACAGAGTATTGGTTAAATGAGCAAAACGCTTTGCTGATTTAGAACTGGAAGTTCTTTGCTGATATGTATACTCCATAGATATAGCAGATTTTACAAGTATTCTTCTATGTGCCATGTTCTTTCAAGGACGTAGCCAATCATGGCTCTCCATAATTTGCTGCCCTTCGTAGCTTTTAATAAATTTTGTTCTTTTGTTATTTCCTCCCAAACCATATTCCATCACTCATTTACTCAAGCTCACTTAGTAGGTCACGTATTGTTTTACTTTATTGCTTTCAATTTGTCTTGTGGTTATCATATTTTCCAAGCCCGCTTTCCTCATTATGTGCCCTAGAAACCTCAACTATCTCTTCCTGATATTAAGTATAAGTTTACTTTCTTTCCTTTTCTCTTAAACTTCGTCATTCTTTCCTTTTCTCTTAAACTTAGTCATTCTTTCTTTAGAACCATATTTCTGCTGCTTCTAGTCTTTTCTTCATCTTTGAGAAGCTAGTTCGGTACTCATTGCCATATAGGAAGTCACGTAACAGTCCAGTACTCATCTTTGTTTCTAATGGATTTTACCTGATTCTTAATACTTTTATTAGCTTTTGAAAGGCATCTTTGGCTATCCTAAATGGCCTTTGGACACCCCCCCCAAAAATAGTTTTTAAAATAAATTAAATTTTTCTTTTTTATTCGATGTAAATGCACATCATCAATGCAACATTTCAAATGGGTCACATGAACCTTCAGTCACGTATTCTACCAAATGTTAAACGATTCAAGTTTGTTGAAGGTTTTAACTTTTCCGTTTAGACAAGAAGCTCTTTTGCTAGATTCAAATCGAAAATTTTCTTCTCGTTGGTAAATTTGTGTTAATCCAATATCTGGAATAGAAACTGAAGCAGTCTGACCACGAATTTTATTCTTTGGTATTAGGCTTTATCTATGAGTAGTCAAACAGTCGCGCAGTTTTTAGACAAATAAAAGAAACTTTTAAAAAATAGAACAGAAAATATTTTCTAATTGGACTTAGAAACCTTCAAACTTCAATGAAGATTGGAAAATAAATTCCAAAATTTTAATCTTATTATATTCATCTTATTATCTTAAAAGGTTTATTTTTTTATTTTTACATTCATATATTCTCTTCTTATTAGTGGGGATTAATTTGTACTTTGGATTTATCCAATTCTGAAAAGATCAAAATAATTCTGTTGTAGAACATAGTTTATCAACAACATGTTCAACGATTTGCTTCTGAATTTGGATGACCAAAGTGTTTTTCGAGTAGAACTTGAAGCTTATATCGGATTTAAAGGTCTTTTGAAAAGGCCTCAATTTTTCTCTTTATAAACAGTTGTTATTGTGTGGTTATCGGTTGTATTTCTCTCTCTCTCTAATCTCTGTAGTCATTTGAACATTTCAAATAGGTATTTTGAATTGTTATCTCTAATCCTATTCTACTAATGTTGTTTAAACCTGTCATCAGATTTTATATGAATAAAAGACAATTTGAAGTTTAATTAATTAATTCTCATTAACATAAAAATTAATTCAATAAGAAGAAGAGGCGTTTTGTTTGTCGGAAGTTAGAAGAAATTTGCATGAAATGAATCGTTAAACACCGGAAAAGTCTGCACAAACTCACGTACCAAACAAGTAAAAATAGAAAGTACATTTTTAAAAGATAGTTTGGTGTTTATTTTCAATTTAATTATATACAAGAACTGTAAAGATTATATTGAAACTCTTTTAGATTATGAGTATGACGTTGAATCTTGTAGGGGCCTCGGTGAGGTTTGTTAAATTGGATTTGTGCCAAACTTAAATGAAGTCCCCACAATTTAAAATATCAGAAGGTTGAAAGAATAAAAGCGTTTTGTTTGTAAAATAAGTAGAATTTTATTAACTGAACACAATAACAAATTTCGAAGAAGTAAACATTTTCAAATAGAAAATGTACGTAGTTAATTAATTTTTAAGAGTTAAATATTCAAAGAGAAAATATACGTAGTTAAAGGTTCAAGAAAAATAGTAATAAGAAGCAAAATGTGTGTATGTAGAAAGACTAACAGGTTACTAATAAAGTCTCTGTCCCTTTCTTTTTTTATGGCTGACGAGAAAGTGAAAAGGAAGGTGAAGCAATAAAGGAAATTGTACTTATCGGAGTTAATATTTAGGAGTCAGTTGAAGTATCTTGTTGTTGCTGTTGTCATCGTCTTCTTTGTTGACTGTGAGAATGTTGAGAATGGAGAAGAAGAGGTAAAGGAAATTAGCATGAGAGAAGTAGAACGAATGTGTGACGTGACCTTATATGTCCGGGTCAGACTTGAAGTTTCTTTTGTCACATTTTAGCGTGTCGTCTCTAATTGCTGCTCTCCTCTGACTGTATTTGGTTGGTCAAGAAACGTGGATAAGTAGTGAAATCTAGTCACGTGATCGGCTCGAACCACATACCCATTTTCTAGGCGTTAAGAAACTTTGACCGGAGTCATAGTTCAGTTTGCTTTTCCCTATCTAATCAGAATCCAGAATCTTAATTTTCACACCGGCTCGTGAAATTTGCCTTGGTCTGGTTTTTTCCAAAATGTTTTCAGTCATTCTGATCCGATTTTGCGGGTGTGCAATTTTACTTTTTGCGTTTCAGTTAATTGTTGGATGATATCGGATTTGTATCCTATAATCTCTTTTGCATTATACGTATGATATTGATATGTTGAATCTCTTTTAGATTATCATAATGATGATGGAACTCTTTTAGAATATAAGAATGGTGTTGGAACACTTTAGACTATAAGAATGATCATGGATCTTTTTTGGATCATCAGAATGATGTTGGATCACTTTTAGAATGTCATAATGATCTGAATCTATTGTACATTATTTTTTCGATTAAGAAAACGTTTTTGAATCCAATTTAAATTACAAGTATAATGTTAAATCTATTTATATTATAAGGATGACTTTGAATCTCTTTTAGATTATAAGAATGATGTTGAATCTATTTTAGATTATAAGAATGATGTTGAATAGATTTTACATTACAATAATGATGATGGATCTTTTTTTAGATTATAAAAATGGTGTTGGATGAACTTTTGATTATTATAATGACTTTAGATATCTTTTAGATTCTTAGAATGATTCAGGATTTCTTTTACATTATAAGAATAATGTTGAATATATTTTACATGATAAAAATGATGTTTGATCTATTTTAGATTATAAGAATGATGCTGGATGAATTTAGATTTTCAAAATGATTTTGGGCCTAATTTATATTATAAGAATGATGATGGATCACTTTTTGATTATAATGATATTAGATCATTTTTAAATTATAAGAATGATGTTGAATTGCTTTTTGATTATAAGTTCAATGTTTGATCTCTTTTAGATTATGAAAATGTTTTTTGTGCTTGTTTAATAAAACCAGGGTGCAGGACGAAATTAGTTTGGGTCTGTGTCTAGAATGAGAAAGTAGAAAGTGATTAGTTTGTGCCCTCTGTTTGAAATGAGAAGGTAGAAAGACATTAGTTTGGGGTATGCTGCTAATGAGAGCCGGGACCAGCGATGAATTGAAGCAGACAAGCTGAAATAGCCTGCCAGCAGAAATTTTGCCAGAAATGGTCAGTCCGAATTAAGCGAGCTGCAATTTGAGCAAACTGCCGTCCTGTGGTGATAATAGAACACGAATATTAGCATGCTACTGAAATACCATCCAATTGATATTTTTCGTGTTGGATCTCTTTTGTATTATAAAATAATTTGGAATCTCTTTTCGGTTATTATAATGATGTTTGATCTGTTCAAATTTATGAATGATTTCGGATCTATTTTAGATAGAGAGAATGATGTTGGATCACGTTTAGATTATAAGAATGATGCTTGACCTCTTTCAGATATGAAAATTATGTTGAATCTATTTTACATTACATGAATGATGTTGGATCACTTTTACATAAAAAGCATGATGTGTTATCTCATTTACATTATAAGAATGAATTAGGATCACTTTTAGATTAGAATAATGGTGGATGAGTTTTAGATAATCATAATGAAGTTGGATCTTTTTTAGATTGTGAAATAATGTAGGATCTATTTTAGATTATTAGAAAGATGTTGGATGTCTTTTAGATTATCTTAATGATGTTAGGTCTCTTTTATATTATAAGAATTATGTTGGATATCTTTGAGATTATAAGAACGATGTTGGATCACTTTTAGATTATAAGAATAATGTCGGATCTCTTTTAAATTATAAGAATGATTTTGAATGTCTTTTAGATTATTATAATGATATGGGTCTCTTTTACTTTATAAGAATGATGTTGGGTCTATTTTAGACTATAAAAATGATGTTCAATCAGTTTTGGATTATGAATGAAGTTGTATCTTGTTTAGATTATAGACATGATTTTGAATCTGTTATGAAAATATTCGAACTTTATAAATCATCAGAATAATATGGAATTTCGTTTAGATTATAAAAGTGTTGTTGGATCACTTTTAGCTCATTAAAAGGATGTTAGGTGTCTTTTAGATTATAGTAATGATGTTGCATCTTTTTTAGATTATAACAATGATGTCAAATCTATTTTACATTAGAATAATGATGCTGGATCTCTTTTAAATTATAAGAATAATGTTGGATATTTTTTGTAACATAAAATGATCTTGGGTCTCTTTTATATTATCATAATGATGTTAGATCTCTTTTAGATTTTAAGAATGGTTTCAAATCTATTTTATATTACAAGAATGATGTTGGATCCTTTTCAGATTATAAGAATGATGTTGAATCTATTTTAGATTATAAGAATGATACTAGATGACCTTTGGATTATCAGAAGGATGTTGGATCACTTTTAGAATTTAAACATTATGTGGGATCTTTTTTAGATTATAAGAATGATGTTGGATCTATTTTACATTATGAGAAAGATGCTAGATCTCTTTCAAATTTTAAGAATGATGTTGAATCGCTTTTAGATTATGAGAATGTTGTTGGAACACTTCTATATTATCAGAATGATGTTGGATCATATGAAAGATGTTGGATCTCTTTTGCATTATAAGAATGATGGATCTCTTTTAGGTTATAAAAATGATGTTTAATCTAATTTACATTACACGAATGATAGCACTGTTCTCGCATGAAGTTCAGATTATCATCATGATATTAGATAACTTTTATATTATAAGAATGATGTTGGACCTCCTTTAGATAATGAGAATGGTGTCAGATTTCTTTTAAATTATTAGAACAATATTGGGTCTCTTTTGGATTATAGGGATGATGTTGAATCTCTTTTACGTTAAAAGAATCAGGTTGGATATATTGAATTACAAAAATTATGCTGGATTTCTTTTAGATTATAAGAATGTTGTTTGATATCTCTCAGATTATAAAAATGATGTAGAAATTCTTTTAGATTTTCGAATGATGTTGGGTCTCCTGTGGAAACTATACTCTGAATAAAGCTAATCCCCTGTTTAAACACTTAATATATAATGATCTTTAAAAAATATATATATTTCAACTCTCATCTGCGTCTTTCTTGTTGGCTGTTAAATGAAGACGCTAAAAGCATGCATCTGATATCAGCAACGCTATGAAACGGTTGATTGAAATGTGCAGCAACAGGGAAATTGTGTCTTTGATGGGTTTTTTATGGTTATTGAACCGAACATGGAATTCTGTGCTTTTTTTTCTCCACAATAATTTCGTTTTTGCTATGTGTGGTCGAAAAGTAAATACATAAGATTTGAACTGTCACAAGTCAGAGTTTGTGGTTTGAATATTGTGTGAGTGCCGGGATGTATGAAATTGCTATAAGTGATGATAGGTTTACAGCATCAGAGTTTGTTGCAGGTGATATTCTCGTAGTGATGTGGTGAATTATGTATGCCGGATGATGTTAGGAGTGTGTCTAGAGTGGCTTCTGCTAATGACTTGTTCTGCTATTTTTTAAAATTTTCGTGCTGTTTGTTAAATGTAAAACAAACAACACAAAAATGAAAAACAAAAACATAAAAATTTTAAATATCAAAATTTATTGTTGATTTATTTCTTTTTCTTTTTCATCTCATTCTCTGATGAAATTCTAATAAAAGCAAAACATGTTAGAGTTATAAACATTTCCTATTTGATCCTTAATGTCGGATTAACAAACAAAAGATCCAATCCGAAAATTGTTTTATATATACTGCATTTCAAAAGATTAACGAGGTGACACCTTTTCATCCGATCCAAAAACTTCTGATTGGAATTTAACAAAATTATCAGAAAATGATGACAGCATGTATATACACCTACTCTATAAGAAAGAAACAGAAGTGATGGTCATTTACTTAAGCTACTTAAATTATTAGTGCATCAAATTATTAGCGACGTGCAATCAAAACACTTGCAAAAAAAAAAAAAGAATACAACGCATTAATTGCTTCATTTACAGAATTTTATGGATACGCACAGTAACTAAGATGGAATTAAATCGAAATAAAAAAGAAAACAGAGTTCAAATATGACAGCGGATTTGGTTATTTTGAGATATGTGACCTTTTTTTTAATGACTTGGAAAAGGCGCTGGTCCATCGAACATGTCAGTTTCTGGATTTCCTCTAATGTAATTTCACGTGATACGCTGACTATTTCCTGCGATTAGTCATTCTTATTTCTAAATTGGCGTCCATTCTCATAAAGATGTTGCTTTAGAATGCTTCACAAGTTTTTAATTGGGTTTAAGTCTGGAGAATTGACTGGCCAGTTCATCTTCCGAGATCCACAGAAGCCTTTTTTTCTGCATGTGCTCCGTAGTTTTATGCGAAAAAACATTATCTTGTATAAACACGATGGTTCTCCCGAAGGTGATTCTTTGCTTTTTTTTTTTTTAGCCAAGATTCCGGGCACTCTTTAAGGGAGGTTATATAAACATTCGTAGTTATTTTCGTATCGTCAAGTATTCTCCACTGACCAACCATGATACCTCCAATAATAGTAGACGAAATCATAATACTTCCTTTTCCATGTTGGCGTGCCAAGCGTTGAAGACGATCTCGTCCGTTTACGACCCAAACTTTGCTCCAAACCTCTAGGGCGTCAAGGGTTGCACGACTTTCATGTGTGAACAGAACATCAACCTTCATATTTTCCTTTGCCCATTTCAAACGCATTTGTTTGCGTAATTTTGTCAATTGAGGCTTTTTCACTGGTATCACTGATATCCCGACCTTTATCAAAAGACAGTAGCTAGTAATTCTAGACATGTTGCTTCTCCAATATCCCTGAAAAGTGATTCCTTGGTCATTTACAACTTCACGTTTCATTTGTGACAAAGAACATCTGAAAACAAACCTCGAGTGACCCTTATCGGCCTTTTTACGTACCTTCATAGGAGCTGCAACAAATCTTTTCACAGTTTGGTGGTATCTTCCGATTAGGTTGGATATTTCTAATGTAGATTTGGAAAGTTCAGATGTTTTATCTTTCTCGGAAGGAATCAAGTGATATTTGCGACCCATAATTGCACGATTGTAATGACACTCGTTTATAATGTGGAACATTTATATATCGTGTTAATAATGCAAATGGCCACCGTTTGTTTCCTGTTGCTCAGAACAATACAGTTTGATACAGCCTGCGCATGTACCTATTCCCATTATACTGCGAAAATTTCATTAAATCTTGACTTGTAGTTTTTGGAGAAAATGAACAAATGTTACCTCGTTAAAAATTTGAAACGCTGGGTATATAATATATTTTAACCTAAATTTACCTGATACGAGTTATAACTTAAGTTTATTCATGTAAGTGTTATACCGCTGTCTCGAGGATATATTTCTTCTTGAAAACATCCCTGTTTGGGTCCTACGTTGTCTAGGTCAATGATGAAGCTTTCGTCAAATGTTGCAACCACGATGTAGCCACAACGTCGGACTGCTATCCATGAGAACGACAACAATTGACTACACAACTTTGCGGCAACGATTAAATTTCAATCATTTCGATGTTGATTATTAAGTAGTAGGAGGATGTTTAAGATCATTTTGACTCGGCCTTGTGTCATACATAACCGAACTCCCTACAATTTACAGATTATTCATAATCATGAGAAGGTTGTCAGCAGGTTGGAGGTTGGAATGTGTGGATTCATGCAAGAATAAAAGAATTATACATTTTTTATGTTTGAATAGAAATTTATTGATAGAAAGAACAAGAATTGGGAGAAGTTAATTTTCAATTAGAAACATTATTTAGAAATTAAGGGTAGAGTTCGTAGTAGTAACTTTTTGGAAGGAGTTAATGCGTACGTATGTATATATGTATGGGCGTTTGTTGGGTAGGAGTGCTTTTGAAGTATTGGCTCAGTCTTAAAGAGTTCTGTGCGGTTATCAAGTAGACGGGTAACAGATGAAGAAGAAGGAGGTGAACGATGAAGAAGGTAGTGGGAGAGAAAGAGAGTGGCAATAACAATAACGATCGCTTGACCTTTGTCAAGGGTACGTGTTAACTCAAGACCTCCTATATATTACAAGGCCTAAGCAAATGAAATGTGACGTCACGGTAGTAGTGTCATGAATCGTAGTCGTAGCGTAGCCGTCTTCATGATAATGTTGATAATAAGACGTTATTTTTTTAATAAAGATTTTAAAACTTTTTAAAATGTAACAAGAAAAAAAAGAAAGAAAGACACATGTTTTGATTTATGCTGGTTTTATTAATTTTAAATAAAATTAAGAAAACAATAAGAAAATATAAACATCATTGTTGACTACTGACTGTCGGTCGTGTTTGTAAACACAGTTTTAAAGACAAAACTTTTCGTTTATTAGTCTAAATTCTAAAAATTTAACAAACACTGCTTAAATTTTTAATTTAATTATGAAAAATCACAATCACTTTTGTTTCAATTGCAAGAATTTTTAAATCAGAATCACTCAAATATAGCAATCAAGAAACCATTAGAATTTAGGAACAAACAAGAAGCAACAATAAATAAGCAAATTAATTAAAATATTTAAAAATGCAACAATTTAAATTCAAGCAAATTAATTCAAACTAAATAAGTTTAAGTTACTGTTTTTTTTTAAAATCAAACTTATAAAAGTTTTTTATGTCTCAAAATTCAGCTGAATGTTTGAAGTTTTCTTTTTTTACTTAACTTCTTACAAATAATATTATCATTTTCCTTGCTACAAAAATTATTTAATAATGCATTAGAAGAGCTCCAGATAATCATTTTTTCTATTTTTTCAATGCTATGACCTTCACCACATGAGTCAACATGAAAAAGAAGTTCATCATTAGCCAAAACGTCCAATGTTATGTACATAGACAATTTTCTTTGATTCATTGAATGAAGAAAAGAAGGATTCTTTACAAGTTTATTAATAACAATATAATTGTATAGTACTAAATTTGTTGTTACATCATTGGGATATAACAGAGAACCTCTATTAATTCCTTGAAAATAACTGTTTATATCAGGAAGCATATCAACTCTTCCTGATACTAAACTTTTACAACTATAACATTTCATTTTTTTTAACGGCATAACAGCAATAAATAATTATGAATCAAACGAATTAACGATAGGATAGCTAAATCTGAAATAGATTTTTAAAAACGTCTTGAGAACTTTTAATCCAATAGATTTATTAATATCAACAAATTGTCTTTAGGGAAATTCTGCTAAAAAACAACGGAGTTCGAATTTTAAAATAATATTTTGAAATATTTTGATTGAATCCATTGTTAATCCTACTGGATGAAATAAAAAGATAAATTTTTACCGTTAAAAAAAATACACCTAAAAATCCTAGGATATTTGGTAATTCAATATTTAAATATTTTAATTGTAAAAAATAAAATATTTTAATTGTAAAAAAATGAAAAAAAAAGTAAAAATTAATGTTTCTATTTCATTTATGATGTTAAACTGTTTATAAAAAAAATCATTTTTTTGCAAAACTCTTTTTTGGTTAATGTTTTACTTATTAATTAATTTTTTTAAGGATTAAAAATCCCTAAACCAACTATAAAAGATTTATTCTTCAGTTAAAATTCTAATTTTTTTATTTCCAATTTTTTCTATGGATTAATATCGATAATTAACTTCAAATTATCACAAATAGGAAAAAAATGTTTAGAAAATATTTTTTGAGGGTGTTCATTTTGTGCTAAATATTTTCTAAAAATTAAATATTTTAAAAATTAGGTTTTAAAATTCAAGTGTGGTGTGATTTAGGCCTGTATGTTTCAAATAAATTCAAAAATTATTCAGAAATAATAGTTTTAAACAAAGTTTAAAACATCATTTTCATGTTTTAATTTTCGGTAATAGTGATTTCTTGACTTTTGCAAGAAATAATTTCACGGAGTTTTCAAATAAAAAACCTTAAAAATAAAACAAATTCTTTTAAAATTGACTAAAAAATAAATTTTGTAGTTTTTGTTAATACAGAAAAAAGAATAAAAAAATTTAATTCAGGAATATTTTTTCATGTTTAAAAACGATTCATAAAGTTGCAAGTATAGAAAAGTTAAGTAAGATTTTACTTTCTATTCCTAAGAATTTTTTTAAACATCTCATTGAAAAGAAAACATTATTTTCTGAAATAAAATATCAATAAAATATTAATTCAAATATTCTTAGAAAATATAATGTTTAACAACTTTTTTCGGCTTCAGTTTTATTTATTTTAATTCAGATATTTTTTAAGATAATTTTTATTTCAATTTTATTCAAAGAAATAAAAATAATCTTATTTTATTATATTAATTTAAAAGATATATTATAAACAAAGTGCTTTCTTTCTTGTGCTACGGCAAAACTAATTTTTTAGCAAATTTTGATTTTAGCGACTGTTGAAATAAATGGTGATAAAATTTTAACTACTCACTTTGCTAAATGGACTTGGGGTAAAATTCTCCCTTTTAATGGCATGTTTCCATTTATCAAATAAATGCTTATTTTTTGGAAACGAAAAACAATGAACTTTCGGTGTATTTTTATATTCCCCTTTGCAATTTGGTTCTGAAAATAAGTTAACGCTAACGGACGCCGGGTAGTAAAACAACACTACTAAGTGTGACGTCAGCAAGCCAACTTTAATCATATAGCGACGGCCTCGGTTAATTACGCTCATCTCATTTCTTTCTGACGAGGGTCAAACTTGGCTCGTCTTTTATTTCATTTGGGAATTCACTCCTAGATGTGATTCTGGGCTTTCCATTGGACGACAAACATTTCACATCGAGGTGTGAAATTTCGCAAGTTTTGTGTGTGTTAAGCAAAGTTTGCAAATTCCAGAAAATTCGTTTATTTTTAACAATGATTTAGGATTTGGATTTTTAAATCTAGAATTTGTTTTGTTCACTACAATTAAAACCTCTAGAGCGGCGATTAAACTCCTCATATGAAATTTCATTTTCGTCGGGGACCGCTCAACCCGACTTCTTCACACAAGTCAGTTTCAAACATGCACTTCAATTTCATTTATCGGAGATTGCCACCACATCGGACCTTCACTGGAGACTAATTTCACTTCGTCGGGGAAACCGACTTTCACAATAAATCAATTTCACAATCACATTTCATAATCTTCTTTTTCTTTGTCTCTTTCGTCGCCCTGTACGCAACGATAAACACAATCTGCAACAAACAGCTCAATGAAAACAATAAGGACCGGACCCAAATGTAAATAAAATATAAAATATATTCTATTTTTATTTTTCCATATCAAGACATCTTCGGTGACGTGCCGTGGAGTAATAGGGAAGTTCTTTGGTTTGAATTGTCAGACTCCCTGCGCGCGCGCGCGCACACACACACACACACACACACACACACACACACACACACACACACCGGGGAGATCTGATTTAGCCAGCCGACTTCCTTGACGGTTGCAATCAGACCCTCTCAAAATCAATTAAAACTTTACCTCACAACTGTCAATTAGACGTCAGTTCCGCTCTACTGGCAACAGTCTTCCAGTAAAAACCTAAATCTGGGGCATAACCTTGTCTGAACCCGGTAAACAAAATAAAAATCCCAAATCTGTTTTCCCTTTGCACCTGTCTGATATTTCAACAAAATCCATGGTTTCAAATTTTAAACATTTGCGTTATTAAGTGCAAATACACTTCATTTAAAAAAAAATTCATGCTGTCCCAACGAATATGCAACATAAGAACATCTTTAACCTAGAACTCCCTTGCCTTTCGTTTAACGTATTTCCTTCCAACTTCCATGACCTACACGTAAAATCTACATTCCAAACTGTCCCTTAAATTTTATCTCTTTTCTTTTTTCTAAACAACCTTTACTTCTGATCACACAATGTTTTTCATTATTTTCATTACAATTTCATAACATATGTTTCATATTACAAATACACCTGATGATTGCATAACGCATGAAACACCAAGTCGTGCCATCGACGTAGGACAGTATATATATATATATATATATATATATATATATATATATATATATATATATATATAATAGGAATGGCTACTAACGGAAGTACATTCCACAGTTAGATATTTACTTTTAAAAAGTGCTCAATACAAAAGCAGGGCATAAATATATGGTACTAACTACCAAATTAAATATATATATATATATATAAATCCCAAAGATGTTTTCCATTTGCACCTGTCTGACATTTCAACAAAATCCATGGTTTCAAATTTTAAACATTTGCGTTATTAAGTGCAAATACACTTCACTTTAAAAAAAATAATGCTGTCCCAACGAATATGCAACATAAGAACATCTTTAACCTAGAACTCCCTTGCCTCTCGTTTAACGTATTTTCTTCCAACTTCTATTACTCGTAGGTTTTTTAACCTGTTGTTCATGCATTTACTTTTATAAAGAGTGCTCGATACAAACGTAGAGTGTTATATTGTAATAATTGTTAAAATGGTTTATAAATTCATAGTATCACTACACAAAACTTTTCGCGTTTGATATATATATCAATAAGATAGATAGATAGATAGAGAGAGAGAGAGAGAGAGAGAGAGAGAGAGAGAGAGAGCAGTAAAAAATCCAGGATAAGATTACTAGGACCCTCTCTGTTGTAGATTCTTGTTTAGAAATCACACAAAATAATAATAGCAAAAACAGATATGGAAAGATAAAATGTAAGTATATTGAACAAAATATATACAACCTGGAACACGGTTAGTAGATTCAGGAATACTAGGAATACTGTTAGTAAGAATCAAATATATACAATCTCGTAGATGAGAAGTAAGTCCGGGTAAGGAGTCTATATTCTTACTGAACAACTAAGCGGCGCTCCAACTACTCAACTCGACTGAACTCATTACAACTCTTTTCCACTCCGCGACAATCACTCGCCGTTCTCCGTATATTTATTGTCTAAAAAGGGGCGCTCCCAAACACTCTCGGATCCTAGTAATATCGTTTAAATATTAAAACTGATCCAACAGAGAAGTCAATGTAAATTTAATTTACAGAGAGGATATTTATTTATCTGTAATTTCAGTTCACAATCTAATATAGAACGTGAGATTACACCCTCCCGTAATTGCAGATCCAGAGAAAACTGCCTGGTTGAAGGTAAATTTAAATCTACAAATGTGATCTATCAAGTTACCATCACTCAAAAAAAAAAAAAGAAAAAAAGAAAAAACAAAGAAAAATATAACGTGTACACTGGAATTTCGGCGGGAATTTGGAAACAAAGATTTTATGCACACAGGCAAACCTTTACAACCCCAATTTAAGGTATCAGAGAGCCCTCTCCCGAAAATACTGGGAATGAAAGGAAGAAGACCACAGATAAAGTGGAAGCTGATAGACACAGCACGTACTCCTAATAGTAAAGGGGATAGATGGAATCTATGTTTAATAGAAAAAAATGGAATTTTGAATTTTCAGTATCAGAATGTACTTCTGAAATTTCAAAATTCTAATTTTTCTATTAAACAGAGATTCCATTTATCACCTTGACTATTAAACGTAATGCATTTATTAGCATGTGTCGCCACCGTAGTAAGTTTAAAATTCACTAATTATCTCTATCTTCCATCTATTCATAATAGGTTTTTGCCTCCTACGTAGATCAGATTTTAAATCTGGTGTATCCGTAGCTGTTTCATTCCTACCTACCAAAGTTTTTAGAAATATAGATATTTTTAGAAGGAACACTAACCAAGTGGTCAAACGACCTGCCGTCCACTACCAAAAGAAATTAAACTACGATTCTCCTCGGCTTGAACCTATCATAACCAAAATACCTCACCTTTTCTTTAATAACCCTTGCTCCCGAATAAGAATTTTTCACCACTCTTTGGTTGACTGGGGTTGACAATGCATGTTTCGAACTGGCTTGTTGAAATAGCTATATCCACCTAAATGTGATCTGAATTTACAGAAATATATATATATATATATATATATATATATATATATATATATATATATGCATGTATGAAATGATTTGTTTGAACATTATTTTTGATCGATACTCCTATTTAAGTAGATATTCTGTTTATAATCAAACAGTATTATATATTTATTTCTACCAGCCTGATTATTTTACGATAATTTTTTTTTACGAAAATGTGTGTCATTCGGCAGGATTCAAACCTGCGACCCCTATCCACGTAGGGGAAGCCACCATGTGATCTGGCACGTCTTAGACCTCTCGACCACAAATGACGATCAGTCTAAACGAAGTCCAATCATTCGTGGTCAGAGTTAAAATATGCAGAGTGAAGCCGATTGGCACAGATTGACAGTGAACACTGTTACATATACACACCAAGTTATAACGCTTTCGAACACTTCAATTCAAAAAGTATCGTCACAGCAATAAAAACAACCAGATGACCGATAGAAAACAATCAGAGACACTCCTATATAAGGAAGGCGCCTAATGTGGGAAACCCTAACCCAAAATCATTTCAAGTTGGGGTAAGCACTTTATTTATTTATCTGTTTTTCCATTTATGCACGTGCTGACGTGAAAAGCCACAAACATTTCAACCGGCCAACATTTGATTTATTTTATTTTATTGATTTCATTTATTTGATTTACTTACTTTTACTTACTTATTTATAACAACACCTTGCCCCTCAGAGACAAAAGAAACTCGAAAAGCTACAAGTTTATTCGCTTGAAGAGAGTTAACTTTAGACTCAAAATACGTGTAGTGTCACAGATACCATTATGGACACTTAATGTATCATAACATGTATAATAACAACATTAATAAATATACACTTTAAAGAAAACGTTCACAGCCTCTCACACTTTTTATTCCATACCAATTTCTCTCGTTGGAACAACCCAATTTCTTTTTCTAATATATATATATATATATATATATAGATATATATATATATATATATATATATCTGTGTGTAAAAATATACTCAGTTATAATCTAAGATTAAGGACAGAATGGTTAAATAAAATTAAAGACAAGAGGAAAACTGTATTTTAAATCGCCTATGCGTTTCGTCCTGTGATGGACTTTATCAAGGCAAAAAAGACGAAATGAGCTTTATTCTAAATTACGTATCTATAAACAAACAGTGTTGGCAACCACAAAGATGCTCACAAATCACTTCCAAAGATTAACAGAATATTTTAGTTTTTAGAATTTCTTCATGTGTAGTGCAAAGTCACGAGATATTAAAATGAAGGGAATTCGACCGTTTTCTTTGAAATTTTTATGTATGTTAGTCTGTTTTAGTATAATTTCCATAAGTAAAGGTGAGATTTGGAAAAATCCGAGGCGTAAATTGATGTTTTGGTAGGACTGGATAGCGGCGCTCTCGAGAACTTTTCTTCTGAATAAATTGTTTACTCTTTTTATTAGTGTGGCATTTTTGAAATCGAAATTGTGGTTGAATTTATTTCTGTGAATCACTAATGCATTTGTTAGATTATTATTAGTGATTATTATTCGTGATTTATTAACTCACATTTTTGGTTAGATAGATTAGGAGTATTTATATAATTTTATGATAACAAGTTTTTCTAAAACACATAAGTTACGTCTGTCTCTTTTCCGTTGTTAGAATTGAATTTCGTGACAATATTCCAGGTAATAATTGGGTTTTTTCTTATTGCTTTGTAATTTCCACTGATATATGGATAAATCAGTGCTTTTGCTGTATTCACTGTTGTTTAAAGATAACATGAGTTTATCGAAGCGATATTTCACGTGTTAGCAGTTGCCCCAAAATAAGACTTAAAAACATCATCATCTGAATGTATGAAAGAGACGGATTAATACCTTTCCCAAGGGTATTTGCGCGTAAGTGAATGCAATGAATTCAACTGGAATTCGAACTCGGCTCCCCGACTTCTCGTTCCGAGCTGATATCCACTGCACCACAATTCAATTTATAGTATTTTTTCTTATATTCTGTAACACTCAGTAACCCCTCGTGTCTTAGTAACATTATTGCCTTGCATGGGGTGAAAAGAAAAAACATGCAAAAACTTGGATTTCTACTACGGATCATTTCTTTTTATATATATATATAAACTGTAGGAAAACAACTTTTTCAATGTCTCTTCAGTATTTTTCTGGTTTAGACGTTAAGGTAAGTAAGAAAAACATAGTTATAATGGTTGAGATCAAGTCAGCGTTGTGCTGATTTGAAACGACCAAAGAGAAGGTTGATTTACTTCATAGGTGGAGGTTTTGAAAAACACTTGCAAATGCCATGTGTTGGAAAGTGGAAAGTGGGAAGATGAAATGAACATCCCCCAGCAGGGTCATCCTCATCTATTTGCTACAACATCTTGGGGCAAGAGGAAGATAAAGGCAAAAGAAGAAAATATTTGTCTTTTTATAGACTTAAAAAAATGCCACTTAGTTGGCATATGAGGAAGCGAAGTAGGCTAATAAATTTCCCAGTTCCTTTATTATTAGCATCATGTATTACTTTTTTATTTTTTTATTCATTATTATCTAAACTTATTTATAAATGGAACTTTGTCTGTGTGTGTGTGTGTGTGTGTGTGTGTGTGTGTGTGTGTGTGTGTGTCCGTTACCTATAGACTCCGATATGGCTGAACCGATTCTCTTGAAAATTTACACAGTTATACTATAAGTGTCTGCGAGTGTTCTTAGCTAGGTTTTGTGTCGAGGTACCCCCGATAAATATCGAAAATCGATAATCGAAAAAATCGGGTTATAGAAGGAGTGGTCCGATTTTAATCAAATTTGATACAATCATAGACAAAGACAAAGACATAAGAAACGATATTCAGAAGTTTCAAATCTGCAGTTCTTACAATAGTGAAGAAAATCGATTATATATATATATATATATATATATATATATATATATATATATAAGGCAAGATGTTTGTGTGTGTCTGTTTATCTGCCTGTATGTCTGTATTTTTTCAGCCCTTTTATTTTAGTTTTTGCTTTGGGTTTGGCTCTAAGTAGGTATAATTGTAGTTCTTAGTCTCAGCCATAATACCATTTACTCAGAGGAATTATTTAGCCTTCAAAATTCAGTTTACGACGAAAAAAACTTATTTGATATCGATAGCAGGAAATCATATTTATTGTTTTTCCTCAACCGTCCCTCAATCATTTGGAAAAACCTTTTGAACTTTACTTTTGATTGTGGCCATGTGTTTTGGAACTTCTTCTATGTGCTGCATTTCTTTAGAACATAGACGATCGTGGCTCTCCATAACTTCCTATCCATTGTGGCTCATGGCAGTTTTTTTTTTCCAATTGCTAAGGCTCCTACACTGTTCTTGTAGTTTGAAAAAAAAAAAAAAGAAAATCTTACCCCATGGACGTCCGTATATAAAAAAGAATCTCGTGAGGAAACCCTATTGTTTTTATGTTGTTAAATTGACGCAAACTCACGGCAACCACAAGATTTGAGGAGATATAAATATGCCTGTTAGTGTAAAACTCGGGAAGTGCATTCTTGATAAAATCTTAAGAAAAATCTGCTGTGTTATTGGTCCTGACCTGGTCCTGGATTTGAGTCACTTTCTCACCCCACCATAATGAAGCTTCTCTCAGCCTTTTCTATAAATCCTTTCACGATAATTATTCTGATGAAATGTCCTCTCTGTAACTCACTTTTTTAGTTGAAAAACACATTAATTTGGAAATTTTTCCAAAAATTTGCTACCAAAGGTAAAATAAAAAATGCAATAATTATTTTTAATCATAATAATTTATAAAGTTTCAAAAATATTTTAAAAATACTTCAGAGACGTGTAGGTGTTAGATTCTTAAGTTCTTCACGGTTTCTTCCCCTTACAAGAAAAACATTGGGACAATTTTGTCAATTCTGGTCGTTACAGACTTAGCTTATTTCAAATCTGTCCTTCATCACATATCAATCATTTATGGAAAGGTTAGAGATCAACGTTCTCTGATTAAGGAATAGTTCTATTATAAACTTCAAGCTATAAATAAATAATACTTGTGAAAATCAGATTAATTTTATTTTAATTTGCTAATATTTAAAAAATAACGTGTCACAGATGCATGTTTTCATTTTCCCAAGATTTTTAAAACCGAGAATTAATTTTTGTTCACAAATGTGTCGATCACTCAAAAAATGGCTGAAAAATTGAAAAAAAATAGATTCCAATTAATATAATTTCTGTTTGAAATACACCAGAGAATTTTGCTTATTTCAAATAGTAAATTTAATGATTTAGCTTTCGATTAAAACTAAAATGAAAGCTTCAAGAAAACTTCTTTATTTCTTCAGAGAGTGTGTATCGTCTGCTTTTATGAGAGGAAACAGACGCTGCGTTGGGCTCTTGTTTAATATTTGAATTTCAAAAATATTTTTGGTACATTTTAATTTGTGGGAAAACAGCTGCGTTTGTTTTTCACCCAGAACCAATAAAAAAGTTTGCCTCCAAGTTCCTAGAAGTGAATTTGGAGCCTACCTGTAGGTAACAAAAGGGGGATCAGGAGTTAATATGATGACGAACACTTGTTTCGAGAACTCAGGTTTCCCTGCTCCAAAAAGGAAACTAATACATAAGAAATTTGACAACCACCAGACAAGAATTGAAAAGAACATCAAAGTCGCTTCCACATAAAAGAAATGTCTTAGGCTGGTGTGATTGTTCTATTCTTCACTGTTACCACGAACTTTGCTTCGAAAATTGTACCAATTCTTTGAAAACTATTCAGAAAAGTATTTTCTCATGTTCTACATTTTATATGTAATTTTCTTTCCCGAGGACAATATGCAATATAATTTTTATTGTAAAAAGGCAGATTTCATTTGCATTGATTATTTTTACATACATGTTATTGGCCATCATTTGGAACACAATGCACTTAATTTGTGTAATTCATTCGTTATTTTGTGTTAACAATAAATTTATCATTTGTTCTTAAATTAAGCTTGTGTCGTCTGACTTTTCTGTGTGCCCATATAAATTAAATGTTACCTCAAATATTTGTTTGATTTATTTTTTAGGGTATTTTTTACCAAATAAAAAATTCCTATAAAAGACTTTTTATTACCTACTACAGAGGTACATTTTTTAAATGTGTGTGTGTGTGTGTGTGTGTGTGTGTGTGTGTGTGTGTGTGTGTGTGATTATAAACTGTGGCAAACAATGATTAATATAAATAATGGATTGTTATGTAATAAATTCAAGTTGAAACCTAAGCACATATTTATTTTTTTGATACTAAAGAGTTTGAAGGAGAAACAATAATCAGCAAAGAGAGTCCTTTACATCATTAAGAAGACGAATGATTCTTTCACATCTATTTTTATTCTTTCAATCTTTTCCTCTTTCTTTCGTTTTTTAAGCATTCTTCATTCTGTTGTTGTTATTTTTTTACCACTGCGAAAGACATTTAAAGAGTTTTCCCATTCAAAAGAAAATTGCCGACACCCATCCAATCACTAAAAGTACTTCTTCCTCTGTGGTTGCTAGACAAGAACCCAAGAACTAATGACCTCTTATCAAGAAATGTGTGGGTTGGACAATTGGTAATTTTTTTCAAAACTTTCAAATGTTCACGAGAGGTTCTACCAATGTAAACAAGGAAATGTGAGTCGTAATTGAAACTAACATTGTTTTTGCTGTTGTTGTTCATTTCATTATTCTTTTTAAAGGGTTGTCACCTCTTCTGGGCGATTGGCTAAGTCTCTCGCTTCCCCAAGTGACAATCTAAGTCCACCAATACCTCTCTAGCATTATTATTCATCTATATTTGGCTCCAGATATTATTGACCCTTTAAGTATTCTCATCCTCCTTTCTCTCCCAGAAAAAGCTATCATTTCCTGCTCAAATTTTCTCTTCTCGTTTTTTTACTACAAAGATCTCAAGTTCTTCTCTTGTGTTCGACAGTGTTTTCCAAACAAAGAAATTCGGCTGTTAAATCTTTTGACCTACATTGGAAACAACTTCACTGTTACTTCATTTACTTTTATTTATCCAGAAAATTCCGGTTTTCTTTAATTTAAAAATATTTAGTTAAATGATAAAATTTTAATTATTAAAATGAATAAAATTCAGTAAAACCAGCACACGAGGTTTTGATGTGAACAAATATTATGAGTTTTATTTACCTTCGTCTCCCCAGCTTTGTCTCTGTCCCAAAACGGAGGCACAACTGAGCTGCACTCTGCCTAAATACAGAGTAGCAATTTTCTAAGCATGACTCAGATGTGGCACAAGGTTGAAAGTATGAGGTCCTCAGTGAGAATCGAACTCATTACTCAGTCGTAACTGTTCTAGCGAGACAAGCTTGTTAATCATTACACCATGTTGAGATGCCCCTGCCCGAATACAGAGTCTGTCAGGAGTTTTTTAATTATCAAAGCTTTCTTATTCATTTAGTAGTCAGTCAGTCAGTTAAGTGCCATACGTGATACACGCTTGGGCGATCATGTCTCAAAAGAGACATGACTGACTGGGCAGAAGGCTATCCCGCAGTAGGTTGTCATTACTTTCTGTGGTAGATTGGTTGCCAGCCAAGGCTATAGAGCCCAATCTGTCCTGTTATTTAACTCATAACTGGAGGAAAGAGATGGATTAATATCTTTCCCAAGGGTATTTGCCCATAAGTGAATCAGAGGAATTCAACTGGAATTCGAACTCGGCTCCCCGGTTTCTCGTTCCGAGCCAATAATCATTGCACCACAACGCACATCTAGTAGTACCCATGCAAATGTCATGGAATTGCTCCTATTTTAATTTTTATGATTCTATTTTTAATGAAAGGAAGAAAAAAAAATGGAATTTAACTTACCTCGTGGTTGAAGAGGAGAAGAAGAAGTGGCTATGGGCGATTTTTTTTTTTATAGAGAGACATTAAAGGGTGGTGGTGGGGGGGGTCGGACGCATTATGGGAAGAAAGAAAAAAAAGAAATTATAAAACACCACCAAAAATAAGTGTTGGGGATTTTTTAATTCCGATGAACTTGATGAAGTAACGTGCGAGTTGCATAGGAAAAGGAATGTGCAAGAAAGGTTGCAAGAGACGCTGAGGAAGGAGATTTTTGAATAAAGATGAGAGAGATTCTGGGAGAAGCAGATGAGATTTGAACTGCCAAACTCCCACTTATTTTTGGTTTGATACACCCACTTTCGGTTTTTCTTTTAAATTTTAAGCATTGAAATTACACTGACGAATAATAATTCTTAAGTTAATGATTTAAGAAGGTTCTTACCAGTTCTATGACTATAAATTACTCATGGAAATTCTCCTAGAGCACCGTTAAATATTTGAGCTTAACAACTTTAGCAAAATATTGCAATAACAGTTATAAATATGAATGCAGGTCATGATTTAAAGAAGTAAGAGGGTACAAATGAAAAGATTAAAAATTGACATGATTTTTCCTTTCACTGAAGCAGCTGTTAAATACATGAGAGACGTGTGTTATTTCCTTCTTATTATGCTTGCTTTGATCCACTAAAACTAAACACCATCTGATATATAATAAAATTTTTATTAGTTAATAATGCAAAATAATTAAATATAATTAATTAAACAGTCTAAATAAACAAAACTGTAAATCACACATATACCATAAACACACACACACACACACACAAACAGTAAAATTAATGACAGCAGCACCAGCAGCAGCCAGGAATGACCATTCATTGAAATGCACGGATTCACTCGGACAGACACACGCTCCTCTGCCATTCTGAAGATGAGATTTTGATCTCGAAATATTAATGTATAATAAATAGGTAATACCCCAAAATTTCTTTACCTTCTTTTATTTTATTAAATGCATTGTGACAGCCTTCAAGACCTAGACATATACATAACTATAATTGTTTAAGTTTGTCTTATTTATATCAGTCAGTCAGTTAATTGCCATACATGATACACACTTGGGCGATCATGTCTTGAGAGAGACATGACTGACTGAGCAGATGATTATCCAGCACTAGGTTGCCATTACTTTCTGCAGTAGACTAGTTGCCAGTTAAGGCTATAGAACCCAATCTGTCCTGTTATTTAACCCATAACTGGAGGAAATGGACAGATTAATACCTTTCCCAAGGGTATTTGCACATAAGTTAATACAAGGAATTCAAACTCAGCTCCCTGAGTTCTCGTTTCAAGCTGATATCCATTGAACCACAACACACATCCTTATTCATATCAGTCAGTTAAGTGTCATACGTGATACACGCTTGGGCGATCATGCCTCGAAAGAGACATGACTGACTGGGCAGAAGATTATCCCACAGTAGGTTGCCATTGCTTTCTGCGGTAGACTGGTTGCCGACCAAGGCTATAGAACCCAATCTGTCCTGCTATTTAACCCATAACTGGAAGGAAGAGACGAATTAATACCTTTCCCAAGGGTATTTGCGCATAAGTGAATGCAATGGATTCAACTGGAATTCGAACTCGGCTCCCCAACTTTGCATTCCAAGCCGTTATCCACTGTACCACAATGCACATACCTTTTTTAAAAAAGTATTTTAAAGAAAGTCAGAGAGTTTATGAAAAAATTGATACATTTTTTTGTAAAACTTTCTATTTTTAGAATTGGGTGTTAAAGAACTGCCAAAATAGATTTTGGTCAAGGAGGATTGTTTCAATTTCAATTTTTTAAATTTAAAAAATTGTAGAATTTCTATTTATTATCCAATCAAAAGCATGAGCAAAGCCCAAGTCCATTTGAATTGTTATAAAAAAGAGAAGAGCCAAACAGATAAGATTTAGCAGCTATTCTAAAGTCAAGGAAGAAGTTTATCAGATTTCAAGGCAGAAGGTGGCTAGACTGCAGAAGGGTTTGAGATCTTACATAGATGGACATAACCTGCTGGCTGCAGGAAGAAGGCTTACAAATTTCAATGGAGATCAAATCTTCAAAGAACAACCAAATATTTCAACAAAGATTGCTGCTTCCTTAGAAAAAACATAAGTAGAAACTAAACTTTTTTTTTTTAATCATATCACCCCAGGCAAGGCAGTAACGCCACTGATGTGCAGGGGGCTACATAAGAGTGAGAAGATTAGAAAAGAGAAAACCGGAAACCGCATCCTAAACAGGAAACAAGGGATGAGCCTCTTCACCTGTTCAATAGATGTGGGAACTGTTTTTGAGAATAGAAAAATCATAAAAAAAGTCCCTGTGACATTTGTAGTTTTAAATTTCATCAGCTCACTTTATTTCAAATTTTGTATGATCTTTTAAAAGTATTTCACTTTTTGAAAATTGTTTTGAAATCTTTTTTTAAAGAACATGTATATATCTTTATATGCTATTCTGCCTATTTTTTCAAATTGTTGTGGAGTAGTTTTTGCACTAAAGATTATACTCGCGCTATATCAGTTGCTAATCGACTTAATGCACTCAAAATGTTAGGAACTTGGTAATCTTCCACTGAAAGCTGACTCCTTAGTATTCAGTTAACTGCCCAATAATATCGACTGCCTAGTAGCTCTACTGAACTCCAATAGAACTCTAAAGAACTCTCTAGAACTTCTAAGAACTCCGAAGAACTTCTCAAGAACTTCTTGAGTTAATGTCCTGTTAATTCTTATTAATATAGGAGGGTGATTTCATTATCTGAGGAATAGGTGTGTTTCACCATAACACAAATAAATTGCATAAAAGTAAATTTTTGTGCAAGCCTGTCTTGTAAAATATTGTATTTGTTTGTTATCATTAAGGGGTGATTACTCTAAAAAGTTTTTGTGGGTGAGTGGAGGTGAGTGTCAGAATGTCAAATCTCTTAAGCCAAGTATTATGAATGGTGCAAATGAGAAAACTCTTATTCTGATGAGATACTTGAAAATAATTTACATTTATCAAATGACGTAAAAAACAAGAATAGCATAGAATAGAAAATTTACAAAACAAGTGTACAAAAAATTTTCTTTTGTGCACCAAACAATTAAGCAAGATAACAAATTCTAAATGTAATTCTTTTTGCTCATAAAAACAATTATTATCATTATACAATGTTTGCTTTAGTTTAGTCAGTCAGTTAAATGTCATACGTGATATACACTTGGGTGATCATGTCTCGAAAGAGACAATACTGACTAAGCAGAAGATTATCCCATGGTAGGTTGCCATTACTTTCTGTGATAGACTGATTACCATCCAAGGCTATAGAACCCAATCTGGCCTGTTATTTAACCCATAACTGAAGGGAAGGGACAAATGCATACCTTTCTCAAGGGTATTTGTGTGTAAGTTAATGCAAAATATTCAACTGGAATTTGAACTTGCCTCCACGATTTCTTGTTCTGAGCCGATATCCACTGCACCACAACACACATCCATTCAGTTCATTAGATTGCCAAAATGAGTTGAGAAGGTTGATTGTTTGCTGGTGTTTCTGGGTTTGTGGTTTGTTTAAACAATAGTTCAGTTTTATAAAATGAGGTGAGATAACTTGTATTTTCATAAAAAGTTCAAAATTAGGGTTAATATCTCTAATTTTGTGAGAAACTTTCACATAAAACTATAAAAAGATAATCATATATCTCTCTAAATTTGTAAAATGTTCTCTACTTTAATTTTCATTTTTTCAGTTCCGATTTTTTCTTTCAGTTCCTTTCTTTTCAGCAATGTCATAGTCAGCATTAGTTGTAGCTTTTAGTTTTCTTTGCTTTAGAGTCGAAAACCATTTGATGTTTTCCATGTGAATGCCAAAACTCTTCTGCTTAATGCTTTCTTTTTTCTTTGTCTAAGTTCAGCTCCCAAAATGAGCCAACATCTTCCTTATGAATGATGAAACCCTTCTGTTTGTCAGAATACCTTCTTCTTCTTCTTCTATGTGCCCTGTCCCTTCAGGACGTAGGCGATCATGGATCTCCACGTCTCCCTATCCCTTGTGGCTCTTAGTATGTTTGCTCCTGTTGCTCCTGGCAACCCCCGTTCCGTCATCCACCTGATCAGACCCTGCAAATATGTTATCCGCTGCCTTCCTCTGTCTCTTCTTCCTTCTATCTGTCCAGTCAGTATCAGGTTCTCCAGGCTCTCCTTCCTCATTGCATGTCCCAGGAACTTCAGTTGTCTCTTCCTGATGCTCAGCATCAATTTCCTTTTTGTTGCCATTCTTTCTAACACTTCATCGTTGCTTGTATGCTCAGTCCACGATATCCGTAGCATCCTTCTGTAGAACCACATTTCGGCCGCTTCCACTTTTGTCCTCATTTTCGATGATATTGTCCAGCATTCACAGCCATATTGAAGAACTGATATCACGTAGCAGTCTAGCACTCTTTTCTTCATTTCTATTGAGATTTTCCTGTGTGTTAGTATTTTGCTCATCTTCTGGAATGCGTCCTTTGCCATGCCAATTCACCTTCGGATCTCCGTGTCGCACTTTCCATCCCCTGTTAGAACACTTCCTAGGTACTTAAATTCTTGGACTTGTTTGATTCTGTTATCCCCCACCTGTATTTGGCATTTTGGGTTGTATCTTTTGCTGATGACCATGCACTCAGTTTTCTTAAAGTTTATTTGTAGTCCCTTCTTGTCACTCTCCACTGCTACTTTCTGTATGAGATCTTGCAGTTTCCTTTCCGTGTCCGCAATCAGTAGTGTATCGTCCGCGTATCTTATGTTGTTCAGGTTGTGGCCTCCAATAACAAATCCTGGCATGTCATCTAGGGTCCTCAAAATATTCTCGCTGTATAGGTTGAACAAATCCGGTGAAAAGACACATCCTTGTCTTACGCCTTTTTCTATCTTTGTGTATCTACTGAGGTCGTTACCTGTCCGTATGCAGGCCGTTTGCTGCCAGTAGAGATTCTTGATTATTCTTATGTCTTTGCCAAAAATATCGAGGTTGCCTAGCATTTCCATCAATTCTTTGTGTCGTATTTTGTCGAATGCTTTCGCGTAATCAATGAAGCATAGGTACAAGTCTTTCTTCATTTGTAATGCCCTTTCAGAGAGCATCCTAATCATGAATATGGCGTTCCTTGTTCCAGTGTCCTTGACGAACCCGCACTGTTCCTGCCCTATCTCTGGCCTGATTCTGCTTCTCGCTCTATTCATCAGGATTCTGACAATCAGTTTTGTAATGTGACTCATTAAGCTGATAGTTCTGTGTAGTTCGCACTTGTTTGCACCAGGTTTCTTCGGCAGCGCTATAAATATCGACTTGCATAGGTTTTCTGGTATTATTCCGCTGCTATAAATTTCGTTTATTATGTCGGTAATCTTTTCTATGCCATATTCTTCTAAGGCTGTCAGCAGCTCTATCACTATGCCGTCTAGGCCAGGTGCTTTGTTTCTGTTCATTTTGGCCATTGCAGCTTCCACTTCGGATTTTAGTATTTCCGGTCCATCCATCTCCTTGTTCTCGGTTGTTCTCTCTTGTCACAAAAGAGATCCTTTATGTATTCTTCCCATCGCTGGAGTATTTCCTCTTTCTCTAATATGATTGTCCCTTCCTTGGATTTTATGCATCCTGTTGAGGGACAGGTTTTTTGTCCTGTCAGTTCTCTTATCTCTTTATGCATCTCTGCTTTGTTGTTCCTGCTCAGTCTCTCTACTTCTGCACATTTGTTGTTGAGCCATTCCTCTTTGGCTTGTCTGCATTTGTTCCTTATCTCCCTGTGAAGTTTTTTGTACTCTGCTCCGTGTCTTGGCATTATTTTTTGTCTTCTTTGCATCATGTGGAGGATCTCTTCGGTCATCCATTCATTTTTTCTTCTGCGTCTGATTTCCTTTGGGGTTATGTTGTTCGCTGAGGTCACCATTGCTTCTTTTAGTGAATCCCATTTTGAGTATCCTTCCACAAATCAGCTCCAAATTGAACCAGAAGTTTGAATTTATTTGTTCATAACTTACCTTTTTCTTAGGTAAAAAAAAAAACACAAAATGTGTCTCTTTGGACCATTTTTGTTTGCAATATTTATTTAAGTGAGTTTTAAGACCATCAGACTTAAGCCATTCTTTTATTATATAGATTTTTATAGCTAGTTTTCAAATATATCCATATACTAGGCTGGCTTGCCAGTTCTTGCTGTAGATGACTGGCCATTTAAGGTGTTCATCACCCACCAATAGTTTATACTTCAACTATGCTGACTGAACTGTAGTTACAGTTTCTAGGAGAGGAGACTTAATTTGTAAGGATCAGCAGTTTGAACAATGAAAATCTTGTTTACGATGACTTGTGACTTCATGCTAAGTCAACTAATGTATGGCTACCAAACAATTCCATTTTCCCAATTTCACACACAAAAGCTTGGGATTATCTCCTCAGACTGATAACATCAAGGTTACCAACCTGACAAATCAGTCACACTGATATTCAAACCTCTGTCTCATAGTGAGAAAGTGGATGTGCTAACCACTCAGCCATGTGCTTATATGATACTTCAATTTATACAAGTTTAAACAACTCACTGTCATATGTGTAGACAATTGTGGATGAATATATGTATATACATTCAAAAGTCCGTCCACATACCAATAATGTTAATTAGTAAGTGTCACTTAGGAAGTCATTTTATTCTTAGTTACTTATCATAGTAAAAACAAGTTTGTAGAAAATAATAATGGATAAGTGTGTAGGCAAGAAACAAGTGGTCTTAAATGTGAATCAAGACAAAGAATGGTTTAGCTTAGAGCCTAGTGGTATAGTGGTTAACTTAAGACAGTTTGAGAGAGACACAAATGTATCTAAAAATGGGTGAGAAATGATATATTCTGAATATGTATTTTTTTTTTTAATTGTATCACCCCGAGCAAGGCGGTAGCACCACTGATGTGCAGGGGCCTACATAAGAGTAAAAAAATGATTAGGTAGGAAGAGAGTAAAGAGAAAGACGATCAAGTTAAAGGTGGGAATACAGATGTGATGACAGTTACAAATGTAGAGAGAAAAGAAAAGATATACAGGGTGGTGTAGAAAGAACTAGAGTCAAGTGGTTAAGAGATAGGTATTGACATTGCATTTAAATTCCTGGAGGTTGTAGCTACCAGGAAAGCAAGAATATGGAAGCGAGTTCCACAGGTGGGAAGTGCAAGAGAAGAAGCTGCAGGAGTAGAATTGTTGTCTGCATTTGGTTGATCTAACTGTGAATGGGTGAGACCCAGTTGCTAGTCTGGTTGCACAAGTAAACACCTGTTGCAGGGACACCAGTGACTTAAGTTCGTTGGAGCAGAAGCCATGGAAGTATTTATAGAACACACAGAGGGAAGCCACATCCCGTCGGTAGGGAAGTGGCTGGAGTCGAGCCACCAAGTCAGTACCTATCACATTACTGATTCTCCTTTGAAGCCTGTCAAGATCACTGAGATGAACAGTGGGTGCACCTGACCATATGTGACAGCAGTACTCCATGCACGGACTGATGGCTGATTTGTATATATGCAGAATGGATTCAGATGGAAAAAACATCCTGGCCCGACACAGTGACCCAGCCTTCCTAGCAGTGGATTTAGCTATTGACTTTAATCACTAAATTGATAAAATGCAGTGACTAAACAAGGCAGATATATTATTTGCTAGTAGACTTATTTAAAAACAGAAACTTGTAACTAATTTATTTTACTACATTACATATTCATTATTGATTTGCTTTTTCCTTAATTTTTTGATGGCTCTTCATGTATTTTTAGCAAGAGAAGAAATCTTGCAAAACCCTTAATTTGTCCATAGATCTTGTGAATGTTTAATGGCATCACTTCTTGATTTGTTTTCTGATCTTTGTAAGGTTTTGATGTTTTGTCTGAAGGTTAACAAAAGTAAT
Source organism: Ascarosepion bandense (assembly GCA_037127315.1). NCBI lineage: Eukaryota > Metazoa > Mollusca > Cephalopoda > Sepiida > Sepiidae > Ascarosepion > Ascarosepion bandense. The sequence continues at coordinate 2,438,985 of JBBBDQ010002261.1, read as the reverse complement.
GGCTGTTGTCCTTTAATTTGAACAAATTTAATAGGATGAGTTCAGTCAAAAAGAAATGCCCCTTGTTTTTTTAATTATAACAAATTTAATAGGATGAGTTCAGTCAAAAAGAAATGCCCTTGTTTTTTAATTATAACAAATTTCATAGGATGTTTTTCAGTCAAAAAGAAATGTCCCTTGTTTTTTGATTATAACAAATTTAATAGGATGTTTGTCAGTCAAAAAGAAATGCATATTCTTCTTTAATTAGTACAAATTTAATAGGATGTAGTTTAGTCTAAACATAAGGCATGTTCTTCTTTAATTTGAACAAATGTAATAGAATGGGGATTAATAAAAAATTAATGCCTAATGTTCTTTAATTCAGAAGGATGATTCAGTCAAAAACTATCGCCAGTCTTCTTTAATTAGAATGAATTTAATAACATGATTGTCAGTCTATTCTATGTTTTATAATTACAGTAATAATAATACGATGAGGTAAGTCAAAAAGAAATACCAGTTCTTTAATTATAAGAAATTTAATAGCACGAGGGTCAGTCAAAAAGTAATGCTTGTCCAATTTTAATTAAAACAATTTTCATAGGATTGGTGGCAGTCAAAAATGTTTTTCTTTAATTAGAACAAATTTCATAAAATGGGTGTCAGTTAAAAAGTAATGCTTTCTTTAATTTGAACAAATTTAATAAATTGTGTGTCAGTCAAAAAGCCATACCAGTTCTTTGTTTTTAATTATAACAAATTAAATAGGATAAAGTCAGTCAAAAAGTAACTCCTCTTTTTCTTTAATTAGAACAAATTTAATAAGATTGGGTCAGGCAAAAAGTAATACCTGTTCATTTTTAATTAGAACAAATTTGGTAGGATGGAGTTCAGTTATAAACTAATGTCTGTTGTTCTTTAATGACAACAAATTCAATAGGATGAGCTCAGTCAAAAAGTAGTGCCATTTTATTCTTTAATTAGTTCTAATTTAACAGCATGGAGATTAGTCAAAAAGTAATGCCTTGTCGTTTTTAATTATAACAAATTTAATTGCATGGGGTTAGTCAAAAAATAATGCCTGCTCATTTTTAATTAGAACAAATAAAGAAAAACAATACCCGTTCTTCAATTTTTAGAACCAATTTAATATGATGAGAGTCAGTGAAATAGTCATGCCTATTCTCTAATTATAACAATTTTAATAGCATAATGGTCTGTCATAAAATAATACCTGTTCTATTTTTAATTCTAAGAGAATTAAGAGTCAAGACACAGAAAACATTCCAAACTGAATGTAATATTACGAGCACAATGCACAACAGATTTAAAAATGAATCCAAAAATGTCAGGGTTCTAAATCTAATTCCTCGCTCGGTGTCATTCCTTTTATATTGTGATATTCCACTTTTTAATGAGAGCATGTGTATCTCGTAGAAGTTTCTTGGTTGTTCCTTTAGTGATATGAGAGTCGCCTCTTTCATCCTTATTAGATAACTACCTTAGTGCTTTCTTTATGTTTTCAAATAGACGAAAGTCTGGGAGTGCCTGATCAGGACCAAAGTGTGGATGAGTCCAGGGTATCCAGCCGTGTACTGCAATTTCTTGTCTGTCATTTAAACTGCTATGAGGCCTTGCATCGTCATGTTTCAAAAGTACATCACTTACCTACAAATGTGTCTTAGTTCAAAAAAGCCTTTACCTTTTGACAAGGTTTTTACAGAGAGGTCAGAATTGATGTCAGTATCATTGGGTATAAGTTCTATCTCTTCTGTTTCTAAAACACGATGGCCATCACTTTTTCTGCATAGTGGGTTATAAAGATTTTCCTCAGGTTCAGTTAATTCCGCAAAGTCAAAGAAAAAGATACGCACACTTGAAGAGGAAAAGCAACTTAATGGTAGCATTAAATTCGAAAGGTTTAATGTACAAAAGGGTGTAAGCACAATAGGTAAAAAAGCTTGCAAATATAAATTTATATTTGCAAACTTAACTGATAGAAGAAGAGTGTTCAAGGAACAAGTTGGATTTGTGGCCTTGTGGCTTCCATACTTCATTAACGTCAGAAAGGATGGTTCGAATAAATGTGTGGTTAATAAGGATGATTTCAGGATCGAGTTTACCATGTGGACCCAAAAAGGAATCAGATTAGACAGTAGTTAGCCAATCAGAGTCCCGCATTAGTAAAAGTTTCAAGTTTAAGGTTGATCTTTGAATGATAAAAGTTAAATTCCTTTTATTATCCTTTTCAAAATCTTATCGTGCTTCCTTAAAATTCTTTCTGAATTAGTCTGGGTGGTGCCACTGCATTGATCTTTTTTGCTCTCATGAAATATGAAATCTAAACTCTGAAATATGAAATATGAAATCTGAAATCTGAAATATGAAATCTGAAATAAAAAAGACTTAATTAAAAAGGCTCATTTTTTTTTGATAAAAAAATATTTTAGTCACGTTTGACATGTGTGATTTGATGTCTGTGATGTAATTTAGCAACCATCTTAGATCATAGATGTTTTACGGAGCAAATGTAAACAATCGGCTCCATTGACTAAAAAGTGCGAAAGGGAAAATTGCTGAACTTAAACTCAAAAAGTATGTGTTGATCCGGCTTCCCCATAGATAGGTGTCCATAGAAATTTCGAATGGCGTAGCTTAAAAAATGTAGGTGTGCATAGGGAACAGTCACACGCAGACTTACAGATTGCCTTTTATATATATATAGATTATTATTATTATTAAAAATATTGAGAATGACTTTGTCCGGTTTTATTAGGCACACAAAGTGCAATATATGATTTTATTTATAAACAAATCCAAATAATATTGGTCATATAAATATATATTTGATTAGCACACTATCCCCTGTATCAGAATAAGATATTATTTTATTTTCAATTTTAATATAGTTTGCCTGACATTCGTTAATCTGAAAAGATTTTTGTGAGGAATGTGGAGAAGAGAGAACATTCAATCTCTTCAATCTGAGGAATTATGAAAGGTGCAAAAGTCTGCTGATAGGAAGGTTGGTTCACTGTGTGGGGCCAGGAAGTTTTTCTCGTCTGAATCCATCTACCATTGTCTACCATTCACCTGTGCATTGAATACTCCTGTCACATCTAGTCGAGTGCCTCTGCTTTTCTTAACAAAATCTGACGAAGAATCTGCAATGCAACTGACTTCGACTTGGTTGCTCAATTGCAGTCACTTTCACACCGACATAATATAGGTTCCTTCTGTCTCTTCTACAAATAATTTCATGGCTTCGGCTCGAATGAGCTTAGCTCCCCGCTACCCCCTCTGCATGAATTTACCCAAACTATTAAACTAGCAACTGGGTCCCACCCATTTACAGTAAAACCAATAAAATGTAACTACAACTTCTACTCTGACAGCTTCTTTTCTCACACTTACCATCTGTGGAATTCCCTTCCATATACTTGCTTCCCTGACAGCTACAATCTCCAAGAATTTAAATGCAATGTCAATTGCCATCTTGTATCTTCTTGACAAGCATCCTTCCTGACAATCCTTGTATCATGTTTTTCTCCTTTCCACTCTCATGCAGCTCTCTTCACACCAGTGTTCTCATCCTTCTCTTACCCATTCTATGTCAATTGCCATCTTATCTTCTTGACAAGCATCCTTTCCCTGACAACCCTTGTATCATGTTTTTCTCCCTTTCCACTCTCATGCAGCTCTCTTCACACCAGTGTTCTCATCCTTCTCTTACCCATTCTATGTCAATTGCCCATCTTGTATCTTCTTGACAAGCATCCTTTCCCCTGACAATCCTTGTATCTGTGTTTTCTCCCTTTCCCTCTCCTTTTGGCCTCTCTTCACACCAGTGTTCTCATCCCTTCTCTTGCCAATTCTATGTCAATTGCCATCTTATGCTCTTCTTGACAAGCATCCTTTTCTTCAGCAACCCTTGTATCATGTTTTTCTCCCTTTCCACTCTCATGCAGCTCTCTTCACACCAGTGTTCTCATCCTTCTCTTACCCATTCTATGTCAATTGCCATCTTGTATCTTCTTGACAAGCATCCTTTTCTTGACAACCCTTGTATCATGTTTTCTCCTTTCCACTCTCATGCAGCTCTCTTCACACCAGTGTTCTCATCCTTCTCTTACCCATTCTATGTCAATTGCCTTTGCCATCTTGTATCTTCTTGACAAGCATCTTTTCTTCACAACCCTTGTATCCATGTTTTTCTCCTTTCCTCTCATGCAGCTCTCTTCACACCAGTGTTCTCTGACATCCTTCTCTTACCCATTCTATGTCAATTGCCATCTTGTATCTTCTTGACAAGCATCCTTTCCCTGACCACCCTTGTATCATGTTTTTCTCCCTTTCCACTCTCATGCAGCTCTCTTCACACCAGTGTTCTCATCCTTCTCTTACCCATTCTATGTCAATTGCCATCTTATCTTCTTGACAAGCATCCTTTCTTCTACAACCCTTGTATCATGTTTTTCTCCCTTTCCACTCTCATGCAGCTCTCTCTTCACACCAGTGTTCTCATCCTTCTCTTGCAATTCTATGTCAATTGCCATCTTGTATCTTCTTGACAAGCATCCTTTTCTTCACAACCCTTGTATCATGTTTTTCTCCCCTTTCCACTCTCATGCAGCTCTCTTCACACCAGTGTTCTCATCCTTCTCTTACCCATTCTATGTCAATTGCCATCTTGTATCTTCTTGACAAGCATCCTTTCCCTGACCACCCTTGTATCATGTTTTCTCCCTTTCCACTCTCATGCAGCTCTCTTCACGCAGTGTTCTCATCCTTCTCTTACCCATTCTATGTCAATTGCCATCTTGTATCTTCTTGACAAGCATCCTTTTCTTCACAACCCTTGTATCATGTTTTTCTCCTTTCCACTCTCATGCAGCTCTTCACACCAGTGTTCTCATCCTTCTCTTACCAATTCTATGTCAATTGCCATCTTGTATCTTCTTGACAAGCATCCTTTTCTTCACAACCCTTGTATCATGTTTTCTCCCCTTTCCACTCTCATGCAGCTCTTCACACCAGTGTTCTCACCCTTCTCTTACCCATTCTATGTCAATTGCCATCTTGTATCTTCTTGACAAGCATCCTTTCCCTGACCACCCTTGTATCATGTTTTCTCCCTTTCCACTCTCATGCAGCTCTCTTCACACCAGTGTTCTCATCCTTCTCTTACCCATTCTATGTCAATTGCCATCTTGTATCTTCTTGACAAGCATCCTTTTCTTCACAACCCTTGTATCATGTTTTACTCCCTTTCCACTCTCATGCAGCTCTCTTCACACCAGTGTTCTCATCTCTTACCAATTCTATGTCAGTACCATCTTGTATCTTCTTGACAAGCATCCTTTTCTTCACAACCCTTGTATCATGTTTTCTCCCTTTCCACTCTCATGCAGCTCTCTTCACACCAGTGTTCTCCCTTCTCTTACCCATTCTATGTCAATTGCCATCTTATCTTCTTGACAAGCATCCTTTCCCCTGACCACCCCTTGTATCATGTTTTCTCCCTTTCCACTCTCATGCAGCTCTCTTCACACCAGTGTTCTCACCCTTCTCTTACCCATTCTATGTCAATTGCCATCTTAGCCATCTTCTTGACAAAGGCATCCTTTTCTTCACAACCCTTGTATCATGTTTTCTCCTTTCACTCTCCATGCAGCTCTCTTCCACACCAGTGTTCTCATCCTTCTCTTACCAATTCTATAACTCAATTGCCATCTTTGTATCTTCTTGACAAGCATCCCTTTCCCTGACAACCCTTGTATCATGTTTTTCTCCTTTTCCACTCTCATACGGCTCTCTTCACACCAGTGTTCTCTCTTCTCTTACCCATTCTATGTCAGTGCCATCTTGTATCTTCTTGACAAGCATCCTTTCCCTGACCACCCTTGTATCATGTTTTTCTCCTTTCCACTCTCCTTGTGCAGCTCTCTTCACACCAGTGTTCTCACCCTTCTCTTACCCATTCTATGTCAATTGCCATCTTGTATCTTCTTGACAAGCATCCTTTTCTTGACAACCCTTGTATCATGTTTTCTCCTTTCCACTCTCATGCCAGCTCTCTTCACACCAGTGTTCTCATCCTTCTCTTACCCATTCTATGTCAATTGCCATCTTGTATCTTCTTGACAAGCATCCTTTTCTTGACAACCCTTGTATCATGTTTTTCTCCTTTCCACTCTCATGCAGCTCTAACCACACCAGTGTTCTCATCCTTCTCTTACCCATTCTATGTCAATTGCCATCTTGTATCTTCTTGACAAGCATCCTTTCCCTGACCACCCTTGTCATCATGTTTTCTCCTTTCCACTCTCATGCAGCTCTCTTCACACCAGTGTTCTCACCCTTCTCTTACCCATTCTATGTCAATTGCCATCTTGTATCTTCTTGACAAGCATCCTTTCCCTGACCACCCTTGTATCATGTTTTTCTCCCTTTCCACTCTCATGCAGCTCTCTTCACACCAGTGTTCTCACCTTCTCTTACCCATTCTATGTCAATTGCCATCTTGTATCTTCTTGACAAGCATCCTTTCCCTGACCACCCTTGTATCATGTTTTTCTCCTTTCCACTCTCATGCAGCTCTTCACACCAGTGTTCTCATCCTTCTCTTACCCATTCTATGTCAATTGCCATCTTGTATCTCTTGACAAGCATCCTTTTTCTTCACAACCCTTGTGTCATGTTTTTCTCGCATTTTCCACTCTCATGCAGCTCCTCTTCACACCAGTGTTCTCATCTATTCTCTTACCAATTCTATGTCAATTGCCATCTTGTATCTTCTTGACAAGCATCCTTTTCTTCACAACCCTTGTATCATGTTTTTCTCCCTTTCCACTCTCATGCAGCTCTTCCACACCAGTGTTCTCACCCTTCTCTTACCCATTCTATGTCAATTGCCATCTTGTATCTTCTTGACAAGCATCCTTTCCCTGACCACCCTTGTATCATGTTTTCTCCCTTTCCACTCTCATGCAGCTCTCTTCACACCAGTGTTCTCATCCTTCTCTTACCCATTCTATGTCAATTGCCCATCTTGTATCTTCTTGACAAGCATCCTTTTCTTCCCACAACCCTTGTATCATGTTTTTCTCCCTTTCCACTCTCATGCAGCTCTCTTCACACCAGTGTTCTCATCCTTCTCTTACCAATTCTATGTCTGTTACCCATCTTGTATCTTCTTGACAAGCATCCTTTCCCTGACAACCCTTGTATCATGTTTTCTCCTTTCCACTCTCATGCAGCTCTCTTCCACACCAGTGTTCTCACCCTTCTCTTACCCATTCTATGTCAATTGCCATCTTGTATCTTCTTGACAAGCATCCTTTCCCTGACCACCCTTGTATCTGTTTTCTCCCTTTCCCACTCTCATGCAGCTCTCTTCACACAGGTGTTCTCACCCTTCTCTTACCCATTCTATGCTCCAATTGCCATCTTGTATCTTCTTGACAAGCATCCTTTTCTTGACAACCCTTGTATCATGTTTTTCTCCCTTTCCTCTCATGCAGCTCTCTTCTACCAGTGTTCTCATCCTTCTCTTACCATTCTATGTCAGTGCCATCTTGTATCTTCTTGACAAGCATCCTTTTCTTGACAACCCTTGTATCATGTTTTTCTCCCTTTCCACTCTCATGCAGCTCTCTTCACGCCAGTGTTCTCATCCTTCTCTTACCCATTCTATGTCAATTGCCATCTTGTATCTTCTTGACAAGCATCCTTTCCCTGACCACCCTTGTATCATGTTTTCTCCTTTCCCTCCTCATGCAGCTCTCTTCACACCAGTGTTCTCACCCTTCTCTTTTACATTCTATGTCTGATTACCCATCTTGTATCTTCTTGACAAGCATCCTTCCCTGACCACCCTTGTATCATGTTTTCTCCTCCCTCTCATGCAGCTCTCTTCACACCAGTGTTCTCATCCTTCTCTTACCCATTCTATGTCAATTGCCATCTTGTATCTTCTTGACAAGCATCCTTTTCTTGACAACCCTTGTATCATGTTTTCTGCTCCTTTCCACTCTCATGCAGCTCTCTTCACACCAGTGTTCTCATCCTTCTCTTACCCATTCTATGTCAATTGCCATCTTGTATCTTCTTGACAAGCATCCTTTCCCCTGACCACCCTTGTATCATGTTTTTCTCCCTTTCCACTCTCCATGCAGCTCTTCACACCAGTGTTCTCACCCTTCTCTTACCCATTCTATATTCAATTGCCATCTTGTATCTTCTTGACAAGCATCCTTTCTGACAACCCTTGTATCATGTTTTTCTCCTTTCACTCTCATGCAGCTCTCTTCACACCAGTGTTCTCACCCTTCTCTTACCCATTCTATGTCAGTACTGTCTGTATCTTCTTGACAAACATCCTTTTCTTGACAACCCTTGTATCATGTTTTTCTCCTTTCACTCTCATGCAGCTCTCTTCACACCAGTGTTTCTCATCCTTCTCTTACCCATTCTATGTCATTTGCCATCTTGTACATCTTCTTGACAAGCATCCCCTTTTCTTGACAACCCTTGTGTCATGTTTTCTCCCTTTCCTCTCATGCAGCTCTCTTCACACCAGTGTTCTCATCCTTCTCTTACCCATTCTATGTCAATTGCCATCTTGTATCTTCTTGACAAGCATCCTTTTCTTGACAACCTTGTATCATGTTTTTCTCCTTTTACTCTCATGCAGCTCTCTTCACACCAGTGTTCTCACCCTTCTCTTACCCATTCTATGTCAATTGCCATCTTGTATCTTCTTGACCAGCTCATCATCTTTTCTTGACAGCCCTTGTATCATGTTTTTCTCCTTTCCACTCTCATGCAGCTCTCTTCACACCAGTGTTCTCATCCTTCTCTTACCCATTCTATGTCAATTGCCATCTTGTATCTTCTTGACAAGCATCCTTTTCTTGACAACCCTTGTATCGTATTTTTCTCCTTTCCACTCTCATGCAGCTCTCTTCACACCAGTGTTCTCATCCTTCTCTTACCCATTCCTGTGTCAATTGCCATCTTGTATCTTCTTGACAAGCATCCTTTTCTTGACAACCCTTGTATCATGTTTTTCTCCCTTTCCACTCTCATGCAGCTCTCTTCACACCAGTGTTCTCATCCTTCTCCTTACCCATTCTACTCAATTGCCATCTTGTATCTTCTTGACAAGCATCCCCTTTCCTGACTTACCCCTTGTATCATGTTTTTCTCCTTTCCACTCTCATGCAGCTCTCTTCACACCAGTGTTCTCACCCTTCTCTTACCCATTCTATGTCAATTGCCATCTTGTATCTTCTTGACAAGCATCCTTTTCTTGACAACCCTTGTATCCATGTTTTCTCCCTTTCCTCTCATGCAGCTCTCTTCACACCAGTGTTCTCACCCTTCTCTTACCCATTCTATGTCAATTGCCATCTCTTGTATCTTCTTGACAAGCATCCTTTTCTTGACAACCCTTGTCGTATTTTCTCCTTTCCACTCTCATGCAGCTCTCTTCACACCAGTGTTCTCATCCTTCTCTTACCCATTCTATGTCAATTGCTGCATCTTGTATCTTCTTGACAAGCATCCTTTTCTTGACAACCCTTGTATCATGTTTTCTCCTTTCCACTCTCCATGCAGCTCTCTTCACACCAGTGTTCTCATCCTTCTCTTACCCATTCTATGTCAATTTACTTTCATCTTTTGTATCTTCTTGACAAGCATCCTTTTCTTGACAACCTTGTATCATGTTTTTCTCCCTTTCCACTCTCATGCAACTCTCTTCACACCAGTGTTCTCATCCTTCTCTTACCCATTCTATGTCAATTGCCATCTTGTATCTTCTTGACAAGCATCCTTTTCTTGACAACCCTTGTATCATGTTTTCTCCCTTTCCACTCTCATGCAGCTCTCTTCACACCAGTGTTCTCATCCTTCTCTTTCCCATTCTATAGTAATTGCCATCTTGTATCTTCTTGACAAGCATCCTTTTCTTGACAACCCTTGTATCATGTTTTCTCCCTTTCTGCTCTCATGTGGCTCTCTTCACACCAGTGTTCTCACCCTTCTCTTGCCCATTCTATGTCAATTGCCATCTTGTATCTTCTTGACAAACATCCTTTCCTTGACAACCCTTGTATCATGTTTTTTTCTCCCCTTTCCACTCTCATGCAGCTCTCTTCACACCAGTGTTCTCATCCTTCTCTTACCCATTCTATATCCAGTGCCATCTTCTTGACAAGCATCCTTTTCTTGACAACCCTTGTATCATGTTTTCTCCTTTCCACTCATGCCGGCTCTCTTCACACCAGTGTTCTCATCCTTCTCTTACCCATTCTATGTCAATTGCCATCTTGTATCTTCTTGACAAGCATCCTTTCTTGACAACCCTTGTATCATGTTTTCTCCCTTTCCACTCTCATGTAGCTCTCTTCACACCAGTGTTCTCATCCTTCTCTTACCCATTCTATGTCAATTGCCATCTTGTATCTTCTTGACAAGCATCCTTTTCTTCACAACCCTTGTATCATGTTTTTCTCCCTTTCCACTCTCATGCAGCTCTCTTCACACCAGTGTTCTCATCCTTCTCTTACCCATTCTATGTCAATTGCCATCTTGTATCTTCTTGACAAGCATCCTTTCCCTGACCACCCTTGTATCATGTTTTTCTCCCTTTCCACTCTCATGCAGCTCTCTTCACACCAGTGTTCTCACCCTTCTCTTACCCATTCTATGTCAATTGCCATCTTGTATCTTCTTGACAAGCATCCTTTTCTTGACAACCCTTGTATCATGTTTTTCTCCCTTTCCACTCTCATGCAGCTCTCTTCACACCAGTGTTCTCACCCTTCTCTTACCCATTCTATGTCAATTGCCATCTTGTATCTTCTTGACAAGCATCCTTTTCTTGACAACCCTTGTATCATGTTTTTCTCCCTTTCCACTCTCATGCAGCTCTCTTCACACCAGTGTTCTCATCCTTCTCTTACCCATTCTATGTCAATTGCCATCTTGTATCTTCTTGACAAGCATACTTTTCTTGACAACCCTTGTATCATGTTTTTCTCATGTCCACTCATACGGCTCTCTCTTCACACCAGTGTTCTCATCCTTCTCTTACCCATTCTATGTCAATTGCCATCTTGTATCTTCTTGACAAACATCCCTTTTCTTGACAACCCTTGTATCATGTTTTTCTCCCTTTCCACTCTCATGCAGCTCTCTTCACACCAGTGTTCTCATCCTTCTCTTACCCATTCTATGTCCAATTACCATCTTGTATCTTCTTGACAAGCATCCTTTCTTGACAACCCTTGTATCATGTTTTCTCCCTTTCCACTCTCATGCAGCTCTCTTCACACCAGTGTTCTCATCCTTCTCTTACCCATTCTATGTCAATTGCCATCTTGTACTTCTTCTTGACAAGCATCCTTTCCCTGACCACCCATGTATCATGTTTTTCTCCCTTTCCACTCTCATGCAGCTCTCTTCACACCAGTGTTCTCACCCTTCTCTTACCCATTCTATGTCAATTGCCATCTTGTATCTTCTTGACAAGCATCCTTTTCTTGACAACCCTTGTATCATGTTTTTCTCCTTTCCACTCTCATGCAGCTCTCTTCACACCAGTGTTCTCATCCTTCTCTTACCCATTTCTATGTCAATTGCCATCTTGTATCTTCTTGGCAAGCATCCTTTTCTTGACAACCCTTGTATCATGTTTTTCTCCCTTTCCACTCTCATGCAGCTCTCTTCACACCAGTGTTCTCATCCTTCTCTTTTACCATTCTATGTCCATTTTCTCTTGTATCTTCTTGACAAGCATCCTTTCCCTGACCACCCTTGTATCATGTTTTTCTCCCTTTCCACTCTCATGCAGCTCTCTTCACACCAGTGTTCTCACCCTTCTCTTACCCATTCTATGTCAATTGCCATCTTGTATCTTCTTGACAAGCATCCTTTCCCTGACCACCTTGTATCATGTTTTTCTCCCTTTCCACTCTCATGCAGCTCTCTTCACACCAGTGTTCTCATCCTTCTCTTACCCATTCTATGTCAATTGCCATCTTGTATCTTCTTGACAAGCATCCTTTCTTGACAACCTTGGCAAAGTCATGTTTCTCCCTTTCCACTCTCATGCAGCTCTCTTCACACCAGTGTTCTCATCCTTCTCTTACCCATTCTATGTCAGTGCCATCTTGTATCTTCTTGACAAGCATCCTTTCCCTGACCACCCTTGTATCATGTTTTTCTCCCTTTCCACTCTCATGCAGCTCTCTTCACACCAGTGTTCTCACCCTTCTCTTACCCATTCTATGTCAGTGCCATCTTATGTCTTCTTGACAAGCATCCTTTTCTTGACAACCCTTGTATCATGTTTTTCTCCCTTTCCACTCTCATGCAGCTCTCTTCACACCAGTGTTCTCCCCCTTCTCTTACCCATTCTATGTCAATTGCCATCTTGTATCTTCTTCGACAAGCATCCTTTTCTTGACAACCCTTGTATCATGTTTCTCCCTTTCCACTCTCATGCAGCTCTCTTCACACCAGTGTTCTCATCCTTCTCTTACCCATTCTATATCAGTGCCATCTTGTATCTTCTTGACAAGCATCCTTTTTCTTCGACAACCCTTCTTGTATCATGTTTTCTCCCTTTCCACTCTCATGCAGCTCTCTTCACACCAGTGTTCTCATCCTTCTTACCCATTCTATGTCAATTGCCATCTTGTATCTGCTTGACAAGCATCCTTTTCTTGACACAACCCTTGTATCATGTTTTCTCCTTTCCACTCTCATGCAGCTCTCTTCACACCAGTGTTCTCATCCTTCTCTTACCCATTCTATGTCAATTGCCATCTTGTATCTTCTTGACAAGCATCCTTTTCTTGACAACCCTTGTATCATGTTTTCTCCCTTTCCACTCTCATGCAGCTCTCTTCACACCAGTGTTTCTCATCCTTCTCTTACCCATTCTACCTTGTCATTTCATCTTGTATCTTCTTGACAAGCATCCTTTTCTTGACAACCCTTGTATCATGTTTTTCTCCCTTTCCACTCTCATGCAGCTCTCTTCACACCAGTGTTCTCACCCACCTTCTCTTACCCATTCTATGTCAATTGCCATCTTGTATCTTCTTGACAAGCATCCTTTTCTTGACAACCCTTGTATGTGTTTTTCTCCCTTTCCACTCTCATGCAGCTCTCTTGCCACCAGTGTTCTCATCCTTCTCTTACCATTCTGTCAATTGCCATCTTGTATCTTCTTGACAAGCATCCTTTTCTTGACAACCCTTGTATCATGTTTTCTCCTTTCCCTTACTCAACTGCAGCTCTCTTCACACCAGTGTTCTCATCCTTCTCTTACCCATTCTATGTCAATTGCCATCTTGTATCTTCTTGACAAACATCCTTTTCTTGACAACCCTTGTATCATGTTTTTCTCCTTTCCACTCTCATGCAGCTCTCTTCACACCAGTGTTCTCATCCTTCTCTTACCCATTCTATGTCAATTGCCATCTTGTATCTTCTTGACAGCATCCTTTTCTTGACAACCCTTGTATCATGTTTTTCTCCTTTCCACTCTCATGCAGCTCTCTTCACAGTGTTCTCATCCTTCTCTTACCCATTCTATGTCAATTGCCATCTTGTATCTTCTTGACAAGCATCCTTTCCCTGACCACCCTTGTATCATGTTTTTCTCCCTTTCCACTCTCATGCAGCTCTCTTCACACCAGTGTTCTCACCCTTCTCTTACCCATTCTATGTCAATTGCCATCTTGTATCTTCTTGACAAGCATCCTTTTCTTGACAACCCTTGTCATGTTTTTCTCCTTTCCACTCTCATGCAGCTCCTCCTGCAATTATTTCTCACCCTTCTTACCCATTCTATGTCAATTGCCATCTTGTATCTTTATATGACAAGCTATCCTTTTCTTGACAACCCTTGTATCATGTTTTTCTCCTTTCCACTCTCATGCAGCTCTCTTCACACCAGTGTTCTCATCTTCTCTTACCCATTCTATGTCAATTGCCATCTTGTATCTTCTTGACAAGCATCCTTTTCTTGACAACCCTTGTATCATTTTCTCCTTTCCCACTCTCATGCAGCTCTCTTCACACCAGTGTTCTCATCCTTCTCTTACCCATATTCATATGGTATAATCTTGTATCTTCTTGACAAGCATCCTTTTCTTGACAACCCTTGTATCATGTTTTTCTCCCTTTCCACTCTCATGCAGCTCTCTTCACACCAGTGTTCTCATCCTTCTCTTACCCATTCTATGTCAATTGCCATCTTGTATCTTCTTGACAAGCATCCTTTCCCCTGACAACCCTTGTATCATGTTTTTCTCCCTTTCCACTCTCATGCAGCTCTCTTCACACCAGTGTTCTCATCACTTCTCTTTGCCACCCATTCTATGTCAATTGCCATCTTGTATCTTCTTGACAAGCATCCTTTCCCTGACCACCCTTGTATCATGTTTTTCTCCCTTTCCACTCTCATGCAGCTCTTCTTCACACCAGTGTTCTCACCCTTCTCTTACCCATTCTATGCTCCAATTGCCATCTTGTATCTTCTTGACAAGCATCCTTTTCTTGACAACCCTTGTATCATGTTTTTCTCCCTTTCCACTCTCTGTGCAGCTCTCTTCACACCAGTGTTCTCATCCTTCTCTTACCCATTCTGTGTCAATTGCCATCTTGTATCTTCTTGACAAGCATCCTTTTCTTGACAACCTTGTATCATGTTTTTCTCCCTTTCCACTCTCATGCAGCTCTCTTCACACCAGTGTTCTCATCCTTCTCTTACCCATTCTATGTCAATTGCCATCTTCCTTATCTTCTGGCTCAGCATCCTTTTCTTGACAACCATATCATGTTTTCTCCCTTTCCACTCTCATGCAGCTCTCTTCACACCAGTGTTCTCATCCTTCTCTTACCAATTCTATGTCAATTGCCATCTTGTATCTTCTTGACAAGCATCCTTTCCCTGACAACCCTTGTATCATGTTTTCTCCCTTTCCACTCTCATACTGACTCTCTTCACACCAGTGTTCTCATCCTTCTCTTACCCATTCTATGTCAATTGCCATCTTGTATCTTCTTGACAAGCATCCTTTCTTGACAACCCTTGTATCATGTTTTTCTCCCTTTCCACTCTCATGCAGCTCTCTTCACACCAGTGTTCTCATCCTTCTCTTACCCATTCTATGTCAATTGCCATTTTGTATCTTCTTGACAAGCATCCTTTTCTTGACAACTTCACCATATCATGTTTTTCTCCCTTTCCACTCTCATGCAGCTCTCTTCACACCAATTGACTCATCCTTCTCTTACCCATTCTATGTCAATTGCCATCTTGTATCTTCTTGACAAGCATCCTTTTCTTCACAACCCTTGTATCATGTTTTCTCCCTTTCCACTCTCATGCAGCTCTCTTTGCACCAGTGTTCTCATCCTTCTCTTACCCATTCTATGTCAATTGCCATCTTGTATCTTCTTGACAAAGCATCCTTTCCCTGACAACCCTTGTATCATGTTTTTCTCCCTTTCCACTCTCATGCAGCTCTCTTCACACCAGTGTTCTCATCCTTCTCTTACCCATTCTATGTCAATTGCCATCTTGTATCTTCTTGACAGGCATCTTTCTGTTGGCTGCTGCCTTGTCTTTTCTCCCTTTCTGCTCTGTGGCTCTCTTCTTCAGTGTTCTCATCTTCTCTTGTTCTGTAATAATTTGCCATCTTGCTCTTCTTGACAAGCATCCTTTTCTTGACAACCTTGTATCATGTTTTTCTCCCTTTCCACTCTCATGCAGCTCTCTTCACACCAGTGTTCTCATCCTTCTCTTACCCATTCTATGTCAATTGCCATTTTGTATCTTCTTGACAAGCATCCTTTTCTTGACAACCCTTGTATCATGTTTTTCTCCCTTTCCACTCTCATGCAGCTCTCTTCACACCAGTGTTCTCATCCTTCTCTTACCCATTCTATGTCAATTGCCATCTTGTATCTTCTTGACAAGCATCCTTTTCTTCACAACCTTGTATCCTTGTTTTCTCCCTTTCCACTCTCATGCAGCTCTCTTCACACCAAGTGTTCTCATCCTTCTCTTACCCATTCTATGTCAGTGCCATCTTGTATCTTCTTGACAAGCATCCTTTCCCTGACAACCCTTGTATCATGTTTTTCTCCTTTCCTCTCATGCAGCTCTCTTCACACCAGTGTTCTCATCCTTCTCTTACCAATTCTATGTCAATTGCCATCTTGTACTCTTCTTGACAAGCATCCTTTTCTTGACAACCCTTGTATCATGTTTTTCTCCTTTCCACTCTCATGCAACTCTCTTCACACCAGTATTCATCCTTCTCTTACCAATTCTATGTCAATTGCCATTGTCTTATCTTCTTGACAAGCATCCTTTTCTTGACAACCCTTGTATCATGTTTTCTCCTTTCCACTCTCATGCAGCTCTCTTCACACCAGTGTTCTCACCCTTCTACTTACCCATTCTATGTCAATTGCCATCTTGTATCTTCTTGACAAGCATCCTTTCCCTGACCACCCTTGTATCATGTTTTCTCCCTTTCCTCTCATGCAGCTCTCTTCACACCAGTGTTCTCACCCTTCTCTTACCCATTCTATGTCAATTGCCATCTTGTATCTTCTTGACAAGCATCCTTGCACCTGCTTGACAACCCTTGTATCATGTTTTCTCCCTTTCCACTCTCATGCAGCTCTCTTCACACCAGTGTTCTCATCCTTCTCTTACCCATTCTATGTCAATTGCCATCTTGTATCTTCTTGACAAGCATCCTTTTCTTGACAACCCTTTATCATGTTTTCTCCCTTTCCACTCTCCTTGCAGCTCTCTTCACACCAGTGTTCTCATCCTTCTCTTACCCATTCTATGTCAATCCCTTTAACTTGTTCCTCTTTCTCATCACTCTCCTCATCACCCTCATCATCGTCATCTCCTCTTTCTCATCACTCTCCTCATCACCCTCATCATCGTCATCCTCTCCACTCTTTCTCATCACTCTCCTCATCACCCTCATCATCGTCATCCTCTCCACCCTTTCTCATCACTCTCCTCATCACCCTCATCATCGTCATCCTCTCCACTCTTTCCTCCCATCCTCTCCTCATCACCCTCATCATCGTCATCCTCTCCACTCTTTCTCATCACTCTCCTCATCACCCTCATCATCGTCATCCTCTCCACTCTTTCTCATCACTCTCCTCATCACCCTCATCATCGTCATCCTCTCCACTCTTTCTCATCACTCTCCTCATCACCCTCATCATCCTCATCCTCTCCACTCTTTCTCATCACTCTCCTCATCACCCTCATCATCGTCATCCTCTCCACTCTTTCTCATCACTCTCCTCATCACCCTCATCATCGTCATCCTCTCCACTCTTTCTCATCACTCTCCTCATCACCCTCATCATCCTCATCCTCTCCACTCTTTCTCATCACTCTCCTCATCACCCTCATCATCCTCATCCTCTCCACTCTTTCTCATCACTCTCCTCTCCCTGCGTACCAGTGAGTGAAATGATTATAAAAAACAAAAAATAAAACGCAACTCTTATTCTGATGTGGAGTTTGAAAGAAATTTATATTTATTAATAGACATAAAAATAATAATAAATAATAGCATAGAATAAAAAATTTAGAAAACAAACGCAAAACTTTCCTTTGTATGTCACGCAATTAGGCAAGATAAATTCAAATTACAATTCTGTTGGGCTTATAAAAACAATTAGAATTATTATCAACAAAATGTTCACTTGCTTCAATTCATTTAACTGTTGAAAGAAGTTGAGAAGGATTGCAAATTTACAGGTGTTGTTAGGTTTATGGTTTATTTAGACGATCATTCAGCATTACAAACTGAGATAACTCTTGTATTTGCGTAAAAAGATCAAAATCAGGATTAATAATTAATCTTATTTCAAGAGAAAATTTCACATATAACTATAAGAAGATAATCAAATATTTTTTTATATTTGTAGAAACATCTTTCTGCTTTATATTCTTTTTTGGTTGTCACTTGATCTTTGTTCTTGTTGGGGTTGGTTTTTAGTTTTTCTTTGTCTTTCTTCCTTTAAATATTAGCACTGTCCTTATGAATGACAAAACCCTTCATCCTTTTGCTCTTCCAGCAGTTACCATCCTTTGAAAGCCAAGTACCTTCTACCATCAAACCAGGTTTCTTAAACAGCCACATACAAGCCGCAATTAGAATCAGAAATTTGATCCTTTTGGTTTATAATCTACTTTCCCCATTGGTTTAAAATCACAAAATATATCCCTTAAACAACGCTTCTTTGACAACTTTATTTAGGTGGGTTTTGAGATCATAAGTCTTGAACCACTTTTTTGTACAAATTTGAAAATCAAATTTTATGCATACATCTTTTTTATAAAATGGTAGGCTTCATTTTAGCAGTATTTTTGCATCAATTTGAGCCTCACGTATACTAAGTTTTACACATCAAATTTTATTCAAGCCATTTTTTTTTAATTAAGCATTAGTTTCACTATAGCAGTTTTTTTTTATTAAAAATATGTTTGTAACTTTCTTTTATTTATAAATATTTTTATAAAATACTCTCCTCAAAAGATATTGTGATAAACAAACTTAATCTATCACATTATTTTTTTAATTACATTTTCATTATTTTTATATATATTATGTAAATTTTTATTAATCTTTTATTCATTAATTTACTTGTAGCAGTTTTATTGAATAATAAATTTTATATATGTTACATTATATCTTCTTCATGTGCCATGTCTCTTCAGGATGTAGACGATTATGGACTTCTACTTGACGCTGTCTCTTGTAACTTTTTAAATATTTTTTTCTTTTGGTATCTCTCCGAAATGCCACTCTATCATCCATTTGCTCAAGCCTGTCAAATATGTCTCATGATGCTGTCCCCTGTCTCTCTGTCTCTTTCTCTGTCCTGTGAGTATCAGATTCTCCAGACACTCCTTCCTCATTATGTGTCCCAGGAACCTCAGCTATCTCTTCCTGGCATTAAGTATGAATTAGTTAAATTATATATATATATATGTAAATTCAGATAAAACTTAGTGGGGAAATAGCTATTTTCAACATATCATTTTAAGACATGTATTCTTCAACCCCTTATAAACAGAGAATGAAAAAGAATTCTAAGCCTAGAGGTTAGCTTTAGTAAAGGAAAAGGTTGGGAGGTATTGGTTTTATTAGGATTAAGCTAGGGAAATTTTAGTAGTAATTTCCTCTTTGGTAATGAGAGGTATGTGGCTTGACACTTGAGTTAGTAGTGGTAGGTGGTGAGGAAAAAACTGCTTGGCCAAATTTTTAAACAAACCTTATTGTGACTAATTGGCAGAATAGGATAATTATTGTAATTCAGACTTGTTTCTATGACGACGCATACTCATGATCTTCCTTCGTTTATTTAGGTGTATATTTTGGTATTGAAATTTTGAAATTTTAATTTTTTCTGTCAAATATAGATGACATCTATCTCTGAAGTTATTAATGATCCTAGCCTTGCCTATGAGTTTCCATTTTACTTGGGGAGCTAAGTTACCTTCTTTTTCTTTGGGTAGATGGTGGCCTGATAGATTACATTTTTTGATCTATATTTATCCTTAACCAGACAGTTATTTCTAGATCTACAATTACATGGGAGTATCATTCTGTTCTCTGTATTGGATTCCCTACACTTTTTCAGGATTTGGTTATTGTGAGGGCTAATAATGTTATTCATATTATTGGTACATGAGTGACTAATCTTGATAGTTTTCTTATTGAGTATTTTACTTAGGGGGTTATCTCCATGAAATGTTTGCTGATTAATTTAAGAAAGATCTTAACAATGTTAATAGTTGATAGTCTACGGAACGGGGGTTAAACCATATAATTTTCCTTTTCCTATGCTTACCTTTGGCCCTTTGCAATTCTGGATTACTATTGGGTGTGAAATAAGTTAATTTATCTTTATATCCATTATTCTGGAGGGCCTTATCATATAGTTTTTTATTCCTAAAGATTCTAAGGTTTGAAGATAATTGGTTAATTCTAATATTAACCATACTCGGTATTTGTTTCATAATGGCATTAGGGTGGTTGGAATTAATATTGATATAGCTAGGGATTTCATTGTCTTTATTGTATGGTTTAAAGGAACTATTTTCAAGGTTAAGGGTAATATCTAGGTAATTCACTATCTTTAAGTTGGATGTGATTTCTATTTTGAATCCTAGCATAATGAAAGTCTTAACGATTTTCTTCTGGATTTTCATAGTCAAAGAGCCATTACTATTTAGGATGAACATAAGTCCATCATCCCAGTATAGGCCTACCTGTTTAGGATTCACAACCTTATCCAAGGTGTCTAGGATAGAGATGCTTATTAAATCGGCAACTTGGGCTGAATCCTGTGCTCCCATGGGAACGTCAAACTTACTATTGTGACTTTTAGTCCAGGTAGAATCATTAAGGGTAAGGAGGGATTTTCTCGCTGCTAGAATAATATTAGTTTCTTCTTCTGTGATCTCTACATAGTTTCTAGTGAAATTGATACATTTTACTAGGAGATCTCTCAATATAGAGGGATAGAAATCAATAATGTCAAATTTAAGAAATGTGGTTCTAGTTTTGTCTTCAATATTGTTAAACCAATGGATAGTGTCAGCTGAATCCTTCCAGAGGTTGGTATAGAAGGTTTTTAGGAGCTTAATAGTTATATTTTTTATGATTTTTTTTTTAAGACTAATCCTAGTTCACTTTTGGTTGGATTTATTAATCTGGATTGTATCCTATTCTCAAAATTTGGTTTATGATTTTTAAAAAGGAGGTATGTGTTTCTAGTACTTACTTTACCTACTCTATCCTTAATTTTTAGCTTGTCGGCAAATTTAGGGGTATCTTACTTAATCTCATTAATTATATTTCCCTCTTTGTCAAGCCTATATGTGTCAGTAATCTTATCAGTTTGAAGTTTAATGTACTGGGCTGGTTTACATTTGTAAATATTCTTAGATTTATTGACCTTAATCCAAATTTTCTAATGGATTTAGAATCCTTCTCTAACATCTTTTGGTAAGAGTTTGAATGTTTGTTGAATTT
Source organism: Ascarosepion bandense (assembly GCA_037127315.1). Taxonomy (NCBI): domain Eukaryota; kingdom Metazoa; phylum Mollusca; class Cephalopoda; order Sepiida; family Sepiidae; genus Ascarosepion; species Ascarosepion bandense. The sequence goes on along the minus strand of JBBBDQ010002261.1, from coordinate 2,417,887 downwards.
CATCTTGGATATAATATTAAACACGTTCTTTCCAAATGGATCCAGTAACTTACAAGGAAGCAGTATTTTCTGGGATTTCAGAACATAGGTATCTATGTTTTGGTCTCGGGTGTTGGAGGGGAATAGGTAGAAATGCGCTTTCCACTGCAGTCTCTTCACAAAGATGATGATTTTTTCTGTGAGGGAAATGTCGAATGAATGTAGACTGGGATAAGGAATATTTTTCAAAGAGTATTCCAGGCAGAATTTATCCATGATAGGTTGGTGGGGGGGAAATCTTGAATTCACAAAGGATTAATTCCGAGAGAGCCCAACTACAATAATAGGAGAAGGTAATGGCGGGATAATTAAATTAGTTTTTATTTTATTTAAAATTAATATAGTTTACATTGCAACACAGAAATTTCTATATTTTGAGATTTTTACCTTGTCATCAGGCAATGTTAGATTGTTGAATTTGAATATAAGAAACAATATGTTTATTGTTTATGGATGTGGGAAGACAGAAAAAATTATGTGTGATCAATTTAACTAATCAGAATACAGATTCACTTTAGATTTGAAAAAAAGTTAATATTTTTTGGAAATACATGATTTCTTCTTTGAATTTTAACAACAAAAGTGTCAACCCATTCAAAACCTCAGTCTAGACTTCATTTTCATTGATGTATCCATTATTGTGACAAATTTTTTTCTTTTAGTTTTCTCTGTATCCTAACATTTTTTAACACAAAAAGAAAAAAAGAAAAAAGAAAAGAAAGAAAATATTTTACATTTTTAATCTAACTTGAAGGGATCTAACTTGAAATGAGCAATTTTATAAAAAAAATGAAAATGCCAGAAAACTCAGAATTGTACAACTATTGGTTCTCTTCATCTGGATTTATATATATATATATATATATATGTATGTGTGTGTGTGAAAAGTGTATGTATATAATTATAAATATCAATATATGTATATGCAATTTGTTATATACATTATATTATTTATATATTATATATGTGTGGTACTTATTTGAAAGTGCTTAATATCAGTGATATATATATATATATATATATATATATGTTAAATCAGATCAATACATAATACATTTGATATATGTTAAATTATATAGTTTTATATTAAATGATATTATATAATGCACCTATAATGCACTATTGAGCAACATTATAAATAGTTGAACCAAAGCATAACACACATGGCCTGAAGATTGCTTTCAAGCATGAAACAGACTGTCACCACCAAGTTTTGACCTCAGTGCCCATTGATATTGAGCACTTTTATCCATTAATATCAGTCAGTCAGTCAGTTAAGTGCCATACATGTTACACGCTTTGGATGATCATGTCTTGAAAGAGACATGACTGACTGGGCAGAAGATTATCCTGCAGTAGGTTGCCATTGCTTTCTGCGGTAGACTAGTTGCCAGCCAAGGCTATAGAACCCAATCTGTCCAATCACACACAATAAAAAAATAGTTTTAAGATATAGCATACCTTAAAACTGTATTTTTAGTGTGTGTGTGCGTGTGTGTGCGTGTGTGTGCGCATGCGCGCGCGTGTGTGTGTGTGTCTGTGTGTGTGTGTGTGTGTGATTGCTCCGTTAAGAAGTGATACTGTGTATTGACTGTCAGAAATGAACCTGCATCTAAATGCCTGATTACACTGTGTGCTCCAGGTTGACTGGATTCCTAGATGGTAATTTTGTTACAACAAATACAACATATACATCTACTTTTAATCGACCATGAGTTTCAAGTTTAGTCATTATCATTAAAAACAAACCTTTTGATCATAGCCTTAAATAACAAGGTAGATTTTAGTTAGATTATTATCATCGCTAATGAAAGTTAAGGAATTCATATATATATATGTTCTTTATTAACATTAAAAGAGCTTTAGTGTCAGTAACTCAGTAACTCATCCCAAAGATTAAGTTGCTGCCAATTATGTGTGATGATTTCAAGAAGTTAGTGTGGATACATTACAAACGACACCAGCAGCCAAGGTCATTCTAGTTGATGGTTGGGTCATTCATTTTTATTGTAAACCTTTTAGGGGCTTACAGTTAAAAAACTGACTAAAATATGTATTTTATTTTTAAAGATAAGGTTTTAATTTTGGAATGATTTTTTTAAAGATATTTTAAAATTCTGCTTTGTCAGGAGTTTTAATTAATTTTTTAAAAACTTCCACACTGCCACACCAAACCAAGTAATTAATAAGGGTGATTATGCTTATTAGTAGAGCTGAACAAGTAAGTCTAACTAATGAACAAAGTAACTAATAACATTTCTGATGAAGAAAATGTGAAAAGCAAAAAATTTTAAAAATTGCTGAGGTATCATTTATCAAATGGAACAGCAAAAAAATGCATTTTCATCGACACCTGAAAGACATAGCTTGATCTAAAAATGTGATTTGTTATTTTTAAAAAACCTAGCTGCTTGATATATATCTGTTTTGTAAGTGTATGTACATATATATATATATATATATGCACACCGACATATATATGTGTGTGTGTGTGTGTGTGTGTGTATATGTAAATTCACACACACAGACATATATATATATATATATATATATATATATATAAATGCAGCAAATTTATCAGCTCAACTTAGAAGTCATTCCACACAAATTTTCATATTTGAGAAGTGGGTTGGGCCATATATATATATATATATATATATATGTGTGTGTGTGTGTGTGTGTGTGTGTGTATATATATATATATATATATATATATATATATACACTACCGGCTATAATTATTAGGCCACCCCAGTTTTTTAAAAGAAATGATGTATTTCATACTACTTTTAGTGGATGATTCTAAATGAAAATATAACTGTTCTTTTGTTATTATTATTTTGTAAAATTTTACAAGGCAAGGAAGCAAAGATGAACTCGTCCAAGTCACCCTAAATTTTTAATAGAATAAACATTGCCAAGGGCTGAAGGTAGTTAAAATAATAGTGGTGTCAAGGGAAAACCTGTCTATTTAATTAAGTTTGTTCAGTGACATGCTGTGAGATGTGTGCTACACAAGGACATCAGATTTAAGTTCTGCATGATGAAAAGAAGGCAGTTCATGTCTGACAAACTTTGTCAAAACTGTATTATGCAACTAAAGTGCTTGCTTTAATAATTCATCTTTAGTGTGAAAAACTCTAACTGAAAGGTCTACAAGAAAATGACAGCTTTCTCAGTGCAGACATCGCATAATTACCCAGAGTACTGTGCACCAAGTTCACAATGTAAGGGTCCTGCAAGTTGTGAACAATGAGACCTATAACATACCAACACAAGTAAATTTATACATTTTCTTTGTTCTTGAGAATTGACAACAAAGTAATAAACACTTTTTATTTATTAGATTGTTTATTGGAATGGTTAGCAAAATATCAGCTAATTGCCAACTGAGTTGAACTTTATAAGATGGCAAATAGTAAGGATTTTCTTATAACTGATTCACATATTTTAATAATTTAGTAAATGTTTGTGAATGTATAAATAAAAAATTGTTTTCATATTTATTCCTTTATAAATTATTAAATGACAAATTTTTCAGTGCAGACACTGCAGAATTACCCAGAGTACTGTGCACCAAGTTCACAATGTAAGGGTCCTTCAAGTTGTGAACAATGAGTCCCATAACATATCAACACATTTTTTCTCACAGGCTTTCAGGTTGAATACTGCCCCCATAGAAATACAGTGGAACCTCTATTTACAAAATTAATTCGTTCTGGAAGTCATTTCATGATGTGAAAATTTTGTAAGTAGAGACGCTTCTTACCCTGTAAATGCCCTAATTGGTTCTAAGCCTCCACATCAAATCACTCAAAATCTTGTGAGGCAACAACATCGGGCCACAGCTCTTCCAAGCTGCATTAAGGGTACGTCTGGTCACCTCCTACCAAGCCATGTTGATTATCTTGAGGCAAAAAACAATATCGAAATACTGCTTCCAAAACTGACGAAGGGTAAGCTAGGTGTTTTCAGTGATGTTGAAACACCTCTTGAACAGGTGTTTCGTGTAGAGTTTCTTGAAGTTCAAAATGACTTCTTGGTCCATGGGCTGGAGGATAGAGGTGGTGTTAGGTGGGAGGTACAGCACCTTAATAAACGAGAACCCCTCCAGGATATCATCTTTGAGGCTGAGTGGGTGGGCAGGGGCATTATCAAGAATGAGGCGGCACTTGAGGAGGCAAATGAGGTGGACTCTGGGAGCAGCGAGTAGCAGAGCGTATTTTGAAATTTTCACCTTTCGTATCCTGAAATTTCTTTCGTAACAAGAGGCACTATTTTTCCGAAGAGGCATTTCGTAACCTGAAAATTTTGTATGTATAACTTTTCATAAGTAGAAGTAACACTGTCCTTTGCTTAACCATTGAAAGGCATCTTTTGCTAGTTAAAATATTTCTATATTTAAAGAGAAATTTAAATTTAAAATTTAAAATTTAAATTCTAAATTTTAAATTTCTATACTTCTGAAGAGGCGTTTTGTAACCAGAAAATTTCGTAAGTATACCTTTTCGTAAGTAGAGGTTTTATTGTACTGAATTGTGGGATGGCGTAAGGAGAGGCCATGCATGTTCTAACAGGACTTTACCTCCTCACTCACATCCCATATGACCCACGATTGGCTGTCTCTTCTGATCCAAATCCACTAGACTACTGTCTATAGCATAATCAAACTCTAGCCTCACCAGTGGCTGCAAAATATCGAAGGCTCATTCAAGACATGATGGCCAACATGAATGAAAAAGAAACTTATCCAGATATGTGTTCACTTATGAGTTCACACTGAAGCCATTCTCAGCATGATTTGATTGAACAATCTTTTTCAGTATATATATATATATTTTTTTTTCTTTTCAAATCTAAACTTATTTATAAATGGAACTTTGTCTCTATGTGTGTGTGTGTGTGTGTCCCCATTACCTATAGACTCCGAAATGGCTGAACCGATTTTCTTGAAAATTTACACAGTTGTACTATAAGCATCTGCGAGTGTTCTTAGCTACGTTTTGTGTCAAGGTACCCCCGATAAATATCAAAATCGATTATCGAAAAAATCAGGTTATAGAAGGAGTGGTCCAATTTTAATCAAATTTGATACACTCATAGACAAAGACATAAGAAATGATATTCAGAAGTTTCAAGGTTGCAGTTCTTACAATTGTGCAGAAAATTGATAATATATATATATATATATAAATCAATACCAGGAAATCAAAATTTGACTTACATCCATTCATTTTTCTTTCAGTCTATGGTTTCACTTTAACTGGAAACTTTTTAGTCTTTCGTGCCAACATCCAAAGAGTCTGAGCTCCAGGACCATGGATTAGTTTTAAAGCTTTCATTACACC